>OZ038491.1:22363239-22563239 GCA_964036315.1 Acanthosepion esculentum
TATAGTTTTAAGGTGTGCTATATTTATGGGTAAAAGTGCTCAATATCAGAGCATATTTAAATATAAAAGTAGACACTGAGGTCAACACCAAAGCACTGCCTCATTGCTCATTGATCACTTCTGGTGCCAATGATGTTTGAATTTGGGTAAAAATTAGGACTTTGAATGCTAAGGTTTCCATTAGTTTGAAAATTGGTGCAACATAATCTTTCAGCTCACCTTTGGTCTTAAGCCAAATTAAGCTCTGTTCATAACTGCTATACAAGACTCCCCCCCCCCCCAATCATTTGCAGATATAAGATTTATATAGATAAAATAGTTTGAATCCTTTTTCCAAGTTATTGACCGTATGTTTAAGTCTTACTCAATGAGTCAGTGCCAAACAATGTTTGTTTTTATTGAGCAGGATTACCAGATGAATCAGCATCTCTGCTCACTTTGGTAAAAATTAGTTTCATTTTGTTACCGTTTCATTTTGCACTTCATACTTTGTGAGATTTGTCTAAATACAAAAAATTCTTGCATCTCCGCACAGTGAGTGAATTACAGTGCCACACAGGTTGTTTGATAACTTGCTTGTTTTGGTGCAAGGAGGTAGGCCTGCTTGGATTAAGCAAAAAGAGAGTTCACAGACAGACCACACATCATTCTTCCATCCTCCCTTCCACTCAAGAGGGAAGACATCCTGTTTCTGTGTCAGAGTTCTTAAGGAAAGGCTAAGATGAGGGGCAATGTTTTATTTTTTTGCAAGAGTTAAGATACTAAGTTACCTTGGCAAGGAAATGGTTATTACATTCAACAAAGATCTTTAAAACATATGGCTTCCTTCTTTTACAGACAAGGATAGCTTAAGATTTAGAGTACTTAAGTGATTGGCATAAAAGTCCCTGTTCAAGACAAGTTAGCATGATTTCCCACACTTTATTAGCATTTTTGTTTTATTTTTTAAAATATTCCCTGGCTTTTCTTTTAGTCTTTAGAAGTTACAGAAATCAGATTCTAACTTGTTTCACTCAGTTTTTATTTATATATCTTTTTCAAGGTTTAAGAATCCCACATTATTTCAGCATTAATTTTGTAAGAAGAGGCAATAAACTGAAATAGTCTGATTGTATATTAATCATCATAGGAGACTAATAGATGATAGCACTTGCAATGCATTGTTATCCGAGTAAATTATATTCTTTTTCCTCTTTTTATTAAAAAGTTTTCTTAAGCATCAAAATTGTGATCGCAAAAGTTTCAGTCATACAAGTGCATTGTGTGACTTGTTTAATGTTAAGTCCCTTGTATATTTGTGAATTTTTTTTCTTTAAAACTCAGGATGTTTTTACCAATGTATTTTTGGGAGCATTGTTTGCATTCTCTTTCATAGATTACTGCTTCTGGTGTAAAAGAAACTGTTTTACACTGATTAAATTTTAAACTGATTTTGATGTGTTTGTGACAATTTTTTATATTGAGAATAAAACCAAATTTATTTCAGATTCATTAATTATGGAGTTTGTAGGGAATAAAATGATTCTAATTTTTTTTTTTACAAATCTAATTTTCTAATGATACAGGTGAAGGCATAAAAAAGAATCATGTAGATATGCATGTTTTGTCTTACTTTCTGCAGATTTGATTTTTGTTAAGAAACTTCTTTTTTTTGATGATTCCAGTTCAGTGGGAAAACATGTCAAAGTAGTTATATATATATATATATGTGTGTGTGTGTAAATGTATATATATGTGTGTTTTTATATATATGTGAACCTCTGTATCTTTATATGTGTGTGTCTATTTATGTGTGTGTGTATATATATATATATATATATATATATATATATATATATATATATATATATATATATATATATTTTTGAATTGGACATAGTCCGACAATTTATTTAAAGACATTTATATAATATTCTTTTTATATTTGTATTTGCTTAAATACTTGTATCTATAAAAAGAACGTTAAACATATTATATAAATGTCTTTAATATATATATATATATATATATATATATATATATATATATATATATATATATATATATGTACAGCTTGTTTGAAGTTATTATGCAAATCAAATAAACCTGAATAACTCAAAAGTTTCTGAAGAACCAAAACTTGTCAAATTTAAAGCTGTCTATTTCCACCCTTAGTTAAATTATTTAACTAAATTTTCTGGCATTTTTAATGGTTTTTGAGATATTTGAAATTTACAAAAATGGACTGAGTGAAGTTAATATGCATATTAAACTAATATTAGCTTAAGAGCTCTGAAATCTAATAAAAACTATTTTTCTTTTTGCCCATATGTTGAAACATGGCTGAAGGGAAGGATCTAACAATGGCTGAAAAACAGAAAATGACAAAGTAAGGGAGATGTCTACATTGGAGATACCAAAAGAGCTTTGCAGAGATTATCAAACGATAAAGAAGGCTGTTGAAAATATAACTATGTTGAGGACTTCAAACAAAGAAAAAGGCTTTAAGAACTCGCTTCCTTGAGATGAAGGTAAACTAAAGCAAGTTATAGTGAAACAACCACTTTTGATCAGTGCTCTTTGAAAAGTCTGGAATTAAGGGAGTCAAGAAGAACAAAAGGTGTAGAATACTTCATGAATTGGGATCTGTAACACAAATCTCTTAGGCAAACTCCTCTCACTAGGAATTGTCAACTAAACCATTATTAGACCATTCAAAGTCGATGAAATAGTTAAACTGAACAGTGCTAACTATTGCAATTTTATGAACAAAACTTTCTTTGCATGGTACAAGTACCAGTCTCACAGTTTCAAAGTGAAGTGTGTATTTATGTATGACAATTCTCCTTCTCATGTATCTAAGCATACATATGAATTCTTAGAGCATAAAAGATTTACAGGAGAGAAAATAATGGGATAGCCACCATCAAGTCCTGATCTGAATATGATTGAAAATTTATGGTCAATCGTGAAGATGAAATTATATGAAGGTGGCAAACAATATAAGAGCAAAGCAGACTTATGGAAAGTAATTAAAAGTACCATGTCAGAAATTGAATCTACTGAAGTAAAAAAGAATTAAGAAAATCAATGGACAATAGATTAATGGTTGTTAATTGGGAAGAAGGGTCACTATATTAAAATGTAAAGGATTCAAACACTTATCATGTGTGTTTGTTATTTGTTCTATTATAGGTGTTGATCAATTTTTGATGATTTTATTACCTTTTTATTGAAGTAAAATGTGATTTTTTTCATTTGCTTAATAATTTCAGATGGCAGTTTTTTTAGAATACATCAAATGACTTCAATAAGACATACTGATATTACCTAAAGTTTTAACTCTGGCTTTATTTTGACATCTAAATTGTTTGTTTAAAATTTAACAATTTTTTAAAAACCAAATCTGAAATATTGAAGTTGATATGATTTTCTCAATAACTTCTGACAGGGTGTGTATATATATATATATATATATATATATATATATATATGTGCGTGTGTATACTGTATATACACACAGATCTGGCAAACTTTAAGGACTTAATTTTGAAATTATTTGACTACAGAAAATGAATATATAGTTTGCTCAATGGTGTAGCCAGTACCACCAGTACATAGGCTAATTTTATACTTGTGTATGATGAGACCCCCTTAAAATTAACTTAAAAATTAGGTCTTCAAAAGTCACATTATACAATATATATATATATATATATATATATATATATATATATATATATATATATATATATATATAAGTCTGTAATCTGACATGGCTATTAACAGTATTTTGACTTGGAATTTTTCCTGTTTAATATTAACTCTATATAATATTCACTACAGAATTAAATGCATTGACAAGGAAGAAAACTATGCTAAGTATAAGTAATTTTAGTGTAAAATAAAGGAAGTTTTCATCATTAGACTAAAGCTCTTGTTGAATTAACTTAATTTACTCATATCTGGGAAAATATGATATAGAAATGTCTAGAGATCAAAACAATGTCAAAGTGGAAAAATCCTGTCTAACATGTTTCATCCTCTAGAAGGACTTCATTTGACTAAAGTTAATGAATTACAAAAAATTTTTCTACTTTTTCATTTAACTGCCTAAAATACATACATACATATATATATATATATATATATATATATGTATATGTATATATATATATATATATATATGATTTTTTTTATAAAAAGTTTCACACATCAAGGAATCAGACGGAGATCAGGTTTTTGCCAACAATACAATTTCCACCAGAAAATACACCATCTACAAAAACATTGGTCAGTAATTCCCATTTCTCTGTTTATTCCTTGGTCCATTGATGAAGGACAAAGGTGTCTCCGAAAATTCTGAACTTAAAACCTTTCACTCCGTGCTTCATTTCTGTCATGTCGTTAATAATTAATATTTAATAAATGTTTATCATACCAGTTATATTGGTACCCTTTCATTTGTCCTCATTTTATTAACTAACCTATCTATTTTACATATATATATATTATTCTAACTATCTCTTTCAATATCTATCTGTGCATGTTTGAGTGTATGAAAAGGTGAGATAGAGATATCAATTCTGACGAATACTTGCTGTAAAAAAAAATTCTTTTGAGCCTGTGAGATGAAAGAATTTTGATCTTGAGTGGAGGACACCCTTTTTTCTCTTTTCTTTTTTTTCTACCAGTAATAAAAGTATTACAAGGAAAGAAATAACATCTAAAAACAGTAGCAACTGATATAAGCCAATTTTCTCCCCACCAACCTCTTTGATCATTTACTCCAACTCTTAACCTTACGTATGCACTCAATTTCACTCAAAGATAGAGAAACCTAGGGTAGAGAAGAAGGGTGTTTCTGCTAATGATGCTGTTGCCGAGATTGATATCTTGTAATGTGAAGAGTTTTAAAAAGGTGCTAATTCCGTTCTTGGCAGGATCAGTGAAGAAGCTCTCTTGTAAATAAAATGTCAGAGACTTTTCTTTTTTCTTTTTAATATCTTCAAAGTAATGATGAGAATGATGGGGATTACTGTGTTCAGCATTCTACTTACTTGAGCACATTAGAAGGCATTGACCCTCCACCCATCCAATCCCTTTCAAACACAGCAGTATCAAACATCATGGAATAAAAATAAGAATTATTTGTTCATTAGAAAAATGATGCCTGCTAATGTCTAAGAATAACGACACAAATCTCAGGCTTAGGGTGAGGCTTAACATGGTTGAAAGATAATGTTCATTTTTTTGTTGTTGTTGAGAAAGCACAGTCATATGACCTGCAGTCTCAGCCAATAGGAATGATGTAAGATGTTTCCCTTTTAAAAGACACCCAACACTTAATTACTTGCAAGACATTTTTTTTTCTTAATAAGTGAACTATAATTAGTGCATTTTCTCTGCCTTAAAACCAAATCCTTATTTTCTTTGTTTTTTTCTTCTTCTTCTTTAACAGCATTTGGTATATGCCTTTGTCATGGTGAGTGGTGATGTCATAACTTTATACTTGAATACCCTTAATGATGTTATCCATTTAAAGTTTAAGAAATGATCTAATCAACCACTTTGAAACTGATTGAAAGTCTCTTGGAATAAAAACTGGAATTGCATGATGAAGAGGGATTCATATTTTAAAAGAACTTTAAAATTTTAAATTGTTCTTTGTTTTTTCTTTATGAAAATCAATGGATTATGTTTAGCCTTATGTCTGGGTAGTACAATATAAAAGTGAAAAAAATAACAATAATTTTACAACCCTGCAGATAAAAGAAGGGGTTCAGTTCAAAATTACCTAAATGTTACCTGGATTGACAAACACCTTAACCCCTTCCCCATCGTTCCTTATTATAGATGATGAGGAGTTTGGCTTTTAAGTTGAGATTAATTTTATATATAAACATTTATGAGGATCTGTTATTTCTAAAAACATATCTTTAACTAAAAGGGGCATTTATACTTTTATGTGCAATATTTGAAAACAACAGACAAAAACAGATTGACTTTTATGTATGATTAAACAGAAATGACAGATGTTTTAATAAATATTTAAAAAACTCCAATTTGTATATAAGTTTACATGGCATTTCATTTTCACTGCCACTTTCTCTGTAAGTACCAAATTCCCTCGGAACATAGATGATCATGGTTCTTCTAATTTTCTTTTTTTATTTAATGTATAAACTGTGAATGACCAATGTCTGTTGTTTTTAGAAAATTAGAGTTGTTCCTTGTTACTTTCTCCATGTTTTAAATTCAGATTTATCCTTTTCCTGCGTTGGTTGCTAACCAAGTTTCCTTTTCCTTTGGTGCCTGGACTTTATGAATTTAAGTGCAGTACTCGATTGGTAGCAACAAGATCTCATTTTACCACTGAAATGATGTAACCATAAGTTCTATGCTAACAGTTTCTTCTCTCTCACTTCTCGCTTGTGGAACTCTCTTCTGGCTTCTTGCTTTCTAGTCAACTTTGATCTTCAAAAAATTAAAATGTAATATCAATCATTATTTTCTATCTTCTTAATTCCTGCTCTTTTATCGTCCTATCTCCTTAATAATGTTTGCTTTAAAAATAAAAAAAAGGTAAAGTGAAGTTCAATAGATGCAGCTGGAATTTGAATTATGCTTGACAATTGACTATTAGTCCATTTTCACCTTGATTTCATATAAGACAGATGAATTCTTTGAATCTGAGGAATTTTTTTTAGACAAGATCTGTCTATAAAGAGGAAAAAAGAAAAGATAAATTTGGCTTATGGTTAAAATGAAAATAATACTTATTTGATTTTTTCTTTTTTAAGCTTAAAAAGCTGGAAGCCACTAGCACACAAGTTGGTTACAGAAGGTTTGGAGGAAGAGCAGATAGGAGTGGTAAAGGAGAGGATGTGGAGAAAGTGGATCGATCAAGGCAAGGGGGTTACAGAAGATTTGGAGCGAGAGCAGATAGGAATGAAAGGTGAAAGGATGTGGAGAAGGGAAGTGGATAGATCAAGGCAACTGGAGATGTTGATTGACTTTACACTTAAATAGTTGGAGATTGTATTTGTCAGGGCAACAGGAATAAGGAAGGGAGTTCCACAGGCGAGATGTGCGAGACATGAAGCTATTGGAGTAGAAGAGACGTCTATATCTAACAGTTTCAACGGTGAAGGGGTGGGAATGGGATGCCAGCCTCGTAGGATGTTTATTTTGTTTATTCAAATATTTTATTACTACAAATAAAATATTTATTTTTTCTGTTCTCCTTTTTAGCTAGAAGGTAACATGGCATTTTTCCTACAACAGATCTGTCAGCTACATATGTCCTATTGAAGCTCTACCAACAAATTATTCAAAACCATATATTTATTAGACATGCAAAATAAAAAAACAAATAGTTCTTCATAAATGTAATTTCAAGTGGATAGCTATGATCACCTACATCCTGAAGAGATACAACATTTTAAAAAATGATTGGACGAGACTGTATTGAAAGCCAGGAAGAAATAAACTGTCGGTAGTCAGCAGTTAAGGTCAGCATGATTTCTGTATGATGTAAATGCACTGGTAATGATTTCATTATACAAATACAATGAAAACCAGGAAGAAAAGTATTGTCAGTGGTCAGTAAATAAGTTAATAATCTTACTGACTGAATGGAACTATCATTAGATTTTTCATAAAAAATATTAAAATATATTTTAAGAAAAAAAGGACTGCAAATAAAATCTTCAGTTCTAGAAAGCTGCTTAACTTAAAGAAAGGAGAGAGTGAAAATCATTGTTTAGAAAAGTTTTAGGAATGTTTTTGTAACCAGGAAAGAAATGACAGACAAAGTCTGAGTAATTTTGGCCTCAAATGATCATGCCTTATTTTCTGAAGCAAATGAAAAATTCTATTAGTTAAAAGTCATATTACTTTCAATCAATTTCCTGCTTTCTAATAAAACTTAATTTTCATTCATCGTCTGCTTTACCAGATTCAGGGGCTGGCAGAAAGGAAAGAAAAAAAAAACATTAAAACTCGGAGTAGAAGGAAACAATGGAAAAACAATAGAAACTATCTCTTGACAAAAAAAAGTATTTGGTTTGATTAATTTAATTAAGGGTATGATGAAAAAAAAATTGATTTTAAAAATTTAATTGAGGTGACTTAAGTAAGGTAATACGTAAAAAGATCTTATTTTTAATTTTCTTTATAAAATAAATAAGACTTAAACCAAGAAGACAGCACGTGTTTGATAATTATCTTGTGGGAGTTGAGAAAAAAAAATTTAATTTGCTGAAATGTTAAGTCAGAATCATTTTAAGAAGGGGAATGAACATCTAAAATCACATTTGCAAAAATTTAAAGCCTCAGCCATAAAGACACAAAAAACAAAACAAAGGGTTGGGTGGGAGTTGGCAATTGACTGTGGAGTCTGTTAACTACTGTAGTAATGATCTTCAAGACTACCTTTGCTCATCACAGTTCTTGGATAAGGAGACTGTGACACATGTACACACACATATATATCTCATTTAATCCTGTAGGACCCACTGAAGAGTAAGGGGCTATAACTTTTTGACACTGATTTTCATAGCAAGTAGGTTTTTTTGTAGCCTCATACCCAGCTGATTTTGAATTCAGATTTGTCCTTCTAGACTGGATGCCAACCAAGGTTACAGATCTTAGCCTGTCCTGCTATTTAACCCCCAGCTGACAGGAGAAGAGATGCATTCATGCCTTTCCTAAGGGCATCTGCATAATTTAGCTTGCCAATTTTTCATTCTGAGTCACTCTTACACCCACTGCACATCCATATGAAGCTATTTTCCATGATATTCCAGAAAATGTTTGTCTTTTAAAAACTGACTGTATGTTCATTATTTGACATTTGGTTTCGTATCACTAAAGGTAGTCGTTGGTGGCAAATTTGAATTTAAATTTTACTGCAAGTTTTGCCTCCCCACCCTGTACATTCAAATAAGTTTTATTAAAATTGACTAACACGGTGTGTCTGTTTAATTTATATTACATTTTCCCAATTTGTCTCAAAGTTGTTGTACATCCACATCAAATCTGTGGCCAATCTGTTCAAAGTTCATCATTTTACTTGAGTCCTTTCAACTGTCTTTAGTCATTATAAGGAATGTTAATGTTGTCAGTGTCATAGAGAAAAAAATTATTAGTTTCATCCTAGCATTTTAACAATGCTACATTTCTTATTTAAACATACATGTATTGTAGGCAAATGATGTCACATGTAGGAGAGTTTTTCAGTTTTGCTTTTTAATTTGTCTGTCAGGGCTCATAAAACTTGACAGTGTCTGAGTACAAATGTATTAAATTTTTTAAACATGTTTAAAAATGTCTTCCCTGTGATGAAAGATATTTTAGTGAACATGGTTTTTTTTCTTTTGTAAGTAATAGCTTAAAGTATTTTGAGTCTCTTTTTACAGTGAACAATGTATATTTGTTTTTGTATTATCTACTATTTGTCTCATGCTAATAGACGTATTTTGGTTGCTTGCGATTCAGATATGTATGAATTGCACTAAGTCTTGATAAATAACATATTAACCTATGAGGGAGTGTAGTGTTTGTTTGACCAATGTGTCTTTTGATTATTAGTGTTAGAGATGCAATCTAGAGGATATAAAATCCTGTTTTTACAACCAATAGGTGAAGTACAAATAAGAAATGTCCACACATAAATAGGATCCAAATCACTAACACAAAACCTTTTGTACAAATCAGTAAAAAAAATAGGATCCCAAATAAAATAAGTGAAATTAATGCTACATTTGGCCAGTACAGTAGGATCAGTTGGTTTAAAGTTTTAGATAAGTGATATACAGTGACACACACATCATATATATCAATTGCTACTACCCCCTGATGCACACATAAAATATGTGTATATATCTCAATTGCTGATACCCTCTGATGAGGATGCTGAAAGTAACATCAATCAGTTAAATGACAGACCTTTTATTTGTATTAATTCTCTGTCTGTCTGTCTGTCTCTCTCTCTCTCTATATATATATATATAAAATATGAATTTGTAGGTCTGATGAATTGGATTGTGATTATGAATCTAATGTAATAAATTATAACCATAGAATATTAGTGTTTGAGCCTTATATATATATATATATATATATATATATATATATATATATATATATATATATATATATATATATATATATATATAATATGAATAAAGACGAAAGGAAAACTTATGTTAGCCAACTCATTTTGTCCTCTTAGGTACTTTATCAAGGCAAATGTGAGTATTTTATTTTGTGACACATTTATTTACAACACTAAAAATGTCAATGGGTTTTCAAAATTTTTAGATATAGAAGTGCTCATGAATATTCATTAGGTTAATGGAAAAGTCAGGCAAGTTTATTGAGGATATGAGGAAATACAATTCAATGTTTAATAAACAAAAGTGAGTAGGAGATTTTTATATATAAAAATATATATATGTATACAAATAAGTATTTAAATTATTTGGGATTGGGATTGATTTATGTGTTATATATTTTGAATAACAAGAGGTTATGAATTTAACCATTTCCTTTCAATTTTGTATTATTTTTGTGTGGTCATGTATCATGTCCTTTTGCAGATATACTCTATTTGAAATTATTACACACACATACATATACATATACATTACACACAAGGTAATAGACAGATTGTTGTAGTGGTGATGCTAGAATGATTCAAACAGACTGATTAATCTGTTCATCTGTCAGCAAGAATTTCCCTGGAGTGTTCAAACATAATTGCATCACCAGGAAATAAAAAGCCTTATTTTCTATTTTTTTGTGGAAGCTATTTCAGACTTAAATTAGCTCTACTTTTAGGTACCTTTGTGCACCAAATACAAGTGCCTGAACGGCTCAATTATTTCTTTCAATTTTTCCCCTGGCATGGTGCTCATTTCATTTGCTTATAATTTTTCAAAATATTTCAAGGCACTGTTACTCAAACTAACACATTTGTTAAAGTTATATAAAATCTCCCAGCGGTGAGTTTATTTGAACCAGCATGCTTATTTTATAAGCTGAAAAATTCCTATCACCAAGACTATTCCAGATGGCACAGAAAAAAAAATACAAATATATATATATATAGTGACATATATATACACACACAGAGCTTATGGTCATATCACACTGAAATGCCTGTAACAACTTATTGCAAATTTACTGCTTGGGTGGTTGTTATGAGTAAGAGATTTATTCAGGTTTGTCCTTACTCTCTCAAACATTTGGTCAAGATATTTAATAATAAAACAGAGCAAAGGGAAAAGCAGATTCATGCCTTTCTCAAAAGCAGTGGTGTAAAGGGAACATAAAACAGCCTCAGTAAAGATTTTGCCTTCGTTTGCAAATTCCATTAATTATTGCCCCAAACCAATTCCCTTCATATTCAGTCGTTTGAAATTCTGACTTGATTCTTTCTCCTTTTACTCCACAAGTTTTTCTGACAAGTATCATCATCTTTGTTATTTGTAGGATGTTTTTGTCAATGACTTATTCAGCTTTTTGAAGAATATCAAAATGAATTAGCTAAAAAATTAAATCAAGCAAAATTGAAGATATAAGTCCAAGTAACTTGTGGAATCTGGGGGCGGGGGAAAAAACAAGGAGATCTGTATTGGTTGTTCTGGGCTGAATTCCTAAACAACCTTTTCATCTTTGCATCCATTTGAAGAAACACTACGTATATCCAGAAGCCCTTTCATCCTGGAGACGACAGAATTTGTTTTGTTTTGGACATCAGAATATTTTTTTCTCTAACAAATACTTCATGTGCAAATAATATTTTTTTATTTTTTATTTACTGTGTTGTGTAAGAAAAAAATAGATTAAAGAACATATTTTTTCTGTGTTGTTATAGTTGAAGTTATTTTTCCCTCCTGGCAATGGTGGGTATCCCTGCCAGTACATTTCTAGCACATGACTAAACTAACAAAAGTAAAAATGGGGTGTGAATGATTTACTCAAATCTTAGATGCCGGCATGTAGAAAACACAGCAGAGGTTGGCTTTTGTGGATAGAAAAAATGAATCATTTGATAGGATCAAGGAGGTACTGGTTTCCTCCCTGTCAAGAAATTTAATAAACAAAAACGGGGCCTGGCTAAGCTAAAGAATCACATGTGTTGACACCTGCTATCTGTCAACACTGACAATGGATATAGTAATCAGTTTTATTTACAAGTATGGCAGGGCTACTGATAAAACCTGTAGACAACATGACAGGCACTGTTACATGGAGAGTTACATTCATATCTATCTAAAGATTGATTGTTTGGATTTTTTATGATTTATCAACCCTTTGTGTATTTTTATTTTTGCTAGTAAATATTCCATTAACAATTTTTTGAGAATGATTTTTCCAGATGCATGTTCTTTTATTTAACCCATAGCTGGGGAAGAGATGGATTCATACCTTTCACAAGGTTATTAGTTATTAAGTGAATGTAACAAACTCAACTGGAATTTGAACTCAACTCTCCAATTTCTCATTCCAAGCCAAAGGACATTAATATGAAAAATGATACAAGCAAACTCAGCCAGAATTCAGACTTAATTTAATGATTCTATTTTCAATGCTGATAACCTTTAAACTACCTTGTATTTTCCTCTACTGATAGTAATAGTCATAAAACTTTATTTATGGAAAATGTTTGCTGGCCTTCCTTTGTAGTGAGTGCAAAATAATTGAGGAAAAAGATGGAAAACAATTTGTGAGCTTATGTGAAATTATCTTTGAAACAATGAAAACCTTGCCTTCACAAAGATTTCCAGGTGAGCTGCGAAGACAGAAATAAATTTGGGAGCCTATGTGAAATTACTTTTGGATCAATGAAAAACCTTGTCTTCACAGAAATTAGCCATTGAGCCAAGAAGAAAGAAAAGAAAATAGCGAGCATATGCGAAATTCTTTTTGATATAAAATGAGGAGAAAAATTAAATTAAAGAGAGAAGAGTGTCTGAAATCATGTGAAAGGCTTTATTTCAGTTTTCATGACCAACTGTTGAAGTTCTTGTCAGTGTAAAATTATTCACAAATTATATTATCAATTTCTAACCAACCAACGTCAAAGAATTTTCTCTCAATAATCTAAGAAAGCTAAGTATTTCAGACTATCTCTCTTCCTCTACTTTTGAAAGTATGCAACCATATATGACTTCTGTGGGCAACACTCTTCCCCTATTTTTTTTAAAAACATTTTTGAATATTATTTTGTGCCAGATCATTTCATCTGTTGTATGAACATTTCCTCTTCATGACAATTTGTTGAAACTACGGACTTTAAAAATTTCTGATTTATTTCCCTGAAACGAGTTACTGACACAATTTTAAGCATGTAAATTCGTGAATAAATTCCTTATCTTGTTTTATTAAAATTACCTGTGTGTTTCCTCATCATTACCATCCTTCATTAATCTTCTTGGCGTGGGTAAATCAACTGTTCATTTTAACCCCAAAGTCACATGCCACTATAAATTCTCTAATTCATCATGTGGCAACAGGAGATAAATGATAGTGTTGCATTATATAATTCAGGCATTAGGCCTTTCTTTGTGCTTTCTTACTTAACTGATGTAACAATCTCTATGCATCTCAATTCACTATGAATTGGTCAACAATATTGTAAACAGAATGTTAATAAAAGTTTAAGATTACTGGTTGCAAAGTAAGAAAAGGTGACTAGTCAAATGGCAGAAATCTAGTCATTCCTAAGAAGAATGGGTTGGTCTGAAAATTCATCAAACAATGATAGCATTTCACCTCAGAAACCAAGATGAACATAAGACAATTTGAGGAATGTTGGAGAGCTCACTGGCTTAAATGTAGTGTTTAAAACAAAAAAGCTGAACAAATAATCAAAATAAAACTTTGATATCTTCCAATTTCAAACACATTCTCATTTATTGTTAGCTGAGTAACCATATAAGAGAGTGTCTATTCAGATAAAGTACTCTCTAATTGGTTGGCAATGATGCACAGCTAGTTGAGATATTCAAAATAATGAGATGATTTTTGAACAGACCTTGTAAATGCCCAATCTTTTAAGAGGCTATCACATTTTAGAATGTTATTTGGATATTACAAGAGAGCTATTTTAACAGCTTGAGGGAAAAAAAAAACAATGTGGTGTCATGATAACATCCAACTGGAGAGTGCAGATGAGGAGTAAAGAATATTGGTCGGATGAGAAGTGTGTGGGGTCTGGACAAAGGCAATAACAGGAAGAGTAAGAGGTTAGAAAGAAAAGGAATAATATTGGCTTCAGAATATCAACAAAATCTGTTTAGAAGAGAAAAAGAACAAAAGAAAACAGAAAGGTAGAATGGTAGCCTTTTTGCTTCTGTTTATACAAGAGATGCTATACAAATCACTTAATATAGAGACACACACACACACATTTATATTTACCTGTCTATATCCATATGATTTAGCATAGCTTAGCTTGATACAAGTTAGTAACGAAATGGGTAGAGACATCATGTTGTATGAATCTTTCAAGTGGTGGCCGGTGGTGGGGTAACATACAGGAGATAGAGAGAGAGCTGGATAATTCTTGGTCTGAACAAACCTCAAAGTCGGTGTTTGGTTACAGAATTACTGATTTGGGGAAATGGAACTTTTCCAGGACTCCTTTGTGCATGTTCATATATATATATATATATATATATATATATATATATATATAATGTGTAAAATTGGTTATATTTATAGAGAAATAGTTGTCAGTATTGGGCATTTACAGGTACTTACAATATGGACATAGGAATCAATCTTGCATGGTGACAGTCTGTTTCATGCTTGAATAGTGCATTGAAGCATGAAACAGACTGTCACTGTTTGGTATTGACCTCAGTCTCCACTTTTATATTTATATATGCTTTATCTCTGATATTGAGCACTTTCTCCATAAATTCAGCAAAGCTTAAAACAGTATTTTTCTCATATATATACATATACACACACACACACACACACATACATATATACATATATATATATATATATATATATATATATATATATATATATATATATATATATTTGGGCAGCAATCCTTCTTTCATGCACATTTCATTAAAAATGACTGACAAGGTGCTTTTATTTAGTTTTTTATATAATTTCTCGTGCGATCTAATAAAGTTTTTCTTTTCAGAGAATAAATTATATAAAAACTGTCCGAATGTTCTTTTTATCCGAGTGCTTTCGGCTATACATTTAGCCATTTTCAAGGATTATATTTCAACTGTTAGAATTAGAAATAGAAATAGTTTGTTATATGTATGTTTTATAAAGTGATTCATTTTTTTTTTGTTTCAAAACACGGTCAAGATATTATGTCCATGTTCAAAGTTAATATTATTAAGTGTTGGTTTGTTTGTTTTTATTAGTAAGGCTTCCATTATTTTTAGCCTTTTCTTGCAAGTGGATGATGCTATTATATTAGTGTTGTCGACAAGTATATTCCGAATAGTGTCCGGTAGGTCTCCATGAATATTTAAATGAAATCTAATTGAGTTTTTATATAATTTATTCTCTGAAAAGAAAAACTTTATTAGATCGCACGATAAATTATATAAAAAACTAAATAAAAGCACCTTGTCAGTCATTTTTAATTATATATATATATATATATATATAAAATATACAGTGTATTCAGCTATTTGTGAACAAATTACTGGACCATCAATGGTGAGGGAAAATCCTGCAGTGCAATTAAAAGCATTTTGTTATTTTTATGAATCAACATTTTCCTATTTACCAAGGAATTTCTACATTTTTTTACTGATAGGTAGAAATAGGCACATAATTTCAAGAAGGAAAATTAACAGTTTGCCGACTGTTGCATAATTATCCTAAAAATTAAGTTGTTTTAAAGAAACAAAAATAATTTCGTCAACATCCAAGTCATTTTGAATAGAGTAAATATCAAGCTGAAGTACTTTTACAACCAAAAGAATTTTATTTCAGTTGTCCTATCACTAAAAGATGATAATCTATCCCTGCAGATTAAATAAAAGGTTTGTTTCAAAATTTCAACAATGTTATCATCTATACAAAAGATACTGGAAGAAAGCTGGAGGCTACAATTGCCAAAACATTGTGACAGTAATAACTAAAATGAGGATCCTCATTCAAGCAAATTAGTGTATAAGAAAAAAATAGTTTATCAGTTGATATTTTCATTTTTAAAATGCTTTACATTAAATTGGTATGTTTTTAACCTTTTTTTTTTTAATTAAAATTCCTTTTGAAACATGAAATTTATGATTCATTTTGTTGCACCCTTTCAAGAGCTTTGCAAGAGGGGAAGGACAAACAGCTTTTTGAATATCATTATATATAAATTTTATACAACCACAACAGTTGAACCATACTTGTAATATAAAGATTAAGTTTTGTTATAAGGTGTAGGTGGATCCTGCTTTTAATGGTTATCAGTGAGACACACAGACTTGGGATTAGAATCTGAGGCAACAAATGGAGGGCAAAAATGCATTGGCTGAAATTGATGGAACAAGAAACATGAAAATGATAGTTTAAAAAACACTGTTAGTAAAAAGTTTTGCAATCCATGAAGATTTAAGTTTCAAAGGAATAAAAATCTTGGATTCAGTTGGAAATATCCAAGCAGGATTTTGATTCTGTCAGTCATTAATTAACTAGAAGTTATATAAAGAATGAAATTCGAGGAAGAAATGATTTGTTTGAATTTTTGGTCTTGGGCACATTTAAGTTAAAACTGTCAGCATCAGGCAAACATCTATTTTGTTGATATACATCATGAGTTTTGAGATAGGGCCCCCAATTTGGAATAACAAATTCTTTTTTTTTTAATCTCAGTTGGTAGAAGTAATTAGTTGGGCAATAAAGTGCACCAGAGAACAGGAAAGTAAGTATATTCAATGAATTTCTTTTTCATTTTTTACAATGGGAAATGGTCTTAAAACTAATGAGAAAAACATTGCCTGTTTCAATTAGAGACTTCCACTAGGCAGAAAGAAAAATGGATTAACACGACATTGAAAATGGGTAAGGATTGGAAAGCAACAATGTTAATTGTCGCAGAACATTTTCTCGAGAAGTGGAACAAGAACACAAATGGTGAATAAAGGAAAGATCCGAAAGGACTTCAGGAAAACTAGTCAAGTTGAGAATAGATTAACTTGATATTGCAAAGGAATATGTGCTTCTCTCTTGCTTTCTTATATATATATATATATATATATATATATATATATATATATATATATATATATATATAGGGGGGGGGCTTCACATTTTTGAAATTATTTTCTTCCAAATTGATCTCTATTTAAGGCAAATTATTTTGTGGGTGTGCATAAACAATGGGAGTGGAAGAAATTGCTGTTCAGTTTTCATTAAAAGAAAAATAGCGCTTCGTTCTGCTGCTGAAATGATGAATTTTTACTTTTTCCAACCAATGTTTTCTCAGACCTTCACATTATCTTTCATTTTGGCAAAAATTACTTGCATATCAGGTGGGAGAAATAATTCAATTTCAAATAATTTATCTATCTATCTATCTATATATATATATATATATATATATATATGTATGTATGTATGTATATGAGTTAAAAGATCAAATGTAGATCAAATATGGATCAGGTTCGGACATGATGACAAAATAAAAGAATAGATAGTAAACATATAACAATCTAACATGTTTCTCTTTTAGTAAAGCTTCATCAGAGATTGAGAGAAATCAAACAAAAAAAAACAGAAAACATATTTTCAATTACATTTGGGTCAGTTCTTATTGGTTAGACATGTGTCATGTGTATTAAAACTACGGATAATTCTGTGTGGATGTAGGTTTGTAAAGATTCTTGTAGGCAACAAATGGTAAAGTGTATTTGCAATTGTGACCATTTGTCTATCTAGTTTGGGTTTTTATCTTCCCCTTTTGTGTGGCCAACCCTCACAATGGGGAGTTGTAGGGTTCTAATTTTAGGGTAGGTTCCATCTAGACACATCATATCAAACAGCTCTACTTACCTAAGATATATAGATGACATCCTCTTATTATATCCCCAAGACACAAACCTATTAGACATAATAACAAACCTACCATTGAATTCACAAACAAATTTGAAATAAATAATTCCCTACTTTTTCTCGATATGTTATTAATACAAAATGATGAGGAATAAAGATTTGAAGGTATATCATAAAGCAACAAAAACAATCTAATAAACTTCTGCACATGAGTTAAAATGGATAAAAGTCCACATCCTTATGATAAAAAACATTCATTTTATAGAATAAATATTTATGAATGCTATCAAACATCATACAGTGAATATTTGAGAAAAAAATTTAGCTCATAACTTTGTCGCAGCTTGAAAACATATATATATATATATATATATATATATATATATTAAGCAATCTTCAGGCAAAAAAGATGGTTAGAGGTGTTGAACTGTCACCATAGAGTGTTGATTCTTACACTGTATATCAATACTGAGTGGCAACAGTCTGTTTCATGCTTGAATGCAATCTTCATGGCCTGAGGAGTGTGTTCAAGAAACAGACTATCGCTACTCTGTGTAAACCTTAGTGTCCACTTTACACGCACACACACACACATATATATATATATATATATATATATATATATATATATATATATATATATATAAAAAACACTGACACCATTTTCCAGTTGAAAATATATCTATAACTACAAATATCTATAAATCATCCAAACTTGCTGTTATTTTGTGACATCCTTAATTTTTAAAGGGTCATGTATTTTGTAGTGATGAACAAATGTAGAGATTGAACTGGATGCCACCTTCTCATCCTAAACATAAATATGAATGAATGAGGAAATCTGAGACACAAAACGATGGTAGACAATCTCAGAGAAGATTCTTTGTGAATTCAATAATGGGTAAAGCAGTATCGTGGTATGACCTTGTGCCACACTTAAGCCTAACAATTAGATTGCTTATCATGGGACAGCTTATCTTAGAAACCAATTTGCTGGTGCAGTCTATTTTGATTCTATGTGGACACCAAGAACTATGTCTTCATGTTAAAGTAAGGTAAAATTATATGGGAAGCAGGGGTGCTGGAAAATTCTCAGATTAGCCAAATATAATTCTGAAATGTGGTTATACTTTTGGATGTGGTTTGGCCTGAGAACTTTTCAGCACCCTCTCTCTCTCTCTCTCTCTATATATATATATATATATATATATATATATATATATATATATATATATATAACCTAATTATGAAAAAATATATTTTACAAAAAGAATAGATATAATTTATGTACCTTGATAAGTCTACAGTCTCATGATTAAAAAAAAATATTCATTGTACACAACAACTATATATTTTTCAACATAATCTCTTTCTTTTTCAATGTACTGAATTCAGCAGTGAATTTTGGACATATACAGTATACATTGAAAATTTAAGATAAAAATTCATCTAATTCTGCAGCAGGCTATATAGCCACCGACTGGGCAATTTTGTTTAGTGGCATACCAACCTGTATACCAAAATGTAAATATTTTGTACATAATTTTATGCTTTCAACTTCAGATAGGACCTGGGAACAACAGCAGTCGAGAGGGGGTTCCATGCTCCTCAAAACTTCCGATCTCCTAATCAGAGGACAGGCTACAGAATTACTGATTCACCCTTGTGTGCGTGTGTGTGTGTATATATATATATATATATATATATATATATATATATATATACACATACACATATATATATATATATATATATACATATATATATATATATATATATATATATATATATATATATATATATATATATATATATATATATACACACATATATATATATATATATATATATATATATATATTTATATATATATATATATATATATATATATATATATATATATATATATATATATATTTATATATATATACACACATACACATATATATATATATATATATATATATATATATATATATATATATATATATATAGACACATTAAACATACTTAAAGAATTATGCAATAAATATATATAAACATATCTAATTTTCCCTTCAGCAGGAAATGAAAATGAAGACTAAAAAAAAAAAAATTGAAGATAAATTTCTCATTAAGAGAAAAAGAAAATTATTTTTGAAAAGAATTATCAAAAAAGTTTAAGACTTAATATATTTCTATCATGCAACACATACAGGCATTTATACATATATACATAGTTATATACAAACATCTCCACTCACACTATATATATATATATATATATATATATATATATATATAAGAATATGTGTATCTATTGACAATATAATTTGCTCATTAATTTCTTCAGCTTTCTTAAATTTTATCTTCTTATAAAATATTCCAAAGTAAAACCTGAAAGTGGTAAATTACTGAACAGGTGGAAAATAGCCTAGTCAGTCATATTATGTTAAAGAGTGAAAAGATTTTTTTTATTTTCCTCTTTAAATCACATCTTTTAAGCATTTATTCTTTGCGAGAGACATGCATTTTCAGCAGGAATTTTATGACTCAATCATTTATTAGAACCAATATCCTCATCTCTGTAGCTTTAAAAAAATCATTTTTGCAGATTTATCTGACATTTGCTACATTTGGTAACCTTAAAAGAACATGCAAATAAAATCTATATTCACCAATAGAATTCAAGTTTTTATAATAGCAAGTGCTTTTTTTTAATCCTGTAATGTCTATCAAAGAACTTGTCATAATATTAATTTTTGAAAGACATAGTTAAATAAAATTTGTTTTGCTTATTGCAAGATGATCAAATTTCAAATCTATATTGTTTGTCTATTTAAAATACGACATATATTAGAAAATATATTCAGTTTAAATACAGGCATAAAAACGGCTTCAATGTTCTATTCTAATCATTTCTTTTCTTGCACTTCTCGCCTGTGGAACTCTTTTCTGGCTTCTTGCTTTCCTGTCAACTACAAACTTCAAAAATTAAAATGCAATGACAATCATCATCTTCTGTCTTCTTGAATTCTGTTCTTTTATTGTCCTCTCTCCTCAATAATGTTTTCTCAGTTTCTTACACCCTCAGTAACCCCCTTGCATTTTAGGGGCTTTATGACCTTGCTTGGGGTGAAATGATTGTAAAAATATACTTAGTTACATTTTGCTCAAATGGAATATCTACAAATTGTATGAAACCTTTCTACATGTCACACCTAATGAAATGGTATTTTATGTCAATACGTTTTGATCTTTGATACTATATAGAATTCCTGCCAAGATCTCAAAAACCCCGATTACCAATATCACATGCCCTGATTATCACAATATGCTGTGGTACAGTTGAACAAATCAGTGTTTCCAGAAAACGAATTAAGAATTTCGTCTCATGTCTTAGGACAGCAGGTAAATATGTATTTCACCTTGAAAGTGGATTTTGCAGTGATTTTCTACTTTTCCAATCTATCAATAAATTATTTAGTAATGGTCAAAATATACAACTAGTAATACTATGGCTGTCTTTAGAATTAACCTCAGCTGTATTACAGAAACTAACAAGGATTTCACAGATTTTTTGCAAACTAGATCTTGATCTATAAGTTTCAGATAATGTAAGGCATGTTTTGCCCTTCTTCAATAGGCAATGATAGGCTTCGTCAAATGATGTAGCAATTTCTTTACAACACAGATCTAGTCAAGTGTCATCATAATGTAGATTAAACTTCCAAATATTTCTCTGTACAACTTGTCATCAATTAATCTAACATCATCATCATTTATTTTATTCCTTATTCATATCCAGTTCACAAACACGGGATCTGGATTCATAATTTTGTTTACCAAATTTGGTTATTAATTTTTTTTTAATATCTATTTAGGTTCGTTTGAATTACATTGCATTCAAAAATAGAGCATAAAACAAAAAATTAAGCAATTTTTCCAAGAACTATTATTTTTATATTATAACTCAAGCATTTCTTCACATCAGTGATTGTAGAATTAGAGATTTTTGTCTATAATAATAATAATAATATCAGCAACTTCTATAATAATAATAATCATCTTGTCACATGTTTAGTTAAGATAAAAGGGTTGGCAAATGATTGGATGAAGTTTTGATTAATCAAGTCAGAATTAAATACAGAATTTTGGTTATGTCCGCTTTGTTTCAGATCATATAATGATTTTTTTAGTCTACATACAAGTATTTTTCACCAAATTTGCCATTAATTGCCAAACCTTCTTATCATTCAGTTCACAATCGATTGGCGCACTCAAATAAGTGGTTTAATATTCCTTTGGTGAACAATCAAATTACATTAAACAGCTAATTGAATTAACGCTCAGATGGACGCAATGCGTGCTGTAGGGGAAAATATCTCATGATAATCAATGGATTTGTAAGTATCCCTTCACAACAAAACGTGCTTTATAGCATCCTTCATCATTTTTGTTAGCTTTAATCATGAAAATCAAACGATCTCTGTCCATTGTCATTCTAACTTCTGGTAAGGGGAACAGTTTATATATATTATTTTTTCTTAGAGTGTTCATTTCAGCCTTCCTGATGTCTTGAATTAATGAACGTGATAATTCTTCTTGAAATAGCTTTGGTGTATTAACCAATGAGCAAGAATACACCAAGACAGACGTTATTATTCAAATCAATGTTTTTCACAATAAAATTAATATTAACCAACAAATGTTGGGAAAATTTTCAGGATATATTTTTATCTATATGATAAATATACCATGGGAATATCAGCTTCGTTTTTATTAAAAATATTTACATTAATATATTTAGTGGTGAGATAAGCAACTTGAAGGGTTGTTCATCAGATCGTAAAGATATATAATAGTCTAGTTATTGATATTTCTTTCTTAATTTCAGATCTATAAAGATTGCCATAGATTGTAATAAGCTATAAAATTAGAAGGGAAACAAGATATGTTAACTTGCTGAGCAAGGTGACTACAACACTGAAAATTATAAAAAAGTTGAACAGAGATCAGGGAATAATAATAAAAAAATTGAAAATATTGAGAATAACAAGAAAAAAAAAAACTGCCTTTAAGAATTTAATGTTACTAATTTCAATTAAATGTTATTGAACAATTAAAATGGATTATTTATTATATGACAATAAGCATTATATTAAAACACCCTCTCAAATAAACCATTTTTTTTTTTATATATGTGGAGACAGTAGAATAATGGATTGCGGTCTTGGACTGAGGAATCAGAGAGCTGGAGTTTGAATTCCAGCCAAGTTCATTACACTCACTCACATATTTAATACCTTTGGGGAAGGTATGATTCCAACTATTCTCCCCACAACTATGGGTAAAATAACAGGACAGACTGGGTTCTATTGCCTTGAGTGGAAACCGGTCTAAGAGAAGGAAAACTTTGAATTCAGAATTGCATGTTGTCCTGGCAAAGCATATACTATGCAGCTAAGGAAAGGATTATTTACATTGACTCATTTATCCCAACTAAGATTGACTCCTTTACATCTGATTGTTTGTTAAGAGAGTGAAAAAGAGCCGTGCCTTATACTCAAATATACATGAGTTCATGTGATCTTCATTGGAAATGCACAATCACATATGACTATATTCCAATATAGACACTATACCTTCTATGTGTTGTGTTCCTTCAGGACGTGAGAAATCATGGCTCTCCACAGTTACCTCTTCTTTGTAGCTCTTAGTAAATTCTGTCTTTTTGCTCTCTCTCTTAATCCCTGTTCTGCCAACCATTTAAAAAACTTGTTAGCCAGATTATGAACTCTTCTTCTTCTTTTTCTATATACCGTGGGTCCCTTCATTTCATCAGCGATTATGATTCTCCACAATTTCCAGTTCTTTGCAGCTCTTAGTAAACTTTATCTTTTTGCCATCTCTCCTAATCCCAGTTCTGCCAACCATTTACACAAACTGAGTAGGTAGATTATGCACTGATTTCCTCTCTCCTTCTTGCCTTCAATATGCCCTGTGAGTATTAAATATTCCAAGCCCTCTTTTCTCATTATGTGCCCTAGAAATTATGACAGCGTCTTTCTGACAGTGTCTTTTTTTCCATTTTCTCTAAAACTTTGTCATTGCTCACATGTTCAGGCCATGGCATCCTCAGCATCCTTCTGTAGAGCCATATTTATGTTACCTCAATTCTTTTCATGAAAATGGTAAGAGATGAAGGTTGAAAGATTATTGTGTTAGACATAATTTTCTAAGTAGGGGGAGAGTGAAGTCTGCCAGCATTAAAAATTCTAGCTTTTATCTGAGCTTTTGAACATTGACCACAGTGGAAAGTAAACAGCTATATCCCAGCCAGTCAGTTATACCCTTAGAAATGGCCATTTCAAAGAATTTTAAAGAATTAATGATTTGATTTTTCTGCTTCTTCTCAGAAAATGAAGATTATTATTGATTCTTACTATTGATTTGCCATGTGAATTGCTTAAAATAAAACAAGGTCATTTGATCAATGTATCAACTTTTTGTCAATGTCTTCAGGTTTTATTTTCTGAATCAATACTACTACTACTACTACTAATAATAATAATAATAAGGGACTGCTTTGTGGTTGAGGTAGGTGAGTACTTTTAACTGGAGCTAGTGGGTCAGGGTTCAAGCCTAAAGGTATGAATCCTCTTCTTATCCCCCCCCCCATCTATGGGTAAATAGCAGGACAGACCAGGTTCTATAGTCTTGGATGTGGTCTACCACAGAAAGAAATGGCAACGTACTGCAGGAAAAATCTGTCTCATGTCATGTATTGAAAGATACATGATCGCCTAAGTGTGTATCACACATGGCACATAACTGACTGAATTGTTTTGTGGTTAAAATCCTTAATGTGGGGGTAAAAACCAAGATTTGAAATGATTTCATGACAAGCTAACAGGCTCTCCTCCCACTTAAAAGATGCTGCAAGATAATCATCTTGCGTATATCATTAAAATTGGTTTTGTGTTGTAAAACTAATCAATAGTATTAAAAAAGTGGAAAGAAATTTTCTTGCATTTAAAAGGAAAATGAAGAAACTCAGTTTTTAGAATGGTGTAAACCAGAAACCATGCCATATTTGTCTTTTGTACTTAAAGAACTGCCTGACATCCTGTGATTCCATGTCAGGTTAACAAAGATTATAACAAGAGATGCAAAAAAGAAAAAGAAGAAAAACTGATTTTAAATAAAAAAAACAAATCTCTTAATAGATGGTTAAATACCATGACATTTTATTTATTAATCTTTGTTATTTTGTCATAAGAAGAGATCATTTAAAAAAAATAATTTTTCTCCCATAATTATTTAAATACTTATAAAATCTGTGATAACCAGATTTCACATTTGTCAAATTCTCTCCACTCTTGTGACCTAATAGCTGCTTGGTTAATCATTTCTTCCATGAAGCCAAAATCTCTTCCTCAGCCAGACATTCTTCAGCACAAAGAGGAATAAAGGTTAAACAAAAGGTGGATCTGGGATTTATCTTAGCAGACAGTTGTTTCCTGTAGTTGTCTAATTGAAATGTTGCAGGTTTTGAAGTTAATGAAGTTTTCTAGGAATAAATCTGGATGAGGAAGTGTAAATAAAGAAGCCCAAATGGATGAGAGCCACCCCCCCACAATAAAATGGAGAGAGGGGGGGTAGTGATGTCAGAGGTTTGTTCTGTCTTTCCACCCACTTCATCAACTCCACTTACTCTTCATTATTTTTAATTGAGAAAATCTTCAGTGGAATGTGTCTAAAAAACAATCATCTCTTTTAGAGGAAGTGATTGACAGGTCAGAAGTGGCACATCCCATTTTGGCCAAACACTTCAGATGAACAAAAGACTTTCAGGAAAATTCTCTTGAAGGAATTAGAGAATAAAAATGAAGAATTTTGTTGTTGTTGTTGTTGTTGTAGATTAGGTTTTCTTTTCTATCTTCAAGTGAGCAACAGAAACAAATTTAACCAAAATAATTTCATCAAGTCAGCAGGAACATTTATTGTTATTATTATTAGTAATACTACCGTGAAAATTTCATAGTTTTGTTATTTGAATTTTCTAGTGAAATGTAATTCTTAAGTTAAATTGAATAAGCTCCTTGCAAGTCCCACAGCTATAGAATACCCATAGAAATTCCCCTATTGTATCATTAAATATTTGAGCTTAACAACTTTAATAAAACATTACAATAACATTCCTAAGTATGAATGCAGGTCATCATTTAAAGAAGTGAGAGGGTACAAATGGAAACGTTAAAATTGATAAGGTTTTCTATTTTACTGAAGCAGATGTTAAATGCATGAGAGCATTATCACCTGCTCTTTCTTTCTTTCTTTCTTCTTATAATTATTATGTATGCTTTCTTTTTCTTACTAAAGCCAAACAACATCTTTGATATATCTTTTTTTTACAGCTTTCCTCACAGTTAAAATGGAATGGTTCATTATTTATCTAAGGTAATGTCAGAGGGTGTAATGCAGTTGTTAATGGAGGAACAAGTAGAATTACAACATTATCATTATTATGTATAATTACACAGGGTCTTTCTGTCTATTCCCACATACACAAGTGCATGCACATACATACACATTATATATATATATATATATATATATATATATAGGCACACATCTAAACACATTTGCACTAAGTTTCTCAAAACATTTAGTAAGTTAACCTTAGTGTGGCAGAGAGCCATAAATTGAGTGAATCTCTAAGGATTGAACTCACTACACTAGCAAATGGTCTCATGAGACTATCTTGTTAACCATTACTCTAAACTAGGAATGTGTGTGTCATGAAGTGATAGGATGGGAAGTGAAATTCTACACCAACAAGGAAGTATGACCTGTACCCATTGTGAGCATTAATAGTTGTTTTTATTTGAATGAAGAGAGACTTTTAGACAAACTTCTGAGCCATGCTAACCAGTGAGATATTGAGGATGAAATTGAATGCTCATCATCAAAAAGAAATCATCCGTCCCAAGACAGGCAAAGTGACAAGTGATTATACTGAGATAGCCTGTAAGAAATACTATGAGAAGTTTCAATTCAGCTGGTAACAGAGGGTCATCATCACAGTAGAAGACTTTAAAAAAACAAAACTATTTATTAGACACTTCTTACAAAAAGATGAAAGTAAATTTTTCTCATACTTTTCATTTTTTCTTAACTTTTTGAATATCTGAGAACTTTTGTTTTTCAGTTTTGTTTATAGTCTAAAAAATGTCTTTTGCTATCATCTTTTTTCTGCTACCCTTCCCTGTTTGTTATTTGTCCATTACCCCACCATTTGTCATTTCTCCTTTACCCTCCCCACCATCTGTCATTTCTCCGTTACTCCTCCCACCATCTGTCATTTCTGTTACCCTCCCCACCATTTGTCATTTCTCCATTACCCTCCCCACCATTTGTCATTTCTCTGTTACTCTCCCCACCATTTGTCATTTCTTCATTACCCTCCCCACCATTTGTCATTTCTCTGTTACTCTCCCCACCATTTGTCATTTCTCTGTTACCCTTCCCCTATTTTTCATTTCTATGTTACACTCCCCTCTCCCTAATATATTTTTATATTCATTCGTATATATACAATTACAGCACACAATATTTTCACTATTTCCCTTGACCTTCAGCCATAGGCTGTGATCAGGGTATTTTCAGGTCGTCTCATACTATTTTCAAGCAAGACAACATTTTTCCTTCATCTTTTCAGTATTTGGAAATTTAAAGCTGCCAAAGTAAGAAGGAAAGGAAAATCACTGTAACTCTTACCTGAACTAATCTGGACGAATAAGCCGATCATAATACTGCCATAAAAAAGCCAAGTGCTGGTACGCATTTTTCTTCATTGGTTGCTGATTGGAGTCTTCTGGACTGTTACATAAAAGTCTGACCACCGTCCACTAAAACAAAAAATAAATACAACACATAATACAGTGGATACAAACAAGTTCATTCATATGCAACTCTAGCAAACACTTATATTCTCAAAAGAAATGCATTGCTTATGTTGTCTACATGAGTAATCTAAGATGTTTCTTATACAATTAACTCTTTTGCCATATAAAAGAAAGAATTATGCTTTTTAAGTCATTAAAAGTAAAAATATACAAAAAAGAATAACAAAGAAATAAAACAATATGTTAGCAGCTTGATCTCTCCTACTTACTAGTGGGATATTCCGTTGTTATGGTAACACCTGTTTGTTTTTTGTTATCAAGTAATGCCTTCTGTTTATCAAAATATCTCTTTATGAGGAAGAGATCAGGCTGCAATAAATTTATAAATTCACATTGTATTATATATTATAGAATAGATTTTTTTCTTTTAGCTTATAGGTCACTTTTACATTTTATGACTATTAAGCATCATTGACTTAAAACGAATAAAAGCTTTCAGTAAGATTTGATCATCCTTGTAAATCTGTCTTATATGGACTATGTTTTGCAGATTAAGCTATAAAAGCCAACCAACTGATGCCATTCAAATTTAGTCTTATAGGTACATTATACCTTCTTATTTTTGCATTCATATTTGTTTACTATCCATGTATTTTGTAGTGATCCACATGTAGCTGTAGGCGTAATAGTCCTGTGTCTGAATATCTTCAATGATCTATTATCAGTATTATTCATTTTTTTCATTAGTATTCCTTTCGTTTTATTTCTGCTGCTTTTTATCAAAACACTGAGGTTGTTATTAAATTCTACAACCATTTTAAGCAAGCAACAGGAATAAAAAATAAAGCATCATATTTGGATAAGATTTGATAGGAGATAAAAGTTAATTCTTTTATTCCTGACTTTTGCTTACTTAATGACCTGAGCATCTTGATGAAAAATCAGATAAAAGTAAAATAATCATAATAATAATAATGACACTAATAAATACCAGGATCTAGCTTGAGAAATGAAGATGTTATGAAATGTGACTGTTGAAATAATTCATGTACAAATGGATGCACACTTGTAACCCTACCTAGAAACATGAAAGAGCACTTTGAGAAAATTGGAATTAAGACCAACATTGTAGACATCCTGAAAACTGCCATCCTTTATTCTGTAAGGATTCTCTGAAAAGTTCCTAAGTTGTGATGAGTTGTGTTGACACCATGCTTCAAGAATGGAATTTTTGTGGTGCCTATGTATGACACCAACATAATAAACATATTGCTTCATTTAAGAAATTGGGACAACTTTGTTTTTTGTTGATCACAATAAAAATATTTTGTAGGACAATTTTAAGTTGTCTGAGCCATATTTAATATAGCAGTCATGTTTAGGAATATAAATATTGCCACAAGCATTTAACTGCAGGAAGCTTTATTTATTTATCCAAAGCAAGACATTACAAACCGTAAATAATAACTACTAGAATGAAATAAAAGCAAAGCTGAAAATGACTAACTTTTTGTTCACTAAGAATATTATTTTTGGTGAGGTTAGTGGAAATGACATTAGTGGTTCTTTATCAGGGAGAGAGAGAGAGTTCAAAATTGGAAATAATACAACAATTTCTTTTTATAGCATTTTTAACTACATTATTTGGAATTTTGTCTTGGAATTGTAAAGAACCTCTGCAAAATCCTCAAAGGTTCCATGAGTATCAGAATATTGAAAGTTGAAATTTTGATATTTATTGGACTATTTAAGAAAAAAGAAACATCATTTTGCATGCCTGAAAATGATAACTTAATTTTCAACCATTATGCAGTAACATTAGAATAGATTCTACCTTTGAAGGTTGGAAGTTTGTGTTGTTAGAGGCAGAATACGTCCTCATCAATTATGTTTACTCATTTTCACACAAAGCACATTGACCAGTGCAGTGTAAGATGCACCTCTTTGATGTTGCCATAGAATAAGCAAGCTGAAACTAACAGAGCAAGAAATGTATTCAAGCTCACAAATTGTACTCAAGACAAAAAGTACTTTATATGCATTAGTCAGTACTAAAGCAACAAAGTTGAGCCCAACTTACTAATTGGTGTAGTCTCCATGATTATTATGATTTATTTTTTTGTTCTTAAGGGAAAAAAATGAAAATGGAGGGGAGAGGGGAGAATAAGAGAAAGTACAAACAAGATGAGAGATAGAGAGGAAAGATAGAACATGAAAGAGGAAAGATGAGAAAGAGAAGGGAAAAAGAAAGAGAAAAAGAAAGTGAATAGGAAGGAAAGGAAAAGAAGAAAGAGAACATAAGAGTGTCTGTAAAAAATAGGAGAGAAAGACAAAACAAGAGACAGAGTGGAAGGTAAGAGATAGAAAAAGAAAGTGAGAGAGAGAAAGAAATCTAGAGTAAGAAAGAGGAGAAAGATAAAACAATGAGAAAGATAAAGTAAATGAAAAAAAGAAGAATGAGATTGAGAGAGAGAAAGGATGAAAAAGAGAGAGATGACAATGAGAAAAATAAAAGATAAAAAGAGAGAGAAGACAACAAAAAGAGAGAGAGAGAAGACAACAGAAAGAGAGAAAGAGAGAGAGAAGATGAGAGAAAGAGAGAGAGAAGAAAGAGTGTGAAAAAAGTGGAAACAATAACAAAAAATTGAAGAAAAGAAAAGACATTTTGATAAATTAATGTTTTGAATGAAACTGAAATTTTACATTGAGTTTCAAATGAGATTTTCAAGGATGAAACATTAAAATAAAAATAACTTAATGAAAATAATTTAAAACTAAGAGATTAAAAAAGAAACATTTTCAGTTTCATTAATGGGACCTCATTAGTGATCTGACAACAATGTTAATTGTTTATTAGGAGTGGTGTTGATGTTATTTTTTATATTAGGAAGTATCAAAAGTATTTTTATTTTCTTTAAAATGAGTGTGGCAGAATCTCTTGAGATCCCCTGTATGGTCTTTGAAGCTTATGTAATGTGATAGCGCTGTCAATGGCACAAGATCCTTTGAAAATTTTCAAGTTCTGAGGGGTCACGTTTTCCTCTCTATTTTGTTTCAAAGCATCATAATTGACAAATGTCTTACTTTATATTAAAGACAAGTTCCTACCTTTAAAACACTCATTTTTATTACAGTAAGATATTGTTTAATTTTCTTCATTAAGTAAAATGTATCTGTGGTGAGGACAACTATAACTGTCTCTTATTTTAACTACTGTACTATAAAAAGTAATGGTCAAACCTCACACATGGGCAGTGGTCAAATTGCATTGAATAAAGCTTCATTGGAAGCTTAAAGGTTCATCTGTTTCTCTTTAAAATTTATTCAATGCAATTTGATCCCTTCCCATGTGAAGTTTGATCATTAATCTTTATAGTAAAATAATTTGAGAGGAAGGCAACTATGGTTGCCTTCATCACATTCTCCCCACTTCACAATTTTATTCAGTCGAAGGTGACATAGTCATTTAAAAGATTGGACTTTTTGCAAATATATCCAGAACATCACGGTGCTTTCTGGTCAAGGAATTCTAACCTTGGAGTGGGTGTTGCCTGGAAGTGTCTTGCCTGAGTTCTTTTCTGTCTCCTACTCACAGTAAGATGTTCAAAGTCTAAAAATGAGTCCAGGCTGTCAGAGCTTGCTTGTTCATACATTCACTGAGCTTACCTAGTGTCAATACCAATCTTCTAAGATTTACTCGTCAGAAGAATCCACAGGTGGTATATTGTCAGTACAATCCGTTGGAAAGTTTATAGGAGCCTTCTTGCAGGTTTGATAACTCTCTCACTTGTGCTAGATCTTGGCGTGAGACGTTTGATTACCTCTCATTGGGGTCTTGAATTAGAGCATAGTGTGGTTTGGCTTCCAGCAATTCTAATCTCAGTATCAAAATCATAATTTACATTGTAATTAAAATAACCATCAAACTTTAAAATCAATTTAATCTTTAATATTTCCAATATTTTGAAAGGCACAATTTGCTTCTCATTTTCTGCTCATTTCTTTCTTCTGATTTAGTTTCTTTTTCTCTGGCTAATAGAAAAAGTAATCATAGTCAGAAATATTTAGAAAATTAAAATTATATATATATATATATATATATATATACTCTCTAACTGAAAATAATTTATATACATATATATACATATATATATATATATATATATATATATATATATATATATATATATAATGCACATTGAGTGCTGATGTTAATAAAATAATGCTCAATACAAATAACAGAACTATAAATAAATATATATATTTTTCCTCAATAATTTACATACATATACACAGTTTTGTTTGACACAAGGCTGCACTAATTGAGCACTCAAGATCAAAACCTACTTTTCTTTCTATCACTCTATAGCAGGTACCCTTAACTGCTAAGTTTAGCATGTTATAGACCTAAAATAAAAGTGGCACCTAGTTAGGATCAAACTTGTTAGTACCAGTTGATGAAACCAGTTTGTTAACCATCACTCAACAGATGTGTCCTCACAGAACATACACATTCTTTAGAAATAATCACAGTGTATATTAAAGGTGCTGATAAGGATTTACTTTCTTACGGCTGCCTAATTTATCTTGTGTTTATCAATCATGACATCAAAATCTGGAATCTTAAATTTTCCTTGGGTAAAATGATGAAAGAAGCAGCTGAGATTTTTTAAAAATATAAACAAACAAAAAATAAATTCAAGACAAGATGAGGATGTTAGTTTTAAAATATAAAGCAATAAAAGTTCAGCTCAGAAAATTTAAACAGAGAAAAACACTTTTAAGATAATTATTGCCTGGTGACAAAATGATTTTTTTAAAATTATTTGTTTTAATAAGCAGTGTATTCTTTAGCCATTAAATTAAATGAGCAGCAAAAGTGATTTGAATTCATATTCTATACCTCAATTGCTCTTAATTCATAGGTAATGCTTTAATCATTTAGGCTTGTGATGTTGAATATAGGAAGAGACCATTTTACTTGTTTACAACACAAAATTATTAGAAAATATATCTTTTTCTGTTATTTTACTAGCAGAATAAAAAAAGTACAGGGTATAACTATTTCAGTGAAATCAGACAATTTTTTTAAAAACTTACTTTTATTTCTGTCCATCATGTTTAATATCTATTAAAAGCGGATAAATTTCTAATTTTGCTTATAACTTTATAATTAAAAAGAAATTTTTTCTAATTTTATTTTCATTCCTTTTCAGAATCCTATTAATAATAAATACACAAGAATGCATTTTTGTTAACCCTTTTTTCCCCCTGCGCTGGATTTCTTTGCTTGGGGTTTCATAAAAAAAGATCAATAGTTTAGCTGAGTTTCAAGAATGCATTCGGTTAGCTGTGCAGGAAATAACTCCTGAAATGCTTCCAAATGTGTTTTGCAATGCTAACGATAGATTTGAAATTTGCAGGGATACGGATGGAAAACATGTTGAAAATTTTCAATAAAGTTTTGATATAAGATTTATAAATCTATTTGTTTTTTGTTATAATCTAGTAACAAACTGTGCTAGTTTTTAAAAATCTGGTCAATTTCATTGAAATAGCTAATTCTGGGACACTCTGTATTTTGTCTTGGCAAAACTTTTAAGTTAAATCTGTATGAATAAATTATGCAAATCAAGGGAAGAAGGAGGGAGTGTGGTTTGATTAAAGTCATTCAGGTTTTGGCCCACTTTTTACTTGGTCAATACAGAAGTAACATTTTGATGCAGTTACAATAGGGGAAAAATGTATTTATGCAAAATAAAACAGATTATTTCAAGTGGTCTGATAAGAAAAAAAAGTTGCTTGACAAATGGAATAATATCACAAATGACAGGTTAGTTAAGTCCTATCACACATTGAAGTGCAGACATCATAAGTCTTGCAGAAATATTCAATGAATGCATGCATACACCCACACACATGATGAGGGGGGGGATGCTACAAAGTTCCCTAAGGATCAAGAAGCACTTTCCCCATCCACCACCACAATTTTAATGTTTGGTCAGTGAGTCAAACCAAGAACTTTTCAGAACATTCTCATATATATATATATATATATATATATATATATATATATATATATATATATATAGCCTGACGTGCTTGATCGATTGAGCCACAGAGTAGTATTTTGGTTAGCAAGGTTGATTTTACCGTTTTTAAAGTACAATTCTCTAACATCTGTGGCTCAATTGGTAAAGCACATCAGGCTATATGATGGTTCCATATAGGATATATATATATATATATATATATATATATATATATATATAAATAAAATCAATGGACATGTGGCTGAGTGGTTAGAATTTTTGCTCTCTAACCATAAAACTTGGGTTTAAATTTGTAAGGGTGGTCTCTTCTTGAGCTTATCAGTTGGGGGAGGTGATCCCTGTGTGTGACAACTCTGGAAAGTACCTGAAAACAATACCATAGGTTGATCCAAGTCTTGTAGCACATAAAATGCAAGTCATCATGAGGGAGGGTTTAAGTATACTGTTCAAAAAATTGATCACACTACATGATGCACTCTCTCCTTGAAGTTGTAAGTAAGGTTGGTTCAGCATAGTTGCAGTGTAAACCACAAGTGGGCTCTGTGAGTATTGAGCAGGTGTCTGTAATAGGGTTTGTCTAAACACCTAGGCAGATAGGTGTTCTCGATATTTAGCAACACACCCACAGTGACTTGTGACTTCATACTAGCATGACCATTGATAACTTCTGAATAGTTCAGGCTGTCTAAAGATTTGGGTCAATTGGTGACATGATTTTCAGACACTTTCCAATGGTTCTGCAAGCTGGGATCACATTCCCATACCGATAACATCATGAAGTCACCTTCCTGACAAATCGACCATGATAATATTTGAACCCAGGCCTCAAGGTCAGAAAGTGAACATTCTAACCACTTGACCATGCACCGAGTATATATATATATATATATATGTGTGTGTGTGTGTGTGTGTGTGTGTGTGTGTGTATGTATGTATAATTTGTGATGGGCTATAAAAAAGACAGTCTTAAAAGAGAAATATTATATAGCTTGCTATTTTGGGCCAACACATTCATTTCGATTGTTGATGATCCCATTGGTTAGAATAGCAGAGCATAGAATAATATTTCACAGACATTCTGACATAAATCCTCAAAAGAGAAATAAGATATAGGGGGAGATATTGTGTTAATCAAATATATGTTTCTACAGTCGGTATCTTTTGGATTTATTTACAAATAAAAATTTATCTTGAATTTTGTTTGCATTCTAAAAGCTGACAGACCAAGACGATTGGATATGGAGAGAATGAGATGGATAGGGTGGGGGGAGAGAGAGAGCAAAAATTTAGGTATAAAGAGAGTGAAAGAGAGAGAGAGTATGAAGAATGGGGAGAAAGAGGACAAAGTGAGAGAGAGAGAGAAAAATGGATAGAGAGAGAAGGGAATAAATAGAGGAAGTGGGAATGAAAAAACAGAGGAAAAAAGAAGAAAGTATTTTTCATAATAAAAGTAAGCTGAGTATTTTAAATGTTAATGGATCATACATATAAAAGAATGCAAGTTATTGTGAAAATATAAAATTAGGTCTGCATATGCCAGGGAACACTTAAAGATAGTATTAACTGATACTGCAGACAGTAAAATTGACAGAAGCCTTCAATTGGTTTCTTTTTCTGCCTCCTCTTCCCTTCAGTTTCATTTTCTCAATATCTGCCTGACAAGTTATCTCCCTTGTTTTTGGATCAATGCCAGCATTCCATCTTTGGTGATATTGGATAGAAAAGTTTTGTTTTTCTATTTTCACTTCACTATCAAAAAGAATATTTTCTTAGAGAACAGGCAGTAAATATATGAATCCGTTAGGATCCATGAATGTCAAAATGAATCTTGTCGTGTATTGACAAGATTGAATAAAACTTTTTAGCAAACAAGAACAGGTCTTCTGGAATGAAAAGCTTATAATGCAATGCAAGTAGAAGAGATAGCTCCAGAAAATCTATCATAAAAGTCTCATTTCCTTTTTCTTATTCTTTCTAAATGTTCCAAAAGCAATTTGGTCAATTTTACTTATGAGCTTATGGGGAAGTACAAACTGAAAAACAATAATTTCTTTTAAAAATTCAACATTGATTTTAACAGAAGAGAGACAGAATATCCTGGATTTTATAAGTCATATCACTGCTGGGTAGTGTGTGAGTGTATATATATATATATATATATATATATATATATATATATATATATATATATATATATACACACACATATATATGAAATCCATGTGTGGGCTGAATTCATTCAATTTGATAATGTTGAAATATTCAACTGAATGCCATTTTGCTTTTTCGATACAAGTGAGAACAAGCCGTCTTTGTGAAATGCATAAAAGGATCAGCTCAAAATTCCAAGAAAGTTACAATGACTGAGACCTTATAAGTATAACAACCAAGATAAGCATGCTGGTCCAAATAGCAAGGGGCGTATAATAAGGCATGCTGAAGAAAGCCAGAGGGAAGAAGGGTGGAAATGTTTGTCCATGATATTTTATATATAATGTTTCATTATATTTTAAATAAGATGTAATTTCTTTTTTTTTAAATTTCACTTAAGTATCAATTAAATTAACTAATTTTCATTGAATTTTCTATAATGATTACTTACGTTTTCATTTTTTTTTTACAAAATCTGAAATCAATTTTTCACAATACAAAACTGATCCCCTTCTTCAAGTCAGTTCTGTGCCATGAGTGATACACACTTAGGCAATCATGTATCTTTTGATACATGACTGATGTGGCAGATTTTTTTCTGCAGTAGGAGACTATTAATTATTGAAAAGTAATTTTTCTTTTCTTCATATTTTATTTAGATATATTTTGAGCTATATAAGCAAAATATGGAAGCTGTCTCTAATTTACTCTGTTAGATATGAGAGGAAAGCATATATATATATATATATATATATATATATATATATTAGTACATAAAAATCCAAAATTACCTCAGTTTCAAATTAACACTTCATTCTTCATATAACCCCAATTTAATGTCAGAAGGTTAATATCAAGGTTTAATTTTATAAAACCTCTTCCATTTAAGGCTAATACTTTTCACCCTCTCCAGGCCATTGTCTCGTACCTTTTGTCCGACTGAAACATTGAAATGGATAAATTTTGTATTAATTTTTCAACAGCTGTTCCTGTTAAATTTCTAATTCTGACACAAACTCAGTCTATATACCAGGGTTGAGTAAGGCTGGTGAAGTTTTTGTCGGTTGAAATAGGTCTATTCCACATATGAGGTAATTTTGAATTTTTTATATACTAATTTATTTGCTCTGTTATAATAAATGCATTGAGCTCTTTTTGTGGCTCAGTTTTAATATTTTATATTACTAGAATCTACTTGGATTACATAACAATGAATTTATTATGTTTAGTGTGTGTGTTTGTATGTGTGTATATATATATATAAATGTGTTTAGATTAGGATACGAAATAGAGCAGATATGTATGTTTTGAGAAGTGGCAGAGAGTGTGTGTTCAAAAGGCACTATTTGGGCTTTGTTTGACTGGAAGTTCTACATGGCTGAGTGGTTAGGCACATCAGATCCTAATGACAGTTCGAAGCATATTTTTCTGACAAGCTGGATAAAAAATACTGTTTAATTAAAAAAACACCTTCTACTCGAATGAGTATCCATCAAAAATAATGTTTAAACAAAATTAATTCATAATATATATATATATATATATATATATATATATATATATATATATTACTATAAATGTTATTTCTTTTTTTTTTTTTAGTGGATACATGTATTTTCCCTGTTAGTTTGGTTTCTGGTGCTAAATTGGTAAAGGAACACTTTTGGTCAAAATGTGGTTTCACTGAGGGAAAATAGGGATGCAGGTTCAATTCCTGTCAGAGGTACAATTTTCTTTTAGTTTCACTGTTTAATAAAATGAAAACAGGGATAGCAACTCAGACATGTGTACCTACCAAAAAAAAACAAAAAACAAAAAAAAAAAACGTGTATAGTAATAAGATAGGATAAAAAATTGTATATAATAAAAATATGGTTGTAAGGTATGCTATATTTATGGGTAAAAGGGGTAGAGCATACGTTAATATAAAAGTGGCTAGTGGGATCAACACCACATGACAACAATCTGTTTTATGTTATTGAAATATAAAAGAGAACACAGTGTGAAATAGACTGTCACCCCCCTTAGTGTTGACCTGTGTCCACCTTTAATGAATCTATATTTAACAAAGCTAAGAAAGAATACGAAACAGCCCTAAAAGATTCCCAGCAACACTCACATACTCACCACAGAACACAAAAAAGGCCAACAGGAAAAGAAATATCATATGGTTCAACTGACCGTACAGCAAAAACGTAAAAACAAACGTAGGAAAAATATTCTGCAAACTCTTACACAAACACTTCCCGGAATCAAGCACCCTACACAAAATATTCAACAAAAACACCGTAAAAATCAGCTACAGTTGCACCGAGAACATGGCACAAATAATAAAAAAGCACAACAGGAAAATTATCAACAAACCACACGAACAAATTAAACTCATGTGCAACTGCAGACTATTCCATTTTAATCATGTGGAAAGATGAAAAAGACATATCAGAGATACTAATTGATTTCAGTAAGAAAATAAAAGGATAACATTCTCATGTATTTAACCAGCAGTTTCCAAGAAATGGAAAAGTTGGCAATTTCAAATCTTCATTTGTACCCACTCCTTAAAATAATGACCAGCATTCATATTTACGATTGTTATTGCAATATTTTGTTAAGTTGTTAAGCTCAAATACTTAACGATGCAGTAAGAGATTTTATTGTTGCAGAACTTGCCATAAATTTATTCAAAAATTAAATTCAAATAGGAAAACTAAAATTTTCATGGAAGGTTTCTAGTTATTTTATAACTTGTAATAATAACTGAATTATTTACAAACACAAATAATTCACTCTGGGGACATGATAGGATGAATGTATCCGAGGTATTTAGATAGACATTAGTCTCATGGCTAACCCAACCATCATGTGATATGCTGTAGTGTCATTTTTAGAAGAGTTTTTTCAAATTTAAATAAAGAAAAGAGTGTCTTTAATGCCTTTCTCTATGTATTCAATGAATTTTATTTCATTTGTAAAGAAAAACAAATTACAATAAATATTAAGCTTAAGTAATATTATATTCTGCTGTTTTATTATTGAGGGAATTACTGTAAAACATTATTTTATATTAGTATTCCTTTCATGTTAATTTTATTGGCTTTATTTACAATCATAGTATTAGATGTAATAATAGAATTTCTTTGATAAAGTATTGTCAAGCATTATTAATTTTGGACAAGTATTTCTTTCATGTTAATTTTACTGGCTTTATTTACAATCATAGTATTAGATGCAATAATAGAATTTCTTTGATAAAGTATTGTCAAGCATTATTGATTTTGGACAAGTATTTCTTTCATGTTAATTTTAATGGCTTTATTTACAATCATAGTATTAGATGCAATAATAGAATTTCTTTGATAAAGTATTGTCAAGCATTATTAATTTTGGACAAGTATTTCTTTCATGTTAATTTTACTGGCTTTATTTACAATCATAGTATTAGATGCAATAATAGAATTTCTTTGATAAAGTATTGTCAAGCATTATTAATTTTGGACAAGTATTTCTTTCATGTTAATTTTACTGGCTTTATTTACAATCATAGTATTAGATGTAATAATAGAATTTCTTTGATAAAGTATTGTCAAGCATTATTAATTTTGAACTAGTATTTCTTTCATATTTACTTTCAATTACGTTATACACAAAGTAGATCATTTCCTGATCATCTAACAGTAAAAAAGGAAATTTAAAATTATATAATATTTTTAAACTGAATAATTAATAAACTCATTTCACATGATTCCTTGTGAAATTTGCAACAGTGTATTAAAAGCGTGAAAATTCAAGTGATTAGAAGATATGCAAAAGATTTTGCTGTGAAAAAGACAGACAGGAATGCATTTCCCACTAATGTTTAAATTCGTGTGTGTGTGTGTGTGTGTGTATGTGTGTGTGAGCTTTCTTTTTGTCAGTAAGAGACGTACTTATTCATATATGCAGAATATTACTAAAGTAAATTATATGTTAGCAGGATTTTTTCATCAAAAAATTTTGTTTTTGCTTTATTATTTTTTTTTTTTTTTGAAAGGAAAAATTGATATTTTTCTCTGCCACAACCACTTGTGATGTTTGTGTACCTTTTTAATCTTTTTGTTTGTTTCTTGTTAGGTTCTTCTTTAGTTAGTTGTTTTTTGTACTATGAAAGCAAGCAGGATGTTATTTAACAGAGTTCAGTCTCCAACTGTGAAATTTGATACAATTTTTAAAGGAAGACAAAAAATAAATGAGATGGAAGGCAATAACAACAACAACAACAAAATAAATGATGTGGAAATGTGTCAAACTGTTCATTCGGAATCAGTTTGAAAAGAAATTCAATTTTAAAAAAAAAATCCTTCCATTTGTAAAAATGCCTCTAGAATGCCACTTCTTGGTAGAAGAAATATTCTTCTTTTTCTTATTTTAAACTCATTCTGTTGGCAAACACATTTTGATAAGAACAAAGATCTTAATAAGGTCTTAATTATTTGATGAATTATTTAGACTATTATCCTGATTATTGCTGTTTTGATTACTATATTTTGGGTGGGGTACACTTCTGTCTTTCTAGTTTGGTTTATCCTCTTTATGGTAAAGTTGAGATTAAATGTTTTTTTAAACCCCATAATGGTAAGGTTGAAATTAGATGTTTGTTTAAGACCCCGAATGGTAAGGTTGAGATTAGACGTTTGTTTAACCCCTTAATGGTAAGGTTGTGATTAGACATTTGTTTAATCCCTTAATGTTAAGTTCGTGATTAGACATTTGTTTAAACCCCTTAATCGTAAATTTGAAATTAGATGTTTGTTTAAACCCCTTAATGGTAAGGTTAAGATTAGACGTTTCTATACAAGATAGATTTAGTATTCAGTGACTGAACAGTTACGGTTGGTGAAATTTATAAAATCTTTTTCATCAAATAGTTTTTCATGAAAATAGGTTTTTTAGGTCCAGTAGCTGTTATTGCTCTTTTTCAATCTGAGTTTCTAAACATTTTGTTTCAAATAGGGTGCAAAGTCAACATCTTGATTATGTCATTATTTTCCTTTTTAGTTACATGTGAGATCCATTTTATTTGTTGCTGCTGTTGAAAGTTTTCAACAATTGTGGTTTATGTATTTTGTTAAGTTGTTTGTGATTCTGTAGCACCGATAATGGGATGGTAAAAATACCAGGAAAAATGATGCTGTACTAGACTAAACTGAGTACACTGTTTTTGAATCTGTACTCATAATTGTTTCATTTTTGAGATATGCATATAGCATATTTAAAGGTAAATATGATATAGTATATCTATGTATATGGCATATTTATGGTGAATGAAAATTTCAATATGATGTTTAATAATTCAATAAATATAAAACACTCATTTTATTTCCGATGTCTTTAGAAACATTCAAATCACTTGTGTATTGAACTGGTTTTCGTGCTATAAGGACCAGCTGTACTTGTCCATTATATCTGAGGTGGAACTGGCCTTGATGTTCTTATTCTATTGAAGATTTGGTTAGGTTGATTGATTTTATAAAATCTCAACCCTTGTCAAGTTATTTAATGTTGACTTTTAAATGGGACACCTAGTGAGAATCAAACTCACAACCCAGTAGTAATATTTAACCAGATTTAGCCTTGTTAACCAATACTCAATGTTGAGGCATGTATCCTGGTGGAAGTTGTCAGAATGTTCATTACAGCACACAGATGAGGATTAATTTTCTTCTTCTATGTGCTGTGTTTCTTCAGGATGTTGGCGATCATGGCTCTCCACAATTTCCTGTCTTTGTAGTTCTTAATAAATTTTATCTTTTTGTTATCTCTCTTCAACCTTGTTCTGCATTCCATTTACTTAAGCTCTCTATGTAGGTTATGCATTGATTTCCTCTGTTCCTCTTGTCTTCAATCTTGTCCTGTGGGTATCGAATTTTCCAAGCCCTCTTTATGCACCCTAGAAATTTAAACTGTCTCTTTCGGATTCTAAATATAAGCAAATTCATTTTTCTTAAAAACTTCCTTGTTGCCTACATGTTTGGTCCATAGTATTCTTAGTATCTTTATATAGAGTGACATTTCTGTTTAAGTTTCTTTTTCATCCATGAGGTGACTGTCCAGCATTCACTGCCCTATAGGAGAACTGGTACCACATAAAAGTTCAATACTCGTTTCTTTGTTTTTAATGGAACTTTTGTTTTTTTAATGCATTACTTAGGTTTTGGAAGGCATCTTTTGCTATCCCAATGCGCCTTTGGATTTAATGAAAAGCAATGATTGCTTCACAGTGAAACTCTCAGCTAAGCTCAATATGTGAGTAATGAGTAAGTTTTAAGGAAACTGGAAACAAGAGAGACACTTATACTAAGAATCAGACAGAAACAGTTGAAATTTCTAAAACACATAATGAGGAAAGAGGGATTGGAGAATTTGACACTCACAGGACATATTGCAAAGACAAAGAGGGATAAATGAAAACAGCAAGAAACCTCCCCTAATGAGCTGTTGTAAATGGATGGCAGAACAAAGACTGGAAGAGATTGTAAAAAGACATGTTTTCCAAATTGCCACATACAATTAAAAACATACAATTAAAGTAAAAATAAAAAAATCCAGCAACACAAATAACTAATGTGAATCACATTCTGTCTCACCAATGTACATTTGGTTGAAATAAAAGCAATTTTCTTATGACACGGGTTGATCAGCAAAACATGTCAAAATAGGACATTTTCAAATTCTTATTTACCATTCTGTCAGATTCTCGTCTTAATTTAAATCACACACGCACACACATCTTTAACTCATATATATATATATATATATATATATATGAGTTAAAGATCAAACGCAGATTGGAATCTGACAGAATGATAAAATAAAGAACAAAAAGGAAATGTTCATCAATCTAACATGTTTCACTTTTATTAAAGCTTCATCAGAGATTAAGAGAAAACAGACAATTGCAATCTCTGATAAAGTTTAATAAAAGTGAAACATGTTAGATTGATATACGTTTCCTATTTGTTCTTTATTTTATCATTCTGTCAGATTCCAATCTGCGTTTGATCTTTAACTCATATATATATATATATATATATATATATATGAGTTAAAGATGTGTGTGTGTGTGTGTGTGTGTGTGATTTAAATTAAGACGAGAATCTGACAGAATGGTAAATAAGAATTTGAAAATGTCCTATTTTGACATGTTTTGCTGATCAACCCGTGTCATAAGAAAATGGCTTTTATTTCAACCAAATGTACATTGGTGAGACAGAATGTGATTCACATTAGTTATTTGTGTTGCTGGATTTTTTTATTTTTACTTTAATTGTATGTTTTTAAATTAGATTTTATTGATTTCATTTTCGTCTTTATTGCTATTTGCGTTTATTTTGAGATTTTTTGCATTCCACATTCTTTTAACACCAACTTCGTGAGAAAAGGTGATCAGTTGGAGAAGTCTGACTGTAAAAAAAAAAATAAATTCAGCATTCATATGATTAACATGAATCAAGTTGTGTCTTGCTAATGTAGATTTGGTTGAAATAAAATGCATTTTCCTGATGACACTGTTTGGTTAATGAGGAATATGTGTAGTGTTGAGTGCAATGGTTGATTGATGTGTAAAGGTGAAATCATCAAGCTGAGTTCAAATTCCAGTTGATTCTGTTTTGTTTATTTTATGCATAGCCTTTGAAAAGGCATCTTCCCCTCAGCTATAGGTTAAATAGCAGGACGAACTGGGCTCTTTTGCTTTGGGTGGCAGACAGTCAAAGAGAAAGAAAACTCTGAATTTAAACCTGAGGGGGTTTATTTTCGACATTTCATTGAACACTGTACACCATTTCTCTGTCATCAGTTCTTTCATAAAGGATAATTGTTTCTACACAACCCTTCACCATAAAAATTAAATCATCTTCGTGAGTAGACTAGCAGTTCAGTTTTATACTGAACTGTTAGGCCCTCATACAGTAAAATTTATCGGAGAGATCACTACCCACATATATATGTATATCTAGAACTATATGCCCATATAAAGATATACTAGTGGCAATACCTATACTCGGCAGAGCATTAATAACGAGAAAACTTCATCTCAGAATTTCAGGTAAGAGTTATGAAGAGACCTGACAGAATGATGGGTGTCACTGCAAAATCACAAAAATTCAGAAAATTGAATCAAGATACTAGCCTGAATAAAAAGCATTAAGAGATCAGAAAATTTCATTAGAGACCAAGAAAAGAAGTGCTGAACTGCTACATTATATCTACCTGCCCCCTAAATGATAGTGAATGGACAGTTTCCACACTGATGAAGAACAAAGATGTGCTTCTTCAGGCAGACACTGAGAATACCAAATGGGCCAGCAAGATGTTTGAAAGAAAATTGAAACAAAAAAAAAAACAAAACAAAAAAAAACAGGCACTTATACTTAAAATCAGAAAGAGATTGTTGAAATTTTCGGGGCACATAATGAGGAAAGAAGGCTTTCAGAATTTAAAACTCACATGATATGTATTATAGGCAGAGGAGAAACAACAAGTAGCCTATCTAATGAGTTTGTATTGGCTGCAGAGACAAAGACGGGGATTAAAGGGTTAAAAGTTGTTTAGAACTACAAGGAACAGGAACTTGTGAAGAGCCATAATCATCAACGTCCTGAAAAAAAAAAGGTACATAAAAGAAATCTGAATAATGTGTAGAATAAGGTAAATATTTAATCTCAGAATAAGGTAAATATTTAATCTCAGAATTTCAAACAACACTGATGACATCTGATCGATTGCAAAGAAATGGAAACATTAGAAAAATTAGAATTTAAAGTTTTAATCATTTCTTCATAGATTGCAAGACATTTTTTTTTTTTAGACAATTGAATGTTTTTATCTTTAAAATGTTTTGGCAGTTGTTTTATTTTGTTCTCATATATTTAAAAAAAAGTTTTTCCTTTATTTTTCACGCATTATTTCCATTTTTCTTTTTCTTGTATTTATTTTTACCTCTTTTACAAAAGAGTAACACAATCCACTTCACATCAAAACAGTTTTAAAGTGCAAATTAACAAGAAAATATTATGAAATTTCACTACATTTTGTTTTTTAATTAAATATTGATGACCTGAGGCTTATTGTTATTGCTGTTTTTATAGAGAAAAAAAAACCAACAGATTTTGACAATTGAGTTGTTAAAATTAAGAAGTTACATGTTTATAACTGTGGATAGAATAGAAATATTATTCTATTGAAATGAACATACTCAGTTGATTGAAAGAGAAAAGTGAAATTGTGAAAAATGCATGCATTGGTTGTGGAAACAATTTTCTGTCAAGTCAACTGAAGATGATCACAAGGCGACGTGTTGATTGAAATGTTATGACAAGGAAGATAATAAAAAAAAGAATAAATAGGGTTACGCAATTCTAGTGAAAAAAAAAACAAAACCATTTCGCTTTGCGAACAGAAGCATATTAATCAGGAAAAATCAGTGTTTCCAGTTTGCAAAGTGGATTTTCTTTTTCTGCAAGAAAGAACTTGCTACTTTGCTCAAAGACTGAAAGATAATTGTCTTTTGTTTTTTTGCAGGTGAGGAAGAGGAGGAGGAGTTTGGAAGAAAGGAAAAAAAATCAAATTCTATAAAAGGCAACAGCAGATATTAAAAAGAAGACAAAAGAGAAACAATTTTTAATTTTTTTCGCTTTTCTCGAAGAACGTTTCAATAAATAGAACATGTGATGTCCAAAGAACCTACTTAAAGGAACTAAAGACAAGTTTTTTGTTTTTATCTTTGTCCTTTTTTAGTAAAGCTCTTGATGTTGGAAGTCCTTGAATTACCACAACTACCATGGTGACAGCTACAGTTGGACAAACAATTACATGTTAAACAGAATCGATGAATGGAGAAACTCTTCTTATCATTTATATTATGTAATATAATTCATTTTTAATTTGTTTATATGAGAGTCTGTGGAATGGCATGGAAAATGGAATTGGTTAACCAAAATTTCAGCTGAGATTTCATACATTCACTTCACCAAAATGTCTTTAGAAAATGCATGAATCTGCTTCTTCCTCTGGTTATAGGTAAATAGCAGTTCACTTGGAGCCTTTTAATACGGTAAGATACATCATCTAAGAGATGTTTATTCTGACAATAAATAAAAAAAATACAGTTTGGCCATTAGTCTAATAGTTAGTACTGCTTGAAGACTGGTCACCCCAATTCCACCAAGTTCAAATATACACTGCTGAGCTCAGAAATTCAGGCAGAAAACAAGTGATATTCTTGAAGATGACAGATCTGGGAAAATACATCATATATAGAAAAAACTTTTCATTCCAGATTCATGATTATATGATGCATTGCATTTGCAACATGCGGAAAGATGTTTTCATGCAACAAAATCAACCTCCTTCATTATAAAAAGAAGTTCTCTAATTTCTCTTCAAGTTCACATGTTCTTTTTCTCTTTGGTGCTATCTATTCTTTTAATAACTTCCTCTTATTTATCAGTTATGAAGTTATGAAAAGATCTAGAGTATTTTTATCTTCTGATATCATGCTTGCACCTACTGCATTATAAACATTCATTTATTCAGTGATTCATTGTCTAATGTTTGCAGTACTTGCTTTGAAATTAGATATGAAGAGTTTAATGTTGAATGTGTATTTTATATTCAGCTGTGATTTCCAACAAAAATGATTTTTAGAGAAAGAATTCTGAAAGTGTCGGAACTCACAAGCAATAAAAATCACAGACCCTTCTAAGATTTCTCTAAAAGTGTGAAAAAGATGTTACTGGGAGTTTTATGCCTACTCAACTGATAACTTTAAAAATATTCTTTGATTCTAAAGGGAAAAAATAATCTACTAGTATTTTAAACAGAAAATAAGACAACTTTGGACAAATGGGAAGATATGGACTCATTGATAGTAATACAATAATAATTCTTGATCCCATTTTATAAGATCAATCTTTCTGTCATTGTCAAATGAATATATTCATGGTAGGGTGGGGCATTTCAAATAAGCTCCCATGGTTTCAGTGTCCTTAGCCCTAGAACACTAACCATACCCAGTGCAAATTTTCCTATTTTTAATTACAATTTTCAGTACCTGATTTTCTTACCTAAATAATATTTTTTTCAGTTCCTATTAATGTTAACTCAAAGTACAAAGTTTGAAGTGCCTGCATGTAAAATATTTCAAATAAAGATTTATATTTAATATTTTTTTGATATTTTCAAATTCGAGTATGATATACCTGTGGTTAGTAGTGGTGTAACTTTAATTGATGGTTAATGTTCTAGGGTTAAACACACAAAAATCATTCCTATATATTCATCAATTTTATTTCAAGGGGAATTATCATTGACTTTATTTTCTTCTCTTGAAGTTCATCTTGTCTTTTTCATTCATCTTTTGTTCCGCTTTTCTTTTTCATTCATCTTGTTTTTTATAGATTTTTTCCCTTATAATTTCATTCCTTTCTTTCCTTTTCTCTTCCAAGATCTTTCAAACTTCTTTCTTTTTCATTCCTATTTTTCGTTTTAAAAAACTTCATTCATCTGTCTACATATTTTTCTTCCTTCTAACAACTTTCTCTTTTTTCTTTTCAATACTTGAGATTTATTTTTTGGATTATCCTTTAATCTCCTTTTCTGGATTTACTCTCTCTCTTAACACTTTTTTTTTTGTCTTTACTGAATTTAGTTATCATCAGTTAAAATGTCTTTTTTGTTTCGATAATCATTTTTCCCCTTGTAGATTCATGTGCAATCACGAAATCTTTAAAGTGTCACAATGTTTTTTGTTCTTGTCATTATACAGCCTTTCTTATTTCAGCATCTGCATCTGTCATAGAAACCAGATCCAAGGTCAGAATTTAAAAGAGGAAAATAAAATTGTCATCGTCTTTTTACTGAGGATAAAGTATGAGAAAAAATTAAAATGAGAAAAATACAAATTTCAATTTAAAACAGAAAAGATTCACAAGCAAAAACACAATGGAATAAAAGAAGCAAATTTACTAACGAAAACAAATTAATGTTCGTTACTATATGACAGTTACTAACACAAATGCAACCAAGTAAAGAGTACTAATATTTGCTATGACTTATTCACAGTAAGAGATAAATCAAATGCTAAATATTCAGGAGAAGTAACTTATTGTTAACGTTTACTAAACTGATGATCAAAAGGAACAGTTCAACATGCAAATTACAAATTGGAGATACCAAAATCAAACAAGTACAAAAATTTAAATATCTGGGAAATGTTTTAACAGAGGACAGGAAGTGTGATACTGAAATCTGAATATTTGGATAGCAAAAGTACCTTCCAAAAGCTAAGCAAAGTATTAAAAAATAGGAAAATTTCTATTAGAAACAAAGAAAAGCATACCAAACTCTGATGTAATATATGGCAGTAAATGCTGAACAATCTCCTTGCAGATAAAGAAGAGACTTGAAGCAATAGAAATCTGGTTCTACAGAAGGATGCTGAGAATAACATGGACAGAACATGTGACAAAGGTTTAGAGAAAATGGAAACAAAAAGGACATTTATACTTAACATCAAGAAGAAACAGTTGAAATTTCAAGGGCATATAATGAGGAAAGAGGGATTAGAAAATTTGACACTCACAAAACAGATTGAAGAAAAAGGGGCAGAGGAAAACAACACATAACCTATGTAGCCAGATTGAGTAAATGGATGGTGGAAGAAGGTTTAGGAGAGACAAGAAAAAGAAAAAAGTTTATTGGGAGCTACAAAGGACAGGGAATTGTGGAGAGCTATGATTGCCAATATGCCGAAGCAATATGCCACTTAGAAGAAGAAAAAGAAGCTGAGCTTAGTTTAGTACTTCAGTAAGGAAAAATTGAGAGACAATATAAGGTAGGAAGATTGTGTTGCGCCAGATGAGGAAAAGCTGTTTGCCTTGGAAATCAGCATTATGAAATGTTTGCTTTTATCTTGGCTTGAACACCAGGCACTGTTGCCAATGGAAAATGCCAAAGAGGTTAATTGGTTTCTAAAATTTATGACAAGATCAATCAGGTTGAGAATTGCAATTTAAATATTAACAGATTGTAACCCTCTCAATAGTTAACTATTTCTTGTTCCCAGCAATAGGAATAGAATGAGGGTGCAGTTGGTAACCCCAGGGATAAATAAAGAATTACAAATAAGCCAACAGTTGTAAATGTTTCTGGCAGAAAAGCAATAAGTAGTAATATTTTCCAAAGAAAATTACTTGCTAATATTTGAAAGAATTACTAACTTGTTCGAAGCCTGTGAATAAAGAACTGCCATTGTTCATGGGTTACCTTTATTCTTGTTCTTTTTAATATTTTGAATAATGTGATCTCAGGTCTTCTTTAAACTTGAAAAATAAAAAACAATGAAAATTTGGATGAGATTTAGAGATTGATTGATTTTCTATGGCTTACCAACCCTTTGTAGGTTATTTAAAGCCAGAAAATATTTTTAGATTTTAAGAATTTTTTTTGAAGATAATAGTTTAGTGATACAAGTCTTACTAATTAACCCATAGGTGAAGAGGTGAATTCATACCTTACAGAAGTGAATATAATGAACCCAATGGGAATTGGAACCTGGCTTTCTGATTTCAAATTCAGAGTCATCATCTATTACATCACACCTTACACCTGGTATTCCCAAATGATCACCTATCTAGAAGACACGTGCCATCAGTAATTACTCAGGGTAGGCAGCTTGTGACCTTTATGTAGTAAATTTACAAAAAAAAAAAAATATTTTGCATTTTATGCACAATAATTAGAGTAAGCTTCATAATTTTGTTGGATTAAGTGCATATTGTGCCACAGAAGGGAAATGTAGCTGCTTATCTATTTTATTCAGGGTAGGCACTGCATACCTCGCCTACCTAGACAGCATGTCTCTACCATCTAGGTGCTGACCAGGCTCAATGTTGTTTAACTTTCGGGGTCTTGAGGGAGCCTGTGTTTCAATGTGATGCAGCCGTAAGCTGGACAAGTTTTAGAGGCAATGTAAAAGCTAAAAATCGCATTTACCAAAATGTAATAAAAATAAAAAAGATGAGGATATTAGTCTAAATAATGGGATCTTGATGATAAATTATCCCAAAGTTTCAGTCTAAGCAAACCCAATTAACATATTTGATTGATTAATTATTGCTAAAAACTGATTTTTATGTTTTAGCAATGATTTGTAATCACTAATAATTCAATTAAATGATCAGTCATTAATATGCTAAAAGATTTTATTTGATTTTATTTAATGTTTAATCTCAAGGTTTGCAGATAAACAGTGGCATAATGGTTGGTCACTCAGAAAAAGAATTCAGGGTTTATTTTCAAATTTAAAATCTAATAGAGGAAACCAAAAGTTAGACGCAAAGTTGGAGATGCTTAGTGTGTCAGCTTGCCTAGAAAATCAGCATTTTTGATCCTAGCTTTTGAACTGGGTTCAGATTATATTTGTTAAGAATAGGAAACATACAATGAGTTAAGCCATGAAGCAAGCGACTAAAGCATCTTGGCTTTTTATTTTAGGAATCTAACTTTGCAGAGAAAACTGGATTTTTAATTTTTAAAATTTTTTTCTTTTTTTGGGTGGGGCGCATTGAGTTAAAAGGAAATAACTGAGACATCCAGAAAAGGCATAGCACGTGGAACTAGAACAATCTACCTCGGTGGACAAAATAAAGGGTTTGGTTCAAAATTCCAATCACCTGAAGAAGACCGGAGTGTACAATGGCCGAAACGTTTTGAATATGGCAATGAAGATGAGGATAACAGTCTGAATAATGAAAATAATGCAAGTATTCATGCTTATTTGGCTGATCAACACAAAATTTCACTTCTTTCCAGAATTCTTGAAGCTGTTCAATGCATTCTTTTATTTATTTGGATTTCTTTTTAAGAGAAGGATTGAAAAAAGAGGAAAAAATATCTATTCCAGTAGTTAAAACATTTGCTTTCTGACCATGAAACCCAGGTTCAAATCTCCCTATGGTTGATTTGTCTGGAAACTTTCTTCTTGATGTTATCAGTCTGGGGCAGGGGGGGTGATCCCAGCATGCAGCACCTTTGGAAAGTACCTGACAACCATACCACGGGTTGACCCAAACCATGTCAGTGAAATTAGCTAGACAGCACTTGTTGGGAGCCATTCATGATTATGCTAGCACAAAGTCACAAGTCTTTGTGACCGAAGGTTTGAATGTGCTTGCCTTATTCAAAGTATTGATCACACTAGATAACACGCTCTCTCCCAGAAACTGTAACTAAGGTCCACTCAACATAGTTGCAGCATAAACCACAGGTGGACTCTGTGGGTATTGAACAAACACAAGTGGGCCTGAGCAGGCGTCTGCAACAAGGAGTGACTAATGGCCCTAGTAGACGGGCATCTTCCCATATGTGCTGCCAGCTATTATTATTTTGCACTGGTTTTTGTGATGAAAGGAAACTAATACTTTTATTACCAATGAAAAAATGTATTTGACTGATTAAAAATACAATGTAATTTATAAGCCAAGTTTCTAATATTTCCTGTTTCCAAATAAATAAGACTAAAAATGGTGAGGCTTAGAAGAATTTATAGCAGAAATGATACACAAGTTTAGCTCCACTTTTTACTTCAAAGAACAAATATGATAAAACTCTAAACTCCAACAGATGCAACTTAAAAGAACTTTGAAGAAATAATATGAGAAAATAATTAAAAAATAACAATATATGTAATATTTTATAACACAAGCAAAATATCTTTATGCAAGAGTATGACATATAACATAAGACAAAATACAAAGTAAGTGTTTAGCAAAATTGTATTTTTGATGAAATGCCAATTATTTAAGAACACAATTCAGTAAAGTTCCTTTGGAAGAAAATACAAGTTTTGGTTGTAGTAAAGTTAAATAAGGACAAAATTTGAAGTTATTAATCCACACGACCAATACAAATATTTGTTGGATCAAAGCTTGCTTGATAAAAATATAATTGAGGTTATGTACAGTGAATTTAAAAGACTCAAGTCTTTTCATATTTAGCAAGAAGTCCCACCTTGAAAGAGAATCGGTAAAGAAGACATTTCAACAATGATCCCAATTGATAAGAGCTGTGTTCCATTTTCATTTGGGTTTTGATTAATTCATGTTGACAAAGCACCTGACTTTGGCTAACTTTCTAATGGCAAGATAAAAAAAAAGTTTCTTTGCAAATTTAAAATAATTTCTGTAAATTAATTTTGTAACATATCCACTCAAAATTTAACAGGATCGATTGATTGTTTTTACAGTTATCAACCATTTTCAGGTTATTTAAAGCCAGAAAGCATTTTTAGATTGTAAGAATTTTTTTATTTGAGATAATAATAATTTACTGATATAAGTAAATAGCTGGGGAGAGAAGAGATGGATTTATATCTTTCCCAAGAGTATTTGCATGTAAGTGAATATAAGAACCTGATTGGAATTGGAACATGGCATCTGATTTCAAATTTCAAGCCATTATTGATTACACCACCCAACCACTCAAGTTTACAGCACCTGGTATTCCTAAGTAGTCACCCATATAGGTACTGACTAGGCTCAATGTTGCTTAACTTTGGTGCTCATATGAAAACTGATGTTTCAACAAGATATGGCTGTAAGCCAATACAATTTAACAGGAATTTGTCTCATCATTAATTTTCATCAATGGGAGAATTGGAGAGTTCTTTCTGAAAAGGTTAAAAAAAATTTACAAGAAGAATGCATCAAAATTAACAATTTTGATACATTCAAGTGTGACGGAAAATACAGCCCACAACAAAAAATGTATTATTGCCTTTTACTGATTGATAAACTCTTTGTAAATAATTTTTCTTAGAATTAACAGAAAATATTTTCCTTTAAACTTTTTGTTGAAACAGTAATTTGAAAATAAAATACAAATAATATTATATCAACAAATTAATTGAGCTCGATGAAAAGAAAAAATAGTAGAAAACGGTAAACATATAAAGGTTGAAAATGTGTTTGAAAATAGGCTTGTTTATGAAAGATAAAATAGGAATTTCAATTACTTTTGGCAAGAGATTTGAAAAGAAATTAAATGAAAAATACATGGACACCCCTCTCCCTGCAAAAACCTGAGTGAATTTTGGGTTGTTATGTATTTAATAAGAGCAATTTATTTGCCATGAAAATTTTGAACTTGTGAGAAGGACAAATAGGCTCGGCAAACTCTTTGATGTAATTGAGGAAAAGTGTTGGTAGGAATAGATAAGAAAAATCAACACATGGAAAACAAAAACCTGCAACAGAAACAATCTTAGTTTCCTTGAAATTTCAAGTTTATTTATTTTTCTTTCTTTTTCTTTCAGTTTTTTAAGCAAGAAGCAATGATCAAGAAAGCTACTTAAAAAGAATAATTTGTTTTTTTTCATTCCTCCTTTTTTCAATTTTTCTGAGAATTCTGGTCATACATTTAAAAAAAAGAATAAACTTTCTCTTTATTTTGTTCATTCAGGTTGAGGGATGATTCAAATAATGGAAGGTTTTTCTTCATTGAACCTATAAAGAATGGTAAAATTATTCATAGTTATTAAGAGTGAAAAAAAAATCATTTTTATGATTATCTTCTTTTGCTAACTTGGGTTCATTTTGAAGAAGTGTTGTTGTCAAGAAATCATTTAAATTTACCATAAAACAAACATTTCTTTAAAGTTCTAGAAAATTCCTTGGAGAGAATTATTGTAGGAGAAAATTTATGAACAAATATTTAATTATATACATGAACAAATCTTACTGGCAGTATAATTAGAGTCTGCCAGTCAAAGAGTTTGGGATTTGTTAAGATAGAATGCTGAATATTATAAAGAAATGTAATACTGGTCTTCTTAGAACTCAGTGGAGTTGTTAAAAAGTAAAAAAAAATGTCCCGATGAGATATAAGGAAACTGATTTACCTCATGTAACCAGTTTAGTTACTTAGCAATTTTTGAGATACTATTCAAAATTATGGAGAGTTTGAACTGTGTGCTCCAGATGAATCAACAAAATAGAAACATTGCTCTTCTTCCAGCAATGCATAGTCTTGAAAAAAAACTTATCATTTTATATAGAAAGAGACTATTTGCATCATTTGGACTTTTGTCCTCATCTGTATTGTCATATTCCCGATGTTTCAGCCATGTATGCTCCGGCCTTCTTCAGGTGATATATGTTGGAATTTCAGATTGAATCCTTTATTTAACTCATGGGGGTAGATTGTTCTAATTCCATGTTCCATGCATTTGGGAACATGGTCCAGTGGATAAAAGCATTGGTTTAGTGATCAAAAAGTAACTTGAGTCAAAGAGTTGTGAGTTCAATACCTGGCCACAGCACAGGGAACAAAAGCTTGAGTTACTAAAGGTTATTAAATGAAACTGAGATATTCAAAAAAGGCATGGTATATAGAATTAGAACAATCTATGCCTGTGGACTAAATAAAGGGTTTGGTTTAAAATATCAACATATATCACCAGAAGAGCATGGTTAAAATGTTGTGAATATGGTAATAAAGATAAGGACAACAGTCCAAATGATTTAGATAGTGTAAATAGTTACAATACCTCATGAAAATGGCAAGAGTCAAAAGAGACTGTATAAACTGTATAATGCTTCATATAAAGCTACAATTCTGCAGCACTCAGTGAGAATCATTCTCTAGAATAAAATATAAGTCTGAATAACTACTGCTCTACAGCTAGATCAATGTTGGATGGAGATTTTCACATGGGTGAGTCATGCAGTAAGGCTTGAACTTTAGTTATGGACTAACTAAGGTTCAAGCTACCAGGGCTAATGGTCAGTGATTGAAGCTAATTAAAAGCTAACACTCTAAATATTACTTTTCTTTTTTTCTTTAATTATTTCACTACAAGCAAGGCAATAAAGCCACTAAGATGCAAGGGTTACTGAATGAAGGAAAGTGAGAAAACAATACTGAGAGGAAAGCACAATTAAAAAAGCAATTCAAGAAGACAGAAGATGAGGCTGACATTTCATTTTTTGTAGATTGTAGTTGTAACATTGTAGAATCTTCTTTGGATTCTGTCAAGAATCTATAAATAGCAGAAGCACCAGACCAGATGTGGCAATAATGTTCAAAGTAAGCAGGTCATTTGAAATTTGTCCTCTTCCATTAACTCCCTTTTTTTCATTTCCTTTATACATGACCTTTTGCCATACTAAATTCAATTAAGAAAATATCAAGACTGATTGGTTACCCCAGCTATTCTCAACAGGCACTCCTCTCCACCTTCAATGGGCCTTGACATATTTGAAGGAGAAAATGAACTGTGAAGAAACCCAGGGGTGGTTATGGTAAGATACAGGAAGCAACAAATGGTAACCCTGCTGTCATTGTCTAATTTGAAGCTCTATATCTTAAAACTGGGTTCTGTAGCCTTGGGTAGCAATAGTCTAGAAGGGCAACTGAATTAAAACCAGCCTGAAGACAGACGAACTATATTAAGCTATGTTGCTCTAAACATATTCACTGCTGTTATGGGTGCAGAGTATGCATAGTGCCCCTATGACCTGAATGGGTTACAGGATATATGGTCATGATCTTAAAAGTTACTGAAACACACCAAATGCATTTGGTGTGCTTCAGTAAGTTTTATTTCATATGGTTTTTTAAAAGTTTTGTTGGAAAGTTCATTTCTTATTTTATTAATTGATTACTCAATACAAGGCCCAAGAATCACTCAAGGTAGAGGATTATGAAATAAAGTTGATGTATGAACATAAGAGAAGGAGGTAAGTCATGCAGATTATAAGAATGTGTCGGAAAGATAGTTAATAGTTGACTGTAGACTTGAATAGCTTAAGATTGTAGTGGTTCTTGGGCAGCATTTACTTGGGAGTCGAAACAGTAGTTCTTGGGAAGAAGTTGTCCAAATAGAATTTCTTTCTTATTAATGAAATACAAAAGGGAATGATGATCATCTTTCCTGGTGTAAAAAAGTTGAATAACTTTTATCTTTATTATCTGATTTAGCTTTAATCAAAAGCCAATTTGCACGGCCATTTTTGAAATTCAAAAAATAAGCCTAAATGAGTCATGTATAGAATATCTGAATAGGTCTACATGTAAAAATTCATGACAAGTCAGTTTATCATTTGTAAGTGAAATGGAAACATTCGTATAAATGCAAAGATAAAAATATTTAGAATCTGGTTTATAGGGCTGTATTCTTCCATTGGTTTCTATAAAAATCAGGTGGGTGGTGCTGTATCAAGGAAAATGGTTTACTCATTGGATTCTTTTAAACACTTGGGAGTGGCTGACGAGATATCTCATGAGAAATTTCTTTGTTTGGCTCTTCTTATTCAAGACAATTCGGAGTTGGTGATAAAAGCATTGAAAGCAATGATTATCGTGGTGTGGATGAAGAGATACTGCAGATATGACATCACACAAAAATATATCAGTCCCAAGTGGTTGAACAGAAAAAAAAAATTTAATTTTCGTATCAGTTTTTTGTTTTTGTTTTCCATTTTGCTATTTATTTCTAAAAGCAGAAACAAAACAAATCTATTTCAAAGATTTCGCTGGGAAGTGTCCTTATCAAATAAACTCTTTCATCCGAGTCAATTTGAAATTCAGCTGAGCATAAAAATCACTGAAACTGCATTTCAAATGCTTTGATTTCTGTATTCAATAAACTTGGGATTGAAAATCCACAGAGAAAAATTAAAGTCCCCAATAATTATAAAAATATGATGTGTATTTAATATACAATGATACAATCTGAGAGAATTCTTTTGTCAGCGGAAAAGAAATGGGAAAACAATAATACATAAAGCAGATCTATTTGGGAGATGATGGTTGTCCGCTTTTGTCCCATGACAGAAAAAAAACTTGTTGCCTTGTTTTCTAGATGATGACTGCATTAACAAGACACAAATCAGAATCTCTGTCTGAATAATCAAGTTTTTGAATCTGACATTAAAAATGTTGTTTTTGATCTGTCACATCAAATGGAGACATTTCCTATGGATTTAGTCAGATGCCTTGCAGGCCTTCTCTCATCTGACCAGTTACTGTACAACATTTTTCTTTCAAAATAATGTATTCTGCTTTGGATGTTCTGTTTAGCACACAAAAGACTGGTTAGTTTTGATATCTAAATTACCACTGTGTTACACTCCAATTCACTGTATACAATTTCATAAAGTATTATTTATGGACATATATATGTATGCATGTAAATTCAATCGGCTGGCATGAGAGAGAAAAACAACAAAAATTATAATAATATTGTTAATAAGACTAATAATAAGCCTTTAGACTAAATGGAAGCATGTTGAAAGAAGAATTTTGAAGTCAGAATTTTCAGACATGCCTGTGACCTTTATCAATGAGACAAGAAATAAACAGTGAAGTGGGACAATCTGTTTTTGTGTTTTATTTTTTGTGTTGTATTACTGTAAGAAATGTGATAGATTTGGCCTAATTGTTTGCCACAATTATATATATATATATGTGTGTGTGTGTGAATGTGAATAATTTCAGATTGCGTATACTGTAAAAGAACAATATGAATAAAGACAAAAGGAAAACTTATCTTAGCCAATATGTTTTGTCCTCTGATGGACTTTATCAAGGCAAATGTTAAAAGTAAGACATACGGCCTGATAATACCACTCTGGTAGAAACCATGGTAGGCTAAAGATCATTGTTTCAAATTTTTTTATATCTTATACACACACACTATATAGATATATATATATATATACATGTGCACACACACATATGCATACACACACACACATGCAAACAAACATACATTTACATATACATGTACTACAAGATGCTATGCAAAAATTTGTGGAATACAATGTGAAATATTTTCTTCAAAAAAAGAAAATGTTGCTAAAAAATCAGCTTCTTTATTTTCTGGTGGAGTGATTTCCAGAGATCTGTGAAATGTCTGTCGAGACATGTGAAGCACTTAGTAACTTGACAGTTGAATAGTCTGTTACTATTCCCTTCCCCCTGAAACATATACACACATTATACCCAGATAGATAGATAGATAGATAGATAGATAGATAGATAGATAGATAGATAGGATTTTTGTCTCTTTTGTTTTTGTAAGAGATCAATGATGTCAAAAAGTATTCAATCAATAATAGCTAACACTTAGATTATTGAAAGGAAATTGCTTCAGGTGGAGATCTTTTGAAGCTCTTTAATGGAAATCTTCTTAATCACATTTAGGCGAATTTGATTGTGTATCCAAAGAAGTGGCCATCAAAGCTTAGGAGATATTACCCTGATTTCATATTTCAGTTATCTGATCTTCTATAAGAGGCTGGATTAAAGCTAGCCAAAGGTCAATAGGTGCAAGTACAGATAAGGGGATTTGATCCCTTCATAAAGATGAGGGGAGGAGGTGACTGTGTATATCAAAGTCAAGAATAACAAAGTTTGGGTTATTATTTTAGGGTCATTGAATGAAATGTATGACTCCGCATTACAATAGCAAATGTTTACATGATCAGCTTTCAATATCAGAAATCTGTACATCAATCTACAATAGTTTTATGTCAAAATGCTCATCAGGTTCAGATTAGAGTTTCAAAGGGAAACTCTTGAATTAGTCAATATGATAAGTCCTTTGAATCTTTATTGATTTATTGAATGTTGCTGCTCTAGTTTACTATTGGGAACGATTTAGTAGAAGTACTGCTGGCCTGAAAATGAGTTAAATTCTTGTCATTTTCTGATCATTTTTTAGAGTTGTCACGATTATCCAACGTTAATAAATATCACAGTTTATGGGTGGTTCTCAAGAATTTGCATCGCTCGCTCAGGTCATTGCTATAGAAATTAGTCCACATCTGAGTACAATGGGGAGGTAGTGCTGTCTGTGAGGACAGCTAATTACCCTCAACATTATTTATTAGTCTCTAGCCACCAAGGGTCAATGGATGGAAGACAAGGAATGCTTGTCTGTAATATTTTGTTGGTTAAAGAAAGAAGCTTTTTGATTTAAAAAATTATTTACTTCATTTATTCAAGGCTGAATTGATAGGATCAGAAAATACTTCAACCTTAAATAAATTTTATACATCAATTTTCTTTAAGATACATAAAGACTAATATCTTGGAAGTTTTCTCAAACCAATGCATTTATTGTTTTATTATTTATGAAGCTGCTCAGTGGCTGCAATGGTAGCAAGTCAATGTCAGAAATTAGCAAGACTAGAATTTCAAATGTTGATTTTGAAAAAGTGACAGATACCTTGCCTATCATTTTGAAATGTAAGCCCTACACAATCATTCTCAGTCACTACATTTTTGTACTTGTAAAATCTTCCATTCCATGTCATCTAAATATATCTACTTTAGAAGTGTTTAGGAATTATCAGTTCTAATCTATAACCTTTGACCTCTTTCAGAAAAAAAAAAAAAATTTCCTTGATTGTTGCAAAAGAATTTGGGATTAAAGAAAAAATAAAGTAAAATGGTCTCAAAATTTGGTTACCACAAAAATATTTTTTCCATAAATAGTTTGGAAAGTATATAAATAGAAATCTTCAGTCAATTCAATGAAGAGGGGGTGCAGAAAAATAATATTTAAAGATTTGGTTATTTTCCTGAGTTTTGGTTTTCATTGCTATTAGAAAGACTGAACGATACACTTTCTGTTGCCCAGTTTAATTAAGATAAAACGTCTTTGCAATTATGCGCATAACACAAAATCTTGACATGCTAGAATATGGATTCTGAAGCAGCAAATTTGATTGCATCTAAAAAACTGAAGCTTTTATCTGGAAAGAAAGTCTTTGTTGCCCAATCATCATTATTAGCATTGAAAGAAAACCATCATGAAATTTCTTCTTTTTTTTTTATTGTTGAAAGAATCTAATTCTACTATATAGAAAATTCAGATATAAAAACTCACTAAACTCAAAGAAATTAAATATTATGGGCTAAAAAACTATCTTTATGGAAAGAAGTGATAATTATTTTAGAATTAGGAATAAACTTGATCCTCATAGATTGGTAATGGTAAAGCCGTTTCCATACAGGAAACATTCAGCATTTATTCATTGACCAAACAGGTTGAAATTTATAAAATCTTTTTCTTGAACAGTTTTTCAGGAAATTAGATAGAAAGTCAACATTTTGATTATATTTTACCTTCTAGTTGTATGTGCGATGCATTTTTGATGTTGTTGATGTTCTGGTCTTGTGCCAAAGTTGGATCTAACTAATAAATATTTTCTCTCTCTCTCTCTAAAAATATCATTATATAATTTTGTATAATTTTATATATCAACAAACAGTATTTAGAAAAATACAACAAACTCGAAAATTTCTTGTGACATGTTTGATCCGTTTGGATTTCATTGGAGTGAGCTTTGTTAATGTTGCCACGTATACATGCGCACAAAACTAGAGACGCAGATAGTTTTAAAATTTTTGAAGGAATATTTTTGAAAGAATATTTTTTGTTTCAACCTAGCCAAATTCATCTGTATTCTTTTTCTCTCCATCACCTTTGTCCCTGATTATCCCACATTATGACAACAGAAAATCTAAGAATGGTGATATATTGTAAGAGGCTGGACACAAATTTACCATGGCAAGATGAATACATTGGAGAAACCTCAAGAAGTTTAAACAAGACACTATATGAACACAAAAGGGACATTTTAAATAACAACACACAAAATGCATTGGTTGTTCACTGTAACAAAACGGACCACAATTTTTGACATAGGGAAAGCTACTTTGGTTAAAAGAGGAAATAATCTACTGAGACGAAAATGTTTGGAAAGTGCCTTGATCGCTACTTCAGATATGGTAAATATACATCCAGGCTCTTACAATATATCACCATTCTTGGTAGATTTTCTCTTGTAACAGTGTGGAATAGTGAGGGAAAAAGATGATGAAAAGAAAAAGAATAGAGATGAATTTGGCTAGATTAAAACAATATTCTTTCAAAAATTTTGAAACTACCTGTGTCTCTTGTTTTGTGTGCATGTGTAGATGTGGCAATGTCAACAAAACCCAGTCTGATGAAATCCTAATGGATGAAATGTGTCACAAGAAATTTTCCAGTTTGTCATATCTCTCTCTCTCTCTCTCTCTATATATATATTTAGGTGGGAGGGTCATATTGTGAGAATGGATGAGCATAGGCTTCCAAAAAAGGTGCTGTATGGACAACTACCAAACTCCAAGCATGTCCACTCTTACGCTACAAAAACAAATTGAAAGACAACTTGAAATGTTTCAACTTCGATCTGGAAACCTGGGAAGCCCAAGCATCAAACTGAAAGGAGTGGTGTAAGATATGTTTCATTAAGTTAAAGGGTTTTGTAGACAGTATACAGAATACAGTATACAGAAGCACCATGATCAGCTTCTTCAAGCTCTGAAGCAGAGATGCCATCAAAATCCTGCTTTAACAAATTTCATCTGTCAGTATGGCTTTGTCGGCCGCAACAAGGCTGGGCTAGTATCACACTTAAGTACAAATGAAATATGTCTTTCCTTTACCTGATTTTCTCCACAATAGTCATGGCCAGCATGCATAAGTGTAAAACGAAAGGCACCATCCATTGCTGATCCTCATTTATCTTTCATGATAGGAGAGTCCACTATATATATATATATATTGTCAAAAGATTTGATGCCAAAGGTCGTTTTTATGGTATGACACATGGCTTCAAATATTTGATTTTGCAGAATATATACTGATTATATTTTTTGCATAAGCACATCACAAAGTAAACAAGTGTAGTAAAATAATTCTATTTCATTACAGTAATACAAAAACAATAATTACATAAAAGTTTCTAAAAATGAAATTACAATAAAAGCTTTCAAAGTCTTTATAATTTGAACATTAACTAAAATAATTTCACAATTTACAATGACTACAAACAGAAAGAACAAAGACTTATCACTTGAAATTCATAAAATAATGTTTAAAACCAAGTCGGAACGAAGCAAAATTAAACAATACAAAAGTTGAAAGTATTCAACTGGAAATAATTTAAGATAATTTTTATATGAAATCAAATCTTTAAAAATTCAATTTTGAGCAAAAATAAAATCTATTGAAAAATTCAAACAAAATCTTCAAAGTTTTAAAAGTTTCTTACAATAGAATAAAAATAATAATAAAAAAACAAACAAAATTCTGTATATTCTTTTGCTTCTTAGTTTTAGAAAATTATTTCCTCGCAGAATTTATTCCTGAAAGAGAGATTTTGGAACAGCTGCTTTAAGCGCTAGATATATTTCAGAAAATTCTTTTTATCTTTCTCCTTGATTATGAAATGTCAGGAATTTTAAAAAGGATTAAAAAGAAAGAAATGATGAGAGAGGAAGGAAGGGAGAGAAAGAAACAAAGGAAAATAAAGAACTGAACAAAAAGAAAGGAAAGGGAAACAAGAAATGAAAGAAAAGAAACAAAGAAGTTAAAGAAGAGAGAAAGAAAAAAGAAGAGAGAAAGAAAAAAAAGAAAAATTAAAGCAGGAAAGAAAAGAGTAAAAGAAGAGAAAGAATTGCAGGAAAAGAAAAAAGAGAAAGATAGAAGAGAGAGGAATGAAAAAAAAAAAGAAAAGAAGCAAAATGGAAAAGAAAAGAAAATAAAGAAATGAAATAAAAAATAAGAAAAGAAAAGCGTGAAAAAAAAGAAAAGATAAAAAGAAAGAATAAACAAAGAAAGAACTAGAGGAGGGGGATGAGCAAAGATTTTATCAAAATCATCGAGACCATAGAGAATTCATCTTTCTTGCAGAAAAGATAAAATAAAAAAAAAGAATATGAAAAAAAAATTGTATTGGAGAGGATTTTGTTTTAGATGAAAGAAAAACAAAAGTACTGAAACATGACCCCAAATTGACCAGCAGGGGAGAAAGTGGAACATTTGCAAAAGCAGTAACATTTGCCAATCCCCCCCCCCAACCTGTGTCCTAACAAGCAGCACCCACATTAAGAGGAAGAGAAAAAAATAAAATAATTGCTAAAGTGTTTATGAATTTATTTTATTTCTCAATCACATCATTCGATGACTGTCCAGCTGTCTGTTGGATTACACAAATGCTGGGGACAATTTTAGTGATGACCTGGATGTGAAATCAATCCTTCTGAATGTACCCACCCTCCATTACTTTTGACAGATGGATCTTTCTACCCCTGTCCCTATTTAGTGTGGAGGTCAAATGGGACGTTTAATGCCGTCATTTTAACACTTGAATATGCAGGGCTGTCATTAATATTTATGGATCTGGACAAAGAAGATCAATGATTGAATAGTGGGTAATGTACCTTAGTAAATAAATAAAAACATTTTTCTTTTTTCTTTCCCTTAATGTGTCTGGCTTGAATGAACAAAGACTTATAAGACTGTTAATGAGATGATTGCAGAAATTTTATTGGAAATTAACATCTGCTAAAAATAATAATAATCTTCTTACGAGTGTCTATTTTATACTTTTAATGTCAACAGAGTTATCTCACTTGTATAATCAACACCAGGTGGCAGTGTCTTTGTGATGACAATGGTGGAGTGTTCCTTAGTGGAAGATGAAATGACCAACTGTAAAAGAACAGAGTAAAAAATATAATTCAAGACTCATATGTGAGAACATACTTATAAGTTACATCATGTCACAAGTCCCATAATTCCTTAGAGTCATAGGGGCACAACATGTACTGCAGCTGTAACATCAGTTGTGTGTCTAGAGAAAGATGGCCTGAAGATGCCCATTCCTCTTCAGCCTGATTTTGAATGCAGAATTATCTTTCTTCTGGACTTATTGCCAATCAAATCTAGATAGCACTGTCTGTCATGCTATTTAACCCATAGTTGGAGGGAAATTGATGGATTCATACCTTTCCAAGAGTATTTGTGCAAAAGTGAATGCAATAGCTCAAATTTGAACTTGGCATGTCAATCCCATTTTTGTCAATAACTATTGTGTTATGCCCACTTTTAACAGGGGATAAAAAATCTGACACCAAAATACAAAGCTGTATTGCAATAGCAAAAGGTGCCTTCCAAAAGCTATGCAAAATATTAAGAAACAGGAAAATTTCATGAGAAACAAAAAAAAGTGTGCTCAACTGCTGTTTGGTATCAGTCTTCCTATATGGCAATGAATATTAGGCAATTTCCTCACAGATGAAGAAGAGACAAGAAGCAGCAAAGATGTGATTTTACATGCAGATTACCATGGATGGAACATATAAGTAATGAGAAAGTTTTAAGGAAAATATTCTTTGCAAGTCAGGTGAAGAAATTATTAGGTTGCCTAAAATCTTTTTTTTTTTATCTTGAAATGGCATTAGGAGCATTTAGTTGTAAGAAACCTGATTCAAAAAATTGATTCTTATCGTGTTGTGTCAGTCGTGTTGTCAGTTTGTGCAAGAAATTACTTTCTGAATGATGTCTCCTTTTGGGGTAAACAAGCCGAGGTTGACAGTGAACACAGACGAAGACATTACTTGAGAACAATTAAAATAACAAGCATGGTTATGTTAGTTGCTTTGATGTGTGACTTCCATCATAGGGTAAGCCAAATGAAGCATGACTTCATTGAAAGAGGGTGATTTTGCATATATGGGTAGATTGGAAGGGAGTCCTCGATTACGAGCACCTTCTGGAGGATTACATTTTCATTTAGGCCAATTGTAGGCAGCAATCAGTGAAAAGGATACATAATTATTTAAAAGAAAAGACATGATATTGTATGAGGATAGTGCTAGATTGTATATTGATGAATAGATAGAAATTGCTGTAACTTGGTCTGGAAGCTATTGTTGGTTGTATTCATCAGTCAATGCATCTTCAGTTTTATTTTGATCTTTACAGAAATCTCTTAATGACAAGATTCAGAGTCAATGGAATACTGTAAGAAAGGCTTGAATGGTTTTTTGGTATGACAGCTGAAGATAAAATTATAAAGTTGGCTGAAGGGTGGCAGAAGATAGCAGAACAAAATAGTAAAATCTTTGTTCAATAAAGCAAATGTTCAAAATTTAAAGATTGTCTTATTTTTAATTAATAACCCAAACAAATTTTGAGGTCAGCCATTATATCATTATATTCATAAAACTTTGAATTTTTATCATGACAGAGAATACTCCATAACCTTTTTTTTTTTTTTTTTTAACAATGTGGATTAAAGTCTACTATTAAAGAGAAGGACAATGAAAAGAAATCTGATTAAAATGGTGAGGAGGCAGGTGAAAGAAAGAAAGAATTCTGAAAGGAAAGGAGGGAACAATATTTCCAGGTACTTTATTTGGCTCAGCCGCTGCTAAACGTAAATATAAAATATAAATATACAACTTTACACATAACTTGAAAAATGATGCTATTGTTTTCTATCTCCTGACTGTCATGAGATTTTCACATGCAGCTTCTTTTCTTTTTGCTGGTCCCAGTAAAATAGACGCTTTTAAGCTTATTTTACCAGTCTATTTTAGCCTGGGGGTCTATTTGGCTGGTAATTCTTTTTTTTTACAGTAAGGTTCACCTTTTACAAGGCCCAGGAGCCACTCAAGGTAGAGGGTTACGTAAGGAGGCAATTGATAGGAGTGGAAAATAATGGTTAACCCTAGCCTTGAACAGGTTAAGATTGTAGTGATCTTGGGAGTCAGTTCCACAGAGCAAAGGTTTAGGGGGAGAAGCTGTTTGAGTGGAACTTACTTCTCACTGATAGGATATGGACGGAATGTGTGTGTTTTGCTACTATGTAAGTGGCATGGCATGTCCTTGCCATGAAGATTTGAATGTGCAGGACCAAGGAAATTAGTTCATCCAAGCACTTTCTGTGGAAGTAGTGATAAAGTAGTGAAAGGCTTGCCACATCATGCCTGTGGGAGAGGGGTTGGAGGGTGGAGAATAATTTGTCACCCACAAGGACTCAGAGATGCTTTTGGACTCTATCAAGTCTAGAGAGTGAGGTCTGGGCAACTCCTGTCCAAATTATTATTATAAAGGCAAGTAATGTTAAAAATAACAACAGACAGAATTATATTTTTACCATCAATTGTTAAGATAATTTAAAATCTTTTCCACCCTCAATTGTTAAAACACAAGTTAAAATCATTTATTCATCATCAATTATTAAAAATAATATAGAAGTCTCTGAATATTTTAATCACTTCAGGCATAACAATATCTATAAATCCAAAACTTGCCCTTGGCCATGGTCCTTTTACCAATACACGTCAGGTGCAAACCACTGAAGACATCAGTCACTGATGACAGAATCCTTGTTGTTCAAGTCCTGCCTATACAGCTCATGCAACCACTGTTCTGGTGATCTTATCACTGACAAAGTAACCAGGTATCTGCAGATCCCTGTTACTGGATGATTTCTTAATGAATGTATTTGGCTCATCAAGTCTTCATTTTTTTCTTCAGAAGTAATGCTTGATCCTTTGGGTTTACCTCTTTTCTTTGACTTTGGAGGCAAAGTGACATTGTCCAAGTTAGGATCAGTAGGTTCTTAGTTCTAAAACAACATTTATATTTACCGGCAAAATAGCCTCAGTATCTATTTTACTGGGACTAGCAAAATAGCCTATTCATTTTAAATATATAAATAAATCACTAATAAAAGGGGAGAAAACTCTAGTATAAAGAAAAAGTTATAGACATTACAGGAAAAAAGAACACTTGGTGTATTATATAGAAAGATAGTTTACTATGCTGTCAAAAATGACAGCATATTTTGCTATGACCTTACTCTTATTAGGTTTTCACAACAAATAATTTTTCTTTAAATAAATTGCCATTCAAAGGAGATAGATCTAAAGCGGTCAAAAAAAATTTACATTATTGACTTTTTGTCAATAATGTTTGTATTATATCATAAAATGTGACTTAATTTTTTGAACCGCACACAATACTACATCATGTAGATAAAAGAATTCACCATGCTATGTCCGCAGAGTTAAATCATCCACATATCCTCCACATTTGTAAGAAGAAAAGTTCTGCTCAGAAAGCTATTTCACAATAAGTACTATTTGTGGAACAAATTCTCAGATGGCTGCTTCCCTGAACATTACAGTCTTAACCTCTTCAAGTCAAGGGTCAATCACTATCTATCCCCCTTATCCTCATAATCTTCATTTCATTCTGTAACCCGCTACCATGACTGGCTTGTACCGGGTGAACTTTAGCATAAAACAAAAATTGTGAAGTAATAGTCTTCCAAGATTGAAAATTTTCTCTCATGAAAATAAGGGAGTTATATGCAGTTTTCTTTTTCACATTTTGCTTTTTTGATTAGTTTAGGGTCTGAGTATAAAATGTTAAAGATTTCTTGCTGGAAATGATGAAAAAAAAATGTCCACTTTGTATCAGGTGATGATTGATAGAGATCAAGTGAAAGCAAGTCTTGTTAAATACCTCACCATTCCACTCAGTATTCTTGCTGAGGTTTTTTTTATAATGCTGCTGCCTGGATTGTTTAGATTACCACTTTTTAAAATCTTTTTCATATGCCTCTTCATAGTCTTTCTATGTATTGCAATAATGATAGGTAAATTACTGTCAGCATGACCACCACCACCACTTTCATTATATATATATATATATATATATATATAATGTGTGTGTGTGTGTGTGTGTGTGTGTGTGTGTGTGTGTGTGTGTGTGTGTATTGACAAAATTGCCCAACAAGAATTTCTCTCCTTTGAGAGAAGGAAATGCTTTCCTGATAAATCTGTATGGAAGCAGTGGGAAGACCATTCTGGATGGACAATGAAGATGAAAGTAATCAAGAAAGTGATTAAGTGAAAGTGAAATGAATGGGAGGGAAGAAGAGAGAAAGAAAGAGATTAATGAATGATTAGTTGAAATGACACGTGGAATGAGAGAACATGATAGAACAATATGAAAGGAGATGGCAGTTCATCAAAGGGAGATAAGAAGAAATGAAGAAAATGAACAAATGAATGTGAAAACCATGAAAGGCATTCAAAGAATGAGTCATGAAAGAAAAAGCAAGAAATTTTGACAAGGAAACGAAATGGAAAAATAAAAAAAAATAGAGAAAAATAATAAAAGAAACAAAAACTGTAAGAACAAAAGATAAAGAAAATATAAAAAAATGAAAAAATCTAAAAATAAAAAATGAAGGGAAAATATTGAAGAAAGTTCTTAAAAAATAAAATACAACATATACTATAGTATTTTGTAATGAAATTTAATAAAATGGAGGATACAAGTGCATGATGGGATTGTATAAAGGAAAGCAAAGGGAGTAGATAAAAATAAGGGAAAATGGTTTTGAATTCACTTGGATCTGTTGTTAGCAAAATGTAGGACAACAGAGACAGAATATAAAGAAGTGTAGAACTAGAGGAAATCAAAAACAAAAATTAAATAATATAGTGAAAAGGGAAAGAACAATAAAAAAGCAGAAAAAGAGAGAAAAATGATGAAGTGGAACACAATGAATATTGCAGATGGAAATAAGAATAAATTAAATTGAAAAAGAAAAGATAAAGAATAAGCAAGAAACTATTACTACTAATACTAATAATAAGAAGAACCTTGACCCTCATTATTTTTGCTACTTTATTATTGAGAATTGGAATTTTTATCAGCAGCCATTATCCTTTTGTTACTCTCCTGATGAATTCATATCAGAGATAATTACTATCAACTAATCAACTTTTATTATTGTTATTATCATAACAAATTCAAATATATTTACTAAGATAAACTAAGCTACATGAATTTTATGAAGATCGTACAGTACCAAAATTCAATGTGAAGAGAGCATGCCCTGAAAATCTGTGAAAACATTTAGAATCTGGTCTCAAACATTGACTAGTGCCAGTCATAAGAAATACAAAATGACCTCATCCACCATATTGTTCTTCTATTTTGAGCAAACTCAAACACCATTGATTAGTTTCTTTCATTATTTGTCTCTTTCTGGAGGGAGTTTATCTTCTGGCAAATCAAAACTCACCACACAGGTCAATGGGGGAAAAACAGACGAAACCTTAGTCACTTAGAGAAGCAAACCTCAATACACAAAAAATCTTGAGTCAGCAGAGACCGATACAGTGCCTTCATATGAAGTTGATGATAAGTGACATAGTCAACAGAGTATGGAACAACCAGTTCTTGTTAGCTCACTGCTGCTGCTGCTGCTGCTGCTGCTAGTATGAATTGAATTGAATCATGGAAGCAATTAAAATATGGCATGATCATGGGAGATGACACTCATAAATATCAAAGATAATGATTTAATAGGACAATATGTTGGTTGGCTGGTTTCTAATGACATTTTCCTGTTTCTTAATACTTTGCTTAGTCTTTAGAAGGCATCTTTTTGCTATTTCAATGCATCTTCAGATTCCAGTGTCACATTTTTCATTCTTTGCTAAAACACTTCTCAAATATTTAAACTTCTGTACTTGACACATCCTCAAATCTGTAGCCTTGCATTTTGGGTTTTTTCTCTTGTTGATAACCATACATTATGTTTCCTTATAATTGACTGGTAGTCCATTCTTCTTGCTTTTCTTTATGACCTTGTCTAACCAGTTCTAGAAGGTCATTAGAAACAAAGAAAAGAGTGTTGAGCTGCTATTTAATATCAATTCTGCCATATTGCAGTGAATAATGGACAATTTTCTCATAGAAGAAGAGAAGACTTGAAGCAACAGAGATGTGGTTCTACAGAAGGATGCTGAGAATATCATGGATGGAACATGTGTGTTTTAAGGAAAATAGAAGCAAGAAGGCTCCTTATAATCCGAATCAGAAAGAGACAGTTAAAATTGGAAAGGGGGCTTAGAGGACATATTGAAGGCAAGAGGGGGCAGAGAGAGACAGCAAGTAACTTCCATAATGAGCTTGTGTAAATGGATGGCAGAACAGGGAGTAGGAAGGATAGTAAAAAGACAAATATTGCTAGGACTGACAAAGGATAGGAAGCTATGGAGAGCCAAGGTCCTGAAGGGAAGATGCTGGTTGATTGGTTAGTGGATTTAACAACACCTCTTGGGTTATTTAATATCAAAATCTGTTTTTTTTAATTTTTTTATTATACTTAAGTCAATAGGTAGACATTAGTTGTCCTTACCTAATTCTGAAAATACCCACTTAGTAGTTAATCCTTTTAGGAAATCCATCCCCTCTTCAGAGGATACAATCATTCTAGGCCCTCACTGACAGGGCTGGGAACAAATATAAAAAGAAAAATGTTATTTGATTAAGATTAGATGACAAGAATTTTCATCATTGCATTTCTATGATATGACTGTTGATGCTGAGGTGTAGCAGTTAATGACTTAAGAATTGAAAGTTAGTTGCTTGCTTGCTTGCTTTTGTTTAGTGGAATATCAAAACCTCTGATGTTTTTTTAATTTATAAGCACATTTTTCTGTATAAATACTTTTATGAAGAATTTTTAATTTGCCTTTTTTGTAATAGTTTTCATTTTATAGATTTACAATAAAATGGACTGGTTTGCATGCAGGAAGCAAGCATTTATAATTGGTATATACTTAGTTTGCTTTATTATTGGGGTATACAAAAGTCATTTTATTAGTAGTATTGCTAGATATTAGACTAAGCTTACAAAAACTATTGTATGTGACTCCATCTCAAAACTTCAGGCACCACTTATAAAGATATTAGTTGAAATAATGTGTTGACTATGGGAGGTGGTTACAGGTTCTTTTGTTAGTGTCTGGGAAGATAAGGTACTTATGGGGAAGTGGTTTTTCCTTCTTGCTCATTCAATCACTCTTTTCTGTCAACCATCATCATAGACCAGCAACAATAATTTTTATAAAGATATCTGTTAATAGGACAGAGTACAGGGAGAAGTGAGTTCAAAACTTCCATTAAATTATTCATGCATAGTAAATGTAATTAATTATTTTATTGGCTTCTGGTCAAGAGTGAATATGGGGTAACAATGTTTTGCTGATACTGCCTGGGTTGGTAAGTTAGACTTGGGAGAGTAATCACCTGTAACACTGTGGCATGATAGTGACAAGATATTTTCTAAATATGTCTTTTGATATAGCACCTTACTAGGAGAAGAAGAGTCAGGACTTTTTTTATGATGGCATAAATTGCCTCGACCAGAATTTGAATTCCATTTCAGGGTTGATAACCTTCATGTCAAAGTTCACCTCATAAATACAAGTGATTTAAAATGCAGATATGCGATTTAGTAAAGGAAAAAAGGGAAATTGGTATTTTAACAAAGTGTTATTCATTTTAATCACACTGATTTCTAATAACTTGCAAGAAAGATGGAAGAAAAAAAAACAATGATCTCTGCAGATCTCGCCAACAGAAATTTGGCACATTCATAAGGTTTAATCAAACCTTTGCAAAAAATACTAATATTACTACTACTATTACCACTTATAACAACAGAAAAATATAATAATAATAATAATAATAATAATAATAATAATAATGATGATGATGATAGAAAAAATTTAATAATAGTAATAAAAATATTAAAAGCAGTAATTTACCTCAAGGAAATGTCCAATCAGTTGGTCAGACGTTTTGCTTGGATATGAATGGATTCATTAAACTTTCTAACTGAGAAATTATAACCTCTTCAATTCACGTGCAAATGCATTCTGAAAAAGAAGAAAGTTAAACGTAAAACTAAAAAAAGTGAAGAAATGAACTTGATCAAAAAACAAGGAAATGAAAATTTTATTTTTTTCAATTTGTTGGAAAGATTTGAAGGAATTTCAATAAAAAGCAAAATTGAAACAAATTTTAAGGCTTAAAGAAACCCCCCAAAATAATTTAAAATATAAAACTGAGAACAACAAGAAGGGGGTGGTGGAAATTAATTCATAGATTATAGACTTAGTGTAATCATCTATATTTTTGGTAATCTTTTTTCACATTCTGCTCTTAGTGTAGTCAATCATGTCATCTACTTGTAAAATCTGAAATACAAGTGCAAATATCTACAATCAAGATTAAAAAAAACAATTTCATGCTGTCCAAATTTCTTAAATGAAACATTGTCATCATTAATTTTCGATATTTAATATTATAACCATGTTAGGTTAGGTATAGTGTTGTTGGTCTATAGGTTCTGTGTAAATATTATCCTACCAGATAATTCAAATTCATATATCAGTTCTGGGAGATCATTTCTGAGTTACTGTTGCGAAAAGAAACACTATTATACACATTCAAATTTGGTCCCTTTTATCATCTCACACAATGGCAGATCTCAAAATACAGTTGGTATTTACAGAATCTAAGGTATTTAAAATGTGACTTACCTGCATTTAATGTTACTATTATATATATAGTATGATGGAGTTAGGCTAGGTACAAGCAAGGGTAGTCTATAGTATCTGGGTAAACATTAGCCTACCAGATACTGTGACTATGCATATAAACCACTTTTATTCATGGAGGTCTTATATCCAATCAAAATAGAAGGGGTTGTTAAATGCCATTAAAATGGGGACGGGTCTTATATGCCATCAAAAAGAGATTTTTTTTCTTTTTATTGTATATTTGTTGCTTTTTTTTTTTCTAATACTAAAATTATTTTTAGATAAACAGTTGTAGAATACAAAACCACATATTTTCAAAATGCAAAAAATTAGTCAAAAATTAAATTTGATTATTTTATTGAGGTGCTACCATATAAAAGAGTCTGTTTTCAAGAATAATGAATTGGGAAGAGAAATCAGAGAGCTGAGTTTGAATTCCAGTCAGCTTTGTTACATTCACTTACATGCAAATACCCTTAGGAAAGGTATGAATCCATCCCTTTCCCCTAGCTATGGGTAAAATAGTAATAATTATATCTAGAAAAATCATTGTTATTCTCAAAATATTGTTAATGATATATTCAATCACACAAAAGAAGGATTATTCTTACAATTCAAAATATGTTTTGGCTTTAAATAACCCACAAAGGGTTGATAAGCTATAAAAAAAAAATCAGTCAACTCCATATTCAAATGAAGATGTCTTTGTTACAAAAATAATTACAGGCTGTTTTTGAGTCAGTTATCTGCTGTTGTACCCATATTAATGCCCTGTTTGAAGAATCTGTGGCACATCATGTCAAATATACAAAAAAAAAATAGAATCTATGAAAGACCAATGATGACACCCTGAGGTCATGATACCCTGTGCTTATCACAACAAAATGTTAATATATAAATTATAAGAATCTAAATCATCTAATGATTATTTATGTATTTTCTGAGTCATAGCATTAATATTTTTTGTCTAATGAATATTTTGCACCTTAAGTTCTTTCATAATATTAATGAAGATCATAAAATATGAGAGGAAGACTGGTTAACATATGAAAAAGATTTTTACTTGTCCCATAACAGTTGCTGCAATTAATGGATGAAATGTGTGTGTGCTAATGTAAGAATTATAATTGGATAAGGGTAATCTTTGTTTGGATTCTTAGAACTGAGTAGAAGCAGTACTAATTCCATCACTATTATTTAATGGCATATTATGGCATGGTTCAGTCAGATTATTTTCTAAGTGCAGATTCTGGAACTTATTTTTTTTGGTATTCAGATCTTTACAGTAACAGAGTGACATAAACCTTTTAATTAGTAATAAAACACAGATAGTGGAGCCATTTTCCTTCTCTTAGATTGGCTATCACTCAAGGCTAGAGAGCCCAATCTACCCTACCATTTTATCCATAGTTGTAGGGAGAAGAGGTGGATTTATGTCTTCCCAAGGGAATTTATGTGAAAATGAACACAGGGTGTGGCTAAGCTTCTGCATTGATAAGAATCAGCTGAAAAGAGTGTATGAATATCTATGTGTGACAAAATCAATTGTCAGTGTCTTGGCTCTTGGTAGAAATACACCTTTTATTTTGCAGTTCAAATTCTCATTACATTTTTTATTCTATTTACCAATCAACTACTTTTAAAGTTGGCACCACTCTCTGGATTTCAAAGAACTGCATAAAAACTAATTTACTAACTCACTTCAGGCCAGAGGAACAGTTTCTTTTTCTGAAGTGTTTTATCATATATTCAATAATAACAATGAAATTAACCCATTAATGCATAAAGTTTCCTTAAAATTACAGCAATTTTTGTCTAATGGGCTGGTGGATTTTGAATTTTAAAAAATTCCCTATGTAAGGAATTGGATAGTATGCACTAATGGGTTAAATAGTCTTATCATTTTAGCTTCATAGAAGTTAATTAAACCAAAGAAGGTAAAAAGTTGACTAATTATTAAATTGAGAGGGTCACTCAAAATTGTTGGCCTATCGTATAAGTTTCAAATTATTTTGTGATGCCATGTAAATGTCTTATTCAATAAATTTTGTGATAAATGAGCATCAAACAAAAATATTAAATAAATGGGGTCATTTAAGTGCATTGATAAAAAGAAATGTGCAACATTTCATTGGAAATATTTGGATGAATAAATACAGGTACAACAAAGGTCATATGACATGAAAACAACATTTGGAACCACAACTATTTTTGATTTGATACTAGTTCAATCAACCAATGAAATAACTCATGTAAACTGGCACAAGTTTAATCAACCAATGAAATCACTCAAATAAATTGATACAAGTTTAATTAACCAATGAAATCACTCAAATAAATTGATATAAGTTTAATTAACCAATGAAATCACTCAAATAAATTGATACAAGTTTAATTAACCAATGAAATCACTCATGTAAATTGACATGCTGTGTGTAGAAAAAAAATAGTAAAACAATGAAAAGTATTTAGGATACAAAAATTGAGATTTTAAAGTTTTGTTATGTAAAAGCCTACCCATCAACAAATGAACTTTACCAATTCCAATAAGAATTTTATTTTCTGGTCACATCATTCTTAATATTTTTATTTTCCAAGTTATCATGGTGTGATATTAAAATCATAAACTGACAGAAGGTAAAATTTAGATTTGCTCAAGTGTCATTCACTCATTTGTCAACAATTCTTTTGTCTCTAAATTTGTCTTTTCACAAATAACTTCATCAATTTCTGACAAATTTTAACTTCATCATTAATAATTAATTCTGTAAATCAAGATTAGAAATTTTTAATATGTGGATTTTTTGTATTTTAAAAAATTTAGAATCTATAATTTTTTCATTTCATGTTTTTATAGATAGATTTCTACAACTTCCCACAACAGTAGTTTTTTTCTAAATTTCTTTTCTGCTTTTACAAAATAACCATTTTAATCTACAGCAAAAATGCAAAAGATTTAAGCCTGGTGTGTTTGCTGAGGAAGATTATGAAATTCTTGTGTTTGAATGGAAATAATTCCATCATCTTATTGTTGACAGTGAATTGTAAGCTTGATAAATTTAATCCTATTTCTGATACATTTAGTTTGTTTCATATTAAATACATAACTTATGTAAAACTTTTGACAATGCTAAAAGACTTACTTCAAATGCTGGAAAAATATATATCAAAACTAAAGGCTGATAAAACTTTCAGAAATGCATAAAAAAGAATTAGTCAAAGACATTTTCTCAGCTTATAAACAGATACTAAAGCCTGCAGAAACTAATTTATAAAATCATATTTGCAAAGAATTATTATTAATTTTTCAGTGTTACTCTTATGTCTTGTTGTTTTGACTTTCGAACTCATTCTTTGTGTTGCCAAAACCATTTTTGTCAATGCATATTTGTTTCTTTCTCGTCTATACAATCCACATGAAAAGAAGGGATTCTATTCAATGTCTGCCTATTTTCATTTATTTTTACAATCAAAAACAGCAAAACAAAAATTGATGACTAGAAAATATGGATTGTACACCTGATGAAGATTGAAAAATGGATTGGTTGAATCAATAAAAGTAATGATATCAATTTTTTGAGCAAGTCTTGGAATGATGATAAATAGATCAACTATATATAGTATCAACAGATTTTTCCTTGTGTTTTTTCTTCTTCTTTGTGCCATGTCCCATCAGGACTTGGGTGATCATGGCTCTCCACGACTTCCTATATTTTGTAGCTCTTAGCAATATTTTTAGTGTTAAAGAAAAAAATATGGGAGGTTCTTTCCTTTCAAAAGTACAAACAAAATTGAACAAAACATGTTTGAATATTTTGCACATGTGTGAAAATTGTTTTAACATTTTATAGTAAAACAAAAGTTTTGCCAAAAATATTATTTTAAAAAAATAATTAGAATTTTTTTTCTCAGATGAGCATAACTTCTTGCTCCCATTTGTTTTTAAATTTATTATTTCAAAAAAGTCTATTTTCTCATCAATTTCATCATGAGAAATTTCAATTTTAATCGAATAACGTTTAATAATTATTAAACTTTAAAGACGTCAAGTAAAGCTTATAAGTTTAATCACATATCTACAAAGAATGATTCTAAAACTCAGTTAAGGTAAAAAAAAAGACATTTACCTTTTATTATAGCAAAAGTTTTATCAACTGTAAGTTGTGAGGAATACATGATGAAAAAGTTTGTATTATTTTTAGTTCAAATCAAAATTTTATATTTAAGTTAAAATCAATCAAAGGTTTGAGGTTGAATCTGATTTACTGATTGTATTTTCCATGCTGATAACTGTTACGCTATGTCAAACATCCATTTAGTACATATATAAAATGCAGGGATACCAGCATTCATGCCTTTGCCAAGGGCATTAATGCCAAGTGAATATAAACAGTCTCAACCAGAATTTGAACTGGGTTTGCTGATTCTGTTTTCCATAATGATAATGATTACACTACTACACACCTCCATTTAGTACATATACAGAAAACAGGGAGAGGAGGATTCATGCCTTTCCAATGGTATTAATGATAAGTAAACATAAACAGCCTCTGCAAGAATTTGAACTTGGTTTACTGATTCTGTTTTCCATGATGATAATTGTTATAAATCACACTACCATTTACTACATATATAGATTGCAGGGAGAGGTGGATACATGCCTTTCCAATTGTATTAATGATAAGTAAATATAAACAGCCTTAGGTAGAATTTGAACTAGGCTTGCTGATTCACTTTTATATATGGATAACTGTTATACTACCGTACACTTCGATTTAGTACATATATAGAATACAGGGATAAGTGGATTCATGCCTTTGCCAAGGGCTTTAATGCTTAATAAACATAAACAGTCTCAGCCAGAATTTGAATTCAATTTGATAAATCTTGCTTATATACACTCTTCTACTTTCTGATGTTTTCTTTTGTAAGTAAATGTCCAAAGTTGATAAATAAACTTCATTTTGAAAGAACAGAAACATCGAGTGGAATTTTTAATCAATTTCTGTTCACCAGTTCTTTGTTAATTTTCTGAAAGCATTATTTATTGAAAATTTGGTAGAAGCAGACACTGAAATAAAACTGAATAGATAGAAAAACAAAGAGGAACAGTCAGTAAAAATTGTATGTGGCATCGATGTATTCGTATGACTTTTTCAAAGGTGTACGTCAGAATTGACTTACAGAGAACCTGCAGTTACACAAAATACATAAATAGCTATAATGTAATTAATGAAACAATGGTTGTCTTGATGAATACAAAAGCCACAACGATGACACATTGCTACTGAAAGCAAAAACAATAGACTGCATTCACTAACTGAAATTCTGACCTCAATATAAAAAGAAAAAAATTTCCTTGCAGAATTCTTTCTTCAAAATACTAAGCCTTTGTCAGTTTTAAAAGATCTGGAATGAGTGAAAAGCAAGCATGTGCAAATAATTGCTAGAATGAATCAAAGAATCGAAAAACCATTGTCTTCAGGTGCGGAATCATTGGAATGAAAAGCAAATAGTTCCTGCTGATGATGCTAACGGGAACAGAAGAAGCAATGACAATTAACAGCTACATGAAACAATTGAATGTGTCCAAAGATGCTAAAAATATCGGAGTTGAATATGGTGGAATCGGTATTCAGAAAGAATCAACTTACAGCTAATGAATTGGAGTTGTTAAAACCAATTTTCTGTGAAGTAGAAATTTGTGTTTAGAGCTGAAAATCTTGGTTGAGGACAGTTGTACTTTGAAGTGTGATTCAGTGGCAGATCACAGAAATGCAAACTGCTATATTTGAAATTGTAGCTTTTATTGTTTTCTTTCAGGTTGGAGAGGTGCACAATTATCACTGAGAAATCACAGTCTTTTTATGGAAAAAGAATTGCTTGAATAGGTTTCTTTATAAATAGAAAATAATAAAATTCTATCCAAGGGAGACAATCATATCCAGGTAACTACAGTCCCAGATGTTTTTGGAAATACAAATTCTTATTTCTCTCTTTGGTAACATCTAAGACCCACTTTTGTCTCAAATGATGGGTGGCTTATGGCCATATCCTGTTGAATCAGTAGCTGGATGGGTAACTGCTTGGGAATACCAGGTGCTGTAAGCTTGGATGAGTGGGTGGTGTAATGGATAATGGTAAGGAATGAGAAATCAGACAGCCAAGTTCCAATTCCAGTTGGGTTCGTTATATTCACTTAAGTGGGAAAAGTATGAATCTACCCCTTGTCCCCTCAGCTATGGGTTAAATAATAGAGTCTATTATTATTATTATTATTATTATTATTATCATCTCCCCCAAAATATTTTCTGGCTTTAAATAACCTGCAAAATTTAATAAGTTGTAAAAGTAAAAAACAACTCGATCAATCAAATTCAAGGCTAAAAATTATTTATACTATTTACATTGCTCAGACTGTTGTCCTCATCTTTATTGCCATATTCATAATGTTTCAGCCATTGTACACTCCACCCTTCTTCAGGTGATATATATTGGAATTTCAAACTAAAGCCTTTTATTTAGTCCATGAGGGTAGAGTGTTCTAATTCCACATGCCATGCCTTTTTTGGATATCTCAGTTTCAGTTAATTCTCCTTAGTAACTCATCTCTCCAAGTTTTTGTTCCTCTTCTGCTGTGGGGTCAGGTGTAATGAAGTCACTTTTGAATCACTCAACCAAAGCTTTTATTCACTGGGTCATTGTCCAAAGGCATGGCATGTGGAATTAGAACAACCTACCCCTGTGGACTAATTAAATGGGTTTGGTTGGATATTCCAATGTATATCACCAGAAAAAGTTGGGAGCATAGAATGGCTGAAACATTGTGAATATGGCAATAAAGATGAAGATAACAGTCCAAGCAATGTAAATAGTGTAAATAGTTACAATGCCTCATCTCAGAAATAGAGACAGAGGCTAAAAATTAGTTCTAATATGTAAAGTTGAGGTATCTGGTTGATTGATTGATTCGTTTGTTTTTAAGGAAGTGGTTGGAGTCGGGATGGGAGCCGGCTATTAGTCCCCTTAATGGGGTAGGTGGTTCATGCAGAGGTGGCAGTCGAACTTTGCTGGAGGAGCAGCACAGACTGGCAGGCTCCCCGGCCCATTTGCGGGCGTTGCAGAATTGGTAAACGCAGGTCATGGACCCTACATTGATGTCGTCATGCGTAGTTAAGTTAATGCTGGGGTTGTAATTGAAAGCCAAGAAAGACCAAAAAGAGCTACTGGGACAGGTAACAGAACGGGTGGCCGCAAGGCACTGAATGCCGCTGTCGAGGTGTATGCGGTGAGCTTGGGGAGTTTGAGATAAGCACACAGAGGCCATGTTTGTAGCAGCCCTTGAAAGTCTGTTTGCTCTTCTCTGTGGACCCTCAGAGTTTCTGGCAGCAGAAGTTGCTGCAGCGTTGCGGGCATTGCGGGTTGCCCGCTGCAGCTCTGTCTCGGGGTCCCTCGAAACTTGCTGTTGCAGCAGCGTCCCTGGATTGACGGGCGTGTCTGCGGTCAAATATTTCAACTGCCCTCGACCTGGCAGTGGTGGCAGCATTCCTAGCATTTCGAACAGACCTACATAGCGGTGTCTCAGCAGCCCTAGCACTTGCTGTTGCAGCAACGTCCCTGGATTGACGGGCATGCCTGCAGTCAAGTGTCTCTATTGCCCTTGATTTTGCAGTGGCAGCAGTGTTTCTTACGTTATGAAGAAGCCTTTGATGATGAGTCTCGGAAGCTCGAGATGCAGAGGTGGTTGCTGTAGCTTGAGCGTTCATTCTCAACTGCTGTGCATTCTTAAGCTTTGATCGCAACGAAGCCCTGTAGGCAGCTTTCCCAGCCAAGCAGGTGGCTCGCTCCTCTTGTGACTGTAAGGCCTGTGTGAGGGCACTGCATTGATCGACCTGTGATAGTCGCATTGTAGTCTGCTCCTGAACTCATGGGCCCTTCTTGCCCTCATAGCAGATGCTCTTACAGACCGAAGGCTAAGACGTACTCTCCTTTTTGGCGGCATGGGGAAAAGTGATGCTAGTAGTAGTTGATTAAGGTTGCTCAATTGCAGGAGTACAAAGTCTAACTTAGTATCGCAAAGCGTAAGTGAGAATCAGGAAGGCAGGTATTTAAGTAAAACAGCTGAATAAATTGTTTATGGTAGTTGGAAAAATGTAGTTAAACAGACAAATGGAAGACAAAAACGTAAGAAACAACTTGCGGTAGGAGAAATGATCAGTTGAAGGAGCCTATCGTATCAACTGGATGACGGCGTAACAGGAGCAGAAGTGAGACCTTCGTCCCACAGCTGTGCAAAGCAGGTTCAAATGTGAAGTATTACTGGCCAATCACTTGTGCCAATCAGTGTCCTAGGCTCTTGAATACCAATCAGTGACCAATTACTTCATTCAGCCAATGAGATACCGTTATGTGAAGAATGGTCATGTGTGTGTGAATAACAATCAACTGTAGAGTCTGTAGTGTAGACGTTTCAGTTGAACATACATTTGATTGGTGTATTCGCAAATTCTGATGAAGACTTGATTGTATCAACTTTCTTCAGGTATTAGTTGGTCACAAAGGAGCTCACAGTGCAAAAGTTATTAATTGTCACAACTAAAGCCGATAAAGTTAATCAAAATCCCAAGCATGTAGCGAAAAACATCGCCAATTTCAGGTAAACTCGATTTGAATGGGAAGTCAAAAGGGGTATGATTTCATCGATTTTTATCCGATAATTGAAACCGATATTGAAAATGAAAGTCAGCATCTTAATACTGTCGTTAAATACTATGCTCAATGAGAATTTTGTTGAAAATTCTTCGCCATTTGCAAAAAATATCACCAAAAATCAGCTAGACTGGACTTGAATTGGATGTCCCAAAGTGATCGATTGTATCGATTTTTTCCAGTAATTGATATCGATATTGAAAAGGAATGTCAGCACCTCATAACTTTTGATAAAAACAATGCTCAACATAATTTTGGTGGAAAATTTGCGAAAAATATAGCCAAAAATCAACTTGACTGGATTTGAATTGGAAGTCAAAAGTGGCATGATGTTATCAATTTTTTCCGATAATTGATACTGATATTGAAGAAAAGGGTCAGCAACTAATAACTGTTGATAAAACTAATGCTTAACATGATTTTCATGAAAATTCCTTACAGTTTACAAAAAACAGATTTTTTCCAATAACTCGATATATCAATTTTTAAAAACAAAGAACATCACCTCAAAACTATAAGTAAGGACATTGCTCAACTTGAGTTTGGTGAATATCACTTGTAATTTGTGAAAACTATCACTGAAGAACTGATGATCTTTTTTTAATCAATATTCGACCCCTATCAGTTGTATCGATTTTTTCCAAAATTGGAGGGACAATCGAAAAATCTGAAGACGTCAAGTACGAATGCTGTAAATTTCTGATCTATGTGTGAATTTTCATGCTAATTGGACGAACGGTTTGCTCAGGATGAGGTAACAAGGTGACAAACACACAGACACACTAACAGAATGCCATTTATAGATACTGATATATTTATGAAATAATATATATTAACACATATATTGGGGAAAAGTTGAATAGTAAAAATAATTTTACCTAAAATCAGATTAAAAAAGAAAAAAAAAATTTTTTGTTTTAATTATCTGATAGACAATTATTGATAGTGGTCAATATCATCATTAATTTTCTTGTGATTTTTGTGTTTTTATCAAACAACTTCATCGCCACTTATATAATCTACAATATCTTCATAATCACCACATTAACAGTCATAAATAATCTGATAACTTATACATATTTTCTTTTTAGAAGAAAACAAAAATTTATTTTGTTTTAAGTATTTGAGAAAAACGCTTGTCAATGAAGACCTGAAAATAACCAGAAAATTTATCATTTGCTTAACTAATTAAAAACCTTAACTTATCAAATCAATGAAAGTGAATTTTCATAAATTTCAATTTTATTTGATCAATAAAGAATGGCAACAAAAATAAAATTATCAACTTTTGAATTTCAAAAATTAAAATTTTGCTATTCTTATATTTTTTTAAAATGTAGTCAAAATTCATTACAAGTTGGAATCCAGAAGAGATGGTGTATAATTAAAAGAAAACAGGAAATGTAATTTTTCCTTTTAGATCTAAAAAGTAATTGAAAAGAACTGCTTTATTCCTTCAGGGTATAAATTGGTCTCTTTTCATACAAATGCAGAGAGGATTGCAAGCCAAATAACTTCCTACATTGATATTTTGCCATTTTTTTGCTTTTGTTTTGCAGAATTCAAATGTGAAGGTTGAATATGAAGATTTTTTTTTTTACATTTAGCCAAAGTAAAGAGAATGATAAAATTTAACAAACTTTCGATTGAATTAATTACAGCAAAAAATCAAATCGACCTTCCTTTCTCTTATAACATCAACAATTTTTCTGAGATTTTTTTATCAGGAAAACACTCAACATTTAATATGGAATACGAAAATATAATGATTTATAAATTTCATTTTAAATAATTAGAAATTTAAATAATAACCCCCATAGATGACAGAACCGAATTTAAATTGGTCTAAGATGTTAATGGTAACATTTAATATTTTTCAAGTGCTAAACAACTTTTCTCTCTGAAATTTTGAGATAATGTTTTATCATTACTTACATTATTATTATTACAACATTTTGGTCAATGTCCTTTTTGACCTTCTTCAGGTATCTATTACTTTCAGACAATAAGAACACTTAGGGCTTGATGTTCAGGATTGTCCCAGGGGACAATGGTCTAGCGGATTAAAGAATTGGCTTGCAAATTTGGTGACATAGAAATTGTGAGCTCAATCCCTGGTTTGCGTCATACAGATTCAAACTCAGTAGAAACAAGGCAAACAATAACTAAGCAGTACTAAAAAGTGCAAGGCGAGATACCCCTTGGACAGTAGAACGAAAACAATCTATTCCTATAGATTAAATAAAGTGATTAGTATATATAAACAGAAAATATGTATGTATGTATGATAAATAATAAATGGATAATTAAAATAATCAAAACTTTCCTTTTAAAATATGACATTGCTTTCTTTGAGCGATAGCAAAACACGTCTGTTCCCTCTGACTTATATGGTGCCTGTTTAGCCAGTCATGTGAGATCACACCAGCGAGGTCAGGTGCAAACTCCTGTGAACGCAACCCTACCAGAAAGACCTGCTGGCTACTTGTACGAGTTTTGTGACAAGGCTTGTAAGTCAGTTGCAGGATTCAAACATCACATGATTATACATAGGAACAGGTAAGTTTCCATCATGGGTAAGACAGACAGATTTTATGTTTGCCATGTGTGTAAAAGACATTGTAAATGTGAAGATGGCCTTAAGAATCACTTACAGGCACACAGCAGAGTCATTGTACGATCCATTTTAGAATTTTTGTTCTAACTTCATTGCTGCACAAAACAATGTCTATTTAATGTGTATTAACCTAAAGTGGGAGATCAGTTTATTAATGAATTACAACAGAAAACTGATCCCTCATTTTCTGTCATGGTGAAAAGCATTAACCTATTTATGTTTTTCATTTTGTTGTCAGCTCAAAATGCAGCAGAAAATTACAAATTCTTTTCTGTCATGTTACTATGGTTACAAGGAAAGTTAATTTGCAATGAAGCTAAAATTATTCAGTAGAAATCTTAAAAGAGCAATTTTTAAAAATCTTGGTCTTATCAGAGGAAAGATTTCCAATCCTGTAGACAATGCTGTATTTGAACATAGTGCCTGTACTGTGGCTATGACAGTTGGTGCTATAAGATTAGTTTATTTCTAAAATACACTTGTAACATTTTCTTTTTTTCTTTCTTGTAATGAAAATCGAGGCCATACTAAAATAGTTTTTAGTATATATCAGACAAAAAAAAGGGAAAAAAGGAGGAAGATTGTATAGGTATAGCAATCAACACTGCATAGTAACTGTCAGTTTCAACTCGTAATTGCTAGGGAACCTGATATGATTTTAATTAATGCTTTAATACACTCGTGTTTTTGGCAGTTCAATCCCTGGGCCTGGTTTCTGGTTCAGTGATAGAGACAAATGAGACACACTTGTTAATAAGAATGGATTGATTGAAGGATTTGGTTTGAAATTCCAAAAAAATTACCAAGTACAAAAACAGACACCTGAAGAAGGCCAGAGTATTTTTTTTAAACAATTTACATTATTCGGACTGTTGTCCTCATCTTTATTGTCATATTCATGATGCTTCAGCCATTGTATGCTCCAGCCTTCTTCAGGATCTGTATATATTTCTGAGATGAGGTATTTTAATTATTTACAGTATTTACATTATTCGGACTGTTGTCCTCATCTTTATTGTCATATTCATGATGTTTCAGCTTTTGTTCACTCCGGCCTTCTTCAGGTAATATACGTTCAAAATTCCAACGTATATCACCTGAAGAAGGCCGGAGTGTACAAAGGCTGAAATATTATGAATATGACAATAAAGATGAGGACAACAGTCCATATAATGTAAATACTGTAAATAATTACAATACCTGATCACAGAAATATAGGCAGATCCTGAAGAAGGCAACATTCAAAATTTCATGTGTATAACAACGAAGATGACCATAATGGTGTGAATAGTAAGGTATAAAATATAACCAAACTGCTTGATTGTATAATATAACTGAATAAAACTCGGTAATTCTGCTAATCTATAAGTGTATCCAGATATTTATGTATATCTTGATGTATTCTTGGCTTTCTATCTTTTGTTGCAAAGATTAACATGTTAGCCAATGTTATAAAATAACTTAATGAAGCAGTTTTTGATACACTGAGTTTTACTTAAAGCTCAAATAGTCAAGAAACTTTTTGTTTCACAAAACTGAATTGTTGTGACATAGTTACAAGCTACTGAAGATGTGAGTGACTCAAGATTTGCCCACGATTGACCTGAAAGAGTTTTGGGCTTAACACAGACATCAGTACACATTTCAGATGGAGAAGCAGTTCATTTTTTTAATCATTTTACACCAAGCAAGGCAATAAAGCTACTAAGATGCAAGTGGATGCTGAGAGTGAAAATCTGAGAAAAACATTGAGGATGACAGTTGATGTTGCATTTAAATTTTTGAAGATCATGTTGACAAGAAAACCAGTAAAGTGTTCATGATTATCAGCACCCCATCTCTGGACAGCATCTCTCTATTGAACTTGAGGGAGAGATTCATAGATTTGGTCAATAACTTCAGGTTTACCAAAGTGTCTTGTACATTTTTGAAAACTCACAGGTTACATGTCAGTCTGTAATGTGCCATGCGTGATACACACTTAGGTGATCATGTATCTTTCAATACATGACTGACAAGGCAGATTTTTTTCCTGCAGTAGGTTGCCATTTCTTTCTGCAGTAGATCAGTTGCCATTCAAGGCTATAGAACTCGGTCTGCCCTGCTATTTACCCATAGCTGGGTGGAGAAGAGGAGGATTCATACCTTTCCTAAGGGTATTAGCAAGTGTGTAATGAATTTGACTGGAATTGGAACTTGGCTCTCCAATTCCTCAATCCGAGCCGTTATCCATTACTTCACCGTGCCTCCTCCGTTTTGGGGTCATATTTTATATCATTAAATTTAAACAAAAAACTTCCTTGGAAAAGAATAAAACATTTGGAAAATAAGGTTTGAAAATGCTATCAAAAATAAATAAAAATCTGAATCATTTGATTCATTGTAGCTAACAACCTTCTTCTCTAGTCCTTATAGAAAAAAACAACAAACAAACAAAAGTTTGATATAATCAGGAGTTGAGACATGACACATGACTTCAAAGTTGAGTGCTTCAAGTTTCTTGTTGGCAGAATAGAAGAAAATCTATGGCCAAGCAAGCATCAATAAACACAAACCACCATAAAACATCCTGGTTTGTGGCAGCTGTCAAATTATATACACTTGGCAAGAATAAAAATGACCTCATTGGCTCATTGCTGTCTGCTTAATTTGCATATGTAAATGTAGCTAGGTCAGCCAGAGGCATGCATATTTCAATGATCTTAGAAACTAAGATGGCATAGAAGACAGTGATGGTGAAAGAAAGTAAAAAGAAAAAAAATGTTTTTTTTAATTTAACTATTTTCAGATCGACTTAACTATCAGTTGAATTAATTTTGCAAATTACTTCTGACATATACAATTGAATATTTAAGATGCTGTGTGGTGGTATACAAGTTTATTAATTGCAGAAGTTATAAAATCATAAATTAAAAAATATTTTTATTTTACTCTACTTCTTAAATTTGAAACATAACATTATATATATATATATATATATATATATATATATATATATATATATATATATATACACACACATATATTGTTGTCAGATGGAATTGATGATCCTGAGTACTTTTGACAATTTCAAATTGTCATCTTCAGGGCATAATATTTCCATTTACAGGTAAACACTAAGACGAAATAAATGTAGTGTAGACCAAAAGATGTTTTTAAAAATATGCTATTTATTAACAACAATTCAAATATAAGGATTGCATTATTCAAAGAATTGATAGTAAGTTAATGTCTCATTAAGTCTTGTTAGTGAAGTGATTTTGCCATTAATCACATTAACATTACTAATTAATTCTTTGTATAATTACTTCTTTATTATTCTCAGAATTAATCTGTAGAAAAAGCCTATGTATAAAGGAAAATGACAAACTACATACAGTTTTACTATTAACTTTTCATATATATATATATATATATATATATATATATATATATATATATATAGAGAGAGAGAGAGAGAGAGAGAGAGATAGGGAGCATTTGGACTGCAACTTTTTCTTTATACAAATTTGATTAAAGATTAATGAAGGATTTTTTCATTCATTTTATATATCTTTCTGGTTGTTTCCTTGGTTTTAAGTATATAAATTGTGTGAGTATCTCCAAGCAGATCAGCTGAGCTTGATAACAATGAACTGAAGCCATTACTTGGCAGTAATCCATATTATCCAATGTTGCAGACGGCCAATGTACTCAAAATGTTCAAATCCTAGACTGAAAATCATTTATTTTTATGTTATTTATAGTTAATAAACTGAATTAACTTTTATTGGGCTGAGAATCTTCAAGTTAGCAGTTAGCAGAATGTCGCACCTTCTGATTAACATTTATTCTGGTCTTTAGTGAATTTTCTTCATGAACAAGTTTTAATTTCCTGGAAGACTGTGAAAGGCAGTTCATTGCTCAAGAAGATAATATGTTGTAGGAGAAAAGAATTATTAAACTGTCTGAAAAATGGCAGAAGACTTGGATAAAATGATATTTCATTCAATCAGTTGAGGAATAAATAAAGTTTATTTAATAAACAGAATAAATTTCTTTGGCCATTCAACATAGAAGATCCCAAGATTCTTGACAAAATTCGAAGAACAATCTGCAATGTAATTGATCATGACCTGGCATCTTTAATGCAACAACATGACATGGCTTTTGTTCTGATGTACTTGCCTCCTTTCTGCCTCAACCGCACAAATTGTGTGTACTACTAGATTGGCAATGAGGTCTCACAGTTTTACTCTTGAACCAGCTAGATGCAACCATATGTTCTATTCTAATAGTTTCTTTTCTCACACTTCTTGCCTGAGAAACTCCCTTCTGATTTCTTGCTTCCCTGATAACTACAATCTTCAAAATTTAAATGCAATGTCAGTTGCTATCTTGTCTTTGTGAATACTGTTCTTTATTGTCCTTTCTCCTTACTAAAGTTTTCTCATTCTCTTTCAATCCCAGAAACCTTTTGCATCTTTGTGGCATCATTACCTTGCTTGGGGTGAAATGATTAAAAAAAATTTATCCAGCTATATTGAATATCCTTTGAACTAGTTGTGCAGTCTTAATGTAACTAATTAGAGGAGACCTTACTGCACATGCATGGGGTTATTTCATCAGCAGTGAAAAGACATTATATAAATGTGTAACCATATTGTATTCAAAAAGGCCATCTAAGGAGATTTTTCATATTTTGTGCAGAGATATTTTTTGCCAAACCACTGCACCCCCGCCCCAATCTGCTATCCCTCAACCAACAGAGTCTCTACTTTTGTTGCCCTGTAACCTCTGTCTTTTACCAAAACTTTAATTGCCTTTGGAACACTTTGGATAAGATTAAGGCAAACAAGATGAGGCAGCTGATGGTAATCCCTAAACAGAATTTTGTGAACTGTTTTAAAAAGAGGAAGAAATGCTGGGATAATTGTTTGAAGTCCCATGAATAGGAGGAGAAGGATTTGGAAGGCAACTAAAGCACTATTGTCCTGGGAAGCGTATTTTGCCTTTAATTTCCAATAACTAAATACTTTCTGTACACACCTCATCTTTGAATAGTTATAAGATTCTAACTGAAAATAATTACAGCATTTTTTTATCACCTTTTTAAAAATGTAATTACCTATATGGTCTTAAGTAGTGTGATCAACAGCATCAATAATGAATATTAGCAAAGGATACTTATTTAATTAATAAGTATATAGTAAGTATATAATGAGTATATTAATTCTCAAATAGGTAGTAAAAGCTAAAATATTAATAATGCCTTTCCCCATGTTGCTTATTTGAAATCATTTAATTTTTTTAATTAAAGAAATGTGTTAATTAATGTTGAATTAAAGATTAATGCAAGACATTAATAACTGTAATCATTGGATGTGCTAATATTAAATTCATTTAGTAAAGTGAAAATAAATTATTATTGTTTTTAATTACAACCTTAAATTCTTTGACTTCAAAATGGATTTATGAGGAAGATGAGATGCTGCCTGCTTTTATGTGCCATACCCATTTGGAATATGTGCATGATCATGGCGCCTTTTCAATCTTTGCCTCTTTACCATTCTCATCAGTCCTCGTTCTGATGGTGCGATCGCCACAAATGATCAAAACAACAAAAATGAAGATCATAGTTTGAAATAACCACTGAATAGTAATAATGCCTTGTTTTAGATACTTAAACAGAAGGCCAGTAATTATTTAAAATGAATCCTTGTGATGAAAATAACAAGGATGAAGATGCTCGCCTAAAAGAATCAATAAACAGTAAAATTAATTTAAGGCAGAAATCTAAATGGAAAATTAAAATTTAGTACTTGTATGTCAGCACATCAATAAGTCTGCAGCCTAATGATGAAAAATCTTTTGACTGACATAACATTTATTTTATCTGTTTCTTTGTCAATGCACTTAATTCAGTGTTAAATAGTGATTGTATACATTGAACATTATACAGTTAATATTTCATATCAAAATACATTATATAATGACTTCAGGCTACAAACTTATTGACACACCATTATATAATGACACCAGGCTACATACTTATTGATTCCCCCTTATATAATGACATGTCAGACAATGGACTTATTGACATCATATGATGTCATATCAGGCTACGGACATTGATCCAACTTTATATAGACCAGGCTACAGACTTATTGATCCACTTTCATATAATGACACCAGGCTAAAGACTTATTGATCCACCTTTAGATAACGACAGAGACTTTTTGAGATTTTCAGCCTAAATTACTTTCTATGTTAAAGTGTAAAACATTTACAATAGAAAAGTCAAGTCAATGTGGCTTTATATGTTTATCAGTCACACAGCCTGATCTTCCTTTTTTAATAATGAGATATTCCATTGTTAACAGGGAACATTACTCAAACATGCCATATCTTACCATAACAACCACATTAGTAGTTAAGGGAGACTAGAGTTCTAATACACTGTTTTTTATTTTATTAATTTTTTTTTGTTTGTCTTGTTAATTTTCTTTGAATATTTTATTTTTAAAGATTTAAAAAGCAAAATTCTTTCTATCAAATGACAAAAAAGATAATATACAGATAATTTCCTTAGGTTACTCATGCAGAAAATAGAAATAATACAATTTAAAATTAAAGTTAAATCCATTCTCAAATTCTCTTTGTTTATGCTTGAATACGAAACATTGCAGAGATGAACATTTTGGGGAGATCTATGACATGAGAAAGTTTATGTAAAGTTACAATTCTACCTTGCCTGGCCGAGTGGTTCTTTGAAGCTTAATTGGTGAGAGCATATTGGATTTAATGACAGCTACCTCTGCCCAGAGGGATGGAGGTTTAAATCCTGCCAGAGAGAATAAATTTTTCTTTAATAAGATTTCTTGAACCTTTCAGGCTGACAGGTGAAAATAAATATAATGCATAATAAATAAATGAAGCATCAACTCAAAGATGAACCATCCACTAAAAATAATGTTTAAAGTGATATATATATATATATATATAGAGAGAGAGAGAGAGAGAGACAGAGAGAGAGACAGAGAGAGAGAGAGAGAGACACACACACACACACATTACATTCATTTTCATCATTTTGAAGTTCTTCTGTTTGAAAATCCTCCATTGGTTAAAATTTGTCCTTTGAAAATTAATTATTTGAGAATCATTGTTTTTATTGCTTCGAAACCAAGCTTAAATTTTTAATAAGGAAGTGCTGAAAAGTTCTCAACCCGATCTAGAATAGATTAAAAAAATATCTTCTTTCATCACACTTTATTAGATTTTGGGAAGTGGGTTAGCCTGATAAATTTTCATTACACCTTCATAGTTGACATGTTTGCACAATCAACTTTTGGGATGCTATGTTGATTTTACTCATTACTACTATAGGTATACTCTTTTAAAGATTATGTAGTAGTAAAGGAGTGCTGGCTTCATGTCAATTTTCAAAGAATTTCATCTAAAAGGTTAAAAAAAACAAACAAAAAGTAGATACAATCAAAAACCATACAATGATGTTTGAGTTGCCTGATAGATATATATCAATATATATTATATTTATATAATATATATTGGTATAGTTTTGGAAATATTGTTGACCATTTAATATTTCAAATTATCAAACTGTGAAGTTGAATTTTTTCTTGTTCTTACTCCAGAGCAGCGATTAAAACTTTTTAAAGAATGTAAGCCCCCAAATCAGAAAAGTCATTAATGACTTTCTAATGACTATTATATAATGTAGCATTTGATGAAATTATTAATAAATAATTACATTGAATTTTTGTAGTAAATAACCCTGTAAGTGTTTAAACACAGGCACATACTATCCGTCGCAATTGAATATACATTGCTATAATTACAAGCCGAGATATTTTCCTTGGCTGGAACTTTGATACCTGGAGGCCATCTGGCGACTGGAATATTTTGTAAATGTTTACTTCTTTCATGACAAGATCAGCAATGGCGCCTTGGAAGAAAGCTGAGGTGAAAATGGAAGAACTGATTAAAGTTGATAAGTATACCACAAAGGGTTTGTAACAAGACGCCTCTCCAAACTAATACAAACGAGATTAATTCATAGAACCAGTAATAAAAAAGTTAAAGATAAAAGCTGATTAAAGTCAATATTTAATCTTTAGACAGCCATTTGGATTTTAGAAGAATTAAAAATTAAATGGATTGTAAAAGAAACTGCTCTTTCATTGACTTTTAAAAAGATTAATGCTAATGAACATCATCAACCTTCATTGTAGTTGACACACAGTAAGTATAACAGATTTTACAAGCAGATTGCAAGAGGATCTGTGTTAAAACTAGTTATTCCTTTTCCTTAGATTAATAAGCCTCACGAAGCAGGTACTTAGGAAGAAAGCTTGAAATTTATGCCCAACAAAAGTAGGGAGATTGCATTAAAGTTAAAAATGTGCAAAATTTTAGTAAAGAACGGTCATGAGTCACACTAATCCTATACCTACCACATATGCAAACATAAAAACATGCATATACAAAATTTGAGTGTATTATTATTATTACACACACATATATATATATATATTATATACTTTAAAAATTAGGAAATCAGTTGAATCCGCTACCTTGGTTTCAACCTTCTGGCATCCTCAGACAATTTTTAGCAATTGACCTCCCAATGCTTTATCTTTTAAAAAACAAAAAAAATATATATATTATTTAAAAAATAAATAAACGCACAGTGTTGTGTGTGATAGAAAGGGAGGAGAAGGATGATGTAAGGAACGAAGAAGAAGAATGGGGACGAGAAGAAAAGCAAGGGTATTAGAAATGTATTGGTGGGGGGTGTAGTTGAAATGTACATTTTTTTTTTATCCATCATCATATGTGCTTAAGAGGGGTTTTTTAGTATGTATACAAGGGCTCATGACTTTGAATTTCTGGTGCAAAATGTTCTTTGGATCCAGAAATATAAGGTAGCGGATTTAACTGATCTTCGCATTTTTAAAGTTAAAATCTCTACATTCTGTTTTTATGTTTTTTTTTCCACATGTTTATTGAGCACTTTTTAATACTACTGTTTCCTGGTTTGATTCAATTCTGACCATTAACCTTATATATATATATATATATATATATATATATATATATATATATCAGGCCAGTGCCATCAGTAATTACTCAAGGTAGGTAGCTTGTGACTTTTACGTAGTAAATCTACAAAAAAGTAAAATACTTTACATAATAATCAGAGTAACATTCATAATTTTGTTGGATTTGGTGCATATTGTGCCACAGAAGGAAAACAGAGCTGTTGATCTATTTTATCCAGGGTAGGCACTGCCTATTTAGATGCCACATCCCACATATATATATATATATATATATATATATATATATATATATGTATATATATATATATATGTGTGTGTGTGTAAGCAAATATGTGGATGTAGATCCGACGGTATGGTGAAAAATATGGAAAAGACAAAACAAAATCTGAATATGCAAGTTTACTTTTTTAATGTTATTTTACTGTCGACGTCAGACATTTCGGTCTAGTAGACCATCTTCAGGACATGGTTATTAGAAACATACTTAGGATTAGACAATATTTAAGTCAACATGAAAAGATGATAGACACAAGACTGAAATTCTAAAGTCAGCATTCCTTTTTTTTTCAGTTGTTCTCTTTCTGATTAGTCTTGTGTCTATCGTCTTTTCATGTTGACTTAAATATCATCTAATCCTAAGTATGTTTCTAATAGCCATATCCTGAAGATGGTCTACTAGACCGAAACGTCTGACGTCGACAGTAAAACAACATTAAAACAGTAAACTTGCATATTCAGATTTTGTATATATTAAACATAATATAAACATATTGTATCTACTTAATTGATCCTTTCCAGTTGTCTAATCAGTTTCTTGATGTTAAGATGATATTCATCAAGGAAGGTGCTATAGTTTTTCTTAATCCAAGTACTTTCAATGTTTTCCAATTTACCAATGAAGATGATCTTTGAAATGATTGAATGTACTTGGGTTAAAAAAAAAAACTACAGTGCCTTCCTTGATGAACTTCATCTTTACATCAAGAAACTAATTAGACAACTAGAAAGAATCAGTATATAAATAAGTAGACACAATATGTCTATATTATTCAACAAAACATGTTTGAATGAAGATATGCTGCTTAAATATGTATAAATAAACAACCTGTATTAAATTTAACCAAGGTTAGTCTGTTTAATTTTTGCTGTATTTTTGCAATTTTCAAATAGCTTGTTGCATATCCAAATCAAAATTGTGGATAAAATGCCTAAAGTTCATTTTCTTGTTTTTGAGTACTTTCAAAAATATAAAAATATTAAAATAAAATTTGGTGGAATTTATTGAATAAAAGCTAAATGAAGAAACTCTGAAATTATAGTTCCATTTCGAGAATCATTAGGCCAAAAATATAGTTTAATGTTTCGGATAAAAACATTTGGCAAACACTATCTTGGAAGATTCTGAGCGGTGTATAAAGTAAATTTTTAATTTTGCCAAAGTTTAAATGCTATTAGTTGTGTGTTTTGTAAACCTGATTAATCAATGAAAGTTCAGATTGGTACAGTATATAAAGTTAAAAGACAATAATCATATTGGTAATATACTTACATTTCTTTGATTAATGTGGTTAAACCAATGAAGCATTTTCTTTCAAATAAATTTGACAGATTTTAGACATGCAAAGCTAACACTGAAAATGTTTCTTCATATTCTGCTGGACACAGAAATATTCCAACCTGTCATTCTTCTACTGTTCTCACTTATTTTGAGACTTGCATTCACATCACACAACCAGTAGCCACTTTCCATTCACCCCCACTCCCAACAGCTGCCCTCATGCCAGAAATGGTCTTTTGGTCTTTGGGAATAATGCCATTCCTCTGCAGATTTAGAAATCTTGTTGATAATCAGAAATCACAAGAATCTTGAATTAAATTCCAAACATCATGGCCAGTTAGGGGAGAGCACAAAAGAGTGGCTTTGAGTGGGCCAGAAATATCTTGAGCTTATTACAAGCTGCAGAATGATAATCGGAAGGCTCTGAGGATGCGGAGTCAGGTAGGGTGAGGAAAAGGTATGGTCAAGGACATTTGGCATCTGTTTTGACCAACTACTGGACAAATGCTATATGAAAGGGGAGCAGGTGCATGCAGAATGGCCTACAATGAAACCTATTATTTAATGAAGGGAATAGCACACACATGATTATATATATATATATATATATATATATATATATATATATATATCTTGGAGAAACTATCTATCTATATATATATATATATATATATATAAAAAGGAGGAAATATTTTAAAAATATATTCATAGCATTACTACCAACAATAAACACTTGTTTAAAACATTAAATCATATCACCATTTTTCTACATATCCATTTTATATGACTCGAATTTATGTCTAAAATAATGAGGATTTTACAAATTTCCCTTTTTTCAAAATTATGCATGTTAAATCTAACCCCAACTAGATTATTATGATATCTTACTTTGTTTAACCAACCCACACAGAGTCGGCGACCACAGACTTTCCCCACACACTTATACACTTAAACAAGAATATAAAAATTCAACCAAATACAAAATTATTATGCAACATATCACTACATTTCACCGACAAAATACGAGGGTGAAATCTGTAGACTTCCCTCATACACACTTACATGAATAAATGGTACCATCCTACATACACCTACACACACAAACATTTCTTTACTTACACATTCATTCACTATCACACACTTTAACATTCTAAATGTTCCTCACACATATTTATATACAATCTATTGCGTTTATATACATGACGCATGTCTGACCAAAGAGAATTGATAAAAATCCAGTCGTTTGTCTCTTTGCTTTTTCATTTCTATTCTTGATCTCTGATGAAGCCTTAATAAAAGTGAAACATGTTAGATTGAGATTCGTTTCATACTTTGTTCTTTATTTCATTTTATCATCTTGTCAGATTCTGATCCATATCTGATCTACATTTGATCTTCGACTCGTGTGTGTATATATCTATATATATATATATATCTATATATCGCTATATATATATCTATCTATATATATTATATATCTATATATATATATATATATATCTATATATATTATATATCTCTATATATATATATATATATATATATTATATCTATATATATATATATATAGATATATATATTATATATCTATATATATCTATCTATCTATATATATTATATCTATCTATCTATCTATATATTATATATATTATATCTATCTATAATATCTATCTATATATTATATATATCTATCTATCTATATATATATTATATATATTATATCTATCTATCTATATATATATATTATATATATTATATATATCTATCTATATATTATATATATTATATATATCTATCTATATATTATATATTATATATATTATATATATCTATCTATATATATATATTATATATATTATATATATCTATCTATATATATATTATATATATTATATATATCTATCTATATATATATTATATATATTATATATATCTATCTATCTATATATTATATATATTATATATATCTATCTATCTATATATTATATATATCTATCTATCTATATATTATATATATTATATCTATCTATCTATCTATATATTATATATATCTATCTATATATTATATATATTATATATATCTATCTATCTATATATTATATATATCTATCTATATATTATATATATTATATATATCTATCTATCTATATATTATATATATCTATCTATATATTATATATATTATATATATCTATCTATATATATATTATATATATCTATCTATATATATATTATATATATTATATATATCTATCTATATATATATTATATATATTATATATATCTATCTATATATATATTATATATATTATATATATCTATCTATATATATATTATATATATTATATATATCTATCTATATATATATTATATATATCTATCTATATATATATTATATATATTATATATATCTATCTATTATATATATTATATATATCTATCTATTATATATATTATATATATCTATCTATATATATATATTATATATATCTATCTATATATATATATTATATATATCTATCTATATATATATATTATATATATCTATCTATATATATATTATATATATCTATCTATATATATATTATATATATCTATCTATATATATATTATATATATCTATCTATCTATATATATATTATATCTATCTATCTATCTATATATATATTATATATATCTATCTATCTATATATATATTATATATATCTATCTATCTATATATATATTATATATATCTATCTATATATATATATATATTATATATATCTATCTATATATATATATATATATCTATCTATCTATATATATATTATATATATCTATCTATCTATATATATATTATATATATCTATCTATCTATCTATATATATATTATATATATCTATCTATCTATCTATATATATATATTATATATTATATATTATATATATATATCTAGATAAGGAATATTGTGTGTGTATGCAAAAGTTACCTCTGATGCTTTTCAACTGTGCATTGAGTTTATTTAGAAATAAAAACAGCACACTGCATCACAGGATTATTCTGTTTTGTCATTCAGTTACCCACCATTAGTCTGATATATACAATTCATAAATCATATTGTTCTGTATAAGAATACAAACTACAGTAATGCAATAGGCAAACAAACAATGCTCTAATGATTCTTTTGTGTCAATTGGATTTTGCTATAAGTAAAGAATTATAAAACTGAGAAGAACAAGTTCTTTGTTTTTGATTTTTAATCAAATAATTTTGAATATTATGAAAATGTGAGGAACATGGAATGTTTCCAATTCAATTTAATTATTTATTAAATGTTCTGAATTGATTTTTGTCTATTATTTTAAGTATTTTGAGAAAGACAAAATTTGCTTTTCACGTGTCAAGGGCACATACGCAGAATCATAACTGAAACAAGGAATTAAAACAAAACAATGTCAAATTCACCGTTTATGAGGTTGCTTCATCTGGCTATATTAAATCTAATAAAACCTGAAAATGCATCATATACACAATGCTTTGGTTTGTTTTGTTTTACGGCATATATACCTCAATGGGTCATTTAATGCCGGCAAGATGTTTACAATAGATTTGTATGAATAGAATATATATTTTTTGTAAGGAAACAGTTTGTAGATCCGGTTTCATTGATATACTTTTGTAAAGAGGGTTGTTGTCGAGAGTCTGCTTTCACTGATGTATTCTTTTCAGATACACGGTTTGTAGAGAAATTGATTGCGACATTCTCATTTAGTTTATAATTTTTGGTAGAGTCCCGACTGTTTTGAGAAATGATCTTATATCATCCACTTTTACTTTCTCATATTGTTTTTATTATATTTTTGTCTTCAGAGAGCAGATCTGATCACTTGGTTAATATATGTTTAATAGTATATGCTGTTTTATAGGCTTGGCATACTGGTTGATTTTCTTTATTTATTTAGTTTGAGTGGGGGTTATTCTTGTCTGGCCAATGCGTAAAAAGGCCAATACCACTTTTAACTTATGAGATTTTCTGGGTGTTGATTTCCATTTTTCTAGTTTGGGTTGAATTGCGAAGAGTTTATTGTGCAAGTTATTCCAGTAGCATTGCCATTCCTTTTGAATGTATTTATTAATAAACCTCCTTAAAATCTGTTTATGGCATTTTGGCCCTTGTATCCAAATTCACATCTAAAGCAAATTTGGCTGCTAAATCTGCTTCATTATTACCTTTAACTCCAATGTGGCTAGGAATCCAGCAGAGTTTGATGTCTTCATGCTTGTTAATAATAATGCTCATTTTGCATAATATTTTCATAATAAGTGGGTTGTTGGATGTTTTTTCTTCAAAGCCAATAGGATGGATAGTGAGTGCAAAAAAATGAAAAAAATTTTAAGTTTGCTCTTTGAGATAATGTTGAGCGCTTGATTGCATAAGACTCTGAAGTGAAAATAGAGGTTCCCTTTGGGAGGCTCCTTTTTTGGTAATATTTTGACCCAATGCTGCACATTCTATCTTATCCCCACATTTTGACCCATCTGTATCGATGGGTGTCTGGTTAGGGGAGTTTGCCAATATGTCCTGAAACTTATCCTGGAATGTGAGTGGGTGCCCTTTCCTTTTGGGGGATTATTTAATTCGAGCAGAACTTCAGGTTGCTTGATAGTCCATGGTGGAATATTGGCCTGTCGTTTCTTGTATATTTGAGAGTGTGGTACCTAACTTTTCAGCAATGGATTTCATCCAGAGTCTGTAGGGTTGTATAGCATTATCTTTTTGTCAGAATAGATTGCAGTAATTCAGTTCAAAGGTACTGCTGTAAGCTGGGTTAGTTAGGCATGATTTTATATTTACATAGTACTGTAATGCCAGTTTAGTGGAGGTGTTTCATTACCATCTGTGTATAAGCTCTCCACTGAGTACTAAACTGAAGCCTTGATGATAAGTTGCATTGAGAATTTTTAGGTATGACTTTTTGGCCACCCCATATATGAAACTAGTGTAATCCAGTTTTGAGTGAAATAGCGATCTGTATAATTTCATCAATGTTGGTTGATCTGCTCCCCATTCAGTATGGGCCACAACATGCAAAAGTTGTAGGGTTTTGCCATATTTTGTTTTCAAATATTTTAGATGGGAAATAAACATTAATTTTTTTAAAAGTAATGCCTAGAAATTTGTGTTGTTCCACGAGCGGGATTTCTGTGTCGTCTAATTTTAAATATGGGTCATTGTGCAATTTTCTTAATTTGCAGAAATGGAAGCATTTGGTTTTCATTTTGGAAAATTTAAACCCATTTTCAGTAGAAAAACAACTAAGAATCACAAGGAATAGGAAGTTGTGGAGAGCCATGGTCAACTATATCCCCAAGGGACATAGAAGAAGAAAAAGAAGTGGTTCTTGTTTAATGGTGATTAACTAAGCTGTAAACACCATTCTAAAAATCTGAAGGTATATATTTTCCATCTTTAAATATTGTTGTCGTGTCCTCCCTCTAAAGAGTCTATGTTGGACTCTTCTGCCTACTATAAGATTAGTAGGAAAGAAGACTTTGGTGGAACAGTCAAATAGATTGAATGCTGGGTCATCCGACACACACTCATTAGTTGTGTAATACTCTTCTGTTGTACTTACTGTTTAATATATGATATATCTGTAACACTTGTTTTGTTATTTCTTTAACCATTTATTTGGTCACAACAAATATAATTAACAAAAACCTTTGAAAGATTATTTTCCTAAGGTCAGTCATATAGTTGTAAATAGTAGTGTCATCTAATGTTTTAATATGAGAGATTTAACTGTGGGCTCTGAAAAAATAAGGATCATGTTCAATTGGGTCAGCAATCTGTGAATTTCTGATAAACTATATATTCTGAGTCGATCACTGATTCCCAGCAAATAGTAAGAAAAATCCAGTGAATGTCATAACAAATCTTGGTGGCAAGAATCATTAAATTTTTTTGTCTATGGGATGTTCCCTAAAAAAGTTGAATGAACAACAAAACTGCTAAATGATGCCCATTTCTCTACAATAATGTTTTTTTATGAGTTGACCGTCTTGAAATCTCTTCATTGTTTACTTTATTTTGCCTTTTAATGCGTCTGCTCTGAAGAAACCTCTGTTTGTGAACAGCTTTTCTATTAAACAGAGGTATGGCCTGTCTTTTGTGCTTTAAAGCAACAAGCATTGGATTTTGCATAAAAATATAAATTATTTAACTTTCTTCCTTTAAACATTTCAGGAAAGACACATAAATCTGACGAGTGTATTTTTCGTGACAATAAAAAGGTTTTCATGAACTTAGGTCAGACGTATTTTCTCTCTGAAAGTTCTTTGTATAAATGTAATCAGTCTTAGAATTTAAAAAAAAAAACCCCTGCAAAATGCGTTTGTTGAACTTCAAAATTGTATTAACCTTTGCATTCAAGATGGTGGATATGTTGAAAGGTAACATTCTTATCACCATTTTGCATCTTGAATTAATTTGCTTTCATTAACATTTTCTCTGATATTTACAACAAACACTAAGTATACCAAGATTCTATTGACTGCAAATTTACTAGTTGGTAAATAAAATTTGATGCACACAGGCATACTGAGATCACACTTACTTGCTCTTCAAAAGGAAACCATTTTAACATTTTCAGTATGTTAATTACATAACATCCCCAGTTTGAAATTTGCCCATTGTCTTCATTTTATTCTCCATACACTGATAACCTCATTTCCAGTGATGTTATTTAGTCACTGGAGAATCCACACTTTTTTATTCTTGAACTACAAAAAAGAAAGGTTAAAAAAAAAAGCACTGGCACTGAGTGTGTTAACATGTATCTAGTGAATAAACAGTTATTACTGTCATAATAATTTGAATTACTTGCCCTTATTTTTCAATTGATATAGTTTAAATGCTAACCTTCCAGCTTCTACTCAAATTTAAGCCCCATTCTATTTATAGAATTTATATTATAATTAATACCAAATGCTAATTATCATAAAGCTTTAAGAATTTTCTTTGCTTATATGACGTGTGCTCATGAACAAAAAGGGAAACAACAATGTAATTAGCAGTTAATATGATTTGGGATTATGTCCCTTTATCAGTTTATGACTACAAAACTGGTGACCCCAATTGAACTGGAAATTGCTTTATTCTTAAAGATTTTAACAGTATTTTGTATCTTTTACATGAAGTAAAAACATATCTACGTATAAGCGATCTACACAGAATTTGAAATAGAACAACCAAAATCCCTGAAAATGGTTAATAGTTTAGCTGAAAGCACCTGGAAGGAACAATCATTTTGACAATTTTTATATACACTAAGTCCAAACAAAGAAATCTCTTGTTTATATACAAATAAAATACAATAAAAATATTGTTAGTGAGACCTGACATTTTCTTAGTGACCTTATCATGTTAATATATTAAATGATTAAAAAAAAAACGTAGTCAGTCACTTAGCAAAACATTCAAAGAAGATCGTCTTAGTGTGGAATAATGATTAACAAGCTAATTTAGGAAACCCTGACTATTGTGTAGTGAGTTCAATCCTCATAGAGTGCTCCATACTTAGAAACTTGCGTTTGACTAATCTATGGTTAGTAAATACATAATGGCTAGCACCAAAGTTAAGCAACATCGAGTAACTAGATAGGTGACTATTTGGGAATATCAAGTACTGCAAGCGTGGGTGTGCAGGTGGCGTAATGGATAATGGCTCAGAATTGTTAATTGAAGAGCTGAGTTCAAATTCCTGTTGGTTCATTATATTCACTTATGTACAAATACCATTGAGAAAGGTATGAATCCACCTCTTCTCCCTCCCAGCTATGGGTTAATCAGTAGGACATATCACTAAACCATTATTATCTTAAAAAAATTCTTACAATCTAAAAATATTTTCTGGCTTTAAGGGTTGATAAACCATAGAAAATGAATCAATCAAATCATAATAGCTGGCTACTCATTTTCTGAGCACACATGTCTGCTATGGCAGCAAGCCAATCCCTGTTGCAGATGCCTGTTTGTTCAATAACCAGAGAGCCCACTTGCGATTTATACTGCTACTGTACTGAGCAGACCTTAGTTACAGTTTCTGGGAGAGAGCACATAATCTAGCATAGTCAACAGTTTGAAAAAGAACAGTTCACTTGAACCCTCAGTCACGATGATTTGTGACCTTGTGCTAGCATAAACATCAATGGTTTCTAAACAGTTCCACCTACCTAAATGTCACTCACAAGTGTTGGGTCAACCAATTGTATAGTTTTCAGGGCACTTTATAAACGTGCCACATGCTGAGATCACCTCTCCAGACTTGATAACTTCAAGGAGTTACCTTTCTGACAAATCAACTATGGTGAGATTTGAACCCAGATCTTGCAGTTTTCATAGCATTCAGTCTTCTTTTCATAGCAATGAATCCTGAACATGGTTCAAACTGATCTGACAACTCAAAGGAAGTTGTGGAAAGCTACAATCGCCCCTTCATCCTGAAGAGACATAACATATAAAAGAAGGATTATAGCAAAGGTGTTAATATTGTGATTCCCGATGAATAAGCCTCACAGAAAATAAATTCCCTTAAATGCATAACAAAGACTTTGGGGATTTTTTTTTCTCATAAGCAAAATATGAAACTCTAGTCTGAACAAATCAGTGTTATTACAAAATAAATCTGTGCACAATTTTCTTCACCAAGGTCTGAAGTCTTGGTACATCAAGTAAAAGACTCACTGCATAAGTGTTACCAGAAATACATTTTTAGATGTTAAGCTAGGAATAACAAGAATCTTTACTTACATATGCAATGAAAGAATTCTTTGTAAGAAAGAAACTGAATTTCTGGATGTAAAGTCTTGTATTACAGTTCCAAGTAAATATAATAGCAGCTGAGACTTAATAATGCAATGGCTAATGTAGAACAAAGAAATCCTCTTTAGAAAGCTCTCACAGATAGACGGCAGCAGGTTTGACAGCACTTTGATGGTAACACCAAAGAAGTAAAAGACATTAGAATACTTTACAACTTGGGCATTCCATTGACATATGATGATGTAAGTATGTCGTCTTGATGCAAATATTAGAATAGGAACGGAACATTAAGAGGCATAAAAAAACTTAAATAATTTTAAAAACAGTAAAATGTTCTTAAAAGAAATACGATATATTAATTATATGCGAAAGTTCCCAGCAATCTTATTGGAAATCATTTTCTTCTGGAAACATTTGCACACACACCTACCTTTAGAGGCTTAATACAGGGTCTTAATATTTGGGAAGGGTCAGAATTGTTTTGATATGTAATAAACAAGTGGGAGGGTCTTAAATAAAAAGGGAGGGGGTTATAAGATCATTTGAATAAAGGTTTTTTTTTTCAGAACCACCCATCTTTTTTTAAAAGACTTTTTGCATGAAGAATTTCATGAGATAAGAGGTAAATGAAAATGAGAAGGAGGAAGAGAAAAGAGAAAGGGAGGAAAAAGAGAAAATGAGAGAGGGAGAGAAAAGAGAAAATGAGAGAGGCAGAGAAAAGAGAAAATGAGAGAGGGAGAGAAAAGAGAAAATGAGAGAGGGAGAGAAAAGAGAAAATGAGAGAGGGAGAGAAAAGAGAAAATGAGAGAGGGAAAGAAAAGAGAAAATGAGAGAGGGAGAGAAGAGAGAAAATGAGAGAGGGAGAGAAAAGAGAAAATGAGAGAGGGAGAGAAAAGAGAAAATGAGAGAGGGAGAGAAAAGAGAAAATGAGAGAGGGAAAGAAAAGAGAAAATGAGAGAGGGAGAGAAAAGAGAAAATGAGAGAGGGAGAGAAAAATGAAAATGAAAGATAAGCAAAGAAAGAAGTAAAGAGAAAGAGAAAGTGAATGATGCCAAGAGAGAGAGAGAGAGAGAGAGAGAGAGAGAGAGAGAGAGAGAGAATGTAAATGATTAAAAAAGAAACAAACATGCGAGCAGGAAATAAAACAATGAAGAAAAAAGAGAGAGAGAAAGGAAAAAGAGAAAGTTGATGATGATATGAGAGAGAGAGAGAGAAATGAAAATGAAGAAAACACATAGAAAGATAAAAAGAAAGAGGAAAAAGAGAGGAAAGCAGCTCAAAGTATGAAAATATTTCTATTGTTGCAGTCTCAAAAGTAACAATTTCAAATTAATTCCATTCACATCTCAGCTGGGGATTGGTTTCCCATTCATTAACCTAGTTTCAACAGAACCTTTCCCCTTCATCAGAAACACAACCAAATAAAGATTAATAACCATAATGTCCACTATTCTTCAGTTCCTTTTCAAAATACTTATTATGATTATGGGGATTTACTAATTGATAGCTTGAGCAGATCATTTACAAAGATTAGCACATCGATGTAAGTTAATATTCACCTGTGGAGAGATGTTAAGCGTTTTTCACCTAGATAAATAATAGAGATTTGCAATTTTAGACATGTGCATACATACATACACACATTATATATATATATATATATATATATATATATATATATATATATATATATTTTTTAAGCATTTAACCCCAAGCAAGGCAGGAAGCCACTAGCATGCAAAGGGTTTCAGAGTAGGAGTGAGAACAAAGAGGAGTGATAGAAGAAAGGATGAAGAGATGATTAGGGGATAGATCAGGGCATCTGGAGACGTCGATTGACGTTACATTTGAATAGTTGGAGATTATAGCTATCAGGGAAACAGGAAATTGGGAGGGAGTTCCACAGGCGAGAAGTGCGAGACATGAAGCTATCGGAGTAGAAAAGATGGCTACATTTAACAGTTTTGATAGTGAAAGGGTGAGAGCGAGATGTCAGCCTAGTTGAACGCTTAAATTCATGAAGTCTGGAAACCAGCGAAAGCAGCTCATCGGAGCAGTTACCTTGAAAGTATTTGTAAAAAAGACAGAGGGAGGCAACGGCACATCTGTGAGAGAGCGACTGCAGATGAGATGCCAGATCAGACCCAATTACATTGCATATCTGTCTTTGGATTTTATCAAGGACCTTGAGACAATTAGAAGAGGCTCCAGACCATATATGGCAGCAATACTCCATGCAAGGGTGAATGGTTGATTTGTAGATTTGAAGGATCGACTCTGGCGAGAAAAATTTCCTGGCGCGGCATAGGGAGCCAACTTTCCGAGCGGTGGACGAAGTTATTGATTCAATGTATATGAATAAAGATAAAAGGAAAACTTTTCTTAACCAACACATTTCGTCATCTGATGGACTTTATCAAGGCAAATGTATGGATATAACTTTCTTAAATTCTTCAAGTCTTAAGAACCTTACACGTTATAAATTAGCATATCCATGGATAGCTTATGGATGTACATTTATGCTGCAGAGGGCATTCTTGTGTTTTGAAGCTGTATATTATATGAATTTCGAAATGAATAAAAGGTTTTGAATAACATTGCCTATTCTTCTGGGTGATAGGAATTCTTATATATTACTGGTTGCTTCTGCATTTAAATAATATTATTAATCATTTATTGATTGCCTCCTGTTTCCCTGGCATTTCATTTTAAAATCTTGAGATATATATATATATATATATATATATATATATATATATATATATATATATGGCGACAGAAATCATTTTTTTTTATTCCTGGAGTCAAGTTTTACTTCTTTTTTCCTTTTTGTATTTTTTTTAAAAACAATGATGTTCTCTTGGAAATCCTTGTACAGCAACAAAGTGCTTGCAATAGAGCAATGGCTATGAAAACATTCTCATTTAGTTCAATCCTGAGTTCCCCACTGTTGTAGCCTTGTGCCAGATCCAGCTAATCTTAATTATTTCTCCTCACTTGAAAGATTGATGCAATGCAATGCAATTTTCTTTACAATATAAAGAGCTGAATTCTTACTGGTCTTGTACTGTACAAAACTAAACTGAGGAAACATTTGTCTATATTTCTGAAAGGAGGTATTGTAAATGTTTACATTGATGTTCCCTCATCTTTACTGTCATATTCGCAATGTTTCACAATAACAATAAATTGTAATATGAGTTCAGGTAAAAATGCTTATTGAGACATTAAGTTTATAATTCCCCAAAATGATGGCACAATGGATAAAAGCATTGCTTGAAGTAATCCACTGACTTGACCCAAGGAGTTGTGAGTTCAATACCTGGCCACAGCAGAGGTGAATAAAAAATTTGGAGAGTTGAGTTACTAAAGGGAATTAACTGAAACTGAGATATCCAGAAAAGGCATGGCATGTGGAACTAGAACAAACTACTCCAGTGGATGAAATAAAGGTTTCGGTATGAAATTCCAATATATATCACCTGAAGAAGGCTGGAGCATACAATGGCTGAAACGGCGGGAATATGACAATATAGATGAAGACAACTGTCTGAATAAAGTGTAAATGAAATTATTTATTTCTGAATTCTGTAGACTTCATGTTTTTAAATCTTGAGTAAATTTTTTAAATCAGTTTACAAAAACCGAATCAGAGTTTAACTTTCATTATGAAGATTAAATTCTTTATCTTAAATATTCGAAAGAGAAAAATTGGTCACCTGGTTTCTTTTTTTGAAAAATCAGTCAGCTCCTTAACAAAATAATTCAGCTCAAATTATATATGGACTTATGAACACGGTCAAGAGTGTAATCCGTCTAAATTTTCTGTTGGTCAAGAGGAGGAGTATATCGGTCATTATAGTCATGCTAGCTAATTTCTGAAGTCTCTGAAAGGGATTAAGATTATCCCAGATTAAGAACGATTAACCAAAATATTTCAGGCTGTGAAGAACTTAAGTGCATTCAAACAAAGTCGAATGCTTTGTGTTGACTTTTGCGGTCTATAGATTTACTCATACCTGTAAAAAAAAGGACAGGATTATTTATGCACAGATCAGCATTTGTGCATAGGGTCAAGGATCAAATAGTAGCTCCCCCATAACAATGATCAAAGTGTAGTGTCTGTTCTTCCACAGTATTGGTCTTCTTGACTTTGGGAAATTTACACCATAACAAGAGTGAAAAGTATTATGCATACATATATATGTTTCTATGAGCATGCATTTTGTTGTAGATATATGACATATTGATCACTACATCACAAACAACCAAAACACAATTACTAACATAAGACAAATTCCAGCCAACTTTAATCTGCAAAAATTTAAATGCAATGTCAATTGCTATTTGCTGACCTCCCGTTTACTCTTTTCTCTTTCTGCTCATCATTATTAATGTTTCTGTTCCTAATTCTTCCACACCCAGTAACTTTTCTGCCTTGCATGGGGTGAAACCAATTAAAAAAAAAAAATACCAAAAAGACAAATTTTAGTAGATGATACCAAAAAGACAATACATCACTTACTACAAGGAGAGGGGGCATCAAATATTAGAAGCTATTATTATAGAAATAAAACAACCCACATTAAACATCATTCATAACAGATGGTATTTTGAAGTGTGTATAAAATACTTAATATGCAGAGAAAATAATAATAGGTATATGTATTTGATACATTCCTTTCCAGTGTAGTCTAGCTTCATGTAACTGTTTCACATATGATGTCACTTATATGATACACATATTTAGATTAAATTGAATACTAGCATTCCAAAAAAAGTCATGATGAAGACAACAAAATCATATATTTTTTCTTTTTTTATGTGCCATGTCTTTTCCTTAAGCCCACTAGGTATGTCACGTGTTGTTTACCCTTGTCTCTATTCGACCTGTGAGCATCAGATTCGCCAGTCTCTCCTTCCTCATTATGTGTCCCAGATACTTCAGCTGCCTCTTCCTGATGTTAAGTATGAGCCCCCTCATTGTTTGCAACCTCTCTAAGATCTCATCATTGCTCACACGATTGGTCCATGATATCCTTAGCATCCTTCTGTAGAAGCATATCTCTGTTGCCTTGAGTCTCTTCTTCATTTACTATACTGATAACACCCTGTTCTTGATAATGACTGAGAAAGTCAAAAGAACCTTTTAGTATAAAGTAACTGAATAAATTTTGGGGGGATTTTTTTGGGGGGAAATCAACACAAAATTTAGAACAAAAAGAGAAATGAGATAATTATAAAGAAACATTGCCACTTTTTACACTAAGAAACAATAATAATATTAATAAATAAAAATGTCAAATGTTAAACATTCAAACAATATACTGAATGATTTAAGTAGAAATGAGAAAAGAATTTCATTAATAAATATTTAAAGTTGTTTTGTCCGCTTGGCAGGTTGGATGTGAACAGTTTCGTAAACACTGATTTATTGCATATTTGATCGTTTTAGAGAAACAAAATAAAAAGTTCTCAGATTTTATCTGCAAGAAATTCTAGAGATAAGAAAAAAAAAAATGCTGCTCAGATTACTTTGCGTTTTATCGATTTTATTACACTGCATCAAATTTCAATCATTTTAATTTTTAACATGGAACAAAAATCAGCAGACCAAGTTCAAATTCTAACTGAGGCTGTTTATTTTCACTTAGCATTAATGCTCTTGGGAAAGGCATGAATCCACTTCTCCCTGTATTTGATATATTTACCAAATGGAAGTGTTAGGTAGGGTAACATCAGCATGGAAAACAAAATCAGCAGACCAAGTTCAAATTCTGATTGAGGCAGCTTATATTCACTTAGTATTAAAGCCCTTGGGAATGTCATGAATCCACTTCATCCTGTAGAACCAGCAAACCCAGTTCAAATTCTAGCTGTGGCTCTTTATGTTCACTTAACATTAATGTAAGGCATGAATCTACATCTCCCTATATTCTTTATATATGTGTTAAATGGAGGTTTAAGTTAGTGAAACATTTATCAGCACTGAAAACAGAATCAGCAAATCATGTTCAATTTCTGGCTGAACAAGGATGAGTCACTCTTGTGTATGTGGTACAATGGGTCCCAGATATTGAAAAGAGGGAAGGCATGCTGAGAGGTCCCAAGGTAAAAGGACTTTGAAGGGGACTATGTCTTGCCCCATTTTGCCCTTTACAAGCAATTTGTTTCATTTATATTAAAGAGCTGAAGATTTTTGAACAGACTTTTTATGTTTCTAAACCAGCAAAATATTTTTTATTTTAAACAAAATATAAGGAATGAATTTGATTTTTATTTCCCTTGCAGCCATCTTCTCGTCATCCTTTCATAGAAAGGCAGCTTAGCTTTATGGCTTCTACAATTTGTGCAAAGATAAATTGTTTTCATTGGCTGTGAACAATAAAAAATCACTCATCTGCATCCAAGAATATTTCAAAGCCCAAATAAAATTGGGTCCTTTTCACTGAGTAAACAGGAGATGAATCCTTGTCACATATTTCATATTTCATTTGTGACAAAAATACAATTACAAAATCTATTTCTGAGTTACACTTGATGAACATCATAAATTCTTATGACACAAGAGTAGCCGATTATTATTATTATTATTATTATTATTATGTTTTTCTTTACAGATAAAAAATTCACTGACATTAGTCTTCTCAGCTCCAAGTCCTTGGGAAATACTAATTCTGAATTTGCAAGTCGACATTTTATGAAGAAAAATGATATATATAATAATACATAGTATAGTGTTAAGTGCCAGAATTGTTGGTTCTTTTTCTGGGTGGAAAAGCCTTTTGGGCGGGGAGGTTTTTGTCATAAAAATGCTCAATATCAAAGGTTAGGATAGAGTATTAGTAGAATTAATCTGGAGAAGTTTATCACTGAGCTGACAGGTACCGGTTCAGTCATGTCTATGACGAAGTTTCGTGAGCATGTCAAGATAACATGTTTACTCTTCAGGGCTTGGTGTCTTCTCCATAATAAAAAATATATAAGTATCGTCAGGTGGCCTGACGAATGTGTCTAGCATGAAACAGCCTGTCGCCTCTGAGTGTTGACTTCAATTTTCTCTTTTATATTTACATATGCTCTATCTCTGATATTGAGCACTTTATCCCATAAATATAGCACACCTTAAAACTATATTTCTTCATATATATATATATATATATATAATTTTAAGCTTATCACCCCAAGCAAGGCTGGAAGCCACTAGCATGCAAGGGGTTACAGAAGGTTTGGAGGAAGAGCAGATAGGAGTGGTAAAGGAGAGGATGTGGAGAAAGATAGTGGATCGATCAAGGCAAGGGGGTTACAGAAGATTTGGAGTGAGAGCAGATAGGAATGAAAGGTGAAAGGATGTGGAGAAGGGAAGTGGATAGATCAAGGCAACTGAAGATGTCGATTGACGTTACACTTAAATAGTTGGAGATTGTATTTGTCAGGGAAACAGGAATAAGGAAGAGTGTTCCGCAGGCGAGATGTGCAAGACATGAAGCTATTGGAGTAGAAGAGACGTCTACATCTAACAGTTTCAACGGTGAAGGGGTGGGAATGAGATGCCAGCCTCATAGGATGTTTAAATTCATGAGGCCTAGGAACCAGCGAAAGCAGCTCATCGGAGCAATTACCGTGAAAGTATAATGTGTATAAACAATGTGAATGCTTCAACACAAAATGGCAACAATCTTTTTTCTGCTAGAGTGCACTGAATCTTTATGGTTTGAAAATTGCATTCAAGCCTGAAACAGACTGTTACCATTCAGTATTCAGTACTGAAATTAGTGTCCACACTACATATGCTCTATTCTGGATATTGATTCATTTTATCCTATAGCATACCTTAAAACTATATATATATATATTTCTGTGGAGCACCTAACCAGAGGGGAAAGAGCACAGCATAAATGAAGGAAGCGATTTAAGTATGGTATGAAACATAACTTGAAAGATTCTGAAGATTGTTATAGACACTTGAGAAAATTTGACCAAGAGTCATGCAACTTGGAGGAAGCACATCTGAGATAGATGTAGTGATTTTGAATGTGAGTGAAGCATGCTGTATTGAAACACTCACTCCTTTCTAAAAGCAAGACGCAAACACATTGTCTGTAGACGTCCAACAGAAATTAAAGTGTAATGTATATCAATGCTTTCTTCTCTCAACAGTAGGTTTGGTAAGCAATCTAAAGTTACATGGGCCAAGAATGAATCGAGCAACTTGCGATAAAATTTTGCAACCATGTCCACTACAGCATACGTGTCCTTGGCATGTAGGTCAGCTGATGATTTAGCCAGACATTTCATAATGCACAAAGACGTATTTCAGCTGGTGACCTCAAAAGTAGGCCAGTTTAAGGGCCTGCAAATGATCATGTAAGACTGAGGCTGGGCTGAAGAGTCATATATGTGCACATTTGTCATGTGGTGATCAATGAAGAGATGGTGTTCTTCTGACAAGTCAATACAATCATAATATATATTATCAATTATTTATATAATATTACTAATATATTATATGTTGTAATTTATTAGGTATGTGAAAAAGTTTCAAATATTTATTCAGTTATTAAGAAAATGCATTTTCTACTGTGTATTCAGTCTGTATTTGTCAAAAATTTGCTTCTCCATTGTTCTTATAGATTAAATATTATACAGTGAAAATTTTAGATCAAAATTCAGTGTATATTTGTGTCAGGCTTATTGTGTCAGACCTTATTGACCCAACTTTATAAGTGTGCGTGTATAAATAAATGCTGATTGACATCATTCATTAATAATCACGTGAAGCCTTAAGGTTTGTAACTTCATAATGGATACCTGCTTCCACGTAAAAACAAAATTTCTGCATGGAATATTAACAAGAAAAAGACATTGTCAAATGAAACAATAAATGTTACTTGAACTTAATTCACATTTATTTTTGTGTAATAAACACAGATTTATGAAATTCTAATATTCTGATGGAAAAATATGGCTCTAAAATGCCAATAAATATGGCAGAGCACTTAAAGTGTAAAGCTAGGAACCAAAAAGTCTATTGATTTTTGTCTACAGTAAACATAAGAAAAATCATTAATGATTTTTTTAAAAAAGTTTTTAGATAGAACTATTCAGAAGTTGGAGAGGAGACTAAATCAACATGTGTCAATTTGTATTCATGAGTCAATTTCATAATCTAAATATTTGCATCTTTCCAAGTCTACAATTAGAGGCAAATATCTAATGAATATCCAATGCATTATGTCCGACTACTACAAGAATATGTTTTCAGTTGTAAGCATTTAGACTTTCATTTGAAAGTTTAAGAGACTATATTAAATCTTTGCAGCCTTCATTCTGTCAACAGGAGTGGCCTTTGGGTCTCAATATGATTTGCTTATATGTTTATAATATGTATATATTGGTATCTTATTAATATATGTGTATATCTTATCTTCACAAAGAACTCTTTCCTTATTTTAGCTACTGTATGCATCTGTTTTAAGTCCCCCTCCTCTTAAGAACATTTTTTTCAGTCTTTGCATTCTTACCTTTTACTGTAATTAACCTTTTTTCCTTTTTTTCATCCTTGCTTTTTGATAAAAATGTCTGTTTTAATGGCCATAATAAAAGTTTTATTATTGTTAATATTTTTACAAAATCAAACAGGAAAATCACAAAACACGAATGTTACATTACTTACATTTTAACATCCTAAAGAAACTTTTCAGGTTGTCCAGATCGAAGGGCACTTGTAAAAGTTTGGAGGGTATAATAGACAAAATGTAATAATAGCAACAAATGTGATAATGATAATTCCACATGCCAGAAATTCAGAGACAAATTATTGTTCCAGCTTCCTAAATAATTTATATTATTTTCTCTCATCATTTGATAAAAACCTACAGATTTTTCTCTTCATACCGAAATATTTACTCACAAAATTTACCTCAGCAAAGCACAAATATCTCCCCAAATCTGAATTTAGCATGAAATAAGAATTTATAAGAAGACAGTTCAGGAAAATCAAGGAAAAAAACAAAATCAAGAGAAAAAAAACAAATAGAAATTGTGTGGCTGATTATCATATTTCTTGAAATTTTAAATTTTAAATTTGACTTTTCTTTTTTGGTGGTGGTGGTGGGTTGAATATTTAATTAAAAATCTTCATAAGAAAAAAATGTAATGAGGTAAATTGTCTTTAAAACTAAATTCATTTATTTTTTAAAGCACAAAATTCAAACTGCATACATCCTGATTAAAGTTCAGGGTAGGTAAAGAAAAAGAAATTCTTGAAACATAATGTTTCTCAATCAAGAAACACACACACATACATACATACATACATACATATATATATATATATATATATATATATATATATATATATATATATATATATATATATATGCAGGCAAATGCACACACACATACACACACACACATATATATGACACTACAATACATTTTAATGCATGAGTATTTTTAAAAGAAAATAACTTTTTGAAGTTCAGCAAACAACAACAACAAACAAGTGAGTTAAGATTGAATGCTATTTTGTGTTTAATTAAAAAAAAAAAAGATTTTGTTTTCTTTGAAAGTTTTACTGGAATCATTTTATAGATGAGAACCCCTTTAATTTTAGGAATTTCACCCCCATACTCGAGTTGTGAACTTTTTGTAAACATGACATAACTGGTCATTTCCACCCTGAATTGATTAAATTTATTAATATAGCCAGGAACAAAGAATTCCAAAGTATTTTTGTAATTAAATTATATGTCCTTTCTTGAAATGTTTTTAAAAATTCCTTTAATCGACAGACCACCTGTGGGGGAGACTCGATGAAAAGGCAGTAGGCTGATGATAGTAGATATCAAATTATTATTGCCAATCAATCTAATATTTAAAAAACGATGTGGAAAACATGAAAGTTTTAGGAAATACTTCTATTTTATATACATAAATTCTAATGAATAAATTAGCTTAAGTAAAAATAATCTTGTTAAAAATAATTTCCCAAAAAATTTCAGGAAATATTTTACAAATTAAATTTAAGATGCCTCTTTGAATTTCAAGGTTTCTTGAAGATGTTATTCACTTTAGAATTCATTTTGGTTCAGTGTATCTACTTAACTTAGCTGATTAAATCTGGCACAAGGTCATAAAAGTAGTGAATCATATGTGAGATGAACTTGTTTATCATCCCACTACAGAGAGTTCTTGGGGTCAAATTATTTCCAAATTTAGCAGTTAAAAAAATTTATAAAGCTAGCAAAAAAGAAAAAAAAATAGAAGGGGGGGGTTGGTACATAAGATTATCCAGGTAGATGACTTTTTGTTGTTATTTGGGTACCTAGTAAGGATCAAACTCACTTAACTATCAAAAGGAAAATTGAATCAAATATCCTAATTTACATCTACTTTCAAATATTAACTTTACAACTTGAATAAAAATCTTAAAACAAACTTAAAATAAAAAAATCGTATATGTTGCGAAAAAAATAAATGATTGGATTTTTATTTTTTATGCTACAAGTAACAAATCTCAATTTCTGTTCTCCTAAAAGATTTTTTTTAAAACTAGAAGTAAACTCTTTTTCAGAGATTGTTGTGCTTAAATACAAAAAAAGGAGATTTATAGAAAAGAGAAAAAAAATTATAATTATTATATATATTATAAATTTGTTTTTTTAATATGAAGTGGTGCTGAAAAGTTCTCAACTTGAACAAGAAAGTATTAAAAACAAACAAGAAAACAAATAAAAAGAGTTGTTTGGTCATTTATTTCAAGTTTTGGAAGGTTAGTCAGGCCGAGAACTTTTCAACACATTTCATTTTTTTTAAATAAAAAAGCAAAAAAAAAAAAGAAGACTAGATACTTTTTTGGGGTTTCCCAAATCAATCAACCTCAATCTCTCTCTGTCATATGCATGCTTCAACAGACAAGGTGCTTTGATTCATTTTTTTATATAATTTCTCATATAATTTTTCTTTTCAGTAGATAAATTATAGAAAAACTGTCCAAATATTATGAGAAATTATATAAAAGACTTAATCAAAGCACCTTCAAGCTTGCATGGAAGAAGGATTGCTACCTAAATACACATATGTGTGTGTGTGTGTGTGTGTGTGTGTGTGTGTGTGCACACGGAAACAGGCAGATGCATATATGCACATTAATTAACAATACATACCTTAAAGTTTAAAGTAAAAACTGATTAAGCTTCTCCTAGGTGGTAAGATATCCAATTTTCAAAGATAAAAATGTGTAGGAAATTCCTTGAAATCCGTAGAATAATCTAAAACTTTCACTTTCAGTGAATTCAAGAGAACCATTTTTTAATTAATGAATTAAAAAAAAAAAAAATTCCTTTTTACTGCTGCTGCTGCTGGCATTCACGTCGACACTGAGAGGCAATTACATCGTTGTTGATTTCAATTTTAGATCATTTTTTCCTCACCCGGCAGATGCAAACAGGTGTCAAAAAATGAACAATCATCAAAGAATGGAGAAATGCAAAAACAGTAACAGAGAAGCTCCAACCAAAAATATTTCTGAAAAACTGTTACTAGATAGGCATGTGTTTTTTGAGTGAGCTGATTAAACTTTGTCTAAAAAGAAAGGTAAGTGATGCGAGTCTGTTCAAATTGTGGCTAAAAATATTTAAGTAAAAAAAAAAGAAAAAAAAAAGAAGCATGCCAGTGTCGGAGTCCCGACTCTACGGGCCTGGGGTGTTTCATTGTAGCTAGCAAAGAAAAGAAAAAGTTTGATGCAAACAAGGGTTTGAATAAGAACCACGAGGAAGGAAGTAAACACCTAGATAGATCTGTTTAAACTAGCCAGATGATTCCGTAGGCTAGGGGGAAAAAAAGGTGATGGGTCGCCGTTGGGGTCATGTTTCATTGGGGGTCACTGAAATGGCCAACAGCTGATAGAGACACAAAGTAGGACTCGGGTCACATGCTTATTTGAAAGCCCTTCAAATCCACTCAAGTTTATGGGTGAAACAGCAGATGAGCCTATTTAGGGGAGGAGGTTGCAACCCTCTCATAAACTCATTCCCTCTTCTTCTTCGACCTCAACTACAAGGATTTTTTTTCCTCTACAAACACACACACACAAAATGTAATAGCATTATAATGGGCTGACGGCTTCCAGCACGGCTTTAAACTTTTACAGGAAGTATTTTATTACAATAAACAACGAATTTTCTTCTACTTCACTTGGTTAAAGTGTTTTTTCTTATTAGAAACTCTTGTCTGCAAGCATTTGGTGATTCTTTTCAAGTAAATTGTCGATATTTTCTCTCTTTTTCCTACTCAACCTAGAACTCACCAGTCGTAGTTAGTTTTTTATTTTTTATTTTTTATCGAGCATTATTAGCAATATAGTGATTTTGTTTAGTTACAAAATCAGTTTTTATCTCGATAGAATAGGTATTAAGAAGAAAAATTCTCCTGAAATTTAAAAAATAAATTTTAAAAAATACTTAAATTTGGGCACTACTTAAATATACTGGTCCACTCATGAAAAAAAAAAAAGAAGGAAAATTTGTTTAGGAAATGATTTTTTATTTTTTTATAGATTAGCATACCTTTCTTAAGCTGCAACACTTGTCAGAATCGAAAAATACTGATTTGTTATTGATTCAGAAAGGAGGTTGTGTTTATAATATTGATACAGTGTCAAAATCAATCCCTGACTGTAAAGATCTTAGTGTTACTGTTACGTGTTACATTACAATTACGTTTGTTTTGTATTATTACCCAAAATATAAAGCTCATAATATTTAATAAAAACAAAGCTTTATTGTCAAGATCTTCATGTTATTATTAAAAGGAAAGATCAAAGGATTTTTGATTATTAAATTATAATTTTTGATCATTTTTAGGACCTTAAAAATTTTGCATCAATTGGTGACCATAGATTAGTATGGAAAATTCTAGCATCTTTTTGTGGTTAAATACACATTGATTTGGAAATTATTGCAAAAATCAGATAATTGTCAGATTTTAATGAAACTTTCAGGACTTATTAACAAATGAATGAAAGTATTTAGAAAATCATGATTAAGATAATTTTTTCATCTTTTACCTGCCCACTTATTTAATTTTGTGAAATTTGAAGAAATTCATGTAAGGCATAAGTTTTATATTATTTTAGTAGGCAGTTAAAAAATTATTTTCCTCTTACTTAAATCTCGCAATCATCAGGTTATTGATAAATGTATCAACACCTCATAAAAACACCCCACCACTGTTAAAAGAATGCTTTTTTTGTGATATTTAAGCTGAAAGTAATATTTGTTTTAATTCAGATTAATTAAACTTTAAATTAGTTAATCTTTCTCAAATAAAGTTTCATAAAAAGATATTTTATTTTTAAAAGATTTTTTAATAAAGAAAATTGTGTTGACAGATTTGTCAATATGACTGATTTTAGTTATTTTAAAAAATCATTTTAGGCAATTTAGATTTGGTTTGAAATACTTCAAAGTGTTTGGCTTATTGGAAATATTAAATTTAATCAATTAGCTTGAAATTGAAACAAATAAAAGCTTCAAGAAAGAGTTTTCATTTTTAAAATGCATTTTAAACCATAGGTATTGTTTTTTTTTTGGATATCAACTAAAAACATTTTTGAGTTTACAGGGTCTCATTGTGAACTGTGGTCTTCTGTTTAAAAAACTTACAACTTTAACATTAATTTCATTTCATTTGCATTAATGTAAGATAAGTGTGTACTTGATCAGATGCTATTAAATTTGAGCCTCTAATTCTTTTAATCTGATACTGTCTAGAAAGTATACTAGCCAATGCGGAGATCAAAATAATAATATTAATGAAGATACTAGTTTTCAGAATCTATAAAATAATAAGATAACTTCTCTTCAGAGATTTAGATAAAATTTAATTCTCCAAATAAGTAAGTGACCTTTGAAGACATGTAACCAGGTTTTTATCTTCATAGTCAACTGAGGATTAGATATCTTCAAGGTTTTATCATATTATAGGAACAGAATAAACAAAGCATGATTAAACTCTTTCCCATATATATATATATATATATATATATATATATATATATATATATATATATATATGATAGCAATGATACCAGTGTTGTGTGGGCTAAATTCCTACTTTCCTTTCCTTTGTTACAAATCACTCAACAATGTTACACAGTATGGTCAAATGGTCTAAGGCAGTATGCTTGAGTCCTATTCTACTCAGACGCATAGGTCCGAGTCATGTTCTGCTCAGGCATGGGTTTGAGTCAATAGCGTGCAGAAGTGGGGGAGATAGTACAATGACCCTGGCCATCCATATTGGTAGGGCATCCAATCAAAAAGTGAAATAAAAATTTAGTTAATACTTAATTTGAATAAAGTGTTTAATTTATATTTCATCTGTTTTTACATATTCAAAATGTCTTCGATTCTCAGTACTAGGCCCTATAGTATGCCCCTAAGATTCAAGGATTTGGCCTAGGGCATCAACAAACATTATCAAGCCTCTGCATGTCACTGGTTTGAGTCTTCTTCTATTCAGAGGCATTGGTTTGAGTCCTGTCACTATCATAATTTGCCTTCATTTTCACTTAATTTATAATATTTCAAGAGGACAACACATATGCATTGACTGTGAGCTTTGAAAATTATTTTATTTAGCATAAAAAATTCCCTTTTTTTCAATAAAATTTATTTTTATTATGCACCAGAAGCATCTCATTTATTTTTAATGAATGAGATAATTTTTCTTTAAATAAACTAAATAAAGATAAACAAATATACTATTAAATAAAACAAATATTTTTATTATTATTTTTATTATTTTTTTATTATTATTTTTTTATAAACAAAACATAAGAATTGTTCAGGAATCAAAATTTAGGTGGGATAGATTTTCTAAATATATTCATAAAATTTCAACATGGCTTACTTCCTCTGAAACATTCCTAGCTTCCAAGCTGTGACCTAAATGCTTAGGTCATTGCCACTTTTAGGGTAGAAAATGGTTTTATTTGAATAACTAAGTAATTCAATTATAAAAGTTATCAACAAAACAATTGCTTATTTATAAAGTTTACAAAAGACCTAAACTGGAAATGAATAAAAAAAAAGTTATTCCTTAAAATTTGGCTTTAAAAGTTAAACATGTATTTTTTTAATTTTTAAGATTAGATAAAATATGAACTGCAATGAAACTGTATTTCTTTGATGTAACAGTTTTCATATCATATTTGCACACATACAGACTTTGATATATTTGTGTGTGCATATAAAATATTTACATATAAAAATATAGGTACCTGTATTAAATGAATTGCTGTCATAAAAAATATATAGGATAGATTCTGGCTAGTAACCAATTTTCTTAGCTGCAGACCTAGGAATTGATTCAATATAATCTTCTTGCTTCATGTCAGTCCAAGAAGGCACAATGAGTCACTCTCCCAGAGGTTAGCAAAAAAAAAAAAAAAAAAAAAATAAAAAGGTAAGTAAAAAGGATTCTTTAAAATGATAAAAAGAGAACAGGTTTGGAGCATTAAAATTAACAAGTCCATTCCTTGCTTCATTTAGCAACAGATTGTCGGACACTCTTGAGATCAGCTACCAATTTGACCATATCGGACTAATCAGACTTACTATTAAAGACAGGACTAAATGGTTACCAAAGCACAAATGGGACAATTGCTGCCTGAGGTGAAATGGAAATTGGTAAAAAAAAAAACCCCAAAAAACCCAAAAAGTTTCCTTGCATATAAGTTTTCAAAAGATGCAATTCATGTTTTGGGAAGAAATGAAAGATCATTGTGTTTTTGGAACAGAGCAGATTGTTCTAGAGAAGGGTGTGGAGGTAAATCTGCAAATGTAGACATGATGAGAAATATCTATATATACTTTCTTTTTTTAAGCATTTCACCTCAAGCAAGGTGAGAGTGCCACTAACATGCAAGGGGTTACAGAGGGTAGCGAGCAAGAGTGAAGAGGCATGTTTGGGGAGAGGATAAAGAAAAGGATAGGATGGGGGGTAGTTTACAAGATCAAGGTATCAGAAGATGTCAATATATATATATATATATATATATATATATATATATATATATATGTATATATATGTATATAAACACACACACACACACACTGGGTGTAACAGCGTATCTGTATCTTTAATCATTTCTAAGATACAACAGTCAAAGCTTAATCTAACAATTGTACACTTTTACTGTTACACCAGTTATATATAAATGTCTATGTAACTGCATCTATATGTGTGTGTGTATTAGAGAGATTTAGATACATCCAGACATGGGTCATTTGTCATAATGGAATAGGTCGGAAGAAGCACTATGTGTTTGAACCTCTCTGGGTGCCACACTTTTGTAGGCTTGTGTTAGATTATGCTATGTTTAATAGTACACAACTATGTAGGTGCATAATCTGTGTGTGTGTGCATGCGTGTTCACTTAAGAAATTCTTTGGCCTTTGGCTTTAAAAAAAAAAAAGGTCCTCCTTACAGTTCCCCATAAATATATATGCAGGCTAACACAGCTGGGTGTCTATCAAGCACTCAGAGAATCATAGACCTAAGCACTTAACACAATTCACAGAGTAAGTAACAAAATAACTAATAAATTCCAAGAGTTTAACCCCCACTCCTTATTAAATACTTAAATTTTTTATGCAGGATGTTATTTCCCCATAAAAAGACAAAAAAGGAAACATATCCAATTAGACATCTGAACTTTTCCTGTTTTAAGCTTCTTTCTCAAATGGGGGCTGAGTTTTAAATCAGCTTGAAAACAGTCCGAGGAGGTTCATTTACTAAGATTAGGTTAATATCAACCAAAGCCCAGATTGGGATGTAGGGTGGAGGAGATAGATGGAAGAGAGGAGGAGCTTCCTGCTTTGAAAATTAGCTTTTATCTGGGCTTGAACCTGTTCTCTAGTGTTAGTGAGTAATAGGAATCAATTTCAGATGTGAAACAGTCGTTTATATATATATATATATATATATATATATACAGGGTGACCCCAAAAAATGGGAATTTTTGAAGTGCATATTAACAGACATGAGCAAGTGGCAACACTGCGAGACAGTGACCTTGAGCAAGTAAACATTTCGCCATTTTAGTAACGAGAATGAAATTCACAGTATCCCAGCTGAGATGTTGCAGCAGTCAATGAGGAAACTCAACAGCAGATTTCAAGAATGCATTCGTACAGGTGGACGCCATCTACAGACTGTAATTTAAAAAAAATGAAAATTCCATCATTGTTTCTTAAATGGCATGTTTTAAGGTTTCAATTACTATGAATTAAATATTTTTCTTCCATCACTCTTTGGTTTTATTGGATTGTTAAAAAGTTCCCGTTTTTTTGGGTCACCCTGTATATATATATATATATATATATATATATATATATATATATATATTTATGTATGCACTGGACTCTTCTATAAAGTTTGAATCAATTGGCAATTAGCCATTGTTTTGCCAACCATTCCAATAAAGAATCCAATAAATAAATAGTGTAACTAAACAATTATTTTTGTTGTCAATTCTCAAGAAATAGAAAATGTATAAATTCACTTTCATCATATATTTAGGTTTTATTAAAATTTGAAACATTACTTTTGCAAACAAACATTGCCAAAGAGTGAAGATAGTTAAAATAAAGGAGTGTCATAGAAAGAACTACCCTTTTCACATGCCAACTTATTGAGGGTATATTTGCCCATGTTTGCCTATTTGTTTTTCAAAGTTTTCTTTTAAAAAACCTCAATGTTGCTTACTTGCCTTGCTGTCATCTACATACCTAAGAATGCTTAGGGCAGAAAAATGTTTTTAGAATAACTCAAAAATTTAATTTTAAAATCCATCAGCAAAACAATCACATACAAACACCACAAAACCTCTGATTGGAAATGAATTAAAAAAACAAAAAAACACTTATTTAAAAAAAATTAATTTGATTTTTTTAAATATGCAGTTATCTCCCTTAAGTAAAATCCACTTTGTTGGGCAGGATATAAGACACATACTAGCAGATCTAAATAATAAAAGTACATATATTTGATGATATCATTCTAATTAAATTTCAAGCTTTTGAGTGCACATAGACAGAAATTTCTACCTTATACATATATATATATATATATATATATATATATATATATATGGTAGAATTTTCAGTCATGGTGTATGTTATCTGAGGCCTGCCTTTTAATGAGGAAAGAGGGCATGGAAAATTTGATACTCACAGGACATATTTATGATAAGTGGGTTAGATGGAAATTGTAAATAATTTACCTCATGAGCTTGTGTAAATAGATGGCTGAACAGGAGTAGTAATAAGACAGACAATGCTAAGTGATACAAAAGATAGAAGCTGTGGAGACCCATGATCATCCATATCATGAAGGAACACAGCATATACAAGAACTTTATTCGGGCCACATTACTTAAAAAAAAGCTAAAAAAAGAATAAAATAACCTGAGAAATAATCCTCAAAAATGAAATAGAAATGTGGGTGGTTTACAATACTTGTATCCCAAAAAGTCCTGTTTGAAATAAATTTTGAGAAGATGTTTAAGGGGAATAAGTACTTACATCATAAAAGTTTTTCATTACTTTATCCCACACACAAAAAAAAGATAATTATCCCAGTTGCTATGTTGTTTAGTTGCTCTAAAACATTTCTTGGTACAATAAATTCATTTGAATGTTAATTAAGACATCTAATGAATTATTTCTGATTATGATTTTGGTATGAGGCAAAGCAAAAAAAAAAAAACTGTGGTGGGGGAGCAATTAACCAGTTAATTACAAGTTCTCTCAACTTTTCCTTTCCCTGTTTGTCTAGCATGTTAAAAAAGGACTGCAAAAAAATTAGTAAAACTGTGAGGAGGTGCTGAAAAATCCTTAACTTGAGACACTTTCTAAAAATCAGTATTTCAATTTTAAAACACCAATTTTGGGAAGTGTATTGGATAAAGAACTTTTTAGCACCCCCCTTGTAACCAGACATACCAATAAATTTGAAGACAAAAGATAAAAAAGTATTTTCTACAGTAAATATTTGATTTTCAACATAATCTCCTTCCTTGGCAATGCACTTAATTCAGTGCTTAATAATAAGCATATAGATTGAATTTCAGTTTGAAGAAAATGGAAACAAAAAGGAAACTCATACTTAACATCAGGAAGAAGCAGTTGAAATTTCTGGGGCATGTAATGAGGAAGGAGGGCTTGGAAAATCTGATACTCACAGGACAGACTGAGGAAAAAGAGACAAAGGAAATCTGTGTGTAACATTGATGAGCTTGAGTAAATGGATGACAGAAGGGTTTGGGGAAAATAACGGAGTGACAAAACTTATATTAGAGCTACAAGGGACAGGAAGATGTGGAGGGCCATGATCGCCTATGTCCTGAATAGACACAGCACATAAAAGAAGATTCTACTAATAAATACATGTCAGGCTACAGATTTACTGATTCACCATAATAGGTTTAGTCTGTTAATAATGCTTGACTACTGACAATCTTTTCCTTCCCATTTTCCAGTGCATGTTTTATAGTAACATTTCCATGGTTTTTCTATAGTAAAGTCACTAGATATACATTTACATTAACTGTAGTATTTTGTCAAGAATGCTTGACTTAAATTACAAATCCCAGGTAATTCCCTTTTACCTGATTTTTCAAAACTTTTCTGTCATAAATGTTTATCTATTATAAGGAGAAATTGTTGATTGAGCTGGGAACTTTTCAGCACCTTGCTTATATAATAGCCCTGTTCTGTCAGTAATAATTACATTACTTCACAAGATTATCTTTCTTTTTTATCTTCAATGAATTTAATAGTAAGTTGGTATTGGCTCGTCTCTTGAACAGAAGTAAGGGTTTCCTGTTCAAGATTGGGTTTCCAGTTCTTGCTAATGTCTTTTCATTCTCCCAGTGCCTCCTTGCATCTTAGTGGCATTATCACATTGCTTGGGGTGAATTGATTTAAAAAAAATTCTGTAGTAAATTATTTATAATGCATTTCTTTAGTAAAACCCTTTATGATATATTTCTATAGCAAAACTATTAAACTGTGATATCATGGGTTGCATAAATAAATTGTTAATAAATAAATAAAAAAAGCAGTTAATCAAATACATCATTTATATAATTGTTAAAATAGCGAGGATCTACATGTTTTCATTTCATCAAGACAGTCATCAATATATATATATATATATATATATATATATATATATATATATATTTGCATACTTCCAAAATCTGCAATAAGTCACTGTACAGTGAATTCTGGGGTTGGGATGTTGAAGGTAACCTCAGTCAGCTAAGTGATAAATTTTACTCACATTAATCTTATATATATATATATATATATATATATAGCAAGGAAATCCAGTCTAAACAATGAAATTGTCAAGGCTGCCAGGAATATATTCTTCCCTTTTAGAAATATTAAATCCCCCATCATTAATTATGTCCAAAACTTCTGTTGGTTAATTTTATGCTTAATTATGTAATTGATGATTAAAACAATCACTTACGTTCAGGAGAAGTGTGTGTGTGTGTGTGTGGTGCTTTTCATTTCACTGTAATCAAAATATATTCCAAGGAAAAAGACGGCATTGGAGGAAACCACACAATGTAATGCTGACTTCAGAATAATAGTAAAAATATTATGAATCCAATTTCCTTAAAGCAGAAGACAGCTTTTGTTTCTTTCACATTATTTCACATATTTAACCAAAATGTTTTCTCTTTATCTTTCTTGTTTTTAACACATTTCAGCCAGTAAATTTTGGAGCTTTACTCATGTTTTTTTTTGGGGGTTTTGAGTTGATGCATTTTCATTATTGCAGATATTATTTTTTATTTCTTTAATATCTTTATCTGATTTCTTATTTATAATAACACAACAACAGCATGGAAATTAGGATCTTCATCATTGTTGTTTTTACCCCCAAATTAATTACATTAAAAGATGAGACTAACTGAGCATAGCTTCATGTGAAGTCCTTTCATGACTGAGTGGGGGTCTAAAAGAATGCCAGACTAAATGGTGGTTTCCCCTATATAAGGAGAAAGTAGAAGGGTTCTGCTGAAGGGTATATTTTCTTTATTAAAATCTAATAACTAAAACTAATTCATGTTTTTCAGGTATGCTAAATTTATGGCTAAAAGCATTCGGTTGTCTAGTCACACTGATAAGCTGTGATACAGCGAAACAGGCCTGTATGTGAATGACATTATGTGTGTGTGTGTACACACACACATATATATATATATATATATATATATTTATATATATATATATAATAGAAATCCAAATTTACCTCATTCAAATAGCTATTTCAACCAACAAGTCCATGTTGGCATTGTCAATTTAGAACTTCTGAGTTGACAATGCCAACATGGGACATGTTGGTAGAAATAGCTATTTGAATGAGGTAAATTTGGATTTCTATTCTATGTAATTTATATGCTCTGTTATAATAAATGCATTAAGCTCTTTTCTTGGATCAGTTTTAATATTTTATATTATTAGGTTTCACTTGGATTATATATCAATGGATTATTACCTATATATATATATATATATATATATATATATATATATATATATATATAGTAGCATGGCAGAAGTCAAGTTTCTTTTCTTTGTTGTACTATACTACAGGTTCGTTTTTTATTAAGAAATTTGTAGGGACTGTAAAACAGTAACAATCAAATTGTAATTGAAGGAGTTTGATAGATTTAGACATTCTCTTGGAGTTGTTTATTTCATGCATATTTTATGATATTTGTTAGATTTTTAAAAATTACTTTTAAAAAGTCAACATTATTTACTTCCCTTTATTCCAAAGTTGTGATCTAAATGCTTAGGTGGTTACCAAAAAAAAACAAACAAAAAAACCTGGTTTTATTTGAATAACTAAATAATTATAAAACCCATCAACAAAAAAAATAAAAAACACTTATGAAAATCACAGAATACCAGATTGGAAATAAATAAGGAAATGGAATTATTTTAAATTTGATTTTGAAAGTTGAATATATAAATTATCTCAATTAGCAAGAATTGTGAAGTTGGACAAAATATAAGATAGACACTGGTAGATATAAATAATAAGATTGCTTTAATTAATTTTCAAAGTTTTAAGTGGGTACAGCTTGAGATTTCTATATTAGATAGACACACACACATCCACTATGTTCCGTTCTAAGACTTTTCTTGTGGTTTCATCAGCAGAAAACTCATGAAATCTCTGGCACTCCCTGCTAATTACTCTGGAGGAAATTGGTTTTAAGTGTACAACAGAATCAAATTTTTAAAAGCTCTTAAATTTAATTTAATTTTTTTTATTGTAAATCTATTTAAAATATTCAGCAGCGTAGAAATGATCTACAAGGCTTTTGAATGTATTTGAAAAGAGAAATTCATTATTCTTTTTGTTTTAGAATCTCTTATTGGAACATTTCAATCTGAAACACTTTCAATGTCAGAGCCAGAAAACATTATGTATAATCTTATTTCAACTGTTCTCAGCTGTTTTTGAACTGCTGGTATGATCTGAAGTAACTCTCTCTTATATATAACAAATTTTGTGGGTGGAGGTGAAATATTCTTAATAAATTACACTATAGTTTTCTTGAATTAGATATTCTTTGTGGCTCTGTTTACAATCAGAACTGAAAAAAATGACTATCTGTTCCAACAAGATAGAAACTGGACATTGAGCAGGCCAGTCCACCCTTCAATGAAAGAAAAAAAAAGAAGGAAATCTTGTAAGTGTTCCAGCAACATGACATAAAATAGAAGTTCAAGCTAAAATATTTGCTTCACTGTTAGGGTGCTATAAACTCTGACAAAGTTTGAATTATAAACCTAGGGAAGAGAAAATCCAGAGACCAGAAAAGTGCATCTCTTTTCCCTAAATATAAATAGTAAGGTAGACTTGGCTCTCTAGCTTTGTTAGGACAAACAGTTTAAGGGAAGGAAATTTTGAATTCAAAACCAGGAGGGCAATGGGAAACCATTCCACTACATTCTCAAGCAGTCTTGGCAATTCACAGTTTGCAGATATTAAAGTAAAAGGAAGTTGTGGAGAGTGACATTGTTTAAATATATTAAACCAGTTGAAATGTATCATCCTAACTGCTAATCTTATTAAGATTAAATTTGGAGTAGCAGCATACACAGTGGATTAAAGAATTGTTTAACCCAATTAATAGGGGGATGGAAAGTACATTAGCATCAGATAATATTATGGGAGTTCAAGTAAGGGAATAATACTATAGAGACATCTAGAAAAATATGTAGTGTTTTTGGTCAAGGGGTCATAACTCACTGGCAAGTACAAAATTGGTTTTCAATATTTCATTCTGAAGAAATGTTGTTGGAAGATGAACTCAGATTGGGCGGGTTATCAGACTTTGATGATGAAGCTCTAAAGTCATTAGCAGAAAGCAATCCATGGCAAAGTACTTGGGAATCAGCAAAGATGTTAAACACATCACAATCTACCAGATGCCAGCACTTAAAAAGGATAGGGTAAATCATAAGCTGGGTGTTTGGGTTCCACATGTTCTTAGTGAAAAGAACAAAGCGGATCATTGATAAAAAACAAAAATTATTTGTGACTCAACCATATATATATATATATATATATATATATATATATATGTATATATATCAACTACTGAATATATATTCATCTTTATGTGAGAGAATAGTATTTCTAAGCTACTGCCTTATTCCAACAGATTGTTGCCATATGTGTGTGTATGTGTGTGTAAATTATTTTCTGTTGAGGATTGAAGTCAATACACCAGGGAGATTAGCTTCTTACACATCACTCCACAAAATATTCTCTAAATAACTGTTCAACTGAACTTAGTTTGGCACAAGGTCACATCAATAGAGCACTCATTAATGATGAAACTTGCAATTGTAGCAAATGGAGGTGTTGGACTGATATGCTAACCACTGCTCTATGGTAGGCACCCTTATAGATATTTACTATTATTAGAAGCCAGAAGAAAGTTCCACAAGTGAGAAGTGTGAGAGAAGAAACTGTTAGCATAGAACTTACGGTTTCATCTGGCCATTTCAACTGTAAAATGATGTGACTTTTTTTTACCAATCTAGTACTGCACTTAAATTCATAAAGTCCTGGGTACCATAGAGGAAAGTTTTGTCAAAATAATTACCATGAAAAATATTTAGAGAAAAATGACAGGTAAGCTATATTACGGTGGTGGAAAGTGAGTGAAACTGAGATGTCAGGTGATCTTTATTTCAGGTATAAATTTAAAGGCCATGTATAACACCGTTATTATTATTATTATTATGATATCATTAAAAATAATATTCAGTTTTATCTTTAGTTTCAAATGAAGGTATTGACATTCTGGCAATTTTCAGGCATTATCTTAAACTGGACCTTTGAAGCCACCAAAGCTGCTTGCAAAATTTGCAAAGTGAAAGCAAATAATAAAATCCAAAGAAGAATCAGCAATATTATTGGTCCTGATCTGGTATCTCGGCTTCAGTCACTTTCCAACCACATAAGGTTGCCTCTCTGCCTTTTCTATAAATACTTTCATTGTAATCGTTCGGATGAGCTCTTCACTATGGTACATAGGCTTTTTGAATTTAAGCGCAGTACTAGACAAGTGTCAAAATCTCATCAATTTACTTTTGAGCTGTCTAGATGTAACTGTAAATTCTATGTTAACAGTTTCTTTTCTTGTACTTCTCACTTGTGGATTTTCCTTCCAGCTCTGTGCTTTCCAGCCAACCTTAATCTGCAAAAATTTAAATACAATGTCAGTTGCTATCTATTGCCCTTTCCTCTTCCCACACATTATTAATGTTTCTGTTCCTAATTCTTCCACACTCTGTAACCTCTTGTGTCTTAGTGGCTTTACTGCTTTGCAATTTAAAAAAAAAACCCCAAAAAACAAAAAAAAAAAAACAACAAAAATCCCCCAAAAATGTGAGGACATCACTAGTTTAAACATTTTATGCTTTTGGTGAATTGCTCCTTAAAATAAATCCCAGAAGAGGCTATCAGTTGCCAATTATCAATGCCTTACAAATCAAATAATAAGTGACGACCTGGAAGAGCAGAATGAGAAAACTTTCAAACAAGTTGACTTATAGAATGATGCTCTATGTAGAGCTTCAATTTAAAACAGGAATTTTCAAGAGTTTTCTTTGCTTTGGAAATGACTACAGTATTTTACCAAAAAGAAAAATAAATTGTTTGTAATTAAAGGTAAAAGTTATGAAAATTGCACAAAATATTGATAAAAATACCAGAAAAGAAAGTTTAAAATGTTGTTCAAGAAATTATAGAAAAAACAATTGCAATGAAGCAATGCGAAATTAATAAAATAATGAAAGAGAAAAAAAGAAGAGAATTGTGTTTAAGTTAGAAAGATAGAAATAAGCAGAAAAGTGAAAAGAAGAAAAAAGAAATAAACAATGGAATAAAGAGAGAGACAGGGAGAGTAAGGCAGAGATAAAAGCAGAAAAGAAAGATAGATTACATAATATATATATATATATATATATATATATATATATATATACACACACACACACACACACTTGGAGAGGGAATTAAGCAGGAGATAACTGATAACTGACATGCATTAGACATGGCACGTGGAACTAGAACAGTCTACCCCAGTGAGCGAAATAAAGGGTTCAGTTCGACATTCCAACCACCTGAAGAAGGCTGGAGTGTACAACAGCCGAAACATTGTAATAAATATGGCGACAAGTCTGAATAATTTAAATAGTATACACACACACACACACACACACACACACACACATTACATATATTAAAGACATTTTTGATATGGTTAACGTTCTTTTTATAGATACAAGTATTTATATAATAAGAATGTTAAACATATCGAAAATGTCTTTAATAAATTGTCCGACTATGTCCAATTCAAAATGTATATATATATATATATATATATATATATATATATATATATATATATATAGGGAGAGAGAGAGAGAGAGAAGCAGGACAGTGAGAAAAAGAACAATAGAGGGATGAAGAAAGAAAGATATACATATACAAAAAGAGAGGGAGGGAAGGAGAAGAGTGCGAGAGTGATTTAAGAAAGTGAGTATATATATATATATATATATATATATATATCTTACTCTCTTTCTTAAATTCATTCTTTGTTTCTTATTCCCTCTATTTTTGTTCTTTTACTCTCACACTCTTCTCCTTCCTACCCTCCTCCTACCTTTCTGTAAATATATATATATATATATATATATATATATATATATATATATTTCATTTTTTTTCTACCTCTATTTTTGTTCTTTTTCTCTCACTCTCACACTCTTCTCTCTATATAAAGGGAGAGAGAGGGAGGGGTAGTTTTGGCTTATTTCTTCTCTCCTCAAACATTGCCAATCTATTAATCTTTTTTCCAACTTCCAAGCATTGAATCTAAATAAGCAACTTAACTGTAATTAGCACCTCATTAACACTTTATGTTCTTTTCTTTCTGGAAGGAAACACATGCCATAAAATGTGCTGTACACGGGTTGTTTCAAAACACATTCTCTTGTTACATCTGGATAAGTCATTTTATACAAATCAACAAAAACACCGTGACTGGACCTTAAGTACTTTAAATCACAAAAGAGAATTTATTTAGCATTTTTCTATATTTTATGTCTGAAAAATGTATTTGTTCAATAATCAAGTTAAAAAAATAATCAAGTTATCAAATAAATTTACTAATAAAACAATCAATATTTAATGGACAATTCAGAACGGGCATATTTTAATATTTTTGCATTTGTTTATCAATTGAAATATTAATAAAATCTAAAGTCCTTTTTTATCCACAAATCAAATATTCATTTGAATCAAAGTACTCTTGTATGACTTAGTAATGAACATTGGAAACCTGGAATCTGTTTTGAAACTATGAAATCAATTATGGCTGATCATGTGTGGACATAGTGGTAAGACACTACAACCAATATGTAATGAAGGCAAATAATATTCAGAAAATAGGATTAGAGAATATGATATTCAATGAAATCAGTATACATATCTTCAAATCATCTAATCAGTAGGCCAAGCATAGCAACAGCATCTAGGGACCATTAATCAAAAAAGAGGAAAGAATAACTAAAAATGCTGGTGAAATTCTGGTGAGTTCACCGAAAGGTCTTGTATTCAACGGTTCCAGCTTGCAGCCAGAACATAAAATATGATGTGAATGGGAAGGAAATGCATGCCTCTTCAGAACAAGTTTTAACATAACAAATTGTAACAGAAACGTGATGGAGGATGATGGGTTTATCAGCCAAAATGTATTGCTTAGAACAACAAAGATGAGGATATTAGTTAAAATGAAAGTAGATATTTTCTGTTTTACTGACATTTTTTAAAATTAATTTTGAAGTAATAAATACTAATAAAAAATTACACTCACAACATCCATCAGGTTTCTGTTACAATAATTATTATTGTACAGTGAGTTTAATCCTCATTGGGTGCCCCAACCCTGTGACCTTATACCAACTGTAAGCCATACTCTGTAATTAACATTTATACAAGAGAATTTTCACAATAAAAAGAAAGAGATTTAGACACTCAAACGCTTATCTGAATGTAAGAAAAATATTCATAACAAAAAAAAAAAAAATACAATATTGACTTCCATGTTTTGCCTATCGTGATGAACAGGTATTCCCTCAGAGAGACCCCATGCCTTGAATGCCTTAGGACTTAACCCTGACCCACAAGCAGAACTTGTATATACGATCCATTGCAAAAGATGCTAGGAAAATTGTCAGTTTCCTGCACCGCACCAGTAAGTATCTGACACCTGTTTACAAGAGCCAGATCAGGTTGAAAAATCAAGTACTGCTGCCAGATATAGATAGGAACTGCCCAGTCTTTACTTCTAGTCTGGATAGAGTAAAAAAAAAAAATCTCTGCATCCTTGTGGGTGATGAATTATTTTCCAACCTACAGATGAGATGTTGCAAGCATCTCGCTGATCTATCATTACGTCCATGGAAAAGTGTTCAAATGAACTACATTCCAGTTCTAATTTTCATGGCAAAGACCCTGCCATGCCAGGCAGATTGCAGAGAACCACCCTTATTCCCTTCATATTTCATTAGTGAGATGTAAGTTACACTCAAGCAGATTCTTCCTACAAACTGCTGCTTTGTGGAATAAACTTCCAAGAGGATGCTTTCCTGATCTTCTGAATATTAGAGATAAAGCAGGCGTGTTCATAAAATAACAAGAAAACTGAATTTTCTTTCTTTCTATAAATGTCGGCTACTATTTTCCTGAGAAAGGTTCACCCACTTTAGGAACAGTGAGAAAAAAAACAAAGTAATTGCGAGGAGAATTTATTACAATAAACCAGTTCTTCACTTTCTACAAAACTGATATCAAAGGATGTTGCCCATTTAACAAAACTGCTGTTTCTTTAGATGAAAGGAATTTTTTCTTCTATCAGCTTCTAAAATCTGTTATTGATAAGAAACAAAACTAAGCATAGTATGAAGACATTTGGAAAAATAGCAGATTTTCTAAAGTATATGCAAATTAACCCTCCCCCACTTGCTAGCATATTTCCTGAATTATCATATTGATATGATTTAGCTGTCAGCTATGCTACATTTTTTTTTTTTTTTTACACCAAGTTATGATTATTTTTTCATTTCATTATCCGCTTCTACTTTCCAATTAGTTTGTCTCATGTTTTTACTTTCTGGAACTTTTTTTTATTAAATGGTCACACCCTTGTTTGACATTAATAGTTGTTGCTCTTGAGTCAGGGCTCATGATTCTTTAAAGGGCTAACCAACAGTTTATAAAACAATTCTGAACACATTAACCCAATTTCTTGTCCAAACAAACATTTTTTGGTCCTCTTAATGCTGGAGTTCTTAGCAATTTATTCTCACAAGTTAGAGTTCTTCATAAACATGGTGTCATGCCTAAATTTGATAAATCAAATATACATTTTCAGGTTTGGTCCAATTCTCATGACATTGGAATGGTAGCAAAAGATTCAAAATTCTAACCTCAATGATGATATGGTGATGTTCATGACCACATAATATGATTTTAAGTCAGAATAAAATTGTTCATTTTTTAAAATATCTAAATCAGTTTTCCATTAAGGAATTTAAAATAACCATATGTTTTTTTTTTTGTTTTTTTTTTTAAACAAATAGACAAGAAAATAAAATAAAAAATAACATGCATTTGTTTTTACTGAACAAATAATTCTAGCTTTCTTTGTAAGTGCCAATCTAGTGATAAGCATTATCAAAAAAGCTCACCCCGAAGATTTTATATTTAAGTTTGGAAAAATAAACACTAGAGAAATAAATATAGTGAGTAAAAAAAGTATCATCTTTTTTTGTGATTATTTTTTAAAGATTCATAAACTTTTTGAAGAAGGGTCCAGGCTATTATGAAATCAAAATCATTGGTTCAACAAATAAACAAATTTATATTATTTGTAATAACTCCCTTATTCTTAGCAAAAACAAAAATGTTTTTAATAGAGTCAAAAATATATTAAAATATAAAAAAGGATATATACATACATACACACACATACATACATATATATATATATATATATGTGTGTGTATGTATGTATGTATATATATATATTTCAAGACATTTTCATGTTTATACATTCTTTTTTATAGATACAAATATAAAATGAAATATAAAAGATAAAAATGTCTTAAAATAATTCTCGGACTTTGTCCATTTCATTATATATATATATATATATATATATTTTTTTTTTTAAGCGTATCACCCCAAGCAAGGCTGGAGGCTACTATCACGCAAGGGGTTATAGAAGGGTTGGAGGAAGAGCAGATAGGAGTGGTAAAGGAGAGGATGTGGAGAAAGAGAAAGACAGTGGGTTGATCAAGGTAAGGGGGTTACAGAAGATTTGGAGCGAGAGCAGATAGGAATGAAAGGTGAAAAGATGTGGAGAAGGGAAGTGTATAGATCAAGGCAACTGGAGATGTCGATTGATGCTACACTTAAACCGTTGGAGATTGTATTTGTCAGGGAAACAGTAATAGGGAAGGGAGTTCCACAGGCGAGATGTGCGTGACATGAAGCTATTGGAGTAGAAGAGACGTCTACATCTAACAGTTTCAATGGTGAAGGGGTGGGAACGGGATGCCAGCCTTGTAGGACGTTTAAATTCATGAGGCCTAGGGACAAGAGAAAGCAGCTCCTCGGAGCAATTACTGTGAAAGTATTTATAAAAAAAAACAGAGCGAGGCAACATCGCGTCTGTGAGAGAGTGACTGCAGACGAGATGACAGATCAGGGCCAATCACATTGCATATCCGTCTCTGGATCTTATCAAGAACCCTGAGGCAAATAGCAGGGGCCCCAGACCATATATGGCAGCAATACTCCATGCAAGGGCGAATGGTCGATTTATAGACTTGGAGGATCGATTCCGGGGAGAAAAATTTCCTGGCTCGGCACAGGTAACCAACTTTCCTTGCGGTGGATGATGCAACTGACTCAATGTATTTGTTCCATCTCAGATCAGCGGACAGCGTGAGACCGAGCAGCTGCAGAGAGGAGCTCTCGAGAAGTTGGTCTTCAGACATTCTAATGGGATGCAGGGATGGATCCTTGTGGTGGTTAATAGAGAGCAGTTTTGTTTTAGAGGCGTTAAAGTTAACCATCCATTTCTCGCCCCAGTTCACAACTGATTGGAGGTCCTTTTCAATTTGAGCTGCCAGATATATATTGTGTATTTGGGAAGCAATCCTTCTTTTATGCAGGTTTCATTGAAAATGACTGACAAGGTTCTGTGGTTAAGTTTTTTATATAATTTCTCATGCGTTTGTATAATATTTTAAATTTAATGTGCAGACCATGTTTGGAAAAGAAAATATTCCTGTAACTCTAGATACATAAATAAAACAATCCATATATTCATTTAAAAGTAAAATAAAATTCATCCTTCCTAATGGCTAAAAGTATAGACGAAAGCGCTTGGAAAACATTCAGACAATTTTTATATAATTTATGTCCTGAAAAGAAGAGAAAAAGATTATATGAACACATGAGAAATTTATAAAAAAAAAAACCAACTCAACCACAGCACCTTGTCAGTTGTTTTCAATGAAACTTTATATATATATATATATATATATATATATATATATATATGAGATTGGTTTCTTTATTTCCACTTGCAGGTTCATTTGAATCAGCTAACTGCCAGCATCAACTCCACGTTGCACTCACAGCTGACAGCATTCACATTTAAAACAACAACTTGGCTTTTTGTCTTCTTTTTATTAATGGCCGTTATTATGAAAATGACTCCCAGAATGTAAAATTTCTTTTAAGCTACAGAATAAAGTAAATGCAAATGCTATTAAACTGACTGCCTATTTAAGTCAGTGAATAATTTCTTTTAACACGATTAATTTAATACTGAGGAACTCTGTAATGTCAGGATATTGGGTAATAAAAATTTCAACATGACCTATTTCTCAACTAAGGAAGTGAATGATTTTCTGACTTGTAACTTACTTTCTAATATGATAAAAGTGATAAAGATAAAAATCAAATTGGGAAAATTATTAAAAGTATCGATTAAAATTACTTTTGTCTTCCATATTAACCTTCATTCGCTAATTCTATTTGTATCGCATAATTGTAACAAGTCAGCTAATTAAAGATGAAAAGAAAAAGTAACAGGTAAGAATAAACAGAAAGAATCTATTAACCGAAATCTCTTATCATGGAAGAAGAAAAGGGCGGCAACTTTGTCATGGGGCAGAGGCTAGCAGACTATTCACAAAGGCGATTAGGGAAGGATTCACATTGAATGCCCTCCCCCGCTACACTTGTGACTTTCTACTTAGATAAGCATTTCAAATACCTATTATCAAAAGAATGAAAGAAAAAAAATCCTATTTTTAAGCATTTAGGACTTTTACAACCATGTTTTAATTCATTATCTTCCATGAAGAGGAAAGACATATGTCCAGTGTAATTTATTGTCAAGAACTTGTAACAATGGTGTTAAAAGAGTTAATTCAAAAATAAAGTAGAAATTAATCCCAAATCTTTGTTTTCAAAAATACATTCATTTCTTGGATTTGAGTCTTGCAAAGAAATATACTTACATTCTAGTTATTTTAAGTTTCCATCAACAATTTGCTACTTTTAACTAAAATATTGGTGCTATACAGTCTTAATTTCTAGTGTTTCAAAGATTCTACAATTTATTTTTTTCTCTTTTTTTTTTTTTGTTACTCAGATTATATATTAGATTGGTCAGTTTTGTAATTATCTACAAAAACACAAAATTATTAACAGAAATTTAGCAGAAATAAGTTAAAGCAAATTTAAGAAGATAAAACAGACAGGAAATTTGTAAAGGTTACAGTTGTCTCCCCTTATCTGCTATTTCAGTTATTTGTGGTCAACACTTGAAATCAGTAATTCATAACTTTTACTTAATGATGGTCCCAAATCATAAAAACAGAGATGCTGGCAGTATAGAAAAACCATAAAGTGTTTCCATGATCTCAATAAAGAAAGGAAAAAATCATATGCTAAAGTTGCTAAATTCTATACTAAGAATGAATCTTCTCTCTATCATAAAGTAAAAGGTTACTGAATGGTAGTGTTGTATGAGTGTAAAAAGGGAAGTTTATGAGGTTATGTAGTATCAATAACAGTTAACCCTTGATTTGAATTTACATATGGACTATTGTTCTCATCATTGTTGTTATCACATTTCAGTTGTGTCAATCCACGTCAACTTCAGGGAATTTCAAACTGAACCCTTTAATCTATAATAGTAGATTGTTCTCATTCTTCTCTGTCTAGGGACATCTCATCTTGTTCTTATTTGGTAATACTCAGTTATTGCTTTTCCCATTTCCACCAAGTTCATGTACAACCCAGGGATTGAACTCACAGTTATTATGTCCCCAAATTCATGAACAAATGCTTTAATCCACTCGGGTTATTGTCCTGGGAGACAATCCTGAGTGGAGAATTTGGTGCCTTAAAATTAACTTGCCTGCTGATGATTGCCGCTGCTTCTGTTCACAATTGACTGTACTCACTGAGGCATCGCTTCATTTTACTGCAGTTGCTGCTGCTAAAGCCTTTGCTGTCATTTCTCTTTATTATAATTCTGACTGGAATTCTTGATTGAAAAGACATTTCGGATTTTGGTTTGTATTTGATTCTGATTTTGCACAGTTTTTGATCCAGCCACTTTCATCTCGTTCATTTTTCTCTCTAGCCAAAGAGCTGGCTAATGATAAAATACTTTCAAAGCCATTTCTTTTGATTGGTCAGCATGTGAAAATGCCTTTTTGTAAGTGATGTGCTTTTGTTGAACAGGAAATTATAAGCATCAGATGAACAGTGAAGAGGAAAATACAAAGACATGTAGAAAAGAAAAAATGTAACAGTTTTCTGATATTTAAGGCAAACATGTGCGTTATCTTAGCCCTTGTGAGCCTATTGATGATTTGAAGCATTATGTGTTCATGACAGGCTCCCGTAATAGTTTACAGACTTGCTAATCATACTGGATTCTACTTTGAACTGTGTTAACTAATCATTTCTGCTGTCTCTGCCTTGTTTGCAACTTCTTTGATCTTGAATATTTGTGCATACTCAGCAAGCTGATAAGATGCTTCAAAAGCCAATTGTTACAATGGAATGAACTGACCAAGCAGATTTGGAGCTAGCAGCCATATTGGACATGACATTGCACTTAGTAAATACTTTGTTCAATACCGCAAATCAATGTGAGAAAACATACTTTAACACAGATGATCTTCACTTATGTTCAAAGTTAAGCTATAGTATACAGAGTAAATATGAAAGTGGTGACTACTTAACAATATATTCAGGTGTATCAGCATTCTCCAGATTTCAAAGAATATGCTAGTCCATTCAGACTGTCGCCTCTAAGTGTTGACTTCAATGTTCACTTTTATATTTACATACGCTCTATCTCTGATATCGAGCACTTTATCCCATAAATATAGCACACCTTAAGACTATATTTCTTCATATATATATATATATATATATATATATATATATATATATTTTGTTTGTGTGTACAAGATTATGCAGTGACTTGAAGTGTTTCCCACAATTTATTGTGGGAACTGAAATGCATGCATGAAACAGGAAATGGTTTCAGCTTTAATAGTAATTTTCTAATATTCTCTAACACTCTCTAACCCCTTTGCATCCTAGTGGCTTTATTGCCTTGCTTGGGATAAAATGATTAAAAAACAAATGTGCATGTATATATGTGTGTGTGTGTCCATTTTTTAAGAAAAAACAAATAAAAGAATCGAAATCTATGCAAATAACTTTGAGAAATCTTTTTCAAAGTAGATATTTATGATAAAATATATTAAAAATGTCAAAAATATTTTTTTTAACTAAAACTTAACTACATTTTGCTGCTATTTTCTGAACCAGAATTTTCTAACCACTCACCCAACAAGGTATGCTAATTATAATGTATTTCTTCTAAGATATCTAGTGACTGGATGGGGTGCAGGTAGAAGTGGATTCATGCCTTTTCATCAGGACTTATATTTTTTACTTGATATTTTACACAAACCCAAGGAATCAACCAGTCCTACTGGTTTATAAATGAAGAATCACACTGATGCATTTATTTTGGGATGCTAGAGTTCATGCCTTTACCTGATGAACCCCGTAATTTTTTCTTGTATCAGTTTCAGTCATATAACAGATGGAGTTTGAAAATTTAAATCTTAGCTAAAAATTAAACACTAATTTTTTAATGAACAAAAAAGATTTTATTCAAATTGCAATTATCTGAGTTATTGTGTAACTGATGAGAAAAGACAAAGTTAGCTTTCAAGAGAATTTTTTTTAATGGCTAAAATGTTGTGCTATTGATTTTATTGTTTAGCCATCTACTGACCTACTGAATCTGGGCAGTGAGTGTAAAAGTAAAATATTTTGTCCCAGATGAGGTATGACACGCCTACTATCATGAAAGTAGTTGTTTTGAAGTCATTAATGATTTTACGTTTTGAGACTAGAAGTACCATTTTTATTCAGTTGTTGCAGAAATAAAAATAAAAAGAATTTGCCATTCTTACAAAATGAAATAAATTGGATTTGAAGTAACAAAAAATTTTTGTTGCTTCCACGGGACAAAAATTTTGCTACAGGGATAAAAAGCATGTGTTTCAGATAAAATCGAGTACACTGATTCTAAATCTGTAAATGTCAGGTTATTAAGCTATACACATAACATATTTATATTTAAGGTAAATATTATTTTAATGGCATACAATGTTGTTGGTAGACACAGAAAGGTAAACTACAGGTATTTCCAGACAAGGTAGTAAAGGAAAGTGAGAAGAATGAACTCTCAATTGTAAGAAGAGAGGATGGATGGTCATTGGCAAGAGAGGCAGTCTAAGATGTGAGTTACGAATTGGTAATGTGAAAATCAGCATGTACAGAAATATATCTGGGAAGTATTTTAACAGATGATGGAAGATCTGATACAGAAATCTGATGGTACATTAATACAGCAAAAGATGCCATCTAAAAGCTAAGCAAAGTATTAAGAAACAAGGAAATATCGTTAGAAACAAAGAAAAGAGTTCTTCATTTCTAATGATATTTTGCTGTGGAATATCGATCCTTTTATATGGCAGTGAATGCTGGACCATTTTCTAAGAAGATACTCTTCAAGTGATAGAGATGGTAGCTCTTCAGAAGGATGCTGGAAATCCCATTGACAAAGCTTATGCAAACAACAAGGAGATTTTAATGAAAATGGAAACAAAAAGAATACTTTTACATAGAGAAAGAAAAAGATAGTTGAAATTTCAGGGACACATAACGATAAAGAGGGCTGGGAAAATTTGACACTCACAGAATATATTGTAGGTAAGAGGGACAAAGGAGAAAAAAATCTAGTAATCTATCTAATAAGCTTCTGTAAATGGATGGCAGAACAAGGAGGTGAGATGGAGAGTAAGGAAACAAATGCAGTTTAGAGCTACAAATAAAAGGAAGTCGGGGAGAGCCATGGTCAACCTACCTAACAGGCTTGTGTAAATGGATAGAAGAGCAGGGATTGGGATGGAGAGTAAAGAGACAAATGTTATTTAGAGTTACAAAAATAGGAAGTTGGGGAGAGCCATTATCAAACAACCTAACAGGCTTGTGTAAGTGGATAGCAGAACAGAGACTGGGATGGAAAGTAAAGATACAAATATTTAGAGCTACCAAGAATAGAAAGTTGGGGAGAGCCATGATCATCTACATCCTGAAGGGATATGGCACATGAAAGAAGATATTAATCTCAACTAGAGCTGGTGGAATGGAATTCATTCATACAGAATTTTCTTGGGTCTCAGAGAGCAGAAAACTAATTTAATAAAGAAAATACTAAGAGTGTATGAAAAAAGTGAAAAACTAGAAATCTTAAAATGCAATTCTTGAGTTGGCATCTTGGTTTCTTTCCAACGGACCTGGGTATCAAAAACGATGAATATGCTGAGATATTCTACTCAGGCATAACTGATATCGAATTTAGGTATGAAAGGCTGGTTCAACTCTGCTGCTACTACTACTACTACTTACTTACTGCTGATGGTGATATTAGCCCTTTTCCCTTATAAAGAAACATTCAGCATTCATTGACTGAATGGCTGGTGCTACATTTATTATTCTAATTAAAACAATTTTTCAGGAAAATAGGTTTTTACAAATTCAATAAATGTTATTGCTCTTTCAAGTATTGATGAGGTTTTCCTTCCTAACCTTTTGTTTGAACTAGTGTGGAATGTCAACATCTTGATTATGTCATTATTTTCTCAAGTTACATGTGCTATCCATTTTAGTTGTTTCCGTTGAAAGTCCTTAAGTGATGTGGTTTCCTTTATTTGTGATTCTGTAGCATCAAATAATGAGTTTAAAAGAAGGATGGTCCTCATTAAAACCTACAGGCTTCATTTGCTTAAAGTCATTTTTAATCATTGATCGGGGAAAGTGGTTATATATGGCTGACAGTTTAGATATATCTGAATGAGTTTGGCATCATGCATGACATCCACATGAAAATCTCAATCAGATGAATTTGCATTAATGTGTTGGTTTTATAGAAACTTGCAGTGTTGGCAGAAACTACCTCTAGTGCAGCCTATTCCATGTTCAGTTTCCTTATGTCCTTCCATAATTTTCAAGCCTTAGACCAGGACACCTTTCAAGTTTTATTATAGGCTTAGTTTTCTGGTATAATAATGTTTTTGTGACCCAATACATAGCATGAAAACCATATCACAGGTTGAGCTGAGCCCTGTGAGGGAAATTGGACAGATTAAACTGTGTGAAATGCCACAGGAATAGAAGATCCTGGGAGAATTGTACTTCTATATGAGTGAATTAGTCTTTGAGGCAAGTTTACTTACAGTTGCCCTATGGTGGCACCAACATATGCAAGTTCTTTAGTAATATTTAACTTTTAAAAGTCTTATAAAATTTATACTACCTCTTTAGCTAATGAATAGCCAATGTTTCCTGGAGGAACAACTTATTTTAACATTAACCACATCATAGCAAGCCATTTAAAAATTGAAGGTGTACTTTTTGTTGCCACAAAAGATGAAGTACTTAGTGAGGACTGAACTCCTTATACTTGCAATGTTCCGGCTAACTAGTTTGCTCAGTATTGCTCTATGGCAGACCCCACATTAAAACGTGTTTTAGCTTTTCTTGGTCATGGATTTTCACTAGGAATCAAACTACAAATCATGCAGCCTCTCATCTAATTCCCAATCGACTAAGAAGCCAAACAAAACCTGCAAGCCACATTTATAAATATAAATCATGGGAAATTTAAAAGAAAGAGAAAAAAAAAATTCTCTCCGTCTTTTAACAGAGAATTTACAAAATTCCTTTTATTAGCATTAGTGTCTTCGATTATCAAATTCCCACAGTTTATTAAATCACATCAGTAATGTGTAAATCTTTCCGTGTTTAATATCTGGTTGCCTAGCAATGAATATTTTACAAAAAGGCAAAGAAATATATTACAGACTAATTGAATTAGTAAGGAACTAAAGCATTCAGAAATTTGTTTATCAACTTAGTAACACTCTGATGGCTTCTGAAAACCTGAAAAATTGTGTGTTTTTTTTTTTCTTAAATTATATGTTGGTATTTCTTAATTAAATTTAAAGTTTTCGTTGACTTGCCAAGAATTTATTTCATTTGACTGTTTATTCTGGGGTTTTTAGAATTTAGCTTTTTTTTCCTCCCAGACTGCATGTGTCCATTTTTGAAAATTTTATTTTAGAAAATAATGGACACCTGCTGTAGAGTGATGGTTAACAAGTTAATATGTGAGATCATTTCTAGTCTGGTGAGTTTATGGGGTATCCTATAAGAATGGTAAGAGTGTTTTCATCCAAGAAACTTTTGGCATTCATTGACTGAACAGTTAGTATTACTGTTGGTTAAAATTCAGAAAATGTTTCTCTTCAAACAATAGACCAGGAACTGAACTTCTCAAGTCCCTTAACTGTTACTACTTTTCTAGTACTAATGGGAGTTTTTTTAAGGTCATATGGAAAGTCAGCATCTTGATCGGATCCTTATTTTCCCTTTTCATTACATTCATTTTAGTTGTTGCTGCTGTTGGAAGTCTTCAAGTAATTTTTGTCATTTTGTAAAGCTCTTTGTGATTCTGCAGTGCCAGCCTTCTTTAAGACCTAAAGGAATCATTTTTAATCATTGATCTGAGAAATGGTTGAATACCCAATGCCCACGTGTCAAAATTAGATTGCATCATTGTGGTGGGTAGGAAAGTAGACATGCATGATCAGTTTCATATACGTGTAAACACTGATCCACCTTCTTACCTATTCTGTAAATATAACAATGAATCAGAAACTTGAGGACAGTCAACATGTTAATATACACACAGTAACATTTAAAATTTCTTTCTTCTGTGTTAATAACTTGACTGTATCTAATACTAAGATGCATTTCCTGTCAAGAAACAAGTACAGATGCATAAATTCATCTTTTTCAAACAAAGACTTTCAATCTGAACCTTGTTTTCTTTGGCCCTTTGCTATAACCATCTGAGAGAACAAAAGGCAAGTACAGAGTAGTGAAGTAAAAATAATATATTGAGCTGCTTTTCTAAAACGGAAGAGTAAGATAAATGGCATTGTGTCCAGAGAAACATCCCAAAGGTTAACAGGATTAGTCTTTTCTTGAGCCTTTCAGCTATACTGCCAAATAATCACTGACCACTGGAATTAGGTCCAGTTAGAAGTGGCCATTTTTGTCTGACTCTCATTTGGCTCTGATACAACTTGAGGCCTGTCCATTACACCAGACAGATAAATACTCATAGTTTCTGAGGGAAACCAATTTATAGATGGGTTGTTTTACTATTTAACTAGAGGCATATATGTGAAGTAAATATATGCCAAAACTATATCTACTTATATAGTTTCACCTAGTCTGGTACAAGGTCACAGGAGTATAAAATGGTGACTGACTTTACTAAAACAGTTCTGATTAATGAACCTCACTTGCTAAGCATGACTAAACAACCAACATTATATTTTATTCCAAGAATTTGATCAATTCAGAATGAAACACATTTCACATTTATGTTTTCATCTACTAAGCTTAGGTAGAAAAAAAGGCATAAGTATGGGAGACACCACAGTGAGGATCAAACTCATTTCCCAGTAATAATGATTAACCAAATTAGTTACTTTATGTTAGACAAGTGTTATTTTGTCATTGATTATTATAATGTAAATTAATTAAACTTGTACCGAAAGAAGATCACACCTTGTCTTGTGAGCTGATTTTATATTATTTAGCTTTTCTTAACCTCTTCAAATCTAAATGTCAACTCTTATCTATCCTCCATATTCTCAAAATATGCACTTCTTACTCCTCATCTTATACAACTTCATTCAGCAACCTTCTACTTTGAGGTACTCTTGGGCCTTGTATCATATATATATATAATTTAATGAACTTTTGTTAAAAAATTATGAAGAAGAGTTTAATTCAGTTTATTTTTTAAAAAAAGTCACAACAAACACAAAGTTTCTATAAGTATAGTACTACTATGACTTTCTGGGACGTTCTAGAATTTGTTTTTATTTATTTGTAAGTTATGCTATGACTATAAACTGTTAAATGCATTGAAAAATAAATAAGTATTATCCAATTATATATATATATATATATATATATATATATATGTGTGTGTGTGTGTGTGTGTGTGTGTGTGTGTGTGTGTGTGTGTGTGTGTATGTATATATCCTTTTTTATATTTTAATATATTTTTGACTCTATTAAAAACATTTTTTTTTGCTAAGGATAAGGGAGTTATTATAAATAATATAAATTTGTTTATTTGTTGAACCAATGATTTTGATTTCATAATAGCCTGGACCCTTCTTCAAAAAGTTCATGAATCTTTAAAAAATAATCTCTTTTTTAACTAACTATATTTATTTCTCCAGTGTTTATTTTTCAAAACTTAAATATAAAATCTTCGGGGTGAGCTTTTTTGATAATGCTTATCACTAGATTGGCACTTACAAAGAAAGCTAGAATTATTTGTTCAGTAAAAACAAATGCATTTTATTTTTTATTTTATTTTCTTGTCTATTTGTTTAAAAAGTGTATGACAAATTGGAAAAAGTCTTTATGTGACGTGTTTCATCTTTTAGGACGTCATCAGACTAGGTTTGTTTACATGTGACTGCATGTGATATGACCACATGCGATGTGACTACATGTGCACTAATGAGAGGCAATGGGAATTTTAAATTTCAATTTAGAAAGAAAATTTTTTTTTAATATGTGTTTTGGGTATAATAATTTCATTAAGATTCTTTTTCTTTCAATCATCTTTGTTATTAATATATATATATATATATACACACACACATTATATATATATATATATATATATATATATATATACACACACACACATTATATATATATATATATATATATATATATACACACACACACATTATATATATATATACACACACACACACATTATATATATATATATATATGCAGGGTGTAGCAGCAAAATTGTCCAAATCATGTAACAGCATAATTATCCATCACCAAAAATGTTTAATATTTTTAAAAAAAAACACTAAATTGTATTTCTTTTCTCCAGGTTTTCAGATAAGACGTTTAACCCTCTTGATAGCATCTGAAAAAACCCTTGAATTATTCAGCTACAAAGATAACAGATTAAAATCATTTTGTGTCAGCCCCACTATATCTTCCAAACTGAGCAATGGTGAGAGGAAAAAGATCATCCAGGCCTTCAGTAATGCTACCAACATTCATACTCTGGCTTCCATCTTCAAAGTCTATTTTAAGAACCATCAAGAGAATGGTGAATAAGTTTAAAAAAGAGGGAACAGTATTGAGGAAAACTGAATCAGGAGATCACAACAGCAAAAGGGATCACCATTTCAACTTTTTTCAGCTAAAGAGATCAATTAGCAAAGCTCCAACTCAATCCATAAGACATTTGGCATGTGAGAGAGAAGTTTCAGCTATGACAGTCCAAAGAGCAGTGAAACAGAACTTGAAAATGAAATCATATGTGAAACCTTTGAGGCACCAGGACAGAAGGTTGGAAGGTTAGAGGGTGAAGATTATCTTGAATATAAGTTGGAAAATGATTCTGGGATAATATATTTTCTGTAGTTTACTGCTACTAACAAGCAGAATTTTTTTTTCTCTTGATGATGGCCATGTTGGGCAAAACTAGTCGAGGAATCTAAATGAAATAATAAAAATGAGAGAATATTAATCTACAACCAAGTGTGTCTGAAGATTTTAATATTTTTATTGTCCAAAACACACACACACATATATATATATATATATATATATATATATATATATATATGAAATTTATATCAATCCTTCAAGAGCTTCTGATCCCAAACTATGTTTAATTATGAACATGTCCTTTTCATTTATGAGCAATTTCATCGTGATTCTTTGGACTCTGCATGATACACTTAGTCTGGTACAAGGTCAGATAGATGAAGAGATTGTGTTATGCAATTTCTCTAAAAATTAAACTCTGTGCCTTGAAAATCAGCATTCAAAACATATTGGCTTGAATACTAATTTTTGGCACTAGTAGAAAATGAAAAAATCCAGTCGGACATAAAAGAAGCCTTGTAGCAAAATAGAGAACTATTTGGTTACTAACATTAGAAACAATAGTAAAGATATTCTTTTCTATGATTACATATGAAAATATGTTGGTAATGTAATAGTTACTGGCACAGAAAAGTGGAATCAGCATGCCGAGTTCAAATTCTGATTGATTCTGTTTCTTTCACTTCATGCTAATGCTCTTGGAAAAGACATGAATCCATTCCCCTCTAGTTATGGATTAAATAATAAAACTTCTTGCAGAAGAAAAACTGGTTTCAAACCTCTTTGGGGACTTTGTGGCACACTGTGCATCATTTCTCTGTTATCAGTTCTTCCAAAAAAGGTGTCTGGTTTGACACAAGCCTTTAATGCTATAACTAAAACCACTGTGTAATCTGGTGTTTTAGTTCTAAACTGGATTGTTGGGTGCTTATATGAAGAAATCAGTGGGAGAGTCTCTCTCTCTCTCTCTCAAATGGAATTTCTATTCTTGTTGCAGATCGTGTAATAAAAATGATCTTTTTTTAACCTCCACAATCTTACATATTTTAACTCACATAAACCAATTACCTTTGATACTAATGACAACAATTATAACATGACCCAGCTAGATGTTGATGTATTACAAAATGAGAATCTTATATAGGCTTAGTTAAAAACAGAGAGAATCAAAATCTAAAAAAAAATGTTCAAAATGTCTCAAATGACTCACCTTTAAAAAGAAATTTACAATATCTAGGAGGTGAAAAAGTGTTAGGTTGACTTGTGCATAAATAATTCATATATAAAAAGTCAAATTAGGTGCACCTTTGACTTGTGTGAATGCCATTATTATTTTGTTCATGTCATAAATCTCATCTTTAAACTATTCAGCTGCCTGTAAGTGACTTTTTATTTATTTCTGTTTAATGTTAAAGGCTACTGTATATAAATGAGGGGTGAAATGAGACGCTCAACATCTAAAATATTCTACTGAAATGTTCAGTAGACACATGAACGACCTGTTGCTACGTTTCATACATGGTGCATTATTTTCTTGAATCTCACTTGCCATTTCATGTGTGTCGATGTTTTATGCATTTTTCTTGAAGAATTGCCAAATTTCTGTTAATAATTGCATGCTTTTCTAAAGTTGACAAAAGACAAAAGTTGACAGAAGAGAGAAAAAAAAACAAACATGCTTATCTGAATTTTTATTTATAATCAGTGGGAAACAGAAATGAACAAAAGGTCACATTGTTGTTTAAAGTCTGGAGATGAAATATTTTTATTATTCTAAAATTTATTTGGACTAATATCCTTATCTTTTTTTTTTTTATTTTATTGTTTTGGCCAATATATCCTTATGCTTTTCCCAGCAACGAATTGCATCCAATTGCCATGGAAGATCTAGCAGGAAATTAAAGATGATCTTCATCTAAGTGCTGTGTCTCTTCAGAATATTAGGTAATCATAGCTTTCCACATCTTCCTATCTTTTGTAACTCTTAGCAATATTTGTCTTTTTATAATCCCTCCCCTTCCCTGTTCTGACATTTATTTATATAATCTTATCAGGCCTGCTGTTTTCCTCTGTCTTTTTTGCTGTTAATATGTCCTGTGAGTATCAAATTTTCCAAGCCTTCCTTCTTCAGTAGAAAATTACTTGTGATGCAGAGTGAAAGATCATTTATTTGTCACTCCACAAATACAAAATGCAATATACATGATCAAATTATAATGCGAGCGCATTGTGAACAGCCATACTTCATTGTTATGGCACATGATCCAAGATTATATTTATGCTGTGCTATCCAGAAATTATACAAGTTTCAATAAATTGAATTTTCATTTAATCACTTGAAAGTAAAAACATATAGCAGCAATTGCTTAGCAAAAAAGCAACAATTTAGTTTTACATAAACTTAAAATAACTACAATATAAATATATTTCTCTGTTAGACTCAAATCCAAGAAATTTCTCTGTCCCATACATACATATTTTTTTTCTCTGTCCTATATATATATATATATTTTTTTTTTCTCTGTCCTATATATATATATATATATTTTTTTTTTTTTTCTCTGTCCTATATATATATATTTTTTTTTTTCTCTGTCCTATATATATATATTTTTTTTTTTCTCTGTCCTATATATATATATATATTTTTTTTTTCTCTGTCATATATATATATATATATATTTTTTTTTTCTCTGTCATATATATATTTTTTTTTTTTCTCTGTCATATATATATATATATTTTTTTTTTTTCTCTGTCATATATATATATATATATATATATATATATATATATATATATATATATATATTTTCTCTGTCCTATATGTATATATATTACACTAGAATCTGTCCAAGAAATTGAAACACATAGCATTCTCTGGGACTAAGATATGGATCAATCCCTGAATCCAGGCCAATAGAATGGATCTAAACAGAGAAAAGAATGTACCAGATAGATTTTTTCCCTGTTTCTTGTAAATATTTACCAAAATAAAAGAAAGGATGAATATCTCAGTGTTACCAAGAAGCTAAAGAAACTCTGGAACTTGAATGTGACAGTAATGCTGGTTGTTATTGGAGCACTAGAAACAGACCCAAGTAAATTATGAACGGCTGAAGTAAGTGAAAATAAGAGAAAGAGATTGAACCATCCAGATGACAATGCTACTGAAAACAGCTTGAATACTAAAGAGAAGTATACTGAAGTGACCTACCGTCACTTAATCGTCAGTGGAAACCATGATTTACTAGCGATGTAGATATTCAATGAATGAATAAATAATAATAGTAGCAGCTGTAGGACATCATAAATAATATTATTAATAATAATTACGAAATTTATTTATCAGGTAAGATAATTCACCTATGAAATGAAATGTACATAAGTCTTTTTTTGTGTAGCACTTTTCACAGAGTGCACAGATACTATGCTGATCCTAGATAGAGTGCACCTATTTTGTAAGTAAAAGTGCCAATCCATATGTAAATAATCCAGTCATTTTTTTTATCGGTATATTTATAGTATTAATAATAGTTATAATAATACCAATTAGATTAATATTATTGTTAACTATGCTGACTCTTGTGGTTCTTCTAAGGATTGAACTCACCATCTTTGGTTAACAAACTTCTGAAGATATGAAGCTCCTACTCCTCAGCTTAATGGATATGTTCTATGCAGTGGCAGTAGCAGGTTTGTCTCCCTGTCAAAGTGGATTTAGCACTTAAGCATTAAATTTATTGAAATTTCTCAGTTTGAATTTTTTTTATTGTCTAGTGAAGTGTTCGTCAGTTTATTGAGCAAGATCCTGTTTTATCAATTACAACTAATACTAGTATTACTTATTAATAAGCTAATAAAATTCCTAACCCATTCTAAGTGTTTACTATCCAGATGAACACCTGGAGAAACCTGAGGTGCCCAATGGCCAAAATGGTGTAATAATTACAATAAAAATAAAGATAATAGTCTGAATGTAAATAATAGAAGCTTATTTTTCAGCATAGTCACCATAATTCTCAGGTGAGGTATAGTAACTATTTACAATATTTACTTCATTCTGAATCTTTTATTTAATCCACCGGAATAGAATGTTCTAATTCCACATGCCATGCCTTGTTTGGATATTTCACTTTCAGTTAATTCCCTTTAGTAGCTCAACTCTCCCTTTACTGAGGTTTTAAATTCCAAAGTATATCACCTGAAGAAGGCTGGAATGTACAATGGCTACAACATCATGAAAATGGCAATAAAGATGAGGACCACAGTCCAAATGATGTAAATAGTCACCATTTTTTGCCATACATTATTTCCAAATGTTTCATACACTTTTTCATTTTGGATATGAAAAATTTTCTGTTCCATTTTTGACCCAATTATGTCTTTCAATTTTCAAGTAATAGATGAAAATTTCTAAAATTTCAACCCCAAAGTCTATTTGTTCCAAAGCAAAGTTATACAGGTGGTGTGCATGTTTCTCTCTCCAAGATAGATGCCGTAGAATAGGAGATCTTATTTATCAATCAACCTTTATAAAATCTACAATGACTCAATTGTAAAACAAAAGAAAATAGATAGAAGTGTTTCGTAGGCTTTTGTAGGGAGAAAAGATCTTTGATAGTCTTTACTGAATAAAATGATAAGAGAATCCAGGCTTTTGAATAATAAATATTGATGTTTTATTGATTAATTTTGAAAACAATATTTCTCTTTTGACTTAAACATCCTTATCTAGTATACTTATATTTTGTAGGATGGTTAACTCAAAATTCAAAATGCTCAATGAATTTGGACGATTCCCTTCAACAAGGGGGAGAAATAAATTGATCTTTTAAAGAATGCCGATATTTTTATAACTCAAATAACAGTCAATTAAAATGTCTGAAATGTCCATCAATGTTTTCTCTTTCTTAAATTTGCAAACTTTCTCATTTTTTTGAGCAGTCTGACTTCTCAAGCCTCCTCAATATTTCCATCTTATAAAAGAGGCTTTTAACTTTTCAATAATTAAAACTGATAGATGCCACTCAAGAAGAAAACTTACACAATACAGTCACCAAGTCAGAAAACCAATCAATAATGATTACAGAGTTAAGCACACATTTTGACTGCAGTATAAAGTCAATTGGGCTACTTAGTCTTCTTTGCATATATTACCAGCCATCGGGTTGCTTTGCTTATGCTAGTGTCCGTTTGAGAAAATAGTTTTGTCCGCATCTGTGTCCACCTTCTTTCTCGGATGCCTGGGTTGATTTCAATTAGGATTTATGGATTGATTTCAACCATAAATACAATTTCATGAAAGATTTGGTTTACATCCAAAGAATCAAAATCTCAGTGTTTGTTTATAGCTTTGTGGAATGAAAGTCAGTTCAATCGAGCTCACATGAGCCATATCATGTTGCCCTGTTGCAAGATTTATTTCACGCAATTTAAGATTAAAGATTTGTTTTTGTTAATCCAACAAAAAGTATAGCATCAACTGTGTTAATTTTAAATTGATCTCTTTTCACTTGGAATCAAATTCCCATTGAATCTGAGAAGCCTCTGCTTTGTCGATTCTACACACTTTGTTTTCTCAACAGGCCTAAAAAAAACCCCAAAAACAACAATCCCAGGATTTATTAACAAAACTTCAAAATAAAAAAAATAAAAATTTCTTTGATTAGACTTTCAACAGTTTTATATCGTTCCAATTGTTAAAAATAAAAAATGTGGGGACATTTCCTGGAGAAGCCAATGACCTTTGCAATGATTTATTTGCTATTCTCTCATACTGCCAGAATGTCTTGATGCCTCCATTTTTATATAAATATTTAAATGCTTTTTTCAAAGTGCAAAGAACAGAAATGTCAGTCAACAGATTCAGTGAAATTATAACAAGATTTTTATACATACATTGAAAAATAAGTTTATTTAATTTAAATAATGAATTATTTAAATAATTTATACAATATTTAACAAAAGCTGATATTAAAAGTTTGTTTTAAATTTTTAAATGTCTTAGAACTTTTAATAAGACCTGGAAGAAAGTCATATATGTTGAGTCAAAGTTGAAAATTTTCCTTCTCTGATGTGTATCTGTATTGATGAGTCTTATCCATTAACTGAACCCAACACCTGGAGGACATTGATTTCAACTAAAACTCAAAATTGGGTTATAAGAATTATATTTATGACCATATAGCATACAAGAGACCCCCCCACCTTCTTGGCATATACCCCCCCTTTTTTAAAGGCATACAAAAACTCCATCTTTTTTTATGACATACAAATGATTCAGCATCATTCATTTATATGCCAAGTCTCTTGAGAAATTGAGCGACCAAAGCTCTCCACAACTTCCTATCCTTTGTAGCTCTTAGCAATGTTTGTCCCCTTACTATCTCTCCCAGTCCTTGTCCTGCCATCCACTTACAAAAGCTTGTTTGGTAAGTTACAGTTTCTATCTGCTCTTCTTTTAACTATGTCCTGGGAGTGTTAAATTTTCCTATCCCTCTTTCTTCATTATGTGTTCCAGATTCTGGCACTGATTCTGAATATAAGTGTCATTTTTGTTTCCATTTTCTTTGAAACTTCATCGTTGCTCACATGTTAAGTCCATGGCATTCTCAACATCCTTCTGTAGGACCACATTTATGTTACTACAAGTTTCCTCTCCATCTGTGAGGGAATTGTCCAGCATTCACTGCCATATATTGAAGGATAATATTACACAGCAGTTCAGTAATCATCTTTCTTAATATTTCTTTTTTTTTAGCTTAGGAAGGAGAGGGCACACATCTTTTCACTATTTCAATGTGCCTTCAGTTTTCTGTGTCCCATTTTCTGTTGTCCATTAAAACATCTTCCCATATATTTAAACCTCTATATTTGTACCATTATTTACTTATCCTATTCTGGTAGAAGGTCACACTTATAGGGCACCCAGTAAAGATTAAGCTCGATATAGTACTAATCTTTCCAAGTACAGATCTTATATAGTGCTTAATGACTTTTTAAATGGTTTATATAATGCTTAATGACCTTCTAAAAGGGTTATGTAATGTTTAATGACCTCTTAAAGGGTTTATACAATGTTTAATGACCTTTCAGTGAGTTGGTGCCATATTTAATTACAACTTAATGGGTTCATGCTATGTTTGATAACATTTTAAAAGGTTTGTGCAATGTCCAAGTTTAATGTTTTTTTTGGTCAATTTATTCTTTGACCAACTTCAGATCCATGCAGCATTTTTGAATAGAGCCCAGAACAGAAGAAAGCACTATTATAAATAGTAAAGATTTGTTCTGACCAATTCCAAAATTCTCAGTGGATCTGAAGTTTCCAGATTAAGTGAATTCTGAGAATATCAATAAAGATTCAAAGTCCTGTGAAATCGAGATCTTCTGGCTTTAATGTTATTTCACCTTTTAGGACTTTAGAAATATTGAAAATCCCAAACAACAAAATTATTATTAATTTTCTTTAAACAATTAATTAGGCAATTAAAATGTAATTCTTTGTCTACTTGAATAAACCTTTCAAATGAGGTCAAAGGGATTTAAAGATTATTTTTTCAATTTTTGAAAACATGTTTAATTAACTGATATGTGTTAAGTATATTTAGTGTGACTTACCTGAACAGGAAGCTATTTCAAAAATAAGAAATTTCCTATTATGCAAATTATATGTCCAGTACACTTACCTGCAAGAAAACAAAAAAAGAAACATTAAAAAATAATCAAATAAATGTTACTATTTTTATTCTATAATATTTAATACATTTGCATCTTTTCTTTTTAATTATTAACACTAATTTATTAATTAATTAATTAATATTACAATCTCTCCTCCATAATTGTTACAAGTGAATATTTTATGTTTAAATAATGGCAACATTTATTCCAGTTATATGGAAGATAAATGTTATTTATTTGTTCTGACAATAACTTCATGTTACATTTAAATCTGACTATAGTAAGTCTTTAAAACAGTAAGAGGCAACTTAAAGTAAACTTAGCAAAACTTGAATTTTTCAAAATTGCTTCTGCATATATGATAATATTGAGCATTAGTGGAAATTTAAAAAGACAGCATGCAAAACTCACAAATAATATGTGAAATGCTGTGTTACAACATCCCCAAAATGGAAAATTGATGCATTCATTCATCACATCATATGTAACTCTGATACCATTTTAAGGGCCAAAAAAAAAAAATGTTTAAAACATAAATTATTTAAATGTTTTCCAAAATGAATGGTTCCAGGCACTGAACGAATAAATATTTTATCGTTAATTTTGTTTTGTTTACAAATATAACAAAAAATTGGAAATAAATTTTATCAACCAAATTTCACAAATATTATGGGACAAACATAAATTTTTCATAAGCTTTTAAAATATAAAATAGGTGATTATTTTGAATTGACATGATTTTACAATTGCTTCCCTTATGCACATCCATACATATTCTCAGCAAAATTTTCAGGCCATGTAGTAAAATCCTTAACATGCTAAGTCAGTTCATAGTTTTCCTTTTTCTTAGATTTTCATGGCAGAAAATAAATTAAGCCACATATATAAAGGGCAGACAATGGCTAAAAACAAGTAAATAAGTTAGAGCCTGAAGGTAATTGAATATTTTTTCAATTAACAACATCCACATATTGAAGAGATTTACACATACAACATGTACACAGACGCCACTACAGACGCACCACACATATCCACACACATAACAAAACTGCATTACATACAAATGTTTTGAATGAGAAATCTATATTCACTTTAGATAATTAAATGTACATGTTGTATACACTTATACAGTACATATAGAATGACAATAGATAGATAATAATGCTCATTTCTAAGTATACCTGTCCTCTATCTCAGTATATTCCTATCTAAGTATATTCCTATCTATCTAAGTATATTCCTATCTATCTAAGTATATTCCTATCTAAGTATATTCCTTCCTATCTAAGTATATTCCTATCTATCTAAGTATATTCCTATCTAAGTATATTCCTATCTATCTAAGTATATTCCTATCTAAGTATATTCCTTCCTATCTAAGTATATTCCTATCTAAGTATATTCCTTCCTATCTAAGTATATTCCTATCTATCTAAGTATATTCCTATCTAAGTATATTCCTATCTAAGTATATTCCTATCTATCTAAGTATATTCCTATCTATCTAAGTATATTCCTATCTATCTCAGTATATTCCTATCTATCTAAGTATATTCCTATCTATCTAAGTATATTCCTATCTATCTCAGTATATTCCTATCTATCTAAGTATATTCCTATCTATCTATCTAAGTATATTCCTATCTATCTATCTATCTTCCTATCTATCTATCTATCTATCTATGCATACAGGCAAACACGTATATTTTACATATTTTTTAATAAATCAGAATAATTGCGAAAGGGATGTTATACCAAAACACCAAAAACTGTTCCATACCTAAATAGTAAAGCAAAATATTATTTTCAGTAACATGGTGTTACATGACGGCCAGCCACAACTACAAGAAATTGTCAGGCATCTGGTAACAATCTCTGCTACAATGGGCATTTATTCCCCATTGGATAACCCAAGATGTTCTATTAAAGGTGGCCTGTATTAACAGAAATTGCACACACCAACCAAAATTTCAAAGGGGGAAAAATACCTATATGAGAAAAAGATGGTACAGCTAATATTCCAGGCTAGCAAATGTATTAGTTTGCCTTTAAAGGTGGAAAGGGGTAAAAGAAATACACACGCACATGTATGTATATGTAGATATATCAATAAATCTAATGATAAGAAATGACAAATTATTTTAAACAACAAAGTCATTTTTTTTTCAGCATAATTTCTTTCTCAATTAACTTAACACAATATTTATTAAACATATCAAAAATTACAGATGAAAATCAAGGTGACAGACTTTTTGATCCACTCTCTATCCGACTTGGTGTATTTTTGTTTTAGCAAAATTGTTTTTTTAAATTTGAGTTCCTCACTGAAACTCATTGTGATTCCTAAGCTGAACAACTAAAGGTTTTTAGTTTATATGTTATGAACTCTCCTGTCATCTTTGATATATGAAGATCCAGTAGCTCAATTCTTCACATTTCAATTGATTATAGTGATGACAGCTTTTGTTCAGAACCAATCACACATTTCAGAAGAATGATCTTCCTGATGTCATTAGTTCCCAAGTAGGCATTTATGCAGATGACACTACCATTTACTCCTGTCTCTATAGAAAATCCATCAGAGTTGGCAAAGTTAATCTGGCCACTGCTCTTGAAAAGGACCTCCAATCACTGGTTAACTGAGGCAGAAAATGGCTTATAAATTGTAATGCCTCAAAAACTAAACTGCTCTCATTTAACAACCATAGAGAAAGTTTCCTGCCCACCATCAGAATGGCTGCTGCTTGACTCATGGAGAACAACACACTCTGCACCTTCTTGGCCTGACGTTCTCAACTAATTTGAAGTGTAATGACTACACTGTATCAACAGCTGCATCTACTGCAAGGAAAGTTGGGTCACTGTGTCGTACCAAAAGGTTTTGAGTCCATTTTGCGCATCTACACTTCATCTGTGCATTGAATACTGTTGCCGTATCTGGTTAGGTGTTTCTGCTATTCATCTCGAGATTCTTGACAAAATCCAAAGAAGGATCTGCAATGTAATCAATCCTGACTTGGCACCTTGACTTCAGTCTCTTTCTCACTGATGTGATGCAGCTTCCTTCTGTCTTTTCTACAAATATTTTCATGGCTACTACTCTGACAAGCTTTTTTTCCCCTGGTGCCCAGACTATTTGAGTTGAAGTGTGCTACTAGATTGGCATCTAGGTCCCACTCTCTTACTGTTGAATTAGGTAAATGTAACTGCCATTTCTACTCCAACAGTTTCTTTTTTTTCACACTACCCCCACCCATGGAACTCCCTTCCATTTCCTTGCTTCCCTGTTAATTACAATCTTCAAAAGTTTAAATGCAACATCAACTACCATCTTCAATCTTCTTGAACTTTGTTCAGCTTTTATCCTTTTCTTGGTCCCCACTATACCCAGTCTTTTCTCCCACCTTCACTCTCTGTAATCCCCTGCGTACTAGTGGCATTCTTACCTTGCTTGGGGTGAAATGATTTAGAAAAAAACTGGATATAAAGAATTGGTGCATCTATTGTGCCATGACGATTCCAAAGAACCCTTCAAGTTTTGAATTCAGTTTCCCTTTTAGAATAGTTGTCAACCAAAGCTAAAGAGTCCAGTCTACCCTACTATTTAATCTATAGCTATGTTATATATAATATTTGTAAGTCTGTAGATAGATACAAATGTATAGCTAATGAAATAAATAAATTGATATCCTAGTTTATTTTCATATTACTGTAGATATACATATTTGTATTTTATTGTTCTTGTAATAAGCATATGTATATATTTCAATTATATGTTCATGAAACAAGAATCTCCCCAATGGTTCTGCATAAGAACAAAGCTCTAAAGAACAAACTCAGAATCTCTCTAGAAATGGTTATTCCATTCTTCTTTGGCAGCAAAGTCAGTCATTCATAATCAAATCAATAAATTTACCAGTTTCTTTTTTTTTCCTATATTTCTTCACCACCTAAAAAAAGAAAATACTTTTTCGGATTTTCTTGATATCAAATTTGAGAGCACAACACCATTTTTAAATATCAAACCTGTAAAAGCATTTAGAATTGGTTCTAAACAGAAATCAGGTTTTCTAAGAATAAGGAGAATTGCAATCCATATCTATAACGAAAATGGTAAACAACATTCCATAGAAAGCAGTTCAAAAAGAAAGAAAAAGCAAAAGACAATGAGAAACAGTTTTGAACAAAGGGGAATGAAAGAAAGAAAGAATTTTTCTGGGGAAACACAAAATGAAAGAGAAATATAGAAGGAAGTACAAAAGAGATTGATAGTGAAAAAAAAAAGAGAGAGAAATTATGATAGTAAGAGCAAGTGGAATTTATATATATATATATATATATATATATATATATGAGGGCAACTCAACACCCAGAAAAATGACAGTCTGTTTCATGCTAAACACAACCGTCAGGCCATGCATTTAGCATGAAACAGACTGTCGCCTCTGGGTGTTGACTTCAATGTCCACTTTTATATTTACATACAGTCTATCCCTGATAGTGAGCACTTTAATCTATAGATATAGCATACCATAAGACTATATTTTATCATATTGCTCTTCAATCGAATTGAATTGAACTCTCCGGGCCACTGATGTATTTTGTATAGAAAATGTTAAAATTTACTTTCCTTTCTGCCATGCGATGATAGCTTAGAGGTAGAATCTCTGACTGATAACAAATTGGTCAGGTTTCGACCCCGGCTAGAAGCAATCGGATGTCTAGCCACACTGAAAAGCTGTGATACAGTGAAACAGTCTCTCTGTATATGACTATATATATATATATATATATATATATATATACTTTTTGCCATCCTCATTGCTGAAGGTTGGGAACCATGGACAACTGTATCAATATTTGTGCAATGTCTTGTTGGCAGTCTGTCTTGGAGAAGAATTACTGATTTCAGAACCAGAGATGTGACTCCTTTGTCACATTGTGATGAGGGAGGATGAACTGCAGCTTGGTAGCCAGCTTCTGAGTAATGGTTGGCAGAGGATTTGAGACCCACTGATCTCACTTTTTGCCTCATGAGACTCATGGACAATAAGATGTGCAGGTGGCTTGAAATGAGAAATCTGAGAGCTGGGTTCAAATCCCAATCAACCTCATGACATTTACTTCTGCACAAATATCCTTAAGAAAGGGTTAAATGGAAGGGCAGGCTTCGCACTCTAAACATGGTTGGAAACCAGTCTAGGAGAAGGACAACTATGAATATATATATATATATATATATATATATATATATATATATATATAGATAATATTAGTGGTCAATATATATATATATATATATAGATAGATAGATAATATTAGTGGTCAATATATATATATATATATATATATATATATAGATAATATTAGTGGTCAATATATATATATATATATATATATATAGATAATATTAGTGGTCAATATATATATATATATATATATATATATAGATAATATTAGTGGTCAATATATATATATATATATATATATATATAGATAATATTAGTGGTCAATATATATATATATATATATATATATATATATATAGATAATATTAGTGGTCAATATATATATATATATATATATATATATATATATATATATATAGATAATATTAGTGGTCAATATATATATATATATATATATATATATATATATATATATATATATATATAAATCTATATGAATAAATTTCCAAGAGGATAGAATCCAGGTAGAACTCAATGTCCAGGACAGATACATTTCCCTCTCACACTTGTTTCCCACTCTCAGTAAAATTTTGTTTTTTTATACCTGCAGTTATATTTTCCGATTTCTATTTGAATTTGTAGGTCTGATGAATTGGATCGTGATTACAATTCCAATGTACTAAATTATAACCATGGAATATTAGTATTTGATACAACAATAGTTAATAAAAATGAACACGCTACCGCCCCTGTCTGAATGATTGGATTTCTCTGTATCCTTGGAAATAGGAAATTATGAATTTATATGTGCGTTTAAAATTCAGTAAATTCAAAAATAAGTTATTCCAAAATTCGCTTGAAGATGAAACAGAACTAATGCTTTTAATTTAATTATATAATTAAATTTGAAGTTTTTAGCTTCAGTTTTTGAAACATGGTTATTACTGTGTAGCGAAGAAACCATATTTTCAATCAGTTAATTTATAATATTAATGCGCTGTAAATTTACATCGAGCACTATTTTGTAAAAATAAAAAATATCAATAAGAACACTGGATTATATATATCTTACTGTTCTTCCTTATATATATATATATATATATATATATATATATATATATATATATATATATATTTATATATATATATTGACATGAAGTGGGATGATTATATTGAATCACTTGTTTAGTCTGTTGCTAGAAAAGTTGGTTCACTAAGCCATGTTAATCATTTTGTCCTACCAGAATCCATCTTGCATGTTTATAAATCTACCATTTATCTTTGCATTGAATATTCCTGCCATATAGCCAAAAGGGAAGCTACTGACCCACATTAGAAAAAAAAATTCTATCAATTATTTGAACTTAAAAGTATTTTCTTTTTATGACTTTTTTGGTTGATGCAATCTGCTACCTTTTTCAATATTTTCTAAAGTGTGGAAATGAAGTTCTCATTTTTGTCATTTTTACACTGGTGTGTTTTTCAGCCTTCATCACATGCATGTAGCTTCTAGTAATTCTTATGTGAACAAAATTCATTCAGGTATCTGAGATTTATGCTGACATGAAATGTTTAGAATGAATCTAAAGAAACTTGCAAATAAAAGCAGAAAGTCTTAATTCTTGACACAACATTTTCATGCTTCAGTTTGTGAATTGTTCTGAGGAAATGGTGAAACTCATGAAAAATATTATCAGATGATGCTTAGATTGGCAAGTGCAATATAAACCAAAGGAAGGCTGAAGATCATATTGGCTGAAGTATTGTAATAAAACAATCAAGATAGAGATACTAGAGTGAATGATTCATAAGCTGATTACAAAAGTTTTATGCGATATATGAAGAGAGAATGCTATTAAAACATTGATTGAAATAAAGATGTAGATATGTGTCCGAGTAACTAAGCAAATACAGAGTTTTTGTCTCCATCATTAAACAACAATAATGAGTTTTGTAGTCCAAATAATTCCTGGAATAATAGCTGATAATGTTTCATATCAGATTTTGAACAACTTTCAATGAAATTTGGAAAATTAAGTGAACCTCTTCATTTCTCTTCATTTTTTTAAATTTAAAATGCTGATTGTGTTAAGAGAGAGAATATTTATTTTTTTCTGTTTTATTATTATTATTATTATTTTGTAAATTATCAAGTAGAATTCCACAAGATTTTTGTGAATGAAGTCAAGACAAAAATGAATAATTCCTTGGAACTTTATCAACAAATAAAGTGCTTGAGCTGTCGATTTGTATTGGAACTATTACATGATGAGTTGGCAAATGTTCACCCTTTCTCTTTTCCTTCATTTGTATATTAAAATAATGATTTGATTACAAGATAAGCCCTCAAGGCTAGATTGATTAGACAGAAGAATTAGTTTTTTTAAAGAATGGTTTGCTTCTATGGTTGATTTTTGTTCAAGGGCATAAGAAGTTGGACAAAAATAAAAGACAAGAAATAATTTAAATGACAAACGATAATTTGATTCATACGTGATTGTTACACGGCTTACTAGCAAATAGATCGCAAAGGTTGCTTGATAAATGGGAAAATGTAACAAAATAAATAAGTTAAACAAGTTGAATTATTTGGCTTTGCCGGTAATTTACATTTGACCTTTTTTTTTGTGGAAATGATCTGCAATTGTTGGTTAGTAATCAAGAAGATTGTCTAGTGCTATACCAAGCCATTCATGTCATCTTTGGAGAAAGGAGTTACTTGGTAATGCCCACCTCCTCTCCAACAACTAATACTGTGTACATGGTACTAATAGCAGAGAAGAATCTCTGATTTGAATACATTAAGAGATTGTCAGGATGCCATGTTTGGTTCTTGATGAAATATCTCGGCCAATTGGCAGTTATTAGACAATACTCATCTTCTCTTCAGTTACAATGGAACAATTTTGGGTTCTTGCGCACGCATTTTCATGGGAAACGCCATGGGGTTAGCTACAGCAAAAATGGAATTAATGATTTTTTCTTCTGGCTGAGGATTTTGGGAAAGGCATAAATCTTTTATCTCTCCTATCATCCGGTTCACACTCTTCTCCGATCTTTAAAACAGGAGTAGATGTTTATCCCTTTTTTTCCCTTTTAGGATTAGGTTTCTGGTTCCTTCTAAAGTCTACTATACTCCTAACACTTGTCCTTTCTTATGTTAATATATCTCCACACAGTAACCCTCTACATCGGGCGGCTCTTGGGCTTTGGATTGGGTAAATATTAGTAAAAAAAAATCTAGAGGTAAAAATGGTAAGATAATCACTGATGGAGAAAGACAATTCTGAATTCATAACTGTACAGAAACTAACAGAAAACTACTATACTATTTTCCTCAATGACAACTATGTCCCTGTACAGCTTATTAATATTAAAAAAAAGAAAGCTGTGGAGAGCCATAATCACATATGTTCAGAATGGGCATAATACTGAAAGTTCAAAGAAAAAGAGAATTTTAATGATAGAAAAGCTTGTCAAAATACCATATTGATTCTTTTAAAGGATCTTTAGGAGATGCAGTTATTTCTTAGCAGTGAGTGTCCACCTCCTCTAGAGTTATGTGGAATTTGTTTTATCAGACAATTTAAACGGTTATTTCTCAAAGGAAAAAAAATGAGAAGTCAAATACGTACCTATATATGTAACAATTTCTTATTCTAACCCTATAAAAAATAATTCCAGCTGAGCCCCACAGCTTCTAAGGTCCACTTTGTGTGAGATCAAACTTATTGTAAACAAAGAAAGAAAAACCTGTTGCATAATAATGTAGATTTTCCAGTGAGCCACAAGACAAAAGAGAAGATGACTTAAAAAGATAAATCTTACTTGAGAGATATGAATATTGTGGAACGTGAAAAGTAAAACCCATAATCATAGGGACACTGGAAATAGTTCCAAAGATCCTTGCAAAAAAAAACTATAAGAATTATGACAATTCAAACTATGTACCTTGATGAAGATATTAAAAAAATTAAAAAGAGTGCAAGAGACTTAAAGAGACTTGCTGTCACTTGATCTTGAAAGCATTAATGAATTAATAAAAATAGGAACATTAAACCAAGCAATAACATATAATAGAAATAATTATAATATATTAATAATAAATAATGACAATACTAGTAATGCTACTACTAATATTACTACTACTAATAATAACGGACTTATCATAGCACTCAAAAAGAAATCCTCAGAGATCTAAAAATGCATAAAATTTGTTTTAAATAACCTGTAAAATTTAAAATAAAAGTAAATAAATGATTGAATGATTGGTAATAATTGTAATCTGGAAGAAATAAAGTTTACCAAAGTAGCAGCAATAAGTTAAAACTATAATTCAGTTGTTCTAGACTTTAGCAATTATATGAAGCCTCTGGTAAAGTTTTAGTGAAAAAGGTTTTATCTCAAAAGGTAATGAACTGTTCCATGAAGAAAATTTTCGAATACAAAAGTGATTATTTTTCTAACTCGTTACAATAACAGGACAATTGCTGATGATGTCATGACAAAATGGATGCTATTCAAATTTACCATCTGCAATTCAGTCTAATTGCTCCAAGGCAGACAATTTTGTAGAGAATACAATGAGTTTAATAAAAGAAAGGACAAGGACATTATTTTAATACGAGATTGCAAGCAAAAATCTCAGAGTTATTATGAAAATGGCATCCCCCCCCCATTTAGCAAAGCATTTTTGTGATAATTATCTACCAAGTTATTAAACCCGAAATGTGAGGTAAGTGGAGGAGGTTATAAGGAAATTTTGGCATTTCAATTGAGAAAGTTTTCACCAAAATGTGAGATGTATGCATTAATATTATTCTGTTGTTGTCATCATTGTGATGATATTTAAATTTAACATTGCTTGCATATTAGATTTCTTTTGTTTTATTTCAAAGTGTGAGAGTGTGCTGAACAACAGCAAATCCTCAATCCCTCCTCTACTCAACCAATTCAAAGTCCTGACATCTAGCGCAGATAAGGTTGGATGCTTTGCTCGGAAATTCTCCTCCAACTCAACACTTGACTCATCCGGAGTACCAACACCTAATTTCTCCCCTAGAACCAAGGCTTGACTGAGTGATATGCACATAACCCTATCACTGGTCTTGAACATTATTTCTAAATTAGACTGTCATAAGGCAAGTGGACGTGGTGGGATACCATCCGTCATCCTAAAGAAATGTGCTCTCGAACTGGCCCCAGTTTTCTCCAAACTCTACAATTATTGCCTCGCTGCTTCCTGCTTTCCAGCTTGTTGGAAGTTCTTTGTAGTTCCTGTTTTTAAGAACTCTGGAGAACCTCCTGACCTCTATAACTATTCCTTTATTAGTCTCCTACCACTTTTCGGTAAAGTATTCAAGGCTTTAATCAATGCAGAAGTGGTTAAGCATCTTGCCTCTCATGATCTACTCTGATGAACAATATGGATTTTGTTTTGTCTGGTCTACTGCTGATATTCTTACAGACATCACTGAATATGTATATCAAGCTCTTGATAATAACAGTAAAGCTCGTACTGTGGATCTAGACATCTCAAAGGCATCTGACAGGGTTTGGAATGCTGATCTTCTGTGTAAGTTTCAGGGCAACAGTATTAGAGGACAATTGTTTGATTTAATCCAATCGTTCCTATCAAATCATGAAATGATGGTTGTCCTGAATCGGCTCACTTCCAGATCCTTTTACACGAATGCGGGTGTTCACCAGGGCACTATACTGGGTCCTACGCTGTTTCTGATCTTCATCAATGATCTTCCTGATGTCATCAGTTCCCAAGTAGACATTTAGAGACAATACCTTTTACTCCTGTCTCAATAGCAAATCTGTCAGTTAACCTGGCTGCTGCTCTTGAAAAGGACCTCCAATCAGTGGATTACTGGGCCAGGAAATGGCTTGTAAATTTTAATGCCTCCAAAACTAAACTGCTCTCATTTAACTGCCATAGAGAACTTCCCTGCCTGCCATCAGCCATGCTGATGCTTGACTTCAGGAGAGCATCTTACTGTGTCTTCTTGGCCTCATGTTTTCAACTGACTTGGAGTGGAACAACTAGTTTGAATCAATAGCTGCATCTACTGCAAGGAAAGTTGGGCACATCTCTAATGTAGTAGTTAGAAGGTCACTTGCAGTAGTGAATGATAGTCTAGTGTTTAGTGAAGTCCTGCCTTCTTAAAAGTGATGGTCATTTTGTGTGTGTGTGTGAGAGAGAGAGAGAGAGAGAGAGAGAGAGAGAGAGAGAGAGAGAGAGAGAGAGAGAGAGACACACACACACACACAGACAGACAGACCTTAGAAGTAGCACCTTCCAGAGTGTATTCAGCCACAATGCACAGGCTCATTTCCCTGGGATCAAGTCTGAAGTGCCATAACTTAAAATTCTTGCCCATCTTTGGTTTTTTGTGGACAGAATACTGAACTGTGTCATGTATGTTCAGAACATTGTCCAACACTTTATACTGTTATTTCTGCAACAAAAAGGCAATTTACTATTCCTGCAGGATAATAATGACTACAAGAAGCCATGTCGTACTTAACATGCTCTGTAAAATGTTTCATAACTTCCCTAATCAGCTGCCCATTGAATATGTATGAAATGATGGGACAATGCTTGACTCATTCAGTTAGCCCATCTACAACTCTTGCTGTATTGAGTCAGCAGGTGCAAGAGGCATGAAATAAATCACAGTATGCTATTCATCATCTGGATGGTTGTATGCATATGAAAGTACAGGCTAGTGTTAATGTCCAAAGAGGATATACAGTGTATTTATATAGGGTCTGAGTGCTTTTGCTAAGCTTCATTTTGGAACCTGGGCATGTAGCATATATCATGTATAGAGGAACAGTTACATTTTTATTGTAATCCAGTTATATTAGATGCATTTTGAATCTTGAGTGAATTGAAAAGCATTCAGGATGTTGCTAGTTGATTTTCTATCAACACAACCATATATATATATATATATATATATATACTTTTTAAAAAGTAAGTTACTCCAAAATTCGCTTAATTTTCAGTCAAAATTTAAGGGGAATATTCAGCTAATAACTATGTATAAAGTTGTTGATTTATTGATAAACCATATTATATATATATATATATATATATATATATATATATATATATATATATATGCATGCACAGGCAGACATAATCTGGCAGAGAAAGAGAAGAATTTATGGTAATTACACTACTTAGAGAGAATGCAAAGATATATTTGTGTACATAGACATATCTATGTGGATAGGCAAAATAAGTGCGTTTAAATCAGTTTATAGATGAACAGGTTTAGAAAAATAAAAAACAAAATGAAAGAAAATATATTTTATGTAGAAAAAGGACTTTTAAAAAATCTGGAAGTGATTTATTTTAAGAGTAAAACAAAAAAAGACAAAACAGATTATGATAGAGAGAGGCCAGTATAGACAGAGAGAGGCCAGCATGAACAGGGAGAGGTGAAGACATCAACTGATCTGAACAGAGAGATAAGAAAAGGTTCAGATTGACAGATCGTATTGTCCCATAGGTTAATGTTGAATAGTTACAAATGTCAATGGCTATGAAGTGTCAGTGAGATAAAACCAAAGAATAATTACTATTTATATAATATTTTCTCCAAGCTCAAATACAGATTTCTTTGAAAAATGTGATGACATCAATTAATGGCTGAATTGCTAAACTCTGACCCCCAAATATTGATTTATATCGCATTAAAAGAAAAAGAAAAGATGGTTATAAAGATTATATAGGAATCATTAACTTACCATTGATAAAATATGTCACATGTCAAAAGTGTGCATACATCAAATGAGAAAAATGTTTTGAAGAACTGGATGCTATCTTGCGTACTATGCAAGAAATCACTTATATTCATAGTAACCCTTATTTTCAAGAGTATTTGGTACTGGCATACTGCAGTTAAAATGTAGTAAGAAAATAGAGACTAAAAGAATTCTAGAGAGGGGATACAAGCGAGACATCTTAGAAAGGCAAAGGAGTGTATTGGCTGAAACCAATATGTCTATTTGAAAAATATTATGTCATTTTAAGAGTAGCCTTAGAAAGGCCAAAGAATGTATTGGCTGAAAATCAATAAGTCTATTTGGAAAATATTATGTCATTTTAAGAGTAGCCTTAGAAAGGCCAAAGAATGTATTGGCTGAAACCAATAAGTCTATTTGAGAAAGACTATGCCAATTTTAACGAGTGAATACAAGAGATACATTCAGACCAGAGAAATAAATGTAGTCATTTATTAATCATAGATGAATTTTGGTAGAAGAACCTGGTGGGCATCAAACTCGCTACTGAATAAAAAATATCATCATTATAATTTTATTACTGTGAACATGAATGAAGAACCATATTGTCATTATCAAAACTGTTATGAAAGTAAACGAAGGCAATAAAGAACGAGTGTTTTTATTCTAATGGATTTTACCCTTAATGTCAGCCTTCACCTAAGTATGTTTTTACAACTTTTGGTTTGGTTCACTTAAGAGTTGTACAAACACCTGTTTGAATAAAAGGGATTTGCTTAACTCTTAAATAACTACTCAATAATCAAATCCTCAATTCATGTCAAGATGATAAGATTGGTTTGATATGAACCATAAGATTATAACACTCTTTATTATTATTATTATTATTTTTTATTATCATGATGATGATGATGATGATGATGATGGTCCATGGTGTTTATTTTAATAGAAACAATATGAAAGGTTAACCTTTTTTCTTTCTATTACTTTTTTTGGGCTGCTTCTTTGTTAATGGAGTTTGTTTGTTCTTTACTTTTCAACTTCTCCAATGCTTGCTAAGTAGTGAAACATCTGACTTTAATAAAAACAGTCTTTCTATATGGAAGCATCCCATGATAAAGTCTTGTTAATTAGGGATAAGATTTCCTTGGACAAATACCAGGTTGTTGAATTAAAACACTAGATGAACTTTGGCAAGGAACAAAAGTATTATCTGGAAGTCTGTGGATGAATCATTATCAGCATTCCAGAACTTATTTGAACTAGTTCCCTTATATTTGTTGGTTTTATCAAAATCTATTTTGGGCCAAAATTCTTTAGGTTTTTAATCACTGTTTGAAATTTTGAGATAAATACTTATTCTATGAGCAGCCATTCTAATATTTTTATCCTAAGATGAAGATATTAGTTCAAACAACACCTGGAAAGATAGTATTCACATCTTTCTCTTTTAATCACTTCTTTTGGGCCAATAAGGGATTTAATCTCTTTTAAGTGACAAATTCAGTTAATGATTTATTTGTTTTTATAAAGAATTCAACTGGCTAATCTTTCTGGTTAAAATCTAAAACCATTCCTGAGAGAACAAAATTAACAAATACATTTGAGGAATTTTGGAAAATGCATTTGTTAAAACAGTTAATAAAAACAACAAGGATAAGAATACTAGTTTGAATAAGTGATGGAATAGTGACAAGAACTCAGTTGGGAATTTCTGACAATGAAGCAGATTGGAGAAGGCATCGGCAAATAAGTCCAAATATGTTAAGGGCTAAAGTTGATCAGAAACAAATTTTAATCAAGTTTTTCGGAACTTTTTTTTTCTAAGATTGAGAGAGAAAAAGAAAATCGGATAAAAAAAAAAAAAAAATATTAACAAAGAATCTGATGAGTCATGACTCCCAAACAAAGGAAGATAAAGAAATATGACAAGACAAGTTCTCCAAGTTTGTAAATAGTTATAAAAGGAGTCTCTGATTAATAATTTGCATGAATAAATATGGAAATGGACAATATTCCACCAAAGTTGGATATAGCTGCAAAATTAAACTTTTAAAACTTTAAGGAAATGACTTTTAAAGTTTTATAATTCTTCAAGGATTTTTCATTGTATTTATAATCATCTTTAAATCAAGTGACAGTGTAAAAAAAGAAAAAACTGAAAGAGAATTTAATATTTGTTAAAGACTAATTTCCTGAACACTTTAGAAAAATTTAAATTTCAGCTTTAATACATTTCAAAATTACATATAAAGTTTTGATTACATTAAAAACCTTGAAAAATTAACTGGCTATAATTTGAATGCATCTGCGTGAGACTGGAATTTGTAAATAGATATAAGTGCATAGCAGAGCAGAATGATTGACTAAGTTTTGATAACGTTTATGTATTCTCAATACACATTTTTTAAATAATTATATTCTTATAAACACTTATTTATGGATTGCAGGTAATAAGGATTTCTTTTCTAAATGTAAATATTTAAACTTTTTACTAATTATTCTTTTTCAAAGTCGTAAATATCTTTTATGGTAGATAGAAAATGGAAGAAACAAAGAAACTGTTGGCAAAACCCAGAAAACTGAAATTTTATTTGGACACAATGGGAAAAGAAGGCTTAGAGAATTCAACACTCATAGGGCTGATTAAAGGCAAGATAAACAGAAGAAAGCTGTGGGAAATGTATTTAACAAGATTAGATGGAGGAACATGTACCAGAAAGTGAAAGAGGAGTAATAAAGAAGTAAGTATTTTTGAGAGCATCAAAAGACAGGAAGATGTGGAGAGCCATAATCGAACACATTCGGGAAAAACATGACTTGACAAAATTGAACAAATGAATGGGGAGTAAGTACCACAAAAAGAAGAAAGAGTCATAAATGAGAATGTATTGCTAAGAGCAACAAAAGACAGGTAGATGTGGAGAGCCATAATCGACCACATTCTGAAAAGACATGACTTGACAAGATCGAGTAAATAGATGGCAGAACAAGTATCATAAAGAAAAAGTATTTCTGAGAGCAAAAAAAGAGAGGAAGCTATGGAGAGACATGATCACCCACATCCTGAATGCATATAACATACAGAGAAGATATTGATTGCTTGGATGTGAGATTGAGCAACATTTTTAAAGTTAATTTTCAGTTGATTTTATCAATGTTAAACTCTCTATTCATTCTAGGAAATTGTGAAGAAATATTATCCAGCAAAACTTAAACATGCATCCCATAATACCTCTGGAGAAGATCACTCATAAAGATGTCTGACCAAAGTAACAAAGCAAAGCTATTTCTTAATCTTTTTACTATTGTACTTCTTTCCAATTGTATTCCATGCTGTGTTGTTGACTGTTTTGTAATACTAATACTCTAGTTAGATTCTAGAATAATAAAAAAATCACTATACATATAACAGCTCTATTCTTTCAGTAATGCTTGAATACATTCTTGACCACAAACAACTCCTGTCTTCTTGGTTTTTGAAGTATTTTTATAATAAAAGCATTTGCAATGTATTTCTATAGTAAAATAATTAGTACTCTATTTTCATTATATATATCATAGGCCTATTCTGGAAATAAAACTTGCATTAATTCCTAACTTCTGGCAATTTCTTCCTTTTTAATTTTCAAAGCATTTCTATAAAAGAATGCATTCCTTTACACAAAATCATCAATAGTTTATTTCAGTAGTAAATGTCTATAATAGTTCTATTTTGTGAGTAATGTTTTCTTAAATTCCTGACCAATGATATTGTTTTCTACAGATTAAATATTGGAAATGACTAAATTGGAGATGGGATGGAGTAGCAGTAAAGTCAGTGGGAAGTGACGACAAAAAAAAAAAATAAAATAAAAAAGTAGAAATCTTTTGTTCACATATTCCATGTTCAGATGTAGGCAACATTAAAAGACAACCATGTTTATTGCATGAGTTTACCTTTCAGTCAGAATTTGGTGTATCCAATAACCATGAAAGTAACTGAAAGTGTTGATTTATTCATTTAACAAATTGTACCTGTGACATCATGGCTACAGAAAGAGCTTCTTAGTAATAAAAATGTAATTAAAATAATTCATTTCAATTTCAAAACAGCTGAAAAGTATTTTCTTACCAAAAAGGAAGTGAGGAGTTGGCCGGATGGTTAATAGTGCACAAAAAGTAACACGGTGAAGAAAGTTCAAATTCCAGTGGAGGTAATTTGTGTTCACACTGCACTAACACCCTTAGGAAAGACATGAACCCATGTTTCCTAACAGGTCAGTATTCTCTGGTGCTAAGTACTATATAACTCAATGATACCTGAAGATAGGCACTGACAATTGACCTCTATAAACCTTGGAAAAAAAAAAAAAAAAAGTAAAAAAAGATGACAAAAGCCAGCATACATGATATTTTGATGATATATCGTATACCAGTGAGTAATTTTATTTTGACCTGATTCTTAAATTGTGTAAAATTTTATTGCAAATATTCTAAAAAGGAAAAAAAACAGAAAAACTGCTCCCTAATGATGTTGTTAATCATGATAATGATATTTAATCTGTGTTTAATGAACTGAAATGTTTTTTTTAAATCACACTTTGAATATACATTAAGGAAAGAAAACAGAAACAGAATCCATTTAGTATATGTAATTTACAATTAAATAATTTTAAAAACCTAATTTATTCAATGGAAAAGCCAGTTTGAATTAAGACTTATTTAGATTTATGCAATTTTACATTGATCAAGTTCTCTGCAATTAGCATAATGAGCAAATAATAGAGTCTCAGCAGTTAACGAGAAATGATAAATCACCCTTAATTATTTTTCCTGGTTTAAAAAAAAAAAAAATGTGAAGTTTTAATTGAAATAGAAATTTTTAAATAAAATCCACCTTTCTTTTCTCAGAAATTGCATTTTATCAAAATCTGTTTTATTTTGATAATTTCATTGAATGGAATTTGGTTTTCCTGGCAGTAAATGAGGAGAAAAATACATGTCTGGAAGTTCTACCATTTACATAAAAAAAAGTATCTTTATTTAGACAATGAGAAAGAAAGAGAAATTATATGGCGATACACCGGGGGGGGGGACAAAGGAGGAAAGAAAAAGAGAGAGAGATAGAGAAAACAAGGAATGAAGGGAAGATAATAAAGAAAAAGGAATTAATTAAAGGAAGGAGAAAAGAAAAAAGAATGAAGGGAAAGAAAAAGAGAGAGAGGGAGAAAACAAGGAAGGGAGGGAAAGAAAGAGAGGAAAAAAAACAAGGAAGGGAGGAAAAGAAAGAGAGGAAAAACATGGAAGGGAGGGAAAGAAAGAGAGAGAGAAAACAACGAAGGGAGAGAACGAGGAACGAACAAGAAAGGAAAGAGAAAAAGGAGATCGTGTGAGAGTTAGCTTGGAACATTTCTCTCCGAACTTTACCATTCCAAAATTATTTAGCATCTAAAAATGTCTTAGACTACTTGAAGAATTTCTTAAAAGTTAACAATGTGAAATCTTTTAAGAATAGAGACAAAATATATACAGACGTGAGACTAAAAAATGCGTTACTTTGTCCCTATGAAAACGCAAATCAAGACCAGAGAAACAGAATGAGTAAGGGAGATAACTGCGTTGGGTTTATTAGTTTGGCAGTCACGAAGGGCATACAATTTTTTCCTCTCTTTGTGATGTGTGTGTGTGCTCATCATTTATGTGAGAAAAGGTTCTTAGATTTAATGAAATAATTTTTTTTCTTCAGACTTTAAAAAGGTTACGAAAAGGAAAATTAATAAATATAGCAAATAACAGATTCAAAGAAAGAAAAAAAGAAAGTTGTGGAACTATGACCATTTACATGACGCACCATTAAATTTAAATCGATGTATAAAGGAAAGATAATGAATTCTTAATGTTTTTTCTTAAATGTTAGAAAAGATTTAAAAAAGAAAAATATTTGAATATTTATAATAAAGATTAATTTAGATAAAAAAATATAACAAATTTATCTAAAAAAGAATTTAAAATTTAAGACATTGCTTTGATTTGTATTTAATAATGTAAACTTATTCAAGGCTTTTTAAAAATTATTCAAAACTTGTTAAAAATAATATTTTTGTTTAATATTTAACAGAAACAAAAATATGAAATATAACAAATATTAAGAAATCTGTTTAGTGGTTGAGGTAGTTGGGTGCTTTCTACTGGAAATAGCATTTGGTGTTCAGAGCCCAGGTAAAATTCGAATTTTGTGCATTGATTTTTAAAGAAAAAAAATAGTCTCCTGACTTCAAAGATTGGCACAATACAATCTTTCTACTACCATTTCCGATGTTTTGTGCCAAGCCAAAATCAGAAAAAAAAGAAAGAAAAGATTTAGATTGGACATTAAAAAAAAAAACTCGCTTTACAATACTAAAACACAAATTGTTATTTTTTAATTTAATTTAATTTTATTTATTTATTTACTGAAAAATTAACCAATATCATCTCAAGACAAATTAAAAAAACAATAAAAATAACATTTGGGCTCTCCCCAAGAGGAATCAAGAACAATTACTATAAATTGTCTTGCACGCATACATTATATATCGGAATCACCCCAAGCAAGGCAGCACAGCCACTAACAAGTAAGGGGCTACAGGGTGTGGAGGAATTAGGAACAGAAACATTAGTAATGAGAAAAGAGCAATCAGTAGATAGCAATTGACATTGTATTTCAATTTTTGTTGGGAAGCGTAGAGCAGGGGAGGGAGTTCCACAAGCGAGAAGTACGAGATAAGAAACTGTTAGTATAGAAGTTACGGCTACAATACATAAAGCCAGCTCAAATTGTAAGGTAATTGATGAGATCTCGCCGCCTGTCTAGTATTATTGCCGTTAAAAATTCATACAGTCTCTAAGAAGTACCATAGCGAAGAGCTCATCCGAACAATTATTACCATAAAAGTATTATACACACACATTCATACATACAGTCAATGAATATGCATGTACACACACACACACACGATAAAAATATAGTTTTAAGTTATGCTATAAAGTGCTCGATATCAGGGATAGAGGACATTGAATTCAACACCCAGTAACGACAATCTGTTTCAGGCTTACAAATGCAATTGTCTATAAATATTTACACACGCTCTATCTCTGATATTGAGCAATTTATCCCATAGCACACCTTAAGACTATATTTCTTCATACTCAATGCTTTGACATATATATATATATATATATATATATATATATATATATATTTTATATATATATATATATACACTCACACACAGAGTGTGCACATACATAGAAATATGTAATTGTTAGTCCATTTTAAAAATGCAAGCAAGGCAATAAAGCCATGTAACGGGTTACTAAGTGCGAGGGGCTATGAGAAGGAAAACAAAACCAGAGAGAGAGAGAGAGTGTGTGAGAGGGGCACTAAAAGAACAGAAATGAAGACAACATAACAAGTGACATTACAATTACATTTAAATTTTTGCAGATCAAAGTTGACTGAAAAGCAACAAGCTGGGCTGGAAGTAAGAGAGTTCTACAAACAGGAAGAGTGAGAGTTTAGCATAGAACTTACGTTCAACTTTAAAAGGATGAGACCTTGGCGCGGATCTAGTAATGCACTTTAATTTTAAATTATGCTTTTTATCTAATTCTGATACCAGTAATAAAAAAATTATTGCAGAGTATAGTTTTTCAAAATAAGAATAAAAAAATTAAAACTCCGTTTTTGTGGATTTAATTTTTTTCTGTGATGAATTAAGAAGAAACTGGGCACATATTTGTCTGCATTAAAAAATAATTCAAACTTTTACACTTGTGTTGAAATATGTAAATTTTTCATGAATCTTTGCTTTTTTTATCTGTTTTTTAATCAGGCGCACGAGAAAAAAATGTACCACAAATGATTAAAGAAAAAAATCTTTAAAAAAAAAAAAAAAAAGCTGACAAAATTCACGAGAAAGTTTAAATTCTAATTTTTGGGGGGTTAATGCACTTTTAGCTTTAATGATCGCAGAGTTCAATTTCAATTAATCTTGCTGGCACAAATTATTAACAGGAATTTTATCGTCGTATTTTGTCATCATTAATTATTGAATATTATTATTGGTTATAATTTCTTTTTACCTTCTTCTTGCTGTATGAATGTACATATGTACACTGTACAGTTTATCGGAATTTTTCAGGTTCATGTCGTTTCTAAAAATAGTTTCTTCACGAATAATAGACCAGTTTTGCAATTTTAAAACTTAACTGAATATGGATATTGTTCATATTATGAAGTCATATAAACACAGGGTTTTTAAAAAGCTCTGTGTAGTCTTCAACTATTTTTAGTTTTTAATTTTAAAAATATTGTTTATACGAATATTGATTTCTGGCTACAAAGGAATAAAGCAAAATTCCTTTTAAAACCAAAGAGAGATGTTGAGTTGAAGATTTTACAATTATTAAAATAAAATTATATAAAAAAAGATACTTAATAATTGCTTTTCGGATTAAAAGAAACAAAATACGAGAAAGCTTTTTTTTCCTCCATTTTCTGATAGCCCCTCATTTATTATTAAGCATAAAGACAATTGTTTTAACTGTCACTCTCAAGTTCCAAGAAGCTGGTGTTATGGCCCACATGGATGATAAGTTTAAAAAGTAAATCAATAATCATTTTACAAAGCAACGACCAAAGCTACAAATAATAAGAAAAGTCAGGTGAAAAAAAAGAAGATAAGAATCGAAAAGAAAATCAGAAAAAATTCTATAATATTTTTTGTTTGTTGTTTTTTTAATTTTATTTTTGTTTTTGATAGATTTGCTTGACTCATCAAAGAAGAAGTTTTAGTAAAACTGAACAAATTACCCGACAGATGCCTGTGAGCAGGGGTTGAAGGTCAGAGAGAGAGAGAGTAAGGAGCTTTTCGAAGATGTATTTTGGTATCATTGCCAAGGAGGCACTTTTAAAACTAAAAATATTTTTTGTAGTGCCTTTTCAGGCCAGATGCGTTTACTTTGAATCCAGTCATTAAAGTTTGTGGCCCAGATGTTTTGCTTTGACACCAACGAGCTTCGAATGACAAATAAAACTTAACAGCAATCGTACAGACAGAAGAACAAAGAAGAAAAGCTATATAGTTTTAAGGTAGGCAGGCTATATTTATTTATTTATGGATAAAACATCTTCTTACTTTAAATATCAATTGATATTTAAAAGTTAAATAATATTTTCATAATATTATTAATATTAACGCTCTATTTTTAATATTATTTTAATATTTTTAATATTGAGCACTAACTGCAGTTTCTTAAATCTTGTAAGCGATAACATAGTCAATGAGGATTTTCTAATTGGTAGTTGTATGAGTGGATATTGAGGTCAAGACTGAGTAGCGACAGTCTGTTTTATGCGTGAACGCAATCTTCAGGCCATGTGTGTTGACTATTTTATTTAAAATTAAATTCATAAAAATTTAAATCTATTTAAAACAGTGGTGCCCGTGCACAACACACATGGCTCGAAGATTGCACACTAGCAAAAAACAGATTGTGTCCACTCATATATATATATATATATATATATATATATATATATATATATATATATATATATAAAATCAGTATCACCCCAAGCAAGACAGTACAGCCACTAACAAGCAAAGAGTTACAGGGTGTGGAGGAATTAGTAACAGAAATATTAGTAATGAGAAGATGGAAAAAGAACAATCAGGAGGACAGCAGATTGCGATTGACATTGTATTTAAGTTTTTACAGATTAAAATTGGCTGGAAAGCATGGGTCCCGGAAGTGAGTTCCACAGATGAGAGATGCGAGAAAATAAACTCATCCGAACAGTTACCATGAAAGTATATAAAAAAAAGGAACAAGGAGATTCAACCTTACGCCGGTGACTGAAGCCCTAGCCACCAGATCAGGACCAATAATATTTGCTGATTCTTCTTTCTATCTTCCCTTTTATCAAGGAGCTCCAGGCAAACAGCAGGGACACCAGACTATATGTAGCAACAATATTCTAAGCTTGGGTGAATGGTAGTTATAGATATGCAAGACAGATTCCAGAGAGAAAAATTGTCTCACCCGGCACAGTTAACCAACTTTCTTACTAGCTGTCCTGGTAATGGATTCAATATAGTCTTTCAACTTCATGTCAGCTGAGAACGTTAGCCTGAGAAGGCGCAACGAGCCACTTTCCGGGAGGTTAGCATCAGCCATGCTGATGGAAGGCAGAGAGGAGTCTCTCAGATGATTAATGGAAAGAAGTTTAGTTTTGGAGGCGTTAAAATTGACAAGCCATCTTTTGCCCCAGTTAACGACGGACTTGAGGTCGTTTTGGACACCAGTTGCCATTTTCACTTTGTCGGTCTGAACAGCCTTAAAGTTTCCTTGAAAACCTCTAACAAGGTACTGTGGTTGAGTTAATGAAACTTGCATAAAAGTGGTATTGCTGTCCAAACACACACACACACACACACACACACACACACACACACACACACACACACACACACATCTATATGTAAAATTCACTTTGATCTTCAGAGATAGAAATCCAATGCCAATGCATATCTTGCCTTCTTAATTGCTATTATTTTAATGTTCTCTGTTTCTTTAATAAGGTTTTCTTTTTCTCATTCTTTGACACTCAGTAACCCCTTTGGGTTTTAGTGGCTTTATTGCCTTGCTTATGGTGAAATGATTAAAAAAAAGAAAAGAAACACACGCACGCAAACGCATGAAGATGTAGACTACATTACTTCCTCCCCATTTAAGAAACATTTGGGAATAGAGACTTTGCAAAGATAAAGCAGCCAGCAGTTTTAGCAATTCTAGGATAAAGTGTACCAATTTTAAAATGTTTTTCTTTCTAATTTGCATGTTAAATATCCAAGTCGACCATTTTACCAAAAAACATATTGAAATATGAGAAATATCTGAAGGCAATTAATTATGTTGTATGAGAAAACAATGTAAATTAATCGCAGCCGAGGCGACGCTTAACTCGATTAAGGATCGTTTTGATCGCAACATATTTCAGTTTTCAAGACCCGACTTAATTCAGGTACATTTTTTGAATATTTTATTTTTATTTTGTACATGAGTATCAAAGATCTTTTGAAAGGGAAGAAGAAATATGAGAAGGAAGGAGAAAAAATAGGAAGAAATAGAAGATGGTGATAAAAAAGAAGAGAGGGGGAGAAGGAAGTAGAAAGAAAATAAGATATGGAAGAAAAAGAAAAGAAAGAAAACGAAGAGAAAAAAATTGAAAAAGCAAAAGAAAAGGTAAACAAGAAAGAAAGAAAAAGAAAGAAAGAAAAAGAAAGAAAGAAAGAAGAGACATGCGAAGAAGAAAAATTAAGTTATAATAAAAAAAAGAAAGAAAGAGGAAAATGGGTGAAAAAAGGATTTTTTGCCGTTATCATTTGACATAAGTAATAATTCTTGAAACCAATGACTATGTAGGAAGCAAGGACCAAAAAGTCATGTGGTCTACAGGAATCTCTATTGGCCACTATTAAACGTCGAAAAATGGTATGGTTTTGTTTTATCACACAACGGAACAACCTCTGCAAGACTATCATGCAAGGCATTGTTGGAGGCTGACGCAAGAGCTTATCAGACATCATCAAAGAGTGGACGAACACGACGATGCCGGAACTCCTGAGAACCACCGCGAACAGTTCATCCTGGAGGAAGTTGTCAAGGGACTGATGATGATGATGATGAAATAAATTCTCACAGAGGAAAGAATTTTCATTTGAAGTAAAGAAAAATGTAGTATTTTAATAACTAAATCTTAGCGTTAACCCCCTCGAATAAATAAATCCTAATTACGCCCGTGTAAATAGGATGGCAAGCATATCGCCACGAAGCACTGAATATCTCTGGAACATTCAAAAGGTTTCACACTGTCAAGGAGCCTATTCGGCGATCTTGAGAATCAATAATTCCGGTTGTCTTAACAACGACAGACAAGAACCTATAGCTCTGACATAGAACAGTTTACCATCCTCATCAGGTCAGGTGAAAAAAAACAAAAAAATCGGGAGAAATGGCCAACGCAACCAACGAAAGGTTCACTGCAGGTAATGTCCCAGATAATCGACTCGCTTCACGGCATTTACAGTTTCCCCTATCCAGGCCAGCCAGCTGGCAGGGAATACCAGCAGCATTCCCCCCTTAAAGATATCACCGATGGCGGCACGCCGAGGGAGACAGTCTGTGCTCGAGACGACAAGAGACGGGGTGTAAGCAGTTATTGCTCGATAGTAAATTCACAGCGACAACGGTCGACACGCATATGCGAAGACTTAGACACAAAGACACATTAATGCGTACACAGTTATTATTAAGGAGGGTGCCAGCAGTCAGTAAGGACATGGCATTCAACCAATCTCTACTGCGTGGCTGGGAAGTGGTGAGGGGACAGGCCGTTTGACGTTGGACGTGTGAGGCCTAAAGTTTGCTTAATTCGACTTTACATTTAATGTCTTTCCATTCATAGTTACAGGATTCGGAATATCAAGACCAGTGCGAATATAAAAGTGAAGGGCTCCAGTTTACTCATCGTCCATTTCTAGTTTGATTATGTTATAGAGATGTTTATAGATGTGTGAGTAAAAAGGAGACTAACAATTATATATACACCGGTAGGGACACGTTAATCAGAGACTAAGATCGAGTCCACCATGTCGAATAATGGATGGCCGCTAGTATGCTTATTTGCTAGGGCGTCTAGCCAATCCCTGTTGCAGACGCCCGTTCAGGTGCATCCGTGTTTGTTCAACACCCACAGAACCCATGCTGAGCGGACCATAGTTATAGTTTCTGTGATAGAGCACATGGTTTGGTGTGATAAACATTTTGAATAAGGCCAGTACGCTTAAAGCCTCCGTCACGATGACTTGTGACTTCGTGCTAGCACATCTATTGACAGTCTCCGAACAGTTCCGTCCCCTCAATTTCACTCACTACTTGGCTCAATCCGTGGAATGCTTTTCAGACACTTTCCAAAGGTCCGGCAAGACGGCGTCGCTTTCTCAGGTCGATATCATCAATCTTCCTGACAAATTAACTGATGGATTTGAACCAGGGACTCATGGTCGGAAAATGAACGTTCTAACCACTCGTCAGTAGGCTTTTTATCAGGTCATATGTGCCACTGAGGGCAGTCTCAAGTTCGTCCATGTTGCTGTTCTCCGTGTAACACAACAGAGAATATATAACTTTCGCAAGATCGAAGATTCCGCGTGAAAAAGAAAGAGCCCAAGTTGGTCGCTCAATAATGATCTTCAGAATCACATTTTTAGTCTCGACACTAGAAAAGCGTAGATGGTGAAAAAAAAAAAAAATTAAGAAAACGCAGAGTCATGATAGTTAACAAACATCAACCGAACCTCGAACAGGAGCGAACGGTCAGCGCAACGAAAATCTACGAAACTCGACAAATCATTGTCAACATTATCATCTCAAAACTTAGCCAAGTTGTTCCTAAGTTCGACCCATGCCAGGAGGTCAAGTACAATGATGTCGGCCAGTTCTCTAACGATAGCGTCATCTAGCTACCAAATATTTAAGAGGACTCCAACAAGTGAACAAAAAACGGTCCAATAGGATCTTCTGGCTCCACGGCATAAGGTATAATTTTCGTCGGCAGTGAGTAACCAGATATGCGAGAGAATGTAGTGTGTGTGTGTGTGTGTGTGTGTTGGGAGGGTGCCTCAGAGGCAGACTTCCAACAGATGGTCCAGACAGATTAAACACATTGCTCGTGTTGGACTCCACGAGGACACTTGTCTGACCATCAGGCAACAATTCATAGTCAATGTACCATCCTGATGGTGTGGGCAATGGCGTAGTGTGAGCAGGGACACCGAGGCTGTAACTCCAAGTGGAAATTTTTGAAAGAAAAAAAATTAATAAAGTAATAAATAAAAATCATCGTTATCACCAAAATCCAACGGGGTTATGAACGAAGTTTCTGAAAGCATAAATCAAACCATATCAGAGATTTACAATGTCAATAAAGATTAAGTAACCTGTCAATGTTGTCAGTTGAGAGATTTCAATGTAGGTTTTTAATATTGAAAAATCTCCACACATTAAAACCAAGCAATTTCAAATAAATTGTGTACTGGCATTAAATAGATTTTATTTTAATTACATCAATATTTTATTAAAATGCCTGTTATTTTTTTTTGGGGGGGGGGTTCAATACTTGTTAGCGAGTGCTAACAAGTGAAGGGTGCATTATTTGCTTTGCCTCGGGTGCAGACAAGCCACGCAACACCATGGAGTGTGTGGAACTGCCGCGCGACCACATCTGACTTCTATTCCCAGTTAAGTCGACATTAGTTTCTCTTTCAGCACAAATTTACACACTACGTCGATAGCGAATCTTCGAAAGACTTTACTCACTGCGACGGGTAAGATACTATCGTCCCCTCCATCTGAAGACTGTCAAATTGGCTGAAAAAGAAAAGTTTCGCCGACAGAAAGCGATTACAGAGACAACCGGATACCTCACCCTGTTTCGGTTACGAGTAGGGTGGATCCAAAATTCGTTCAAGTGGCCTGGTCGAAGGCAAAATCCCTGACTCCACTGCTACTTGCTAGAAAAGGATTCAGTGCTACAATTATCCCTGTTTGAGATGTGAAAGAGTAACGTCTATGGGAAATGTTAGAATAGGTCAGACCCCAGCTAATACAGAACGTTCTTGCAACGCTGCAATCAAATTTTTTTCCTGGCCCCCACCAAATTGACCACTAATCTCCAACGTCGTTATAACATTTCGAAATGCTGTCGCTGAAAAATTCCACGCCAGTCAATTTTAACATCAGAAGACTCAACAGAAAGTGTAATATACAGGGTGATTGAAATGTAACTCCCTATTTTATCTATGATGGACGTTCCCGTGTTGTAAAAATTAGTTAGACGGGAGAGTCCATCATACATAAAATAGGGAGTTAGTTTTCAATCATCCTGCAGCAACAACTCTGCGTAGAAGCTTATGAAGCTTTATTTGACTCATTCAGCTTTAGCGCTGAAAAAACAATTTCTTTTATTGTGATGGATGGTTACAAGCGAGAGGGGAGATGAGATGTGCTTATTTTATTACTGCAGGACGTATAAAATTTCTCTTCTTACTTTTAAACTGAGAATCACTAATTTAGACGATGAATGCACGTTCTGCCATCTTCCTCGAATTTATTATCCATTTTTTGTAAACGCAACGTTACAATGTAGCGTTGTGGGGTGTCGACAAAAAATATATTAGCAACGTCAATGTGACGCAGTAGCAACGTCATTTTATTAGTTGGCATGTTTCGCCATAATGTTATCATGACTTCTTCGTACGTAGGAAAGAGTACCTTGTTGATGGACGCACCCGAACAGACAACAGCAGAAACATAACTCTGGATAAAAGTTAGCATTAACACGTTTGTGTAGGTGTTTAACTTCGACTGTGGGTTCATGGCCATATCTTGGGCTACGTGTGACAGTTTACACAGTAGGAATTACTGACTGGCTTATTGCTTCAATATTGTTCTTCGATACACATTTGTGAAAGAGAACACTGTCATTGTTTTTGAGGTCTTCTTCGAGTGGGTCAAGTGCGAGAATGGCTAAAAACTGGAGGGAATTAGAACTATTCTTATTCAACATATCGATGCTATCTGCGATACACGTGGCCTTGGGGATACTCAAGGGAACTTTACGCAAACAGCGGAGACGAGTCGTGGTCTCCAGTACTTGTTCGACGTTAGAAGTTGATAGGTCTCTCACTGGGCATACCATTAAGCATTCATCTAAAGGAATTATCAACAAAAAAAGCTTCTACATTTCCATAAAGGCAACGAACTCTAATGAACGTTCTGACAGAACCAAAACTAGAAGAAAATGTAGATGGTAAATATATTTAGTTAAAAAACAGAGGTTGAATCAGGAAAGAAAATAATAAAAGATAGGAAAGGGGTGAAAAAAAAACAACAACAAAAATACGAAGTAGAAATATAAAATCGAAAAAGAGGAGCCCTGATTCAGAGACAGTTATTTATAACAGTTTGTTACAAGAGATTTTAGAAGTATAAAAATTGACCGTATGAACAGAAAGTACTAAAATCAGCCGCGCAACGTTATGAAAGTGAAAATACGCTGCATAATGCTCTGTGCCTTGTTTTCACTTAATTTTCAATGCAGTTAACTCTTCTCGGATTAAATTTATTTCTAAATTTTACCATTTTCAAAATGACTCCAATTTATATGGCACCGAATACTGGACAATTTTCTTACAGGCAAAGAGAAGACTTGAAGCATCACAGAGAATACCTTGACGATTCTTGTGAGAAACGAGAAAGTTGTAAGGAATATGGAAACTAAAAGGAGACTCACATTCAAAAAGAGACACGGTTGATTTCTGGGACACATGAGGAAAGAGGGTATAGAGAATTTGACACTCGCAGGCCATATTCGTGCTTGTGTACATGGATAGCAGAACAGGCAGTGCGAGTGATAGTAAAGGAGTATAAATTCGTGAAAGCTACAAAAGATAGGAAGATGTGGAAAGCTATGATCACTCAGGTCCAGAAGGGATACGATACGTAAAAAAAAACAAAAAAACAGTTACATCCTCTTTATTATATTCCGGAATGATTATTCGCGGGGTCTGCAGTGGAGGCAGAATTACAGCTGAATATTAGTTTTTGATCTTTTCCATGGAAACCGAATGCTATAAAATTTCTTAAAAAAAAAAAAAATGAAACGTATCTTTTAAATTGGACTGTGTGTGGTCAAACGAATACGTGTAGGTGCTGAAAATTTCTCAATCTGGTCAAGGAGACCCCTACTCCGCAAACAGAAAAAAGAATTCTGATGTTTAGCCAGATTTTGGGAAATGGGTCAAGCTTTTCAGCGAACATGCACTTGGCCCACTGCCAGCGCCGTCAAAATCCAAGTCATTATGTTTGAAGCTGGGAAACTCAATGAATTTAATATTCATTGAGTTTCCTAGCTTCAAACATGTGCGAATCAAGAATGGTCAGAAACGCCTCTTATGGTTGTCATGGTAATTTGAATTCGATCGCCTGTCGATAAAAAAGTCACAAAACAAATCGTTAATTTCGAAGCCCGCTTCTGTTATATATCTCAACCTGATTCAACAGCGCATTACCCTTTACGCCAAATTAGTATCTCATTAGATTTGAAAGGTTTCAGTAAAAATAAATTAACGCAGGCACATGCAGCCAGTAATTACTCACGGTTGGTAGCTTGTGACTTTTATGTAGTAAATCTACAAAAAATAAAATATTTTGCATTTTATGCATAATAATCGGAGTAACCTTCATAATTTTGTTGGATTTGGGTGCATATTGTGCCACAGAAGGAAAATGTAGCTGTTGATCCGTTTTAGTCAGGGTAGGCACTGCCTACCTAGATGGCACAGCCCTGATTTAACGGTATTTTCATTATTTTTGTGAAAACAAAGACGACACAATTTTATACAACCGCCATTTTTACTTCGCCTTGTTACAGCAGCAGATGAAACGTGTTTCATTAGCAATGGCACAATGGAGAAGAGCTTGTAAACTAGCACATTAGGAAAGGTAACTCATATAGTTATTTATTAAAATTAGTCTGACATAAGGTCACAGGAGTAGAGCACTGTATTGGACTGTTGTAACAGGTACAATTCATATACCGAATTTTAACTTTAGGATGTGTCCCATAATTCTAGACTTGTGTCAGACTGATCTAAGCTTAAGTATCAGTGGGACTGTTATAATGTGATGGTTAACAAGCTCATTACGCAGAAGACCCAAATCTCTTGTAACCAATGTTATAATTACTCTATCTGACTTGTTTAATAATGGTTTTGTTAGTGAACAGTTCAGGTGAGATTGAGCTCTGAAAACAGATTTGATAGCAAACAAATGAAAATATGAAAAATAATTATTATTATTAGTAGTAGTAGCAGTTTATTTCTAATAAAAATAAATATAATTTTGAAGCTATTAAATGAATGAAATTATTCCAAATTTACAGCTCTTCTCGCCATTATATATATATATATATATATATATATATATATATATATATATATATATATATATATATATATATGTGTGTGTGTGTGTGTGTGTGTGTGTCTTTTATTTCTACATATGTTTAATGAATAATTAGATGACTGATCTTTTCGCTTCTAATTCATATTTATTAAGGAATTTTTGACATCAAAGCACGTGGAAATTTCTTCCAGGAAGGGGGAATAAAAAATAAATGGTAAAAATATGTAAAATTAAATTTGTCACAAAATAACTATTTTTATATTCTTAAAAATATTTTTCTTGCAATTTGGTTTTCGTTTTGAGACGGAATTCCAAACTACAATTGTGATATCAACAATGGCATTCCTTTTCTAGTTGCCGTCAATTTAGGCTTTTTTATTTAATGAAACGAAACTAACTGGAGATTTTATTCTTTGGAGACATGTTTAATTGCATGTTTACAGAAAGTTAAGAAACAACTGACATTTTCTAGCAGACCCAGAAAATAAGACACTTTTTAGAGATTTAACCAAATGTACACCCACTATGCAGTTTTCTATCTACGATGAGTCATCGGCAGCTACAAGAGTTTTTATTTGGCATTTAACTCAAGCTACAATGAATTTTAAAGCACATTTTCTCAAAATATTTATTCGCAACTACTAAGGTTGTTTAGCATGTCTCAACGTTGCTTTAAACGTCATTTATTAAAGTTCTTTAGTCAGAGAAATAAATGTCAAAAGAAATAAAGATGAAATTAAAGTCTACAACTCGGTTTTAAAATCACAAATGCACATGCATTCCAAAAGAGACCATTTTGTTTTCTCTTCAAATCAAGATTTCTTTGCTAAAAGATACTGTTCCTTACATTAGCTACTTTTGATTTTTCGTAATTTTTTAAAAGATATTTATTAATTTACAGAAATACATGTGCTATTCAGGGCCGGTGCGTACTACCCTCGGAAGTCTGATTAGGAGCTCTGGGCAGGACTTTGTGACTCTCGCTATCTTATCAACATTTGTTTTTTTTTCTTCTACCACATTTATTTACGTTACAAATTAAACTAAGCACAAATGACTATTAAAGGATTTTGATGTCATTCTTTTTTTTTCGTCCAAATCCGTGAATATATATATATTTTTTTTTTACAATGGTTTAAACACCACATTAGTCTTCTGTGCCCTGCCAGCCATCTACCTTGCAATTTGATCTGAAACTAATTTAACATTAAGCAGGAAGAGATCAAAAGTACTTTGTCTCAAAGACATACAACAAGGAACCTTGAGTCGGAGGAGGGGGAGTTTTCAGTTCGCCCACGTCGCTACCGAATGTAACACACAAGGTCCGTTAAAATAGGAATCTTGAGTGAGGGGACCCGTATCATAAATTGGGTGGGGATAGGGGTACGAGAGCCTTGCATCGACCCTGGTGTTATTAATGTGCATGATATTTCAAGTTATCATTCAATAAATGTGGCAACAATTTTATGAATTTTTCAATATTTTCCAAGTTTCCAATTAGCCAGGGAGACTTTATAGCGTTTAGCTGCTCGGAATTAGAAATCGGCGAACCAAGTTCGATTTCTGGTCGAGATTGTTACATTCACTTTCGCATAAATACCCTTAGTAACATCAATGAACTGTAACTAAGGTCCGCCCAACATAGTTGCAATATAAATCACGAATTGATTCTATCGTTGAAGAAATAAAAAATAGGCCTGAGAAGATCGATATGCTCGGAAACAGGCAGGCATACTTTAAAATAAAATGACGTTCATTCAGGCTCAAGAACCATTCGAGGTAGAGGGTTACAGAGTAGTGTGTAAAGTTTATAGATATGTAGGGAAGATAACGGTTAACCATAGACATAAACAGGTTATAATTGTGGTGATTGGGAAGCATCCTCTTGGGAGTCGGTTCCACAAAGCAGCAGTTCGTTAGTAGAAGCTGCTAGAATGGAACTTAAATTAGGGTGGTTAGAAGGTTAGAACTGGCGGAACTAAGGAATGTAATTTGTCTGAACATTTTCCATGGAAATAGCAACAGAGCCGCGAGAGGCTTGCAATGTTTCATCTGTAGGAAAGAGATTGTAGCATGGGAAATAATTAATCACCCACAAGGGCTCTTTTTGAACTAATAAGAAATCACACTGATTTGTAGTGTGCGTTCAAGTCAAAAGAATTCTAATGATAATGACTCACTAAGAAGAATTTAAAAAAATTATGTTGTAATTAAAAATTATAATTACAGAACGTGATTATAAAGTCAAATGTTTTTAACAAGAAATTGAAAACAGGGTCTTTGTAATGACGACAAAGCTATAAAAAGAATATGAATGCGAGATGTATGCTCCATAATTTTAAAAACTAATGTTAACAGTCGATTGAAAAAACAAATCAGTTTTCACGTCTTCTATTACTCATTTCGTTCAATTTTCTTCCCGGTTTCATGTTTTGTCGTTTGGTTTAGGATTTGACATTTTATGGTTTTCAACACATAGTTGCTGTAACAGCAATTCAAAAATTTCGTAGCTTGATAAAGACGGATTTTTTTCTTAATATCTCTTTGATATGGACACACTTCTGAAATTCCTTTTTATTTTTATTCAGCGTCGTTCAGGATTTTCAGCGCATAGTGGTATCTGTCAATAATTTAGTAATGTTCAGAATTGTTTTACCTTTTGCAAGCCCAGAAGTTATTAAACATGCAGTTTAACGTCAATGCGTTCAAGCTTCAAACTCGTAATAAATTTTGACTTTGAAATTCAGGACATTTCACAAAAATGGCCGCCGTTTGTTTATATTTGCGTAGAACGAATCGGTTTTTAGACGAACTGCGCAGGCAAATGTTTCCACCATTCAACAAATAAACCCTTAGATTCCAACGAGTATTTATTTTATGCATCAATAAAATTATGAAGTGGCTAATAATGGGAGATGCACTGTAGAATGAAAACTTCAACAGTGACAGAATCAAATTGAAATGAGATTTTATATTTCAGATAACAGAACTGAAACTAACGAAATTTATTTGAGATGGGAAAACCTTGCAGCCGGAATTGTGATTGAATTGCACAATAAAAATCAACGTATTTATTAATAGAATTATTTGTACTTAAAGTTTTTATTTATTTATTTATTCAGATTGACAAGTAATACTCAACAAGAACAGTGTACTGCCCTATCTATCTGAGCATATCTTAGTTCTCCGAAGATGCCCATTCCGACCAAAATTCTGATGTTTGGTAATTCGATCAGATTTTGTTGAGAAGTAGGTTGAGCTGAAAACTTTTCAGCACTCTCTCTCACTCAGAGAGATCATAATAATATAAAAAAAGATTCCACAAAGGAATGGTCTAACTAGGGTTCACAAAAATCATATTTACCTTATAATCATTTCTGCAAAACAGCAAGTAGAAAAAATATGTGAATAATTATTCATTAATAAATACATTTAAAAAAACAAAAGACAAAACAGATTTTATCTTGTCTACTCAATCTCTTGTTTTTAAAAAAGATTGTGCTGCTGGGAGATTTTGCACAAACCTAACGTATGCACCCCCCCATATATATATATATATATATATATATATATATATATATATATATATATATATATATATATATACATACATACATACATACATACATACATACATACGCACATTATATATATTCACACACAGGTAATTACATTACACAAATATACATTAGGATAGAACAAATGTGGCTGATTCTGCATTGCATTAATACAATCATTTTTTTTAGCATTGTTTCCTTGTGTTTCTCAATATTTATGCTATTTTTAAAGTTCTATGTCTCTTATTTTGATTGGATTTTTTATTGCTTTTATCTATTTTTTTAATGGTGTATAAAAGCAATAATAAATGTGGTTTTTGTGCTATTATAACTTGGACATTGCACTGTCAAAGCCACTGACAAAATCAACACTGCTTGGTGAAAGGAGTCAGCTTAAGAAGTGACTATGCATCATTGACTCCCAAAATTTCTTTCTGGTTAACTGGATCTCCAAGATCTCAGTCAGGTTGCAATCATGATTTTTCATTTCGCAATAAAGAATAGACCAGCTCATCTAGAAACAAACACTTTGGCGTTAAAAAAAAAGCTGATGATTGTGTATAGAAACAATTGAAAGACATTTAGCACAAAATTCAGCTCCATAAAGAAGTGGGTTTTCCCCTATGACTAATGGTCAGCAGTTTGCATTGTTTAGTAATTGCTAAAAGTTTCTTGTGTGTTTAAAAAGAAAATGACACTTTCCTTAGGGTGCTTATTACTGGTGAAAAATAGTTTCTGTATGTTAATCAGAAATGTGGCTTTATTTGTGCCAACAAACTTTCTCCCAAACCTTTTGATGGCTCTCTTTCAGCAGAAAAAACTGTCTCTCCACAAAAAAGTGATCATCCTCCATTGAATGCTTAACAAGTGCGGTAATGGTAATCTGTTACAGCCTCTTGCAACATGCTCAAAGCATCTTGGCAAAATCCTATTGTCATTATTTGGAATTAATGTGTGAAAATTTGCAAACACAAGATCATCTCATACTTCACAAATGCTTTGACAAAAACTGTTGGACTTTAAGACCCCTTCCCCCTTCATTCCCTGTTCAACGACATTATCCCCAACTGATTATAATCTCTGAGATATTTATATCAGCAGATGTACACCAATGTAGACTAGATTGAAAATACTTCAAAACAGTCTGTAGACTCCAAGTGACTACAGTTCTTATGATGATGAGTTTGGGATCAAACTGACGACAGTGTGTCAATTTGATGACCTGTCAAAATGTAGAATTTTTACTCTGAAATCACATTTATTTTGTTTATATTTCTGAGATGAGGTATTATGTACAGTATTTACATTAGTCGGACTATTGTCCTCATCTTTGTCGCCATATTTGTCACAACGTTTCGGTCGTTGTACGCTCCGGCCTTCTTCAGGTGGTTGGAATTTCGAACTGAACCCTTTATTTCGATCACTGGGGTAGACTGTTCTAGTTCCACGTGCCATGTTTGATGAATGTCAGTTATCAGTTATCTCCTGCTAATTTTCCCTCTGAAAGTTCTCCACTGCCTTAACCGGGTATTGAACTCACACTCTTTGGGTCTGTCACTGGATCTAACCAACGCCTTTATCCACTGTGCCATGTGTCCTTGAGGACAATAGTCCGACTAATGTAAATACTGCACATTTATTTTGTATTTATTTCTATTCTCCTCTATCTGCATTCTTTTTCATCATGAATATCTTATCACTGGTATGTTAACAGTTAAATGTAGGCACGGTGGAGTAATGGGTAGCAGCTCAGATTGAGGAATTGGAGAGCCAAGTTTGAATTCCAGTCAAGTTCATTGCATTCACTTACATGCAAATATGTCCTCCCAGTTATGGGTAAATAGTAAGGAAGACATAGCACTTCAGCCTTGAAGGGCAACCAGTCTAGGAGAAGGACAACTCTGAATTCAAAACCTCCAACTATAGATTAAATAGCCTTACTAAAACACAACTGGTCAGGTGTGGTCAGTATGGCCACACCCCTGAAGACAGTGTTAACCAGGCTGGTGTTCCTCTAACAGGAGGGACAAGGCCCTGGATTGAGATTTGGAACAGTCAGTGTAATAAATAATAAGTGCTATACAATACTTTGTTTTTGTTAATCATTTCACCCCAAGCAAGGCAGGAATGCCACCAGTACACAGGGGGTTACAGAAAGTGAAAGCGAGAGACAAGACCATGTATAGAGTGGGATTGAGGAAAAATAAAAGATGAACAAGGTTCAAGGCAATAGAAGATGGTGACTGACAGTGCATTTAAATTTTTGAAGATTGTAGCATGCTTAAATTCACGTAGCGGGAGCAGCAGGGAACAAAACTCGTCAGAACAGTTGCCATGAAAATATTTTACTGACAGGCATATCTACCAAATCTCCCTACATTCATTCAGCCTATTAGAAAAAAACCTGTGTTCAGACACATTTTGGTTTAATGAAGAATTGATTTCCAAACCAGAATTTCTGCTCTTGGAAATATTAAAGTTGTAAAAGTAATTGGCTGGGTCTAATGAGTACCAAAATCAATTCTCACATAAAAAAAAATCCCTGTTAGAAGAAGCAACAATAAATATACATTTATTCCAAATCAATATGTACATTATGAATATTGGCATAAACCGGCTTCATTTGCATGTATATATATATATATATATATATATATATAAAAACACATGCATGCACATGCATAATTATATATCATACACAAATATATATTATATATATATCTCTTCTATGAAGAGATGTATTGACATATACATATTGATAAATAAACACAAATGTATGTGAACTGATATATTTTTTTAATATACTTATATTTATCATATACAACAAAATAGGTAAATATCATTTTACAGTATACAATAGATATTAGATGAATAAGCAGGCGCATATTAAAGTAGGGGATTTCTATTTATATCCTTTGTCATTCAATATATATTAAACATATCAGAAACTGCAAAGCACTGCAAATCAATAGTATGTACTAAACAAAAGGGGTTAGAAAGAGATTGCCCAAAGTCTAGAGCATCACATCAACCCTTAAAACAGTTGCCAACACATTTGCCATTCTGTTTATTGATCAACAAACACTAACGAATATAGAACATTGTTGTAAAAATTGTTTTTTGATTAAATAATTAAGTTTATCTATCAACCCTTTCAGCAGTACAGTTCTGACAATGTTACTCTTTGAGGACTTCAACTCTGACTCTTGGGGAAAAATTATAAAATCATCTGCCTTGATATTGGAGATATATGTCGGGGAGAACATTCCTCTATTGTAATTAATGGGGAAGAGAATTCCCTGATGTATATGGTTCAGTTTTGGGTGCTGCAGGCATTTTTTGAAATGCCTATATTAAGAAATGATTTCATATTAAATTCTGTACCATATGAGGATAAGAGATTTTATAAGACATTTTATGAGCTTGTAAAAAGTAAAGGCTTCATTGCATCTTAAAAATAAAATCTTTTTTGATTAAAGGGTCCGAGGTGAAGATACTCAGTTTATACAAAAATTAAATACCACATCTATCCCATAATAGTTTTAACATTTAGTGAACGGCATATTTGTAAAACTGAAACAGTTCTAATAGAACAGATGTATAAAATATAAAATCTTAATTAAACGGATTTGTGTACCTTAATGAAGTTTCCACACCATTAATCAATTTAGAAGATAATTATGCAGTTTTAGGTGTTATCCACATATAAAAAATACAATGTATACAAGTGGACATGGCGGTCGTCACCAAGTGGTGACAGACTGTCGCCACTCGTTGTTGACCTCAGTATCCTCTCTTATATTTACACATACTCTATCTCCCTGATATTGAGCACTTTTACCCATAAATATAGAATACCATAAAACTGTATTTTATCATATATTACTTGTATATTCTTTTTCTTACATACAGGGTGTCCATAAAGTTCATGTGCACTTTAAAAAATTTATAACTTTATTTGTATTTGCGATAGAAATAATCTGTAAAAAGGATTAGAAAGAAGTAAATCTATATTTTTTAAGGTTTTATTGAAATTTTATTTAAGTTTCCACATGTCCTCCATCATTAGCAATACAAAGGGTAATACGATTTTGCAGTTCATGGAAAACATTTGCCAACTGATTTACAGTAATGCCTGAAATCACATTAGTTATTTTAGTTATATTAAAACTAGGTACATTAAACTTTATAGCATTTTTTACAGATTATTTCTATTGCAAATACAAATAAAGTTATAAATTTTTTAAAGTGCACATGAACTTTATGGACACCCTGTATATAAAAGTGGTCTATTTTAAATTCTTTTAAAAGAGATTTTTAATACATTTTTTATTAATCGAATTTTTACCCTAAGCAAGGCAGTAAAGTCATTAAGTCACAAGGGGTTACTGGGTGTGAAAGAATTAAAAAACGCAAACATGATTAAGGAGCAAGAACAATAGAAGAGTAATCAGAAAGACAGTAGATAACGAGTTTTGAAGATCAAAGTTGACTGGTAAGCATGGAATCGGTAGAAAGTTCCACAAGTGAGAAGTGCTAGCATAGAACTTAGAGTTATATCTAGCCAATTCAACTGTAAATTGATGAAACCTCATTGCCAATCTAGTACTGCACTTAAATTCATAAAGTCTGGGTACCATAGCAAAGAGCTCGACTGAACAATTACCATGAAAGTATCTATAGAAAAGACACAAGGAAGCAACTTATGGTGGTGGGAAAGTGACTGAAGCCAAGATGCCAGGTTAGGACCAATAATATTGCTGATTCTAATTTGGATTTTATCAAGAATCTCTAAATACTAAACAGGAGCACCAGAACATATGTAGCAGCAATATTCTAAGCATGGACAAATGGTAGGCTTATAGATATGCATGATAGATTCTGAAGAGAAAAATTGTCTCGCACAGTGAACTGACTTTCTTATCAGCTGACCTAGCATTGGATTCAATGTAATCTTTCCTCTTCATGTCAACCAAGAGTGTTAACCAAAGAAGGCACAACAAGTCACTCTCCTGGAGGTTAGCATCAGCCATGCTGAAGGAAAAGAGAAAGAAGTCTCTCAGATGATTAGTAGAGAGTAGTTTTGTTTTAGAGGCATTAGACATATGAAAAATAATATTTTTTTGTTTGCTCATTTACAATGCTGTTAATAAATAGCCATCCATTTTGAAAAAATGCTTAGCATGAAACAGAGTAAATAAAACAAAAATGATTTATATATATATATATATATATATATATATATATATATATATATCCAGGTAAGATGAGAATGAATAGAGTAAAATTCCAACGTTCATAACATTTAATTTAAAAGAGACTTCAATACAAAGTAGAGCAATATTCTTTATTTTAGGATATTACATTGAAAACGTCAAAATCGCTACACAATTGCAGTTGTGTTCCGATGTGTATCACCGATGTGTATCAGTGCATCTCATCAGGTGATTGTAAATTACGAGCAAGTGAACGATTTATTTACTTATTTATCTAAGAGATGTGTCAATACACATCGAAACACAACTGCAATTATGTAGCGATTTTGATGTTTTTTCGATGTAATATCCTAAAATAAAGTATATATATATATATATATATATATATATATATATATATATATATATATATATATACACACACATACATATATACATATATATATATATATATATATAATGTTAGTCTAATGTGTTTATAGAGGCATGGTGGAGAAATAGCAGCTCAGAATGGGGAATCGGAGAGCTGAGTTTGAATTCATTACATTCACTTATGTATTAATTAATACCCTTGGGAATGGTATGAATGCAGACTGGGTCCTATAGCCTTGGGTGGTGAACGGTCTAGGAGAAGGACAACTCTGAATTCAAAATCTGCAGACGATCATTTGGGAAACTTGTGACATACTGTGCACCAGTTCTCTGTATTCTGGTCTTCTAAAAAGTGTGGTTTGTCCTGCACAAACCTTCAGCACAATAATCAAAAGATATATGTGGGTGGGGTCTGGCTGTTGGTTCTAAGAATTGGGCTGTTTAACCCTCATAAGTTGAAAACCATTGGAGTATCCAGTATTAATTTAAAATATTATATTTATAAGGGAAGAGTGATAATATGTTTGTTTTTCTGTCCACAAGATCTCTCTCTCTCTCTCTCTCTCTCCCTCTCCCTCCTTGCATGTGTATGTAACACTTTTCTCTCAACAGAAGAGTTCACTATATAGGCAATTTGCCCATTTCTATGTAGTGGACTCTTCTGATGATGAAGCAAAAAAAAACCAATTTTTTATTATTTTAAATACAGCAAATACCATAATTTATTTTTGTTTTAGATTATTTTTAGCTTGCTGTTGCAATTTCACTCGACTTATAAAATATTCAAAACTTGAATATTATGACCATCTTTTTTTGACATCCTGGATAAACGAGTTGAATTCTGATTATTTCAGATTAAATAAGAAGCGGGATGCAAAATTCAATTTTGGTTTTAAGAAAAATGGATTCAATTTTCATTCATTTTTTTCCTTCCCTCACAAAAGATTAAATTCAAGATAGTAGGTTGAAAGACACATAGAATAATAAAAATAAATTTGTTCAGAGATTTGTCTAGAGATGTTAGATTTCAAGGCATCTCACATAAGAGGTTGGCTTTCAAGTATTTAATTGTGCAGTGCCAAGTGAGAAACAAATGCACTGACAATGGCTCGTAAGATGAGATTGTTGATGATCACTTAATTAAAAGTGCTTCCATTAATTTACTGCTTAATTATTGTCCAAACTTTGAGACTTCATTGTGCAGTTTTTGCTGGTGAGCCATACTGGGTAATTTTTAGAGGCCTTACTTGGCAGTGTCTATCTCCTCTACAAGAAACGTGAGAGAAAACGTCATGAATTTTATAGAGAATCTGTTACTTACCTAAATCAATCATTGTAACATTGTAATATGAAGATCTATCTTGGAAATACTGAACATCAGGATTGAGTGTAGGGATAGGTAGATTCATGCCTTTTCAGGTACATTAAGGTAAAATTATATTTACCATGAACAGATAAAGTTGGAACATGATCTTAGTTCATGATTCTATTTTTTTTTCTTTTTATTTAATTTCTTTTTAAATATCAATCATTGTCCACATTTTGAATTTTCATTCTTATTGAACCATACTGAGTCCTTCTTAGCATTTTAAAAGGTTTTTTTGGCAACCCATCTTTACGGTTAGGGTTAGGGAAGCTTGGCAGTGCCCGTCTCCTTTCCAAGTAACATATGACAAGTAGCATTAGGTTATATGGTACCACTTCTATATTGCTTGGCTACACCTCAACAGTCATTGTTTAATTGAAATGTGAGCTAAAAATTTTTTATATTATTCTAGTATTCCTTAAAAAAATAATGTAACATGCAAAATAAAAAAAAAACACAGCAAAAGGCTCCCATTTAAAATGAAGCCATTTTTATTTTTCTAAAAATCATATTCTTTCCAGAATCTAGCAGAATCATATGACAAATAAATGAAAATAAGATTTTTTTTTTTTTAAAAAAAAAAAGAAAGAAAAAAAAAAAAAACTGGCCAGGATGCTTGTTCTGGGAGGCTTATAAGTATTCCTGGCAAAGTTTCATGCAATTTGTTTCAATGTTGGCATCAGATCAATGAGGACATCTTCAGTTTGAGGTGGATTAGGTTTCAACTTAAATCCCAAGTTTATTTTTGTTGGCAAACAACCATATTGGAACACAACACATTTAACTTTGTTTATGGATTGCGAACTATTTTGACGATTTATAACAATCCCTAAAGATGGCTTGCAAAACAACTTCAACTATTAAACATTATCTTCAGTCTTAGATCAGAGAAAAATAACTAAAAAGATTAAACCAAAGTTCAGTCAGTCCTTATATGGTTGGTGGGCAGGAAAAGAATTGACATGTAAATGTATATCTTGTGAATTTGGAAATATAGTTCTTGAATGGCAGTATTATTTATTATGTCAGTCATAATTTGCATGATTCCTATTTACTTTCATATTGATTTTTCAGTTGCTTTTTATTTCAACTTGACTCAAGCCATTGATTTAAAGTACAGATACAATGCAGCTGCAAAATAAAGGATGAGCTGTCAGTGAGATTTGAACTCATATCACTTTTGCTTCAGGCAAACCTGGATGGATGCCCAGCTGCTTTAAATGCTAAGTTAGAAAAACTTGATGGCCACGAAGAAGACCAAATTGAATGTATAAAGACATCATTCACTCTGCAATCTTTTTATCAAGTTTACCATTGCTTATTTTTTAAACTAGTACCACCAACATAAATTGTATTGTTTATTTTTATAGATTGATAATTTATACACGAAAGACGTCTGTCTATATCTCTGAGATGAGGTATTATGATTATTTGCATTATTCATATTATTTGGATTGTTATCCTCATCTTCATTGCCATATTCACGTTCTGCCTGTTGTACGCTCTGGACGAAATAAAGAGTTCGGTTTGAAATTCCAATCACCTGAAGAAGGCCAGAGCATACAGTGGCCAAAACATGAATATGGCAGTGAAGATGAGGATAACAGTCTGAATAATGTAAATAATGAAAGATGTCTTATTTAATTTTATATATCTGCTTAAAATAAGTATATCTACATTTGGGAGAACATCATATATAAATTTCTATATATTATGACAATGTTGGGCAATTATCCAACATTGTCCAGATATAGAGAAATGATATAGAAATGACAAAATGGAAAAAAAAATACCTATGGAATGCAATTCATTGTCCAATAATGAAAAAAAAAAGGTTGGAACTATGTTCATTGAAATTCTAATAATGACAAAACAAAGTTCAGTAAGAGTCTTAATTTTAAAAATTTTAATAAGCATACCCCCCCCCCCCTTCATTCAAGAGTAACACGTATATAGCGAGAAATATATATTACTTCAGTTGTTTTTTGACATTAGTCGTGACCTCCGGAACCAATTAATGACTATACCTGTATAGTATTGCATTCCTATATAAACTCATTATTTTCTGTCGCTCATATATATATATATATATATATATATATATATATATATATATATATATATATATATATATGTATGTATATATTTAAAATAGCAAATTGCTGATACACCCTGAAGAGTAGATGGACAGGTCTGCCTATGAAACTATGGAGTCATCATGCTGTAGGTAATATCAATCAGCAAAAATGACAAACTTTTACTCATATTTTATATATATATATATATATATATATTTGTGCGTGTGCATACTATAAATTTATAGTATGTACTTTATAGTATAGTATATATTAATATACTAAGCATTGCTATCAAACAATGAAATCAACAACTTTAAAAGAAAACTGTAGATAAAGAGCTTAATGTTTTTGTTTTTTTTCACAAATAGCACACTTTATAGGATATGAATAAAACGCTTTAAAATTGTTAAATAACTAATTTAGTTGAAATAGGCACCGTATTGGTGAGTGACTCTTCTTCAATGTACCTCTAAATTTTTGATCCCATGTGACAAACAGTTCAAATACTTCGATTACATCTTCCTTATTGGAGAAAGGCTCAAAATGCTTAAATAAGTGATAATTAGTAGGAGAGTATCAAGTGAATATGGAGGATGAGGTAAAATTTCATCATTCAAGCTATGCAGCTTTTGGGATCGAGAAGTGTGCACCCATGTGTTGTCGTGCAGCAAAATTCGGCCATCCCTATTCACAAGTCTAGGATGTTCCTCTTTCAATCTTTGGGGCATACACCCAATTTCTCCACAATACGGGGTTGCTGTTATTGTTTTCCCATGAAACAAGAATGAATAACCCCTTTGAAAGACCACCATACAGTAACCATTAACTTTTTAGGGTGCAGTGGAGGTTTTGGCTATTTTTTTTGGTGGTGGGGTAGGGGTGATTCATTTGCATCTAACCATTCACCTACTTTCTTACTGTTATCAAAGAGTATCATTTCTCATTGCATGTAATGTTCGATACAAAAATGGATCTTTTTCACAGTTTGTACTCAGACAATAAGATTACTCAACATTGTTTCATTCTAAGAATTTTCATTGGGCTTATTAGTAAGAATGTATTGAAAGAAAAAACTTATCTGGAAAGAAAAAGAGTCAGGAATAAGTCAAGATATTTTAATATACTAAGGTGGTTACTTTGTTAGATGACCAGATCAACAACCAACCAAAACATACGTCATTTCATGTATGACAACCTAATATATTAATAAAAATGAGGAATCAGTTGATTTGAGCCAGTTTTTAATTTGCTAAGCTAATCTGAAAAACTAAACAAATTGTACTTCCAGAAAAAAAAATTTCCCCAAAATTATTATTATTTTTATTGCAAGGAATTTAGCTGATTTTGAAAACAAAATTCTTCTTCTTCTAAAAAAAAAATTAGTTGATGGTTAAAATTCAATCATGATTCTGTCTCACAATCAATGACAACAAAATAAATCAGTAATTAGTCGATTAGCAGACAGCGAATTCAATGGAAGGTAGGGATCAAGTCAAAACAATTGCAAAGCTTAATTAGAAATATATTTATGCAATGTGTAATTAAGAGATTTCATTAAAAAGCCGTCTTTAATTAATTTGATGCATCATTATGAAGTACAAAATATATTTTTATATTCAATCGACTAATCAAACATTTACTATCATGGTTTGTCAGAAATTGTTTCAAATATTGGATCATATTAAATCTGTGCTTCCCATAATTGCAGGTCATAATTCCTTTCCCGGTGATCCAAGCTTTCTTTAGTTCCTCCTTCATTTTTAATGGAATCATTTTTATACCATTGTACTTAAGAATATGACTGAAATTCCTTCTCCATTTATTCTCCTGACTAAGCTTTTCTACCTTAGATTTCAAATTCCTCATCTGGGAGACAAGTGCCTTCTTTTGGGAATTAATCCAGGACTCTTACATGCCAAATACAAGCAGTGAGGTTGGTTGGGATTCTTCCTAATATGCAATAAACACGGATGGGTAACTTAAAATCACTTAAAGAGTCTAAAAGTGCTAAACTAACAAAATGAAGTGCTTTCTATTTGAATTTCTGCAATGAGGAGTTATCATTATTTACATTATTTACCTGCAAACTATTGTCCTCATATTTGTTATCACAACATTTCGGCTGTTGTGCCCTCTGGCCATCATCAGGTGTTTGTTGATCTGGGCAACCTTCAGAGAATTTACAACTGAACTCTTTATTCAATCTATGAAAGTAAACTATTCTTGTTTTGATGACCATGTCTAGGGATGTCACCTCTTCTTGTCCTTATTTGGGTCCACTCAATTACTGCTTGTCCTATTTCCACTGTATCCAAGTCTGAACAACCCAGCCCAGGGGTTGAACTCACAATTATTATGTCACTAAATTCACAAACCAATGCTTTCATACCCTAGACTATTGTCCCATGGGGTCTTAATAAGCTTTCAGAAAATTTCCTCAAAAAACAAAAGAATTGTGCCTATTATGCACCAATAATTAATTTCTGTTCTTCACATTTGAGTTTCTAAACAAATTCATTACATTCACTAACATGCAAATACTCTTGGGAAAAGTTTAAATACACCTCTTCTCTACTAGCTATGGGTTAAATAGTAAGATATTGCCTGGAAAAATTATTTTCTCCAAAACATTGTCAATACAATATTAACTCACAAAAGAAAAAAATTATTCTTACAATCCAAAATCTATTTCCGTTTAAATAGATGATAAATGCTGA
>OZ038491.1:22568239-22690739 GCA_964036315.1 Acanthosepion esculentum
TTGAAGAAAACAATATATTTAAAACAGGAAATGCTGTATTATATCTTTGCAATCAAGAACTACCATATATATATATATATATCAATTATGTGGTGCGGGTTCAATTTATATTACGCAAATCATTCATACGAAAAGCAGATAATGAAGTTAATGATATGGCAAGAATCACTCTCGCAAACAATTTTTAATAATAAAATACATTAACCTCGAATCCGTTAAAGAATGGTATGATCCTTGTTTATAAATCTTATAAAACCGGAATTTATAAACAAGGATCATACCATTCATTAACGGATTCGAGGTTAATGTACTTTATTATTAAAAATTGTTTGTGAGAGAGATTCTTGCCATATCATTAACTTCATTATCTGCTTTTTGTATGAATGATTCGTGTAATATATATATATATATATATATATATATATATATATATATATATATATTAGCTTACCTCTGCCCTTGTAATTTAAAGTAATTTTAGACTTGTCTTGATCATATTTTTTGCATGAATAATGTAGGCATTTTATCTGTACATTGAATGCTTATCACATTTAAGAAAGAGAACTATATTTTAAATCATATAAATTAAATATATTCAAAGAAAGCTAATGAGAGGGAAAAGAATTTAAAAGTAACATATTAGCAGCCTTATTTCTTTATTCCTTTTGCTTAGGAAAAGAAAGTTCATGTTCTTAAAATCATGAATCTTCATGAATTAGCATAAAGAAATGTCATCAGTTATACAAACAATGGAATATCTCATTAAATAAGGGAGATCAGGTTGTTAGACTAAAATCACTGAATTTTATATTATAGAATACATACACACACTCATTATATAAGTGGACATATGTGTTGCGTTTTTACTCAACTATTTATATATACATGTCTGTGATGCATTGTGGGTAGTCTATTGGATTGTTCTAACAGCTGTTTTGGTGAGCAATAACGGTTATGTTTCAAATTATCTGTAGGGGCTATTGGTGGAAACAATTGTGGATCTGGATGCAGTTTTTGGGTTATTTATTGTGTTGTTTGCTAACTATTTCTTTTATTTATTATGAACTGTTGCTGCTGGGTGTTGACTTCTTCAATGTCCACTTTTATATTTACACACACTCTATTCCTGATATTGGGCATTTTAACCCACAAATATAGTATACCTGAAAACTATATTTTATCATACATCACTTTAAATGTTATTATTAGTGGATATTCATATTTGGGTAGGTGCTCGATTAATATATTAAACAATATATTTCTTTATATTCCCCTATTGGCCCGAAATCATATTAAAGAAAAATGTGCACTCTTCAGCAGGAATAGAACCTGCATCTCTCAGAGTTGAGAGATCTACTTCTTAGCTTGGTGCACCTGTACTGCTTTGGCTACAAAGAGATAAATGACCAGCCAAAGCCAAATTTGATACTTTCAAGTGGATTTCTCTTGTCAATGATCTCTCAAAGTTTTTCATATCTCTACTCAGTTTCGTATCAAAATGTAAACAAAGAAAATTTATTAGAATGGATTTTTATTTATCTGGCAGATTTGTATAACTTTAAACATTATTATTAGTGGATATTCACCTGGAATATTCAACATGACCTTTTTTGAAGAGATGGGCACTTTGGTTGAATTGAGAATTGTTCACCACATCCTCAGATATATATATATATATATATATATATATATATATATATATATATATATATATATATATATCTCATGAAATAATCTGCTGGTATTATGGAAATAAGATTGAGCACTGAAGACTCAGGTTGTATTAGTAAAGATTGCCTTAGGTTGCAATAGTAAAATAAAAGCAAAAAAAAAAAAAATTACAGTAAAAAAAATGAAAAATTCTCTAAGAAAACATAGACAAACAAGCCAGGTAATTTAGTTGTAGAATGTAAAAAGGACATTTGTAGAGGTTTTAAGTAGTTTGTGCTTCAGGGTGAGCAATATTAAAAAAAAAATACAAAAAAAAAAAGCAAGAAAATTTCTTAATTGATGCCATAAAATCTGCTTGCATCTCTCCCTAATTTTCTTCAAAAACTTTATTTAATAAATACACAAGACTTCTTATAAATTTCCTGGCTGGATTCATGTAAATTTATTCTACTGGTGTTGGCAACAAAGATTATTCATTATCTTATGCCTTTGTTGTTCTCTACCTTTTTGTCTGTATCTTCCCATTCTTTCCCTTATCCCTTACAATCTCTGTTGCTTGCCCATGTTCTTAAGTTCCAAATATACAGGGTGGTTGGAATGAAAGATGCAGTTAGAATTTTTTATAATCTTCAGTAATGAAATACCTATTCTGAGAAGGGTCACTGCCTAAATTAAGGGGTAGGGTGGGGAGGTAATTTCCTGAATATTTAATAAAAGGTGTAGTTGGAATAAAGCTGTTCCTGGTGGGTTTTTTTCCCCAAAAAAGAATAAGCATTTCAAATTGTCTATTTTAAAACTAAAAAGTAGATGTTATATACACGTGGATTGGTTTTCTATGCAAACGAAGTAATAAAAAACACATTAATATTTTTACTGTATACTCTCTCTTATCTTCTCTCTCCATAAATAATCTTAATGCATCACAATGTTCCTGCCTTTCAATTTGTTGCTCTTTGTCTCATGATGTTTCTCTTTCCTCTTGATGCCTACCTCGTATATATATATATATATATATATGTGTGTGTGTATGTATGAGTGTGTGTATTCTTTCATTTGATTTTGTCTTGCTTTCTTCACTTTCCTACTATCTTCTTCTCCTTCATATCCTCTCTTTCCTCCTCCTCCTCCTCTCTTTAGCCTTCTTACCTCCTATCTTTTCTCTTGAAACCCTCTTTTTCTTCCTCCTTTCTCTAGCATTCTTACTTCCTGCCTTTTTCCCTCCTCCACCTCTCACCAGTTTTCTTATGCCTATCCTCCCTCATTTACATCTTCCTCCTCCTCTGCTTTGCTTTCCACAACTGATTCTCACTCTAAAGAGCTGGGGATCAAACAGATACTACACTCTGATCCTATGTAATGATCATATAACAAACAAGCAGAATAGTATAGATGATTTTTTGGCAAAAAATCAATGGCTGATCTCTACATAAGAATGACTCATGTAGTAAATGTGTGTGTGTGTGTGTAGTAGTTATTATTATTTTTACCATAAATCTAAAGAGTAGTAGTATATTTACTATCCAATATATGTGGTATCATTATTACATATAAAGTAGACAATGTCATTATTTTTCGATTTTCTTGATCTGTGCTTTAATAAAGTCTCTCTGCATTGAAGCCCTAATGAGCTGACCAAGATAAATGAAATGATTGGCTGTCATTTTATGGCCAATCAGAAAACAGGAATTTTGCCAAAATGGAATAGACAGAGAAGTGGATCATATTACAGGTAAACACAAATGTATTAATAGATCAATTATTCGTCTCTTTCGTGACATTAGATGAAAGATAAGTAGGCCAAGAAGAGAATTTAATAGATTTTTAGGTGCTTCATGTTAAACTAGATCAGTTTAGCTTATTCTCTTCTTTGTTTGGTAAGCTTAGCATAATTTTACACAAGGGCAATTGGAGGGGCCTGCAAGTAGGAAGATTGTATTGCATCAATCTTCAAGTATGAAAAGCCTTTGAAAACCAGCACTCAAAATCCAGGCTTTCACTTAATCCTAAACAAAAACGGATGGAATTCTGTAATGATCAAAAGACAATAATGAATTACATTCTATTTAACACTTTGACCTCTCACACAAGTCCATATGACAAGAACAACTTTGAATATTGAATTTCAAGACAAATAATCCATTTTCCACTGGTAAGACATCCTGTTAATCCTTATCAATAAATACATTGGTATACTTTTTTCTTTTTAATCAGTATCACCTCATGCAAGGCAGTAAAACCACTAAGACACAAGGAGTGGAAGAAGTAGGAACAGAAACATTAATAATGAGCAGGAAGAGGAAAGAGTTATCAGGAGGACAGTATATAGCGATTGACATTGTATTTAAATTATTGCAGATTAAAGTTTGCTTGAAAGCAGTTCCACAAGTGAGAAGTGCAAGAAAAGAAATTGTTAGCATAGAATTTATTGCTGTATCTAGCCAGTTCAATTGTAAATTGATGAGATCTCAATGTCAGTCTAATACAGTGTTTAAATTCAAAAAGGCTAGATACCATAGCAAAGAGCTTATCCAAGCAATTACCATGAAAGTATTTATAAAAAAGGCACAGAGAGGCAACCTTACAACAATGGGAAAGTGACTGAAGCCAAGCCACCAGATCAGCACGAATAACATTGTTGATTCTTCTTTGGATTTTACCAAGAAGTTCCAGGTAAATAGCAGTGGCACTGGACCATATGTGGCAGCAATATACTAAGCATAGTCAAATGGTAGACTTATAGACATTCGGCAATATCTATGTGATATAAATACGTATCTATTTAAGTATGTAGGAACATAGATTTAAAGCAGTTTATTCAACCTTTTTTTTTTTAGATAGAAACAAAACCATAAGTAAAACAATGCCTTCACCAACAGCCTGAGTATAATCCTACCATAATATACATAAAAGAGTTAACTTTTGTATGTAGATTACAATTTCTAATTTGGGTTATTTTAAAATACAAAAATTTAGAAATTAATTAATTTTGGAAAGAATCAAGGATTTTTATTGACACTGACTAAATCTTGTTCACGATAGAGGGAAATAGTAATAAGAAGACTGTTCTACCAATCTCTCAAGTGGCAAGGACTTACTGCCTGCTTTGGAACTTATCAATGCTTACTAAACCTAACTGAAATGGCACTAAAAAAATAGAAATAAAACTGAATAGACACTTCTGTTTTATTCAAAGCTGATTTGAGTCCCAAAAATCTATTTTGATTTTTTGCAAATTTTTTAAGAAATGAACAGATCTTCTACACTTATCTCTTCATCGATCTATTAATTTCTCTTGTTTTTGATCAGTTGCTGTCAACTTGTGAATCTGTAGTATGATAGTTTGGTATCTAATCAGCAAAAAGAATTACACAGCTGAATATATAAGCAGAATAAAGGTGTTCATATGAGCAACTTTGTACTGGACATTTGCTGCTCTTCACTGATTATTTGTCCCGTTCCACGGGTCGTTCTGGAATCTACCCAAAATGTCCAGGTCTAGTTATCAGAATTCAGGATTCAATTGGTTAAGTGACCCTAGTTTAATTTTGGCAAAAATCCTTATAGTAAGTAAGGGAGAGTAAGATTGTGTTTTGCCAATATTCAAAATGGAGAGGGACAGCCTTCTTATTAGTATTTAAAATATTGGGAAGTAAGGGGAAGATGGTTTTTAACGCAACCATTAACCCCAGTAGAAGATATAAATCAATCTCACTGCCATAAGGCAAACTAGGTTGTTATTAGAAGCTGACTTGACATGAGGGATGTTCCGAAAGTAATGCCTCCTATTTATTTTCATTGAAACTAAAATGGATCCATTGAGTACAATAACACTATTGGATAGAGCCAGTTTTCAACTACAAAACGCTATTTTTCCATATAATCACTACCATTGGTTATGAATTTTCATGGACTACATAGAATGTGGCTTATCATACACATTGCTGTTGAAATGCATAAACCATTGCTTAACTGTGTTCACATTCACTGTTTGGTCTATGGAAATCTAAAGGATTTAATTTTTCCGTATGGAGAAATTCAATGGCACACTTCTGCTTTGTAACTTACTTTCATGTCAGACATCTTTTTGCTAGATTTTTATCTGTAACAAGGCAAAAAGAAATTATGGTTTATTGGTGGAAAAGTTCAGCCATATTATCAATATCTACCTCTGATGTGATAGGCCAACATAATACAAATAAAAGGTGTTATTTTTTAAGCAAACCTCATATTTGGTTGGAAAATTTCTATTATTTTGCCACGTGTACCTGAGTGTGTTGATGTGAGTCGTTATTGTTATTTGTGGGGTAGAAGAGAAATAATAATGTAAGGAAGAGGATTTGCCATTTAGTTTGGCTATAGAAATGCTGAATCAATTCTAAAAAGATGTCAGGTTACAATTGATTCAGAGAAAACACCTTTTGTTGTCAGTTTCTTCATACAAGGTGATTAGAATAAGTTTATTGAAAGGACAAAGGCAATCAATAGTCTGATCCAAGCCTATCAAGAAATAAAAATAAAATACTTAATGTTATAAATAAAGCTGAAATTAAATAGAAAGAGTAACATAAAAGAAGAAAATGGGTAAGTTTTACAATAAGTAATAATTCAGTTGGTTTAAAATTGTGATTCCCAAACAAGAGAAGAAATTGGATCAGGAGAGAAATTAAAAGATGATCTGTATTAGTTTATAAGCGATTGGAATATGAGATGACAATTTAAAATGAAGAAGGAACTGAGGAAACCAAGCAACACAGAGGCAGAAAAGTGGACTGGAATCACAAGGGGGGGGGGGCGGACACAAACTTGAATCACAAAGAGAGCAGCACATACTCAAATCACGGGGGGCGGGGGGAGCAACACAAACTGAACCACTGATTTAAATCAGTTAATTGAATTAATAGTACACTTGTTGCTTAAAATATATTAAAATGGTCTATGGAAAATTTGAAGATGCGTGTCACAGAAAAACAATTGTAGACATAATTGATTTATAATAATAATTACTCACTCTCAAGCAAGTTTCAGCAAGTTTAAGCCTTATTTGGTGCTCGACTATTGTGGCCTTGTGCCAGACTAACTCTTATTAAATTTTTACATTAGAATTCTTAATCACTTTGCCATAGGCCAATGGTTAGCAATGGTTAGTCTTGCAGACCATTTCTGTAATTATCAGTTTGATCCTCACTGCGGAATCTGTAATTTTTCTGCGGAACATGTTTCTACCTAATCATACTAATGATTCTAGAACAACATTGTTTAGCTTTTGGAAGATGTCTTTTGCTATTCTAATATGTAAATAGTTATATAATCTTACAATGGGACAATGGTTAGTTAGCTGATCTATTATGACTGTCGTGAGTTCAATCTTTACAAGGTGCACTATATTTTTGGCCTTGCATTAGAGTAAACTATGTTTGGGAAACAGAAAGCTTAAATCCTGATCAAATGGTTATCAAGCTGATCTTGAAGACCAAAACTAAAAACAGAAAGAGTATGTTCCTCACTAGGTATCTGACATTTATAGTTTTGTACCCATGATGAATATTCTTTGGTTGATAAAATGCCAAATAAACATATATACAGAAGGCCATGTGGCCTAACTTGCAAGCAACAAAATAAAGTTCCCTTGCTAATTTCTAAAAGGTGCTCCCTGGTTTTATCAAAACTGGTAGAGTACATTTTATATTCGTTTTTGATAACCTGGGAAAAGATTATCTTAAAAGCTTTTAAATGAGACATATTTGCAATAGGATACATAGAAAGGGGCACAGAAATCCTTTGTCAGTAATAAAGAAAAAGTTGCTTTTTGTGGATTCTTTATTCTTTGTCCCCCACCCCACTCCGCTTCCCAACTCCTCATCACTGGGGCAATTTCCTACTCTCAGCAGGTGTCTGTTTAAGGCCCTCTGATGTATCAAGTATCATCCCACAGACCCCTGAATGGGTAGCCCATTCAAATATTCAGTTCCTTTTTCTGTATTTATTCAGGATTTTTTCTTTAACAAGTTACGTATACAGCTGCCTATTCAGCCTTTTCTGAACTTGTCATCTCCATAAATAAATTCTATTCAACTCAATGCCTTTGGAGATCTCATACATTGGCCAGTTAACCACGCCTTACATTTACACTCATGCTAACTGAAACGGAACTTGTACAATTCTTATTAGATACTCACTTTTTTTATTTTATTTTTTATTTTACTTTTTAATTGTGGAAAGGTGAGCAGGGATATCATAGGAAAACTTTTTGTTTTGTTTATTTTCCAATTTAGGAAGTTCAGTGATTGATTCTCGCATATCAGTGTGAGATTTTTTGTTTGTTCTTGTATCAAAGAGAAACAAAAAGGGAAAACTTCTTTACAGATTTTGTTTTATTTTCTTTTTTATTAGTGCAGAATAAAATTTAAAAGAGGAGGAGGAGAATCACCAATCTTCTATGTCATTATATTTTTTAGATATAGTCCATTCCTATTGGGCAAAAGTAGTGATTTTTTAATGCTATGTCCTTTCATGCTGATCATGGCTCTCCACAGATTCCTTTTTTTTATTATCTATGAATTGCCATGTCTTCTTGCCAAACATAGTGGAGTGGTTTCCTGTTATGTTCTCCACAGTGTGAAATTCAGAATTTTACTTCTCTTAGGTTGCTATCCAAAGTTAGAGGATCAGTCCAGTTTGAAATTTAATCCTTAGCTGGGGACAATCCTGTTAGTAATTCTGAAAATAGTTTTTCATTAAAAATTATTTAAGCAAATTTATTGACATTGTTTTATTTAAAGATATTATGATAATAATATAAATAAACATTAAATCCATATATAGATCCTTCCATGTAACAAAGCATTTTGGGGTTTCTGCAGAGAAGGATGTTGGTTAAATAGCCAGCCCAACCAATTTTTTAACCAGGCTTGGGACCAGCTGTATCAACCATCAAACTGTAACCTTTTCCTCTCAGCATAACCTTCTCTTAACTGGGTTGCATTATTGGGCACCAGCAACCACGTTATTTACCCATGAGGAGAAGAAGGGGATTCCCCCTTCCCCCAAGGACAATAGTGTAAAGTGAATGTAAGCATGTTTGGCAAAAACTCAAACTTATTTGCCAATTCAATTTTTCACAGACAACTGCTATGCCACTCACCACATCTATGAAGAAATGGAAATAAATATTAAATTTTGAGGAGGTGCTGAAAAAATTTTGACCTGACCAAGAAGGGATAAAAAAAACCCCTGCTGTTTGATCATTTTGGTCAGATTTTGGGGGAGTGTGTGGAGGCACGGTGGAGTAATAGATTGCGGGTTGGATTGAGGAATTGGAGAGTTGAGTTTGAATTCCAGTCAGATCCATTACATTCACTTACATGCTAATACCCTTGGGAAAGGTATGAATCCTCTTCTTCTCCCCCCAGCTATGGGTAAATAGCAGGACAGACGAGGTTCTATAGCCTTGGATGGCAACTGATCTACTGCAGAAAGAAATGGCAACCTACTACCTGAAAAAAAAAACTGCCTCGTGAGTCATGTATCATGATCGCCTAAGTGTGTATCATGCATGTCACATAACTAACTGTGACTGAAAACCTCTCAGCATAAAAAAGTTCAAAACTTATTTAATTGAATATTTATTATGCAAAAGAATGATTTTCTGAATCACTTTTTTCTAAGATTTAAAACCTTTTCTTTTTTCTGCATTTATCAGCCCTTAGTATGGTTGTCATTCTAAAAAGATAGTCAAGTATTGGTAAAGAAGATTTTTAATGAATCCTTTTCATTCTTTTATTATGCATACAAGACTTTGATTCAAATTATGTCAGCTTCAGTGTAAGGGTCAGGAAGTGAACACTTTGCCAGAGAGTAATGTTTAGGGAATGAAAGTGTTATAAACCATGTAAAATCCTCGGAGTGCCCTAAGCAAGTTGCTGTGCAGGAGTGATGCTTTTTTGCCCCAAGAAAAATCATTTGCTACCCTTCTCACTGCAAAAAGGATGCAAACTAATTTTAGTATATAAATTCTTACTCATAGCTTAAAATCTCTTCCCACCAATTCAGAACAATCTGGCAATGTGCCTAAAGTGCCCATAACTTCAGCCTTGTGCCAGATTAAACTAAACTTACTAACTACATATATTGCTGCACAGAATCAAAAGTTGCTTAGAAGACAAAAAGTTGTGGAGAGCCATGATCGCCCATCTCCTGAATGTCCTATGAAGTGAGTTGAGTTATCATTAGGTGACCCAGTTTGATGGCCCTGTGCCAGATTAAGCTACACTTAGGAAATATGTATGATAATCATGCAGCACTAAAATAAATTCAGTCATTTTTAATTACGTATTTAAAGCCATTTTTAAAAATTTGAATATCGTATAATACTAGCTGACATCATGTATAGTGTGAACTCTGACCTTTTTTGGTATGAATTTTAACCCACTCCAGAAAAAAAAAAAATTACCTGTGTATAGTAGTGCAATCAGTCGCCAAAAATGCATGATTCTTAATCTCTTCATAAAAAATACCTGTGTATAGTGCAACTCCTGATTTTTGGTGTAAAATACTGATCATAAAAACTGACATTATACTGAATATACTATATATATATTATATATATATATATTATATATATGTATGTATGTATATATGGTACATTTGGTATATATGGTATACTATATTTACTGCTATGTAAAACATCTTTTTCCCCAAAAACATTCCTCCAAAATTATCCTGTGTTTCATACGTAGATGGCTGGGTTTTGATAGCCCTGGGGTAGTGGCTACAGGCACTAGACTAACAAACATCTGTTTAACACACTTTTCTCCTGATGACCTCAGAAGGAAATGTATATGATTATAATTGATTGTATTATGATTACAAATCAAATTTATGTAACTATATATATATATATCTATAAACATAAAACATTAGTCAGCATGTATTTTATATACAAAGAAACAATCACGCATAGAATCAATCAGCAATATTAATGCGATTATTGGCGATATCACATCGCTTGTAGAATATATTGTATGCAAAATACTGTTAATCCATAGAATGATGTGATCCTCATTCATAAAACTGTTGTCAGTTGTTTCCAGTTTATATTTTTTTAAATGCTAGTACTTTCGAATAATCCTTTATTCATCCTCAGGCATATTTTTTCCATTAAAATTAAAACTTGGAGATGAAATAAATGTTTGTAGAAGCGTTGCGACTTTGCATGTTCCGATATTGTATACAACTGTCAATAATAGCATATTCATAAAAAAAACATCTTTCGGTCTACAAACAATTATTTTGTTTCCAAGTCTTAATTTTAATGGAAAAAATATGCCTGAGGATGAATAAATGATTATCCGAAAGTACTAGTATTTAAAAAAATATAAACTGGAAACAACTGACAACAGTTTTATGAATGAGGATCACATCATTCTATGGATTAACAGTATTTTAATGCATACAATATATTCTACTAGCGATGTGATATTGCAAATAATCGCATTAATATTGCTGATTGATTCTATGCGTGATTGTTTCTTTGTGTGTATATATATATATATATATATTTGGGTTTGTGTGGAGAAAAGGAGGGAGAGAGAGAAAGAGATAAGTATAGATGAATCATTAACTGAATATTGATTATTGCCTAAATATTCCTTAACCAAAATATTGTTCTTTTATATACCAGAGAGTTTTTCGCAGGGAATATGGTAAACATAAACTGATTCCTGAATTAAATTTTGTTGTATCAAAAAAAAATTTTCATAGTTTGTTTTTTTTATTACATATACAAGATTTTCAAAACAGATTACATCTTTGAATTTCTTGTGTTTTTAGAAAATTATGTACGTGTGTGTGTTTGTGTGGGGTGATAACAGATATTAAAAAAAAAACAACTTTTTACCAAGACTTTCAAAAATAAAAAATAAAAATATCTAAAAATAATTCTATTCATTTGTGAATAAGTCCTGAAAGTTTTATTAAAATCCAACAATTATTTGATTTTGCAAGAATTTCTAAAATGTATCTTTCACTGCAAAAAAGACACTAAAATTTGCTGTTATTTTAGAGTACCTCCCCTAACTAAAAGAAAAACAAGATTTTTAATCAAAATTTCAAATGTTCTATAAAAGATTAAAAAATTTATTAAAATAATCAAAAAACACTTTGGTCTTTCTTCTTAATACTAACATATATATTTTGATGATAAAACTTAGTTTTCATTAAGTTTGGGGCATTTTTTCATCATAGTATGCCATTTTTTTGCAGCAAATTCATAACTAAACTCATTCTAATTTCCATGGATGAAAAGATTTGAAACATTGGAACTCTCTTTGGAATTGGAACTTGGCTCTCTGACTAAAAATTCTGAACCATTATCCATTACACCACCTATGCATTTAAGCTTACGGCACCTGGTCACCCATCTAGGTACTGACCAGGCTCAATGTTGCTTAACTCCAGTGAAGACATGAGAAAGTGTTTCAATGTGATGTGGCTACAAGTGATCTAATTCAACAGTATTTGGATAAATATACATACAGACCAAAAATCTTCAGGAAACAATAAAGAAAACTTATCTAAAATATAATTTGTTTTGACAATTCTTTAATGATTAGTGGATATATGAGCAATAAAGATGCAGAAGGACGTTTTTACTTAGATTTCCTTGATTATGCAAAAAGCAATTAATAAGGTATGACATAAAGACCTATTTGAACTACTAGGAAAACTTGTTTTATTTGGGAAGATATTAGAATAATCTGGAACATTTCCTGGAAACAAACTCTCTATATGGATAAAAAATGAATTCCGTAAGTTTACAAAAATATAAAAGGGCATAAAACAAACATCTCACCTGATTTATTTAACCTTTATAGCAAGGCAATCCCATGAGAACTAGAATTCTACCAGGATTTATTACTGGTGAGCACAATCTTAATATAAAATATACACTGTTGATGAAGAAAAAGAATGTAGGGACACTTAGACAAAGCAGTAAAGGAAAGCAGGAAGAAAGGACTAACCATTAATTATAAGAAGACTGATGATATGGTTGTTATCAAGGGAGACAACCCAAGTTTGGAGCTACAAATTGGAGAAGTCAAAATCAAGCAATTACAAAAATCTAACTATTTTGGAAGTATTTTAACAGACTGAAAACTGTGGCACTGAAATCCAAAGTTGCATTAGAATAGGAAAAGTTACCTTCCAAAAAATAAACAAATTATTAAGAGATAAAAAAATTAGAAACAAAGAGTGTAAGCCTGCTATGTAATATGAATCCCCCTATATGGCAGTGTATGCTGAACAATTTTCTTACAGATGTAAAGGGGATTTGAGGTAAGAGAGAAGTGGTTCTACAGAAGGATGCTGAGAATATAATGAATGGAACATATGAGCAAAAAGAAGGTTTAATTGTACTTAGAAAGAGGCAGTTGAAATCTTTTGGAAACTTGAGGAAAGAGAGACTGGAAAATTTGACACTCAGAGAACATTTTAATGCAAGGGTAGAGGGAAGTATTGAGTAACCTACATAATGAGCTTGTGTCAATGAATGGCAGAACAAAAACCATGGAATAGTGGAAGACAAACATTGCCAAGAGCTACAAATAATAGGAAGTTGTGGAGAGCAATGATCACCCCATGTCCTGAAGTGACATGGCACATAAAAAAAGAAGGATAATATTAGGTCATGCATATTCACAGAGAACTATGGGATAGTAAAGGACAAATATTGTAAAGATCTACAAAGGATAGGAAGTTGTGGAGAGCAATGATCACCAATGTACTGAACTGACATGGCACATAAAAATAGAAGGATATTATTAGGTCATGCATATTCACAGAGAACTATGGGATAGTAGGGGACAAATATTGTAAAGATCTACAAAGGTTAGGAAATTTACACTATTTACATTGTTCAGACTGTTGTCCTCATCTTTATTGTCATATTCGAAACGTTGTACACTCCAGCCATCTTCAGGTGACATATGTTGGAATTTCATCTCGAGTTCAATACATGGCCACAGCAGAGGTGAACAAAAATTTGGAGAGTTGAGTTACTAAAGAGAATTAACTGAAACTGAGATATCCTGAAAAGGCATGGCATGTGGAACTAGAACAATCTTCCCTAGTGGACTAAATAAAGGATGTCGTTCAAAATTCCAATGTATATCACCTGAAGAAGGCTGAAGCATACAACAGCCAAAATGTTGTGAATATGACAATAAAGATGAGGATAACAGTTTGAACAATGCAATACCTCATCTCAGAAACATAGACAGAAGATAGGAAGTTGTGGAGAGCAATGATCATTCACGTTCTAAAGTGACATGGTACATAAAAGAAGGATATTATTAGATTATGTATGTTCACTGGATGAAGAGAAAAATATTTTTGTTGATAGCATAATTCAAAGGGTCAAAATGAGTCCTTCTGACTTTAAAACAATTACAAAAAGAAAAAAAATAACAATTCTTTAAAGTAAATATACTTGACAAGGGTTTGTAAAAAGAGAAACAGAAAAAAAGAGAGAGAAAAACTTTGTTCTGTCTTGTATGATCTTAAAGACATAGGCCCAGAATAAGGAGAGTAAGCAAGCAAAGAAACAGAAACATTGATTTTCCTGAAAAACCTTAACTTTGGACAATACATACATACACATAGGCAGGCATACTCACAGAAATATACAGATACAAATACACATATGCACACAAATCTATACAGACACACACAGAGACCTGTATACTTGCACACACAGACATGCATATACAGAAAGGACGGGTATATTAAAACACACAATGTACACAACTCGGAGAAGAAGTCCAGAGTTCATATTTCAAATTTATTACAATCGCAAGCTGTTGATCTGACCTAAAATTCTGAACAGGATGCACAAATTTTACTTTTATAGCAGATGTGTCAGCAAAGAAAATGGGGGTGGTGGTGCTAGTGGTAGTGGTTAGAAATTGATTTTTTTTCTTTTAATTCTCCTCCTCCAACAGTCCACACCACCACCACCAAATCTTTTTAGTGAGAAGAACTTTTTTTCATTTTATTTAAAGTAGGGGTATTTACACCCTCTACCCCTAATTCCCCCCTCCCACCCACAAAAATGGGTGAAAGAATCTTTAAAATAGAGGATGGGGGGAAAGTTTGTGGGGAGGGGATGGAAAGAAAATTTGCCTTCCAGATGCTGGAAGTAAGTTTGTTCACTCATCTGTTCAATAAAGATGAAAAACAGAAAAACAAGAGGGATTGTGGGTGGGGGTTGAAGAGATTCCTCTGCCCTGCCAACACATATACATTGCCAACCCTTTACACACATAAGAAAAAAAGAAGAAAGAAATAGCTTGGCGGCATGTAAAATATATTGTAGCTTTTATTCCCCAAAACTGAAAGGTGAAGGGGCATTATAGTGAAAAAAACAAAACAAAACAAAAACACTGAAAGGTTCTCACTCAGCTTTGTGCCTTGTAGAAGTTCTGGTGATATTTTTGCATAGTCTGAAATTATGAAATGAATTACTAGTATGGCCTTTTTTTTCCTACCCTTTCTACAGTGTTCCAGCTAATCTATTATCCAGTCCTTTTCAGGTCTGTTTTGCTAGGTGCAGAATTTTATTTGGGTATTTTAATCCAATTGTGTGGGTATTGTGCTATTGTGTTGGCAAATAAATCAGTAGCTTATGACCATATCATGCTGAAACATAGGTTCTTGCATGATCACCAAAGTTAAGCAACATTGAACCTGGTCATTATCTAGATGAGTCACCGTTTGGGAATACTGGATGCTGTAAGCTTGGATATGCAGGTGGTGTAATGAATTGGAATTGGAAATTGGAGAGCAGTGTTCTATTTCCACTCGGGTTTCTTATGTTCATTTACACACAAATACCTTTGGGAAAGATATGAATCCACCTTTTCTCCCCCCAGCTGTGGGTGAATTAGTAGGACTTGTATCAGTAAATGATTATTATCTCCAAAAAATTATTACAATCTATATAGATGTTCTAGCCTTAAATAACCTGCAGAAGGTTGATAAGCCTTAAAAACAGATCAATCAAATAATTCAGCAAGTAAAATAATACATTACAATACAAACAGTTTTATCAACAAAACAAGAAGGCTCTTTACTAAAGAGCATACAACTGCTAATAGTTTGAAAATGAATAATGTGGGGAAAAATGATTATACCTATAAAATGCACAATTCCTGAAGAGCAGTAAAATTTTCAAAATGCACTCTAATAGCATTTTAATGGGTTCAATAAAAAGTGTATCATTGGTTAAAATATTGTTTTTAAATTCAAACTAAAAGTGCAATAATTTGATTGGCTACTTTAAATTCAAAACAAAAACACAACAATTATATATACACTATACACACCCAGATGTACATATATTGTTTTTTTATCTGTAAATGAAATCTTGATCATATATTATTTGATGTTTTGGAATAATTTAATGAATAGAAAATAAAAAATCTAAAATTTTAAACACTAAAAGAAAAAGAAAAAAGAGAAAGTCATTGATTTTTTTTGTTGTTTTGTTTTCATTTTTATGTTTCTAAACAGCAGAATTGGATTTTTCATGTGTGATAAAAAACATTTTTGAAAAGCTTACTTTAAATCTATTTAATACAATTTTTTTTCATATGGAGAAGAATGAGGAAGAGAAATAAAAAAGAAGAAGGTAACAAATAAAAAGAAAATAAAGAAGAAGAGAAAGAAGAAAAAATAAGAAAAAGGGAAAGATTAAACAGAAGAAAGAAAAGAAAAAGAATAAGGAAGGAAAGAAGGGAAAGAAGGAAAAGAATTGGGGAAAAGAAAAAGAATAAGAATAAGGAAGAAAAGTAAGAAAGAGGAAAAAGAAGGGAAAGAAGGAAAAGAAAAGAAAGAATAAGGAGAATAAGGGAAAGAAGGAAAAGAATGACGAAGAGAAAGGAAAGAATGAAAAGAAAGGAGAAAAAGAAGGAAAAGAATAAGTTAAATAGAAATGAAAGAACAAGGTAAAAAGAAAGGAAAGAACAAGGTAAAAAAGAAAGGAAAGAACAAGGTAAAAAAGAAGGGAAAGAACAAGGTAAAAAAGAAGGGAAAGAACAAGGTAAAAAAGAAGGGAAAGAAGAAAGAGGATAATCAGTTAAAATATCTTCTGCTAACGTCAATCCCACAATGCAAAGTGAGCAACTGGATTCAGTACAATGTGTTGCAGACTAAATATGAAAATAAAAATACAATTGTAAAGGGTTTGAAAACCGAGCAACTACTGCAGATTATTGTATAAATGGATTTATTTGGTTTAAGAATAAAACAGTGATCCTTTGAAAGCCATGCTTTGTATCAAGATCAGAGAGGAATCATTGACTTTATATGATTTAGTGTCCTCATTTTTGTTGTTTTGATCACTTTCTGGTAGATGTGTTCTCTGGCAAATCTAGTGTTGTTTCAAAGCTTTGATATTTATTTACATGAATTATTCAGACAACAGTCCCTATCTTTTTCATTTTGATTACAATATTTCTGTTGATGTATTCTCCTGCCTTCCTAGTGGCTTCTAATATTCAGAGATGAAATATTGTCATTTTTTACTGATTTAGTCAAATCACCAAAATTGTTTTCAAATGTATATTTTTTATATCAATAGAATGAGTAAAGATATTCCATTTTAGATAATTTGTTGTTACAAAGAAAAAGAAAAATTTTGATATATAAATAATTTTTATTGAAGTCTGCATTTTAGATTAGTGTAAAGCTCAAGTAGACAGTACATTTGACTACTTGTAAAATCCTAGATCTGTACAAATATCAACACAGAATGCGAAGAGAAAACAAGGAACAGGGATGAAAATAACAAATTAAAAGGATGAGAGGGTAAGAGAGAGTGACCAAAAAGAAGCAGAGTGTGAGTGAGAGAGAAAAGAAGCAGAGTGTGAGAGAGAAGAGAAGAACAGAGCGAAAGAGAAAAGAAGCAGAGAGCGAAAGAGAGAGAGAGAGAAAAGAAGCAGAGAGCGAAAGAGCGAGAGAGAAAAGAAGCAGAGAGCGAGAGAGAGAGAGAGAAGCAGAGAGCGAGAGAGAGAGAGAGAAGCAGAGAGCGAGAGAGAGAGAAAGAAGCAGAGAGCGAGAGAGAGAGAAAGAAGCAGAGAGCGAGAGAGAGAGAAAGAAGCAGAGAGAGAGAGAGAGAAAAGAAGCAGAGAGTGAGAGAGAAGAGAAGAAGAGAGCGAAAGAGAAAAGAAGCAGAGAGCGAAAGAGAGAGAGAGAGAAAAGAAGCAGAGAGTGAAAAGAGGCAGAGAGTGAAAGAGCGAGAGAGAAAAGAAGCAGAGAGCGAGAGAGAGAGAAAGAAGCAGAGAGCGAGAGAGAGAGAAAGAAGCAGAGAGCGAGAGAGAGAGAAAGAAGCAGAGAGCGAGAGAGAGAGAAAGAAGCAGAGAGCGAGAGAGAGAGAAAGAAGCAGAGAGAGCGAGAGAGAGAAAAGGAGCAGAGAGCAAGAGAGAAAAAAGAAAGAAGCTTTTGAGAAAAAAAAAACAAACAAGTTTTTGATTTTCAAGTTAAAGTCATTTTGAATAATATTCAGACAAAAAATTGTAAAAAAACAAAAAATGAAAAAGGAAAAAAAAGCGACAGATATTAGGTACATCTTTTGGTTGGATTTAACAAGAGATACATTTTGTAAAATGCACCTTGTGTGAGTGAAAGTAAATCTTCAAGTGAAAAGTTGATTGATTGGTTTTTACTGATTATCAACTCTTTGTCGGTCATTTAAAGCTGAAACATATTTCAGGTTGTAGTTGGTGGCTTATAGTACTCGGCCTGCCCATCTAAATACTGATCGTGCTTGATGCTGCTTAAAAATTATACTTGTAAGTACTGCCACAAGTAAAAATACACTCATACTAAATAAGAGTACACTTATAAACATAGATAAGTAGATATATTTTCAGCCTGAGTGGAAATATTCCTTCTACAGGGAAAATTTTTTCCATCAAGATGGACAGCCAAGTTGAAATAGAATTATGAGGAAGAATTTATGTGTAATAACAAAATTAGAGTCCATCCCAAAATATTGATTTTTCTACAATCCACAAATTATTAAAAATCAGAAAATAAAAACATAAAAGAAATCTTAAGAATTTGGGTAAGTGTGCAACACTAGACAACCTTTGCTAATTCAGCATAAAACAACAGCTGCCATTCCATTGTTTGATTTTGAGCAGTAACTTTTCCCTTGGATTCCTTTGAAAATAAAAAAAAATATTTATTCTTTTGTCTATTTGAAGGAACCATAGTTAAATGTACAATTAAGAGTTTATAAAGGATATCTAATAAAAAAAAGATGAATGGTTATTAACAACTCAAATTACAAAAAGGAGGGAAAATGAAAGAAAAATGGAGATTTCTGGCCAACAGATAGAAGTGTCATTATAACCTCTTGAAATTATTGAAGGAGAAGTCTGATTAGCTGACATTCTTAGGAATTATTTACAAAATGATGCATCATGGGTAAAGTCAATGTTCCATACTTGATCGTATGATGAATGCTGAAAATCTAACGAGAATTACTTAAAGGAGGAAGAAAAAAAAAGTACAGAAATAGAAAATAAAGAGAGTTGAGAATATAATTTCAAAGACATAAGTAAGAAATTTGATGTGGATTTAACGCAGGCAGAATCAGGTACGTTACAAAGAAGATGTTCTTAGCAAGAACAGCAAAAGGTAAAGAGTGAAATCTAACTCTGGGTGAATCAAAGTAGATGTCTTCATTTTTTGTTTTTGCTATTTTTCTTCATCTTTGAGGTTTCTCAGTTCAAAAGGCCAACAGTAATGATTCAATAAAGTGTTCATGAGAAAGTTTGTTTATCATGACATGAAGTGTGTATTTTGTCTTCTGATCATGTTTCTATAGATCATTAAGGCTTCTGCTAGAAATCTTGACTGTTCAGCATGATGTGTATCTAGGGCATGTTATAAGATGGCTGTATTCATCTATTCTTTTTGTGGGTGGTGTAATGGATAATGGCTCGAAATTGTCAATCAGAGAGCTGAGTTCCAATTCCCTTTGGCTTTGCTATATTCACTTACACGCAAATACCCTTGGGAAAGGTATGAATCCACCTCTTCTTCCCCCAGCTATGGGTTAATTAGTAAGACTTGTATCACTAAATCATTATTATTTTAAAAAAATATTCTTTCAATCTAAAAATATTTTCATAAATGGCTTGCTAGTAAAAAAAAAAAATCACTCAAATAAAATTAAATAATCTCTTTTGTTCAAAATTAAAGATATTTTTGAGGAGTGATTTTTTTCTGATTTTAAAGCCTTTCTTTGTATAAAGTCAAAAATGATTGGGTGGTAAGGGTGGGTCACTGGAAACTGTGCAAATAACTGGAATTATAAGCATACCCTTATTTACTAGGAGGGCATTTTCATTTGTGGCAATACTTAATTAAATTCTCTACACAGTTATATGTGGCTAGTGTAACGAATCTCAGGGTAGAGAGGAGCACCATGGAACCAAATACAAATTCTAGGTTAGTCTGCTGCATTCACTTTCACACAATCACCCCTAGGAGAAGAGCATGAATCTGATCTCCTTCCAACTATGGGTTAAATAGTAGGCTGTAAGGAGTTCTCTAGCCTTAGGTAGCAACTAATCTAAGAGAAAGAAGATTCTGTATTAAAAATTGCGGAGAAGGCAGCTGGAAACTGAAGAAGATTATTAAATATTAAAAATATTAAATTATTATCATTAAAATCTAAATTAAATATTAAAATAATTTTCCATGAAATTCAGTTTATGTTGATTTGCATATCACTGTCAAATTCATTGGTTAGAGGATTAATATTAATATTTAATAGAATGATTTTAATTAATATTAATATTTAATAGATAAATCTAGTACATAGGGGGGATAGAGATAAGTCAGGCACATGAGGGGGGTGGAGATAAATTGGCACATGGGGGATGGAAATAAGTCGGTTATGTAGGGGGGATGGAAATAAGTCGGGTATGTAGGGGGGATGGAAATCAGTCGGGTATGTAGGGGGAATGGAAATAAGTCGGGTATGTAGGGGGAATGGAAATAAGTCGGGTATGTGCGGGGCGATGGAAATAAGTCAGGTATGTAGGGAGGGGTGGAAATAAGTCGGGTATGTAGGGGCGATGGAAATAAGTTGGGTATGTAGGGGGTGAATAAGTCAGGTATGTGGGGGGGGGGTGGAAATAAGTCGGGTATGTAGGGGGATGGAGATAAATTGGATCCAAAGTTGGGTATGTAAGAGAAATGAAAATTATTTTAAATTAACTTCAGGATGGTTTAACTGCCTTGACAATCAGCATTGATAATTTTGACATTTATCTGAGCTTGAACCATAATTGCTGGCTTGAGTCATAGGAATAAAATATTTTTAATATATATCTAATTTTAGTTTTAGTCAGGCACAGGATCAGATGAAAGATGAAGACTGTGTTGCATTCATTTTAAAGAAAAGGGAGCTTGGTTGCCTTGAAAATTGGTATTAAAAAATACTGGCTTTGACCTAAACTTGAACAGTAATCATTGGTTAGGAAAATAACATTTATCTCATCCTCCATCAAGCAGAACTTGGGGGATTTTATGTTAGTATAGAAGGTGGGTGGGGGGTGGAATTCAGATCAAAATTTATCTGATAATTACACAGACTTATTGATTCACTCTTATCTCAATTATTTTACTAATTATCGCTCACTTTTTCTGATCATATCTCCTATCATATATATATATATCAATAAATGGAAATAGGAATATTAGTTGTTTCCTTATAAGGAAACATTCTGCATTCATTGACTAAATAGCCAATTCTAATTTGTTCAGGAAAATAGGTTTATCAAGTTCACTAACTGCAATTGCTTTTTCCAGTATCGATGGGGGATTCCTTCCTAACTTATTGTTTGAAGTAATATGGAACACCAACATCTTTATAATGTCATTTTCTCATTAAGTCACATGTGCTATCCATTTTAGTTGTTGCTGCTGCTGTTATTTGGGAAATTCTTTGTGATTCTGTAGCACCAGTCTGCAATGTTTGAAGATGGATGGTCCTCACTAAGACCTACAGGCTTCATTTCTGTAAGTTTCATTCTTATGTAATCTTCAGGTGTATAGTAAGCCTCAAGTTTGGAATTTTATGATGTACAAATATAGAAGGGTCCATGATCATTCGGGTAAGGTGTGGAGTTGGTACAAATATGGAAGAGTCCATGATCATTCAGTCTTGTTTGAGTAGGTAGAAAAGCAAGGAAATGTCTACACTTGGAAATTAATTCTGACTTTTATATGGTGTTGGATAAATTCAAAAATGCATATCTCTTCCATATTTTTATGTCATAAATACCCAACCCAGAGATTTGCTTTTTACTGGAAGATCACTGATGCATGAAACTGGCAGTCACCCTTACATTTTTCCTTAATTCATTCTTACTATCATGGTAGCGCTCTGACTGCTTGACATTGACTAATGGTTTTTAAACCAATGCCACATGACAGCAAGTTTGTTGTTCTCATAAATAATACAACAGTCTTATTATCTATTAATATATATATATATATATATTACACAGAAAGAGAGATAAATAGATAATAGATATTGATCTCTGAAGATTGCTTGAGGCATGAAACTTTCAGTTCGCATCCAGTATTGAGTTTCATGTCCACACTGTAATATTTGCTCCTGATCTCCCCACCCCACTGAGACGTGATGTGACACAAAGTCAGGTTTTCTATGGGGAACCAGAGTGTGTACACCCAAGCCAACAACAAAAATTGACCAGCCCCTGCAACCATCAATTGTGCTGGCCTCAGTAGAGACTAACGATCCCACATCTCTAGTGCACTAGGGGATGTGCAGCCGCGGGCAGCTGTTCCCTGGGACCAGGCACCTTGCAGTATTTATTTTCCTCAGCTGTGTCTGTCTGAACAGGAGCAGAGGTTTATCCCTCGTTTCCTGTTTAGGATTTTGTGTTTCTGGTTCCTTCTAAAGTCTTTTCATTCTTTTTCACACCCAATAACCCCTTGCTTGGGCTGAATTGATTAAAAATATATGTTGACATTGAGGTCAACACCCTGTGGCAACAGTCTGTTTCATGCTTAAACGTAATCTTTATGGCCTGAAGAGTGTGTTTAAGTCCACTTTTATATTAACATATGCTCTACCCCTGATATTGAGCACTTTAACCCATAAATATAGCATGCCTTAAAACTATATTTTTAACACACACACACACACATGCGTGCGTGAGTGAGAGAGTGAGAGAGGGAGGGAGGGAGATGGTTAAAAAGCAATCAGTAAATGGTGTAGATAAGAAAAAAAGTATAATGACTGACAATCTGAGTAGTTGTGATGAAAAGCAACTGAAATTAAAATAAAATACAAATCAAAAATTAATAATGGCTGACAATGTTTTATTTAATAAAAAAAATAAAATGAAGATAATTTTTATTTTATTCATTTTTTTTCCCGTTTTTAGTTGTAGATCAGAAAAAATAAAATTAGTCAATAAAAATAAAAAAAAAAAGTAATTTTTCCCAATGGGCCAATATGATAGTAAGCAAAACTTTCAAATATCAGTAGAAACTGCACAGAAGAGTGTGCAGTACCCCCTGCCTTTCTTCCTGAATGGAATTGGCATGTTCAGGGTATGAAAATGCAAGCAAACATAAATGTTCTTGGGGTTTTGAGGATGATCTGGTTGTGAAAGTTTGATTAAGGTGCACGAGGCAGAAAGGAAATGATTAATCATCGTGTGTCCCTCCCACACCCAAATTATATTCCTCCTTCCATTTCCCTTTAAATATCAAACAGTCTTTCCATGGGTAGGGGTAGGAATATTTCTGCAAGAATATCATGTGAACTGTCTGCTTGTATTTGTGAAGGTTCAAGAATTCAAAGAAATAAATAAAGAAATGCTGGTTTGTCCTCAGAGATAACTAAGGCTAAAGCAAAAATTTAAACTCAGCCCAAACCTAAGGAAGCTTGAAAAATGGTCGGTTCCCTGAACCACTCCAGTAAGTACCTGACTCCTCCTGCTATCCTATATGTAAATAAAAGCCAGATCAGGTTGGAAATAGAGAACTACTGCTATCTATAGGTGGGAACTGCTCAGTCTTCACTTTCCAGTCTCTATAGAGTCCAAAAGCATATCCACATCCTTGTGGGTGATGAATTATTCTGCACCTCGCAATCCCTTTGTTATAAGCCTCTCACTGCTCTATCGCTATTTCCATGGAAAATGTTCAGACAAATTATGTTCCTTAGTTCCACCAGTTTTAACCGTCATAACAAAGACCCACCATGCCACGCCCATTGTAGTGAACCACCCTCATTCCCTTTGTATTCCATTGGTGAGATGTAAGTTCCACTTGAGCAGCTACTTTGTCGAACCAACTCGGAAGAGGGTGCTTCCCCAATTACTGTAATGTTAAACTGTTCAAATCAAGATCCAACCATTATCTTCCCCACATCTCCCCATAAACTCTACTTCTTACTCTGTAACCTTCGACCTCAAGTGGCCGTGTACAGTGTGGACATCATGGTAAATTAAAAAGTGATTGGGGTCTGAAATTTAAAAGTATTCTTTGATTGCATATTTGATAATGATTTTAAAAAAGGAAAAAAAAATGGAAATTGTTTTGGGTTATATCTATTTGTAAAAAAGGCCATAGATGCAATAAAAAGCCTCATCTGCACTTCCCGATATACATCATCTGCACTGTCCGATATACATCATCTGCACTGTCCGATATACAAAGAAGGATCAAGCAATGACATTTCTTAAAATTGAATTGCATATATATGTATGTATGTGTAAGTACACACATTATATAATGGGTGTGATCCAATTTTGAGTAATGACTTTCCTTGACTTATCCTCAAATATTGATGGCTTTTGCAATTAGGTTTTACAGTAATATTTTAGTGGAATTTCACATAATGTTTCAGTCTCTCAACTGAGGAATATTATAAATATATATATGCTTAGAAGGAAAGAGTGTGTGCGTCTGTGCATGTTCATTAGGGAGAAATAAAGATAATTATTGTTGCTAATGTCATTAAGATAGAATTTTGAAGCCATTTGGCATTTCTTTTTATTGTCAATATTTCATGTTCATAGAGGTAAATACTAATCAAGTGAGCTGCCAGTGTGGTTTGAACACATGATGACTTGTAAGGAAGCAACATTCCAGAGTTAATTATTTGGTGATAAATTCTGATCAGCTGGACGTTTTTCTGCTCCATGATGTTATCATAAAATGAATCATGAAGAGAAACAAGATGTTCAGAAAAAAAAAAGATCTGGTCAGGAAAGTCAATTCCACCTTTTGTTCTAATTAATTAGCTATTTAACATTCCTTATGCATGACTTTAGATGAAGCATTTTCACATTAAATAATTATATTTTGTGTAAAACTTTAAAATAAGGAGAATTCATGTCTGTCTTGTCATATCCCCAATTCCAAACTGACAAGAGTTAAACAATAAGAATTAATGAATAAAACTAAAAGACATTTTTCAAGGCTTTTTATACTGAAACAAAGTTTTCGTCATATTTTAAAATCAACAAATAACATTTTTGTTTTATCAAATTATGAGCAAAAGCAAAATTTTGCATTTAAAAAAACAAAAACACACAAGTACTATTTCTATTTTCTCCATTTAACAATACAATTCCAGATAATATATTAATGAGTATTCCATCAGTTAGAAGTTTTATTTTGACTATATAAATGTTTTATATAGAAAGATGAGTAAGAATCCACAGCAAATAAACATTTTATAATTTGAAAGAAATTGAACAGTATCTGCGAACTTATACATTTTGAGCAGTACTTTTAATAACCAATGTACAAAAAAGTATGCAAAGGACAACTTTATTACTACTAATAATTTGTTTTTTTTTACTAAAGATAACACAAGGAAGTGGGTTAGTGTTAAGATAATTATGATGAATGAGGTGTGTTATGAATGAAAGAGTAGAAAATTATTATAATAAGGAGAATAGATAACAAATGATCCTTTTGAAGAAATCAAGATTGTAGCACTTAGGGAAGCATCCACGTGGGAGTGTTTCACAAAGTAGCAGTTCTTGGGAAAAAGCTGCTTCAGTGGAACTTTCTCTTTAGACTTGGAATAATGGAAGAGATGAGGGTGATTCAACTTTTTGGAAGTGGTAGAGTGTATTGTAGCTATACAGGTTTGAACTTGTGGAACTAAAGAATAGCTCATCTGGACATTTGTCATGGAAATAGTAACAGAATAGTGATAGATGTGCAACCTTGCTTCTGTGGGAAAGACAAGACTGCAGAGTGGAGAATAAGTTTTTTTCCCACAAGTTTGCATAAATGATTTTGAACTCTCTTAAATTTTGAAGGACACTGTGGAAACTCAGTGTTAGGGTAAATAATATTTGATGGGTAGTCAAATTCTTGGATCATTTCTGTAGGACCGTGTGTGTGCATGTGTGTGTGGTCTTCTTAAGTCTTTATATTTGGTGGTTGCTACTCAAAGATATATTCCTTCAGAATGACCAATAGTAACTAGAACTGTAATCCTAGCAACAGTCACAATAAAAACTGGCCAAGATGAAAATGATCCCCAAGACAATTTAAAGTAACCAATCCAGAACTTACATCAATAACACTCTCATTGTAACATTTTTTTTCTCAGCTCACAATATGATTTGTTCACATGATTCATCAGGTCATTAATAAGGATATTTTTAAAAATCTTCCAGATGCCATTGCTGACACGTTTATATATCTATCTCTCATTAGTACTTATAAAGCAGTGGTGTTATTAAATTCCTACATGGAGAAAAAATTGAGCCCATTGACATTTATCAGCACTTTATTTACAGTGACCAAACAGTGGATATGATCTCAGTTAGGTGGTGGGTAATGTGTAATGGGTATAACAAGTCATATTCTGGGTGAACCTGTACAGCTGTCAACTTTTTTTTCATCCAATACTAGGCCCAAGATTCACACAAGGTAGAAGGTTACTGTGTGGAGATATATTAGCATGGGAAAGGAGAAGCATTAAGAGTATAGAACTGAAGTAAAACAGGAAACAAGGGAAAAACCTATACTCCTGTTTAAAAGACTGGGGAGGAGTGTGAACTGGACAATAGTTGAACCGATCTACTCCTATTCAAAATTACAAGCAGGGAATCGTGTTTGGAACTGAATGTCAGTTTCAATCCATTCGAAACAATTTTGGAAACAATGGAATATATTCCAATGTTTGTACCAAGGTGGGATCACATGGATGTTCACACAAGAACAGAAAGGCCATTGAATGTCGGTGTCAGCATCTCTGCTGCACTTGATTATGAAGTTGAAGGTAATATTTTCCTGAACCGTATTGTCACCAATGAAGAGACATGGTGACCATTTTGATGACCTGAAAACAAAATAACACTCCATTGGGTGGTAACACGCAAATTCCATATCAAAGTTAAAGTTACAGAGGATAAAGTGATATGTGCAATGTCTTTTGAAAGGTGGTGGTGGTGGAGTCTTTTGAAAGGCGGCAGGGGGGTGGGTCTTTCTTGATCTTCTGGAATCCTGGTAAACCATCAACTAGAATCACTTCTTTTAATCATTTCACCCCAAGCAAAATTATAAAGCCACTAAGATGCAAGCGGTTGCTGAGAGTGAAAAAAACATGAGAAAATATTACAGCAGAGAAAGGATAATAAAAAGAACAGGATTCAAGGAGACAGAAGATGACGATTGATGTTGCATTTAAATTTTTGTAGATTATAATTGAGAGTAAAGCAAGAAGTTGGAAGAAAGTTCCACAGGTAAAAATTGCAAAAGAAGAAACTATTCAAATAGAACTTCTGCTTAGTTATTTCAACAGTAAAACAACGAAGATCAAGGTGCGCATCTAGTACTATACTTAAATTCAGGAAGTTGAGGTTCCAAAGAAGAAAGCTCTTCAGAATAATTGCCATGACGTTATGAAAAATGACCATGCCTAATTCAAGAAACAACCTTTCACTGGACTGTCCAACCAAACTTACCATAGAGTTTGGATTTGGTGCTTTCAAACTTCCATCTGTTCAAGTGGAAGAAAGATGGATTACATATATATTATTTTCCTGGCAATAATGCTATCATTGTCACTGTGAAAAAAGTGGTTAATCTCAGTTGGTATAAATTTTTACACTGTTCATTGCTGTTGAAAATGTATAACTGACGGTGATGGTAAAAAAAAAGGGTTTTTTTAAAACTTGCTCTATCCATCAATGTTATTGTGCTGTCTGTACATGTAGTGTCTGTGGAAATAAATAGGAGGTGTTACTTTTGGAGCAACCTGCTTTGTCCTATTTTCAGGCCAAAGTTTAAGCTTATTGTTTAATGCATTAATATTGTTGGTTTGATAAGTTTCATCTGTGCACTAAGCATTTTGAAAGTCATACCAATTATCAAATAATATATATAAAAAAGTGAAAGTTGTTTGATTTACTCCCAAAGAATTCATATAATTTGAGGTCAGTTAAGCAAAATTAAAATTAAGCAGTTTTAATTAACTTTGCGTGTTTTGAATTTTCATGAACATTTTTATTTACGTTTGCTTTCGGTCTTGTAATCTGAGATTTCCTTCTCAACAAAAATTAACCTCCATCAACAGTTTCTGATTATTGATCATGAAACATTTAGGTTTTCAATTTATGTCGACAACCATTGCAGGAGTTTGTTGAAAATATGATTAAATTCAGCTTTTTAGGTTGTCATTTTCAGACCAAAAGAAAAAAATATATTGTATATTCTATAGAAAAGAAAATGATACTGAAGTCATTTTCTTCTTTTTTTACATATTATACAAAATATCAATTTTCCCCAGAGATTACCTTTTACAAACCAATTTAAAATACCCTCTGTTTAATCAGGTAATATATACAAAGAAAAAATGTCAACAAGCCAAGATTGGTATATTTAACATAAAAAGATTATGCGGAAAAAAAAAAAAGAAAAGAAAAAAAAACACTTCTTTTTATAGAGTCTCTTCATTGAACATGTTTCTTCACAATTAAGCTATTGATTTCAATTATTGATTTCAATTATTGATTTAAGGTATTTGAGTAGAAATTACCCATAAAGGCTTTTCATTTGGGAAGGTCGGCTACTGAAAAGACAGGATGAAAAGTTTCAGAGTTATTTTAGTTCTGTATTATTTTGCAGATGAATAAGGAAAGAATAACAACAACTCTAGATTTCTAGAGACTTTTTTGTGCGGTTTTATAAAGCTTGATATGAAACACAATAATCAGGATTGGTTCTTTATATTGTGAAGCTTAAACAATGAGTTGAGCTTTCTCTTGCAGAGGGCCAGGTCTTATTCTCTTGCAGAGAGCCAGGCCTTATTCTCTTGCAGAAGGAGGAGAAAATATGAAATCTCTGTAATTCGAAAGAATTTTATTAAATTTATGAAAATTAAGACAAATTTTGTGATCTGGAAATTAAATTCATATTTAATCTCTTCCTGATGTTAAGTGTCATTTTTGTTGTCATCATCTCTAGAATATTGTTGTTGCTCACATATTTGGCCCATGGTATTTTTAGTATCCTTCTGTAGTACAATGTTACTTATGGGGAGGATAGAGAAAAGAAACTTTGTCAAAGATATCAGTCTAGAAGACAACAAGGTGAACATAAAGTGAAAAGCTAGAGAAATAAAATCATAATGGAAATATTAGCTGTTTCCTTATAAGAAAACATTCAGCAATCATTGATTGAGCAGCCAGTGCTACTGTTGAAGTTTATAAAATCTTTTATTTAAAACATTTTTTTCAGGAAAATAGGTTTCTCAAGTCCAGTATTGATGGCTACTTCCTTCCCAATCTTTTGTTCAAAGTTGTGTGGAATGTCAACATTTTCACTATGTCATTATTTTCTCTTTAAGTTAAATGTTCTATTCATTTTTAGGATCTTGCTATAGTTAAAAAAATATTGGAATACAAAGATGACAATATTATCCACAATTACGAGATGAGTTGAAGCAGTGTTGAAGATCCTTGCAAAAAGAGTATAATCTTAAGATTACTGAGGAAAATATATGACTATTTAGGTGACTTTCTGTGACTTGGTCCTCATTTTGAAAACTATGGATGGAAAGTTATAGTAACCATTTTCTGTGAACTTGAATGAAAAAAAATTATTTTCAGATTTTTTTTGGGGGGGAGGAGGGAATTTCATTAATAGAAGACAAAAAAAAAAGAAGCATGCTAAATTATTATTTTTACATACCTCCTCTCATTTTCTGTTAATGTCACCCTTGCCCGCCCCCACTTCCCTAACAAAGAGTGATGAAGAAACTTAGCTTTCTTTATAATGATGTTAATGAAAATTAGAACAGAATTCTTTGGTTGTTTCCCCTCAGTGGGACCAACTTATTGTGTTTCACTCAAATGGAAGACATAAAGAGAAATAAAAGAACTAATTCCATTTGTCCCTATCCGCAGCCACAATTTAACACTTTGTCATTTTATCAGCTATGGTTTCAGTTTGAATCATAAAGAAATAATAATAGTAAGGAAAGGACAAAATCAATCAGGTACTGAGGTTGTAAAGATGTACAGATAAGAAGAAATCTTTTCTTTTCCTATCACATAACTTAACACCAAGAGAAGACAGTTGAAATTTCTAAGGCACATAATGAGGAAAGAAGGTTTGGAAAATTTGATACTCACAGGACAGATTGAAAGCAAGAGAGACAGAGTAAAACAATGCATAACAGACTTAGTGAGATTGAATAAATGGATGGCAGAAAAGGGTTTAGGAGAAATAACAATAAGAAATTTATTAAGAGCTACAAAGAACAGGAAATTGTGGAGAGACATAATCGCCTATGTCCTGAGGGGAAATGGGACATAAAAAAGAACTATGATTAAAGTATATCATTATGATTGTTCTATTTTATTAGTAGTCATTTTTGTTAGCCACTTATGGTGTCTAATCTATAAATTAAACTTGATCATAGGTGTGTGTATGGAGGAGAAAACAGAATATATATAAGATTTTGTGCTATCTACACTTTCAGGTATTGATTAGTGAGAAAGGGGATCTGGAAAATACCCTCCACCCTGTGGATAAGTGGTGCTGGACGATCACTATCGTATCATCAAATCAAGTTTTCCCCTAATTTACTCCTTTTATCATGTGATACAGTTATGTGCATGAGTAGATGTACAATATAAAAGAACCTGCTTTTTTACCTGATACTTGTAACCTCAAAATGACTGGGGAATGAGATGGTCAAAACCAATTGAACAGTAAATAACAATGAAAAATGCCAGTTATATTTCCATAGAAAAACATCAAATTCATCTCTCATGAGCTACTGAATTTATTCCTCACTGGGTGCTCTATTTTAATAAAAAGCATAAAATATTACATTTGATTTTTTACATTTACAATTGGTCCTATAAAGTGCTATTCCTTGTAACTGAAGTTCCATTTAAATTGTTGCATCTCATTTGACAGAATATTTGTAATAAAAAAAAAAATTTGAAAATATTAGTTAAAAAAAAAAGCAGAAACATAAGAAGAAAGGTCTGGTCTTCATCAAAATACATTTTCTCTTTTGTAAAAGAAATGGCAAACACTGCTATTTTTAAAACAGAAATTGAAATGGACACAAGAAAGAGAGAAATAAATCGGCAATAAAATCTTCCAGATATGTTTGGTGTTCAGAGAAAATTATTTATTCATTTGTTTGAAGATTGGATGATAAATTTCCTTCCGTGGATTTGTGACCAACTATTGATCAATTTCAACTGAGTAAAAAGGAAACCTTCTGTTTTTCTCATCTATCAAAATTTGATCGGTTAACATGACAATAACGTTGTTTTATTGTAGCTGACATATGGGCTTTGCTTCCAGCCAATCTTTCTTCATTATTTGCCATCAGCAAAAGATGCAAACATAAAGATCTATCCAATCAAATCCCAAACATGTGGATACACTCTAAACAAGTAATATTCTTAGATACATTGACTTATTTGTACTGACATAAAAATATGTATTTATCTAAACATATTGAGCGTTTTTTAGTACACAATTGTTAGCATCCATTTTTTGCCTATGTATTTACTTGGTGCTTTAAAACTCTGGCCATGTGCTAAAGTTGGCTTAGCTCAATAAATAGTATTTATTTTAATTTCAAGAAATATCAATATCACAGAATTAATATTTTCAGCCAATACATTCTACAGTCACCTTCTAGTTTGCACTCATGATTCAGAATATAAGCATCTTTGCTTTTGCTGCAAATTGTACATTAACAAGATTGATCTTGGGAAAGATAATGGAATGGTCTCTTGTCATCATCTCCATAGTCTGGAATTCTTCTAGACTCTTTGCTAATCAAAAACTACAATGACCAATCAGCACTGCTATAGCTAGAAAGCGACAAACAAATGTTTTTTTCCCCAAAGGCATTTATTAAAAATAAAATTTAAAAAAAAGTCATAGATTGGATTGTATATTCCACTCTATAGCCTGGACAATTTATAAGGAAAGGGGAGAAGTTTTTTCCTCATGAGAAGTCGGGAGTTTTTTTTCTCCCTGTAATTTAAAGGGACAGTAAACAAAATAACAACAAAGTATGAATTCAATAATACCAAAATCTTTTTGAATAAAGAATCTTCATAAAATTACAGGTGTTATTTGAATATATATATATATATATATATATATATATATATATATATATATATATATTCAAATAACACCTGTAATAAAATGTGTGTGTGTATATATATATATATATATATATATATATATATATATATATATATTCAAATAACACCTGTAAAAAATGTGTGTGTATATATATATATATATATATATATATGCACTTTTTTATATATAATAATATATATTATTTATATATAATATATGTGCAGTACTTATTGGAAATCGCTCAATATCATTGATAGAGCTAACATATTTAATTGGCTTGATGTGAGTTTGTGACCATGAGCTTAGTGTGAAACCCAGGGTCACAAACTCACAGCAATCCAACTATATATATATATATATATATATATATATATATATATATATATATATATATATATGAAGAAATATAGTCTTAAAGTGTGCTATATTTATGGGATAAAGTGCTCAATATCAGAGATAGAGCAATTGTAAATATAAAAGTGAACATAGAAGTCAACACTTAGAGGCGACAGTCTGTTTCATGCTATATGCAATCATCGTGGCCCGATGATTGCATCTAGCATGAAACAGACTGTCGCCTCTAAGTGTTGACTTCTATGTTCACTTTATTTATATATATATATATATATATATATATATATATATATATATATATATATATATGTAGGGTGGGTAATTGAATGACAAAATTAAAAAATGCTATAGACACAGAAATCAACAACAGAGCATGGATTAATTGTTTAAGTCACTAAAGGCATGAAACTGACAATCATCATGCAATGTTGATTTCTATGTCCGTACTGTTTATATATAAGATAAATTCTGAACATGAGTCAGATGCAAAAATTGAAATACAGAAATGCAAATCATTTATAGAGATAAAAGTTCAATTTTATATGGAATATGAAAATTTATATACATAGGGAATTAATTTAGAATAATTCTAAGGAAGATTTTCTTTGCTGGTCAAATCAATAACAAACTTACTAAGAATGACTTGCAAGATCAGCATGCTAAACATTCCCCTGCATGTGTTATATTTAGATATTTTAGGGAGAAACCACTACGGACTTGATTTCCTGAGTAGCAAACTCTCAAACTTGTGAAAGAAAGTACAAGTTCACTTCTAATGTAATAACATGTCAATGCATAAGGAAAAACGGGTTCATGCCTTTTCCAATATCATTAGAACAATATGTCAGATGTGATACTTTTTCCCTTCCTGTCTATCACTTTCAGGATTTTTCACTTAAAAATTGATTTCAGGAAATAAATTTCTTAATACTGTGTTTTATTAATTCCATCTAAATTCTATCACCACAAAATGACACCTTTTAAAAAGATGTCATTTAGTCAATCAGTAATCAAATGCTGCAGGTAGCAAAACATATCAAGTGTTTCCTATTGGTTTGCTTAAGTTTTATTTGACTAGATATTAGGTGACCTCAAAAGTTGGTTCTGTTTTTCTAATTAGATGGCATTAGGAGTGTTTAGTTTTAACTACATTCAAAAAGATTATTTCTGATTGTGATGGCTGTTGAATCAGCATACATTTTTTTTAAATTGCCAAAATTTCTGTATTTTTGTTTACTTATGCTAATATTGAAGAAATTAACTAAAGTGTGTGTATGTAGGGGGTGTAGATTACTGGTAAAGACAGTGGGTCATTATGAGAAAATTCAACATTTTGCCTATGTATGGCTATTTTCAAGTGAAGTCAAATTTATATGCTTTATATTTTCCCTACACTGCCAGAATTTGTCATTTCATTAGAAAATTAATCTTTAGACTGAATGAAGTTTTGGTGTCCAAGTAGTCTCTGATTCTTTAAGTTCCATTCTGACCACTTTGTTATTTGTCAGTTCTGATGTAAGCTGAACATCATCTGCTGTAAGTTGTAATAATAAAAATACTATCATTTAACATCAGTGTAAAAAAACAAAACAAAAAACAAAAAGTAACATTTGCTGTACTTAGAATATTGCTGCCAAACATGGTCCACTGCACCTGCTATTTACCGTGAACTCCTTGATAAAATCCAAAGAAGAATCAGCAAGATTATCGGTTCTGATCTGGTGGCTTGGCTTCAGTCACTTTTTCACCACCGTAAGGTTGCTTCTCTCTGCCTTTTCTATAAATACATAGTAATTGTTCAGATCAGCTCTTCCCTATGGCATCTAGACTTTTTCAATTTAAGCACTGTATTAGACTGGCATCGAGATCTCATCAATTTGCAATAGAGCTGGCTAGATATGACCATAAATTCTATGCTAAGAGTTCCTTTTCTCACACTTCTTGCTTGTGGAACTCCCTTCTCGCTCCATGCTTTCCAGTCAACGTTAATCTCCAAAAATTTAAATGCAATGTTAATTGATATCTACTTTCCTCCTGATTACTCTTTTCTCTTCCTGCTCATTATTAAATGTTGCTGTTCCTAATTCTGTAATTCACACCCAGTAACCCCTTGTGTCTTAGTGGCTTTATTGCCTTGCATGGAGTGAAACTGATTAAAAAACAAAAAGCATCTATTTGAAATTGTTTCTATCACCAGTCATCCTAACTTGTCTCAAATATGCCTTAATGCTGAGAAGACGAAAGAAAGGTGGTGACTATTTTATATGTCAAATTCTAACTTAAAATTTGTCCTGGCTCTTAATTTAAAAGTCATGTATGTGTAGAATATCAAAAACAAATTTGTTCAGACTGGCGAGGGTTCTTCAGGCTATACTCACACACATGCACACACACAAAATTCCTGAGAGGAGCTTGAAAGAATGAGCTTCAGGGTTGAGGTCATTTTAATTGGCAGGTGTGACAAGCCTACTTCTGCTAATTAGAATCTACTGAGTTGGGGAGTGGGGCAACCAATATAATCATATTTTGGTGTGCAAGTTGAACACATTGGTTTCTTTTTACTCTCTACTGACAGAAGAGGGTTATTAAATATATCAAATTAATATATTTGGTCTTTTATTAACTTAGTTAATAAGTAAGTAATTAAATAATTTTTAATGAAATGTTTTTAAAAAATTAATAGTAAAAGATGTAATATAAATTATATTTAAATATGCAATATATTTCAACTTTAACCCTAGTTCTTGAGTTACAATGACATTCTGTTCATCCTTTTATTTGTTTGATGTCAATAAGTTAAATATCTTCTGTAGTAAGTTGTAGTAATACTTTCATTTAACATCAGTGTTATCAAAAAACTGCTTTCCCTTCTTTTCTTGGTATTGTTCTCTTCTTCACTCAAAAGATGCTCTTATATATATATATATATATATATATATATATATATATATATGATGCAATTAGAACTAAGTCCTCCACTCTGTAATGCCTTTCAGGGAACTACTCCCAATTAAATTAATTTCTCTAAGCCAGATTTTCTCAACCTTTTTGGGCAATGGCGCACCTAGGAACAAATCAAAATATCATGGCCCATTTAGCAAAATGTTTAAATGGGAGACATTTAAATGTTATGAAATAAAACCATAGATTTAAAAAAAATATAAACACACAAATGTGAACTTGATTTTTTTCAATGTTTCTATTCAACTATTTGTGCATTTTATTTAGTGGTGTTTTTTTTTGTGATTTCGTCAAAGTTCGATCGAATGTGTGAAGTTTAATACTTATTAATTTATTCAAATACTAATACTGTACTATTACTACTTCCACACACACACAGGCACGTATATATGTATGCCATGACAATATTAGTGTGCCACAGAATGGTGGTTGAGCATCACTGCTCTAAAGTAAGACATGAACTCATCTCTTCATGTATCTTGTTCTATCAACAGAGATCTAAACACTGGCATGTCACACTGGCTGGCAGAGACACATGTGGTCAGATTAGGGATTCTTTTCTTTTGCAGGTGCCATGTAACCTAGTGTTGTTATTCTCAAGTTAATTGTAGACCAGATGGGTACCACTAAATAACCTTACCCAGTTTTGTCAAAGAGATTTCATGAAGGTGGGAACCAAACCAACCATTACCACTGAATAGTATATTAGATTGTATAGAGAGAATATAATATGCAAAGCATTATTGATTTTATTTTTAGAGTGTGTGTCAATAAAAAGCCAAACCTATAAAGAGAAGCAGCATCGGCACAAATTAATGAGGGTGGCTGTAAACAAGACGAATATAATTTGCCCATCAGACTGAAGACGTTAGTTTCAGATTGTGAGACACTTAAACAAGGCTTTTGACCATTTGTGAACTTTTGCTCCTCAATCCACTGAACTTTTCATACATTCATCTTTCAAAGCATCTTTGATCTCACAACAAAGTCAGTATCAATAAAGAATTTCTGTGTTAAATGAGCCTATAATTCTTTGTGGAGTTTTTTTTCTGAGAATCTCAGAAAAAGTAGCTTCCTTATCTTGAAGAGAACAATGCCAGACAAGCAATCCACAATAATTAGGAGAAAATGAAAGAAAAGAAGAATCTATTATTATATATATATATATATATATATATATATATTTTTTATATTTATATATATATATATATATATATATATATTTTTTATATTTATATATATATATATATATATATATATATTTTTTATATTTATATATATATATATATATATATATATATTTTTTATATTTATATATATATATATATATATATATATATATTTTTTATATTTATATATATATATATATATATATATATATTTTTTATATTTATATATATATATATATATATATATATATATATATATATATATATATATTTTTTATATTTATATATATATATATATATATATATATATTTTTTATATTTATATATATATATATATATATATATATATATATTTTTTATATATATATATATATATATATATATATATATATATATATTTTTTATATTTATATATATATATATATATATATATATATATATATATTTTTTATATTTATATATATATATATATATATATATTTTTTATATATATATATATATATATATATATATATAAGAGAGAGAGGCTGAAAAATATAAAGAGTAACCTAAAAATGATTTGTTAAACAGAGATATGTATGAAAGTGCATTACAGGAAATATCCAAGTCATATTTCTTCAAAGATTTGTTCACAGAAATTGGAAATGAAAGTTAACTCTTTCCAGACTGAATTTATTCCTAAATTTTACCAGTTTTAATTTAATTCAAATTTATATTGAGTTTGACACAATTTAACTTACCACATATATTTCGCAAAGATTATGTTCTATGCCATGGGCATTATCCGGTTTTGGGGCATTTCTCTGGAAACTAAATGAATAAAACTGTCAAAAAAATTCAATACTCTTTGCAACATAACTTTATGAAGGATTAAATTTTAACAATTTCATCACAATCATGAATCATTTGGAATCAAATCTGAAGAATGAATAATTACTAATTTCAAAAATTGGTCAGATAATGAAACATTTCCTTCTTTTCGCAATTTGTTGTTATGATAGCCGCGTCTGAGTGTGCAATCTGGATGTGCAAACATGAAAAGAGATGCAGAATCAAATAAAACATTATGGTAACAATAATAAAAGTATCACCTCCTTTATATACAGATTGTAACCTGAAGACGGTCAGAGAATGAATTGGCCGAAAGAGTTTAGAAATAAGAAAAGTTACAAAAGGCATGAACCCAATTGTCCAAACAACTCTTAGATTGATTATAATCATTCATCTCAAAATTATAGAACATGAAATATTTAAATGTGAACAGGAAAAATATTTAAATCTATAAAATCCTGGTCTGTTCACACAACAAATATAACCTATTAGAATGATAATATACCTTTTAACCCTTTATCCTGCATATCACCATTTTATTTTAAATGTTTAATTAAAAACCAAAACAACATGGCCAGTATCCATCATGTTTTCTTAGATAAAATATTAAAAAAATACATGGCTACACAATTAAGCATCAATCTCGCAGTTTTGGTAAAAATCATGCATACATAATTTCTTAACAGGCATAAAATATCCATCATTATTATCAGTCCCTTGACTAGGTGTAGTCATAAGGTTGTTACTTGACCAGCTCTTCACATATGTCTCGATTACATACCAATGTCTGAGTCTCTGTGAAGGATCTTCCACTCCACAACATTATCAGACAATTTTGTAACATAAAATATTGGAATCCTGGAGTTAGTCAAATAAAGAATTTGAAATGCTAAAAGCATATTTCAGTAATTTTATTTTTACATATCTTATATTTGGTACATTAGTGAACCAAGGTTTTACTGTGAAAGCAACTCCTGGCTAGCCCTCCCTCCACTCCACTCCCCTCAAAAATAGAAATTGTATATTTATTTCTAAATAATAAAGAAATTAAAAATAAGCAAACCATAAAACCCAGGCAAGCAAACACAATGTTGAATCAACAAAGAAACAAATAGGTGTGTGTGTTGGGGGGGGACCTCAAAATAATCCATTTCAATCAGACCGTAACATAACATATTAATTATTAACACCTCATCTTATTCAGCCAGGTAATGCAGGTAATCCATGCTGTTTCCAGTTGGTTTAACACACAGTGGTTGAGAATTTCAGATATTAATTTAAAACAAAATGAGTTGTGTCCTCTCAGACCCACAACTCAAATGCCACGTATAAATTATTACAATGAAATTATTAATTAACAATGTTATATAATGGGCATGATAAGTGGCTAAAGTAGTTACCTATTTCTTACCAGTATCAGTGCTAGGGTTCAAGTACAGATAAAATGTTTTGAATGCAGAGTTTCCAGGAAAGCAAATAGGCCTTCCCTACTTAAAATGGGTTTAATCTTTCTAACCTTATTTGATTCTGTTTCTATAAGAAGTAAAGATTAGGATAATTCTTAATCTGGCCTTTCTAGTGAGTTACTTATATTTTACAGAAGTCAGTGTTTAAACTGAGGTAAACAGCCAGGATTTTGAATCTACAATAAAAATCAAAATATAGCTGATCTCTCCTCTGATTAAGCTCTAACAGTTAAATGAGGAAGGAACTGGCTTGTAACTTTCAATACCTCAAAAATCAATCTAATATCATTTCATCATCATTGTTCAGAGTTTTATCCAATCATGATGAAAAGCTGCACTCTTAAAGAGGCACACCTTCCTTTGAATGCCTATGGGGTTTCAAAATGAAATAACAGATCTCTAGTGGAACTCTTATATACTGGGTGTAACAGCAAAATTGTTCAATTGTTAGATTAAGCTTTGAACTGTTGTATCTTAGAAATGATTAAAGATATCTTACTGGAATTTTTCAAGGTTTTTATAACACCATTGTAGTCTATTTTGAACAATAAGAATGTATTTAGCTCTAAGTTGAAATGATGTTCCATTTGCTGTTGTGACCTGATCCAGTTTTCCTCAATACTGTTCCCTCTTTTTTAAACTTATTCACCATTCTCTTGATGGTTCTTAAAATGGACTTTGAAGATGGAAGCCAGAGTATGAATGTTGGTAGCATTACTGAAGGCCTGAATGATCTTTTTCCTCTCACCATTGCTCAGTTTGGAAGATATAGTGGGGCTGACACAAAACGATTTTAATCTGTTATCTTTGTAGCTGAATAATTCAAGGGTTTTTCAGTGATTCTTACAACAAATGCTATCAAGAGGGTTAAACATCTCATCTGAAAACCTGGGGAAAAGAAACACAATTTAGTGTTTTTTTTAGATATTAAACATTTTTGGGATGGATAATTATCCCATGCTGTTACATGATTTGGACTGTTCCCTCTTTTTTAAACTTATTCACCATTCTCTTGATGGTTCTTAAAATGGACTTTGAAGATGGAAGCCAGAGTATGAATGTTGGTACCATTACTGAAGGCCTGAATGATCTTTTTCCTCTTACCATTGCTCAGTTTGGAAGATATAGTGGGGCTGCTACAAAACGATTTTAACCTGTTCTCATTCTAGATAAATAACTTGAAGGGTTTTTCAGTGATTCTTACGACAAATGGTGTCAAGATGGCTAAATGTCTTATCTGAAAATCTAGAAAAAAGAAACTCAATTAGTTTCGTGTTTTTTTTAGATATTAAACATTTTGTTGGATGGACAATTATCCCATGCTGTTACACGATTCGGACAATTATGCTGTTACACCTGGTATAATCCATTGCTAAAGACACAAGAAAAATGGTCAACTCATTGTATCAATCCAGAAAGTGTTTGACTCCTTTTCAAATGCTTTATCTTTGCAAGAATGAGATTAGACCCCAAATAGAGTATTACAGCCATATGTGGGCTGCAGTTGCTCAATTCTCATTTCTCAACCTTTTGACAGAATACAGAAACATTTATGCAGCCTCATGGATGAAAAACTCATTGGTACTCTTTTTTAGTTCCCCTAGTTCAGTCCTTCATAGCTATGATATGCCTTGCCACTTCCAAAAAACTGAATCATCCTCATTTCAAACAGAACCTTTTATTTCATCCACCAGGGTTGATTGTTCTAGTTCCATGTGCCATGCCTCTTCTGAATATTTCAGTATCAGTTATCTCACTTTTAACTCTGCAAGCATTTGTCCATATCTGCTGTGGCCAGGTATTGAACTCACAACTCTTTGGGTCAAGTTACTTTAACCAATGCTTTTATCCTCTGAGGACACATGGCCAAGTGGATAAAAGCCTTGGCTGAAGTAATCTACTCTGGTGGATGAAATAAAGGGTTTGGTTTGAAATTCCAGTCACCTGAAGAAGGCTAGAGTGTACAATGGCCAAAATGTTGTGAACAGGACAATAAAGATGAGGACAACAGTTCAAACAATGTAAATAATGTAAATAGTTACAATAACTCATCTCAGAATTATAGACGGAGAAAAGTTCAGTTTTGTTAAAATGAAATAGAAACCATCAAGTCAGTGTTTTGCCTGCTGAATTTCGTAGCTCATTTGATCAGCACAGTGTCATTTCTTCATAGCTCATTTGATCAGCACAGTGTCATTTCTTCATAGCTCATTTGATCAGCACAGTGTCATTTCTTCATAGCTCATTTGATCAGCACAGTGTCATTTCTTTATAGCTCATTTGATCAGCACAGTGTCATTTCTTCATAGCTCATTTGATCAGCACAGTGTCATTTCTTTATAGCTCCTTTGATCAGCACAGTGTCATTTCTTTATAGCTCCTTTGATCAGCACAGTGTCATTTCTTCATAGCTCATTTGATCAGCACAGTGTCATTTCCAAGTTATTGGGTTTAACCTTTCGCACTCTGTATATAGGGGACTTTATTTGTCAAACAAAATGTTTGTACAGACAATGCATGCAACTCTGATCATTAGACAATAATATGGTTGAATTTTACCCTAGTGTTGTCATATCTTACTAAGGTAACAGGAAAATGAATGATATCAATGGATGAAATACTTATGAATATTTCAGAGTGATAGAGATTAAAAAAACATGTTAAACATCGAAAAGAATTTGAGGAAAATACAAAAAGTCTGGTATATATTGAGATATCATTTTATTACACATCACTCATTGTCTTCTTTATCGGTAGTAGTGTTATAGTTTAGTGTCAGTAATAATCAAGGATGGAGTTGTGACAAATATTACTGTGGATGCCACTTTCACAAGATATAGCATGTTTCCACAATTGTGAGACTGGAAAATATGCAATTAATATTTAAAATGTTCAAATTTTTATACTTGAATTCATAATTTAAAAATGAATGAATTATAAAATTTATCTTTATTCTCAGAGCAGAACAGGTAATATTTGAATAAATAGGCAGGTAACTGCAGGTTGAGTTTTATTATGCAGTGATTATTCCAGTTTTTGTGAAAAGCATTTACTGAGATTTCTTTCTACTCCAGCTTTTGTGTAAAGAAAAATGTGTACCAAACTTGACTTAGACAGTTATTTAAAAAAAGAAGAAAACCAAAAACCAAACTGGTAAGCACTTAGAGGAAAAAGAAGTAATTATCTAAATAAACTTTTGAAAAGTTTTCCTTGAACTACTTTCAGTGAAAACCTATATTAAAAATCAGTTTACAAGCAAATAATTTAGATGGCGCCTTGGTTAAATTAGTTTTCATTAGTACCCTTTTATGATGTGCATGTAGCGTTGCAGTTATTGGTGTGGAAAAATGGGATTGACATGTCAAGTTCAAATTCCAGCTGGTCTGGCACTCCTACATGTATATCTCAAGATTCTTGACAAAATCTAAAGAAGGGTCTGTAATGTAATCTATCTTGACCTGGCATCTCGACTTGTCACTTTCTAATTGATTCTTTCTGATTTCTCCGTCTGTCATTTCTGTAAATATTTTAATGGCAATTGTTTTAATGTGCTTTCCTCTTTGGTGCCTTGACTGCATGAATTTAAGCATACTACTAGAGTGGCAATTAGGTCTCACCATTTTACTGTTCAGCTAGCTAGATGCATCTGTATGTTCCTTTCTGTTCTTTTCTTTCACTTTTCATCTGTGGAATTGTCTTCTGATTTCTTGCTTCCTTGCCACCTTCAATCTTAAAAAATTTAAATGCAGCATCAATCGCCATCTTCTGTTTTCCTAAACTCTCTTCCTTGATTGTCTTTTCTTCTTACTAAAGACTTCTCATTCTCTTTCACTCCCATTAAACCCTTGCATCATTATCATTTTGCTTGAGGTGAAATGATTAAAAGAACGTGAAGAGATTGTCCAACATTCACTTCCATATAAGAGAATGGATACCACATATCAATCCAGCATTATTTTCTTTTTTTTTTTCTAGTGATATTTTTCCATTTCTTATCCCTACATGTAAGTCGGATAAAGCTGTTCATAAGAGCAACTTTGTACTGGTCATTTGCTGCTCTTCATTTGTACTGCTTTTTACTGATGATTTGTTCTGTTATTATTTCCAGTTCTGAAATGATCAAGTTTACCTAAAATGTCCAGGTATAGAGTATTGGCAAGAAGAGTTAGGTTTCAGATCAACTTTTCACAAAAAAGTTATATATATATATATATATATATATATATATATATATATGGCATTAGTTTAAATCTGTAATGTGATAAAAGACAGAAAATACATTCAGAATCAAAGTTTAATATCAACTGAATTAATTTTAATATTAGATCACTTCAGTTTTCAAATGGAAAAGGTTGTCAACCATCTAGAATTTTGTATCTTAAAGAATCATGATAGGTATTTTTTTCTTTAATTTTATGCTTTGGTATATGAAAAAACAGAAAGGGGCGTGAAAAAGGATGTATCTTCTCACTGGACTTATTCAGCCTTTACAGTGAGGCGATTCTGAGAGAATTAGAAGTTCTATCAGGATTTATTATTGTCAGACACAATCTTAACAACATAAGATATGCAGATGGCACAGTGTTGATAACTGACATAGAAAGGAAACTACAAGAACTCCTACAGAATGTTGAGAAGGAAAGTGAGAAGAAAGGACATGAGTTTCAAGAAGACTGAATGCCTGGTTGTTAGCAAAAGGGACACAGCCCAACATGCAAATTACAAATTGGGGATAGCCAAAATCAAACACAAAACAATTTAAATATCTGGGAAGTGTTTTAACAGAGATTGCAAAGTGTGGCACAAAAATCAGAAGACACATTGGGATAGTGAAATATGTCTTCCAAAAGCTAAGGAAAGTATTAAGGAACAGGAAAATTTCATTAGAAACAAAGAAAAAGAGTACTCAATTGTTATGGAATATCAGTCCTCCTATATGGAAGTGAATGCAGGGCAGATGAAGAAGAGACAAAGCAACAGAAATGTGGTTCTACAGAAGGATACTATGGACAGAACATGTGAGCAACAATGAAGTTTTAGAGAAAAATGAAACTTATATTTAACATTAGAAAGATAAAAATTTCTGAGGCATGTAATGAAGAAAGAGGGCTTGGACACTCATGGGACATATTGAAGGTAAGAGGAACAGAGGCAAACAGTGTATAACCTCTACCCTAACGAGCTTGTGCAAATGGATGGTGGAACAGGGTTTAGGAAAGATAGCAGAAAGACAAAATTTTACTAAGAGCAACAAAGAACAAGAAATTGTGGATGGCTATGATTGCCAATGTCCTGAAGGATATGGCATACATAAATGATGAAGAAGAAATAAATAAACTGATGACCAGAATTGCTAGGAATATTATTGGTCTTGGTTTTGTTTTCTTCTTTTATTATTGAATTCTTTCTTATTAAAGTGGCAGACAAAATCATTTTAGCAGCAGACAAATGAGGTAGATCTTTGGAGAAAGGAAAAAGAATTAGGATTGAAATCATAATTATTGATAAGTCCTGAGGTGATGAAAATATTTCCTTTCTTTATCCCCCCCATTTATTTCCTTTTTTTTTTCTTTCTTTTCTATTATTCAAGTACTTTTCAATCGTTATTTCTTTTTCTCATTCATTCTTGAATTTATTTTTCCTTTCTTTTTGTAGAATTTTCTAGCCTTTTCACATCTTCCCTGCAATTTTCATTGTTATTCTTATTATTTTAAAGACTTTTTCTTTTCTTTTTAGACAGTTTCCTCAAACCTTCTTTTCAGTTCAATCTCTTGGGTTTTTATTTTGGAAATACTGAGGTTATTGTCAGTCTCCAAATTTAGAATTAAAACAAAATGAAAATGAGAAAAAACTAAATGAGTCCCTCAAGAGGGGGTGTAAAAAATTAAAACTAAACAAAAAGAGGCAATTTTTTTTTTAAATCTCACTTTTTTTTTTTTAAGTGAATACAAGTGCAGCGTGTTATAATCTTTTATGAGAATTAAGATTTGTTTCTTTCCTCATTACTTTTAAGCCAACAAGCCATGAGTAAGTTGGTAAATTGAGTCATTTGGTCAAATCAAGTAACATTTTATTGAAAAGAAAGCCGATAAAATAGAAAGGAGACTTAGTGGGTGCTCATATCTCCCAAAATGATTGCACAACCAAAAAAACAGCCCCTAAAAAACCAGGAGGCGAATAAAAGAAGAGAAACATTTTGTCAACAGTCAAGAATTTATTAAGAACCATAACCAAAAGTGCATGTATGACGGATGGAAGACTAAGTCTGTCAAGCAGAAATAACTAATTGGACATGTTATAGCCTGTGTGAGGAGGCATGATGGGAGACGTAGTAGGAATGGTGTTGATGTGGGTGCAGTGTAAAAAGAGAAATGGAAAGGAAAAGATGACGTGGTTGAGGATTTCCGGTAAAGAACAGAGGTAGACCGCATATCAAATCTTTCATTTTTCATTCTCATCAAAACTAATCACCCTTGTTCTATTTTTTTTTTTTTTTAATTTCGATGACTCCTTGTTATGCATCATGCTTTTGTTCTTGAGGATAATGTAAAAGAAGCAGTTTTTTCTCTTGGGAATCTATGTATTAATAGCCTTGTGCCAAACTATGTGAAACTCTGTAAATTTTCAGAATGATACTAAGTAAAAAAAAAAAAAAAACTTCTACCAATTAATTAAGAAATTACAAGGCAAAAACAAAAATTTTTAGATAAAATTGAAAATATAAAAATATCATATCCCCCCCACACACGTATAATATTGATATAAATAGGATGTATAATATTATAGGATGTATAATATTATAGGATGTATAATAATATCTGAAACAAAAGTGAAGATGATGAGTGGGAAATCTATAAACAAGTAAGCATCACATTTTTCTGAGAATGTCTGCTCTCTTTGGCTTCTTCAGGTTAGAATGAAAGAAAGACAAAACTGTTTGTGAGAAAAATGTGTTGGGATCTCTACGGATAAGTAGGGTTGATAAATCAAATTAAATTTTCTTATTACTTCCAATGTCCAGACTCAAGAGAGTGTCTGTTTGCCTCACATAGTTCTGTCTCTCCTTCTAACCTGAGGAGGCCAGAGAGAGCAGATGCTCTTGGTGAAATGCAGACTTTGTAGATTTTCCACCTTGCCTCATCATATATATATATATATATATATATATGTATGTATGTATATAATCTCAAATGTTATCCCATAAACAATGCTCTCCTATCATTCTGTTTGAATATGTAATGAAAATATGTTATACTGAGAACTTATGATATTTTCTTTTAGTGGAAAATGCAATTATGAGCAGGTCCACTTCTAAAGATCTAATCAAATAACTGAACATTAGATTTTCTTCTTTTTTTTTGGGGGGGGAGGCCTCCTTGGTTGGGCAGATAACTTTTCAGCACACCTTTATATATTCCATTTGTTATTATTTACTTAATATTATCTCACAATTTATATAAGTTTTAAAAGATCAGATAAAATATAGAAACACATTCACTGAAAATATTTTAGTAGTCAAATAAAATAATATTGTTACAAATAAAAAAGACAATCTCACTCAATAACCCTCTGCCTTGAGTGGCTCTTATATCTTGTATTGGGTGAACTAACAGTAGAAAAACACATAAAACTTTAAATGCAAATGTCTTACCTTGATATATGATATTACATCAATATGACTTGATATTCTATAAATGGATTATCATTTTTAGAAAGTCAGGAATTAAAGTAATATTTATTTATTAAGTAATTGTTAGTCAGTATTCATCATTTGACTTCAAAATGTTTATTGTTTATTTGTAAAAGGGGCAAAGAAATCAAGTCAGTTAAAGTGAAAGATTAAGGACTGCCAAACAAAAGAAAGAATGAAAAGAAAAAAAAGAAAGAAAAAGAAAAAAAAAGAAAGAAAAAGAAAAAAAAAAGAAAGTACCCTGATTATTCACCACTTGAACTTGTCAAGTTTCAAACTTTTAATGAAACTCCCAGAAAGTTATTGATAAGAATCGTACTAGTCTGGTTTCATTTCACTAATCCTAATCATTAGATAAAGGCTTATCTCAGCAAGTAAATATTAATTCTGAGAAAAATGAGTCTTAATTATTTTAAAAAACAAATAAACTGCCGGCTGGAACAAAAGTAATTGCGTGCATCTTCCTATTCCTAAATGATTGATTTATTACTTGGAATATTGTTCAAGCTTTTATAGGAACCAAAACAATTAGAGAAGAAGAAGAAGAAATTTGTACTCATGAAGGAATGCTGAAAAGTTCTCAGCCCAACCCGTTTCCTAAAATCAGTATGATATTTGATCAATGAAATAATGATTTTGACAAGCGACCCAAACCTGAGAACTTTTCAACATCTAATATATATTAGTGTATAAATGTGTTCATAACACTTATCACAAAGCACACAGATTCTACACTTTGATCTTTGACCAAAGTTTATGTATGTTCTGATACAAGACCTAAGTGTCAACCAATGCAAAAATAATCTCATCCAAATTATTATTTATTTTAACAGATATTATAGCAAAAACCCATTCTAATAATATATACATCAATAATTACTAATTTTGGATGAGTATTACTTTCATCTAAATTTTGTCAATATTTTTAAATTCTAATATTACAAGTTGTAATATTATCTTGAATTTTTATTATTTTTTGTACATGAAGCGCATTGTTAATAACCATTTTTAATTTTTGACTAATATTTCTTTCGAATTAATTTTAGTCACACTTTTCATCACAACTACTCAGATTGTCATTCTATGACTGTCAGTAAACTGCTCAGATAAAGAAATATTGTGGCCTTGTGCCAGACTTAGCAAATATCTACACTTGATAATTACTATGTATAACAATTGTCAGCAAGCTAGTCTCACAGGCCATTACTTTCAGAGAATTTGATTTCCATTAGACACTCGACACTTGTAACCTTGTGCCAGACTAAGCTTAGAAAATATCTTGAGTTCTCAGCAAGAAACAAACAGTATGTAAGATTAAGTAACACAAATCATTAAATATCAAAAGAAAGAAAAAATATATAAAATTTTTAAAGCAATAAATAATTTATGATGCATAAAGGATATGGTGAATTTGAGAAGTCACTGAGTATATATATATATATATATATATATATATATATATAATGACCTATTTGCCATTTTCATAAAATCACCAGAGCAAAAGCAAATGAAGTCAATTTAAATTTCAGTACCATAACTGCCATATTTGGAAAAATAATTTCTTAATTTAAATAGAATTACATACTTGAACAGAAAACATGATATAGAAAACCCCACCACACACACACAGTGGGAGGAAAAAAATAAAATGTACGTATATTAGTGAATAAGAAAGCAAAGTGAATTTTGATGTTTCAATGTTTATTTGCATCATCATCATAAAAAAAAGATTTTGGATGCAGGCTGTTAGGTTCATTTCACAGAAGAATTATACTTGATTTATAAAAGTCACAAAACTTAAGTTTCCTGCAATCTACAAAGAGAATTCAAGACTCCATATATATGCCCCCAAACAAATAATACTATTTAGAATAGCATATGATTCAGACCACTGCATACGAGGGTAAAAATACATCACACAGACACACATTATTTATATATATATATATATATATATATATATATATATATATTAGTATTACCAAACAAAATCCAAAATTACCTCATATGGGGGATAGATTTATTTCAACCGAAGAAAACTTTGTCAGTCTTATTCAACCATGGTGTATAGACTCTATAGGTTTGATAGTGTATAGGGTCTATACCCCAGGGTTGCATAAGAGTGACAAAGTTTTTGTTGGTTGAAATAAATCTACCCCACCATATGAGGTAATTTTGGATTTTGCTGTGTAATACTATTTATTTGCTCTGTTATAATAAATACATTGAGCTCTTTTTTGTGGATCAGTTTTAATATTTTATATTATTAGGATCTACTTGGATTATATACCAATGGATTTACCATATGAGTTTCACTGAAGACTAACAAGGCAATGCAATTAAGCTTTTTGTTGTTTATTTTTTCTTGTCCAAATGATATTTTACACACTCTGTCCAGAAAAGAAAGTGCTTGTATGAATGCAAGAAGCTTAATTGTAGTGCCTTGCCAGTTGTCTCCAATGAGATTTGTATAAAAGAGGAATTCCTACCCAAATACATACATATATATACAAATACATACATACATAGATATATACATTTGGGAAGCAACCTTTCTTTTAACCATATTTCATTGAATATGACAGACAAGGAAAATTTAATTAATTATTTATTATTTTTTTCCACCATTCTTACATTCTTCCATTTGGTGGGAGTAATGGAGTGTTAAAATTGTCTGTATTGTCCATTGTCCCAAGTGCTCTGAACCAGATCTTTAGCCATTTTCAGTGGGAGGGGGTCTTTAGGTTTTGTTAATTTCTCTTTGACTGTATAAGATGTGTTTTTATGTTGTTTTGAATACTAGTTGGAATGTTTTAATTAACAACACTCCAAAACAAATTCCCTTGAAAGGAGTGACTGAAAAGCCTTTTAGCAAAGAGAGAAAAATTGCTAAGTGTCATACAAAATAGAAAGTTGCAGATAGCCATGATTGTCCATGTCCAGAAGGGATGTGGCACATAGAAGATCATATAAAAAAAAAACAAAAAAAAACATTATATACATATTTTTTTTTCAATTGATGGATAGTGCGTAACCCCGCTTTTCATGCTTTTGCAATCATCAGACAAACTCACGTTAGCTCTATCATGGATATTGAGCACTTTATTTATATATATATATATATATATATATATATATATATATATATATATATATATATATATATTATAAAGAAAGAGAGAAAGAGATAGACACATACACATCTACACATATTTTACATATCCACCATATTATTTTCTTGCTAGATTACTATGGAAATGTGCTGAAAATAGTTGTTTACCTTGTGTAGTGAGTTTGGGATAGTCTCCTTTTGGTGGGAATTTTATGGTGAAGTTCTCCACCCACAAAACCACATTTATCGCCTTGGAACAAATAGGAAGGTCAAGAAAATGAAGTGTAGCAAAGTTAATACCAACAACAAAGAAAAGAGAAAAAACATGATGCTATAAATATCTGTCATGAGAGGGACTTTTTCTAACTGTGTTGTCTAATTGGAATACAAATTAACATTTTTACCTTCCAGTTGCCTTTGGTAGTGAGAAATTTCAAGTTCAGTTGAATAAATTGACTGAAATGCATTGATTAAATGGTCCTGGAGGTGAGCATCAAGAAACAGAAAAGTCAAAGGGATGTGGAAGGGTATAGGAGGAAGCTTGAGAAAGAAAAAAAAGATCTTTAAAATTTATCTTTATTTTTTATAAATCCTTTTTATCTCTTTTATTTACTTAGCTTAGTAAATCACAATTGATGGCACTTGGTGAGGCTCAAACTCACATCAGTTGGAAAGGTTTGAAAGATTAGAACTGGTTATCAGTTAATTTACAACTCAAGGTCACAAATTTTTATTATTTGGTGGATTTTCACACATTGAAGACACCAAATGTTCCTCAAGAATCCTACAGTGTAACATTTTAACTTCTACACTGTGCGCTATGGTCTAAGCTCAGGTGTTCAATCCCATCATCAATTTTTCAAATCTGTTCAAATAATATTTCCTTGTTGTTTTACTTTCCACAATATTGTCTCCATTCATAATTGATTTACTAACGTTTATATCGTCTGGCACAAGGCCAGAGTATTTGTGTGTAACAACTCTGATCTCACCTTACTTGATTTGAGTGGCCTATTTTAAATTAATATTTTAGATTTGCTGAAGTTTTAATCCAGTCATATTTGCTTGCACTCACCAGAGATCAGGTGACAACAAATCTCCTCAAAATTGAAGCACTGTCCTCCCTATTCAAGCTAATTTCAGTTATGCTGTCCTCGGCACTGTCATCTCAGCATGGAGGTCTACATAAAATCAATCCTTTACTTTGGCTCATAAAGATTTGCTATGAGGTGAACCCTATTATCTGAATACTCCTACTATCACTACAGTTACTATGCAAATTAGCTGCCAATAAAAACGTAAACGCTTTCTCAGCCTGAGCCAGAATGTGCAACTCACACAACTGAAGAATTTCAGTCGCTGTGCATTTTCATGGGCTGATGTATCCCCACAGATGGCCTAGGCTTGTTGGGAGATTTTATTGAGTTGCCATCACTAGAATGGTTGCCATATATATATATATATATATATATGTAAAAGTGGACATGGAAGTCAGCACTTAGAGGCGACAGTCTGTTTTCATGCTAGTGCAATCGCCTGACGATTGCACTAGCATGAAACAGACTGTCGCCTCTAAGTGCTGACTTCCATGTCCACTTTTACATTTACACACGCTCTATCTCTGATATTGAGCACTTTACCCCATAAATATAGCACACTTTAAGACTATATTTCTGCATATATATATATATATATATATACAGTGTAACCCGAATATAAGAGAAACCCGGATATAAGAGAGATTTTATATGGTCCCAAATTAGCGCCTGTGTTAATGTATATATAATAGACCAAACCCGGATATAAGAGACTTCTTCTCTGATCCCGACAACTCTCTTATATCTGGGTTACACTGTGTGTATATATATATATATATATATGGCTGGGTGAGAATTTTCACAATCATCCTTCACAAGAAGGTGTCCCAATTTGAAGCCTCTGGATTATAATGTGTCGGGTATCATTGAGATAGAGACTAACCAGAAGTACTTGTTAAAGGATGTGGATATGATGGCCGAAATGAAGAAGAAATATCTGAACCAGACAGGTTGTTGCTCAGGAGGCCCACACCGAGTCTGTTTTATTGAATAAGCTTTTTGCTTCATGTCCTTCAAGGTGAAAACATGCAGAAACATTGCAATGAAGAGATTCAGGAATATGATGATGATTAAAAATTCATTTCTATCTTCAGGAAACAACTTTGACATTATAACAAATTTTGATCCCACATCAGTTCTGGTTGACACCTTCCAGAGCTCAACATGGATACAACTTCTTGAAAATATTCAATTGGAAAAAATAAATAAATAAATACCATATCTTTTTTTACATCAGAATTTTTAAATGGAGGAAATGTGTCACTTGTCTGTTTCTTCCACTAAACCAGAGTAAATGACTTTTCTCTTGGAGATTAAAACATTGATTAAAGAATATCTAGTTACCATTTAATCTAACCCCCCATTGAGATTAAAATGAAGTATAACATGTTCAGCCATCCTTGGTGCTTAAGGTCTCCCCAAAGAGAAAAAGTCAAGAGGGGCTTGAGAAATTTCTGTCCCTTGTCTCATGTAGGCGTGGGACACCAACTTTAAATCTGGCCTTGTGCCTTATTCAGTTTGAGTGAGAGTTTGGATATATAATTTATGGTAGTTAGGAGTTTAGTAGGTAAAATGGACAAGCAACTCAAAGGCAAATAGACAAGAGAGAATTAACCAAGAGATCCTTAAGGCATGGAAAGTGGAAGGAGAATAATCTATACCTGTGAATTGAATAAAGTGTTCTGTTCAAAGTTCTGACTGTTTTAAAAATCCAACAGTATTCTGGTAATTTAACCTCCATGGCTGTAACCATAACTGTATACCTAACAAAGCGGTGGTCTCCCAGAAAAAAACGGAATGAAGATTTAATTCCTGTTGAGTGGTGGTATACTTTCTGTCATAAGACGGTCAATACTCCAGGGAATTAGACATTAAATTCACTGTAAATAAATACGAATGTCAACTCAAACACATGTACCAAATAAAATGACATTTATACTAATTATATATATTTGTTTAAAATTTGCTTTATTTATGGGAAAGTGCTCAATACTGAGTGTCTGTTGATACAGTCTGACTAGATATAGAAAACCATATCACATGATGACTGCCAACTTCATATCTCAAGTGGATCTTCAAATAATGACATGAACTGAAGATCACTTGTGGCATAAAACTGAGTCATCAAGCAGGTGTTGATTGCTATGCCTACATATTCACTCACTCAAACACAAATAACTGGGGCAAAAAATGACTTGTAAATGTTAACACCTCCCAAAATAAACTGCCATCCTTTAATTATCATATGGAACTATTTTTTTCCCCTCCATCAGCATGTCTGATGCTAACCTTCAGGAGAGAAACTCCTTGTACCTTTTTGGTCTCATATTTTTTGTCAAGATGAAGTGGATCAATTATATTCAATCAATTCCTAGGTCTTTTGTGCTAAGAAGGTTGGTTTATTGTGTGGTGCCAGACAACTTTTCATACCAATCTATCTTGCACATTTATAAATCTACTATTCACCCGTGCATTAAATATTGCTGCCATATTTGGTCTGGTGATCTGGCTATATAGATCAAGATCCTCAACAAAATTCAAAGTTGATTTTTGTAATGTTATTGGTAAACTCTCAGGAGATCAATTCATTGTGTCTCCTTGATCTCATATTTTCTACAAACATGAAGTTGTGTGATTCTATTGAATGAATTCCTAGATTTGCTGCTAAGAAGATTGGTTCACTATGTTGTAGCAGACAACTTTTTTCATCTGAATCCATCTTTCACATTTATAAGGCTACCATTTGTCCATGCATTGCATATTACTGCCATATGTAATTAATGCTCTGGATATGTATCTTGAGATTATCAAAAAAAAAATCCAAAGAAGTGTCTGTAATATAATTAGTCTTGACTTATCATTTTGACTTCAGTCACTTTCCTACATCATGACCCGGTTTCCCTCTGTCTTTCTTATAAATGTTTTCATGGCAGTTGTTCTAAGCTCTCCTCCTTGGTACTTTGACTACATGAATTTAAATATGCTACTAAATTGGTTACTAGGTTTAAGCATTTTCCTGTTGAGATAGCGTGTGATGTAAGCCTAAGTTCTACTCTAATAATTTGTTTTCTTGCCTGTGGAACACTCTTCTATGCCAACTATAGTTTTCAAAAATTTAAATGCAACATCAGTTGCCATCTTCCTGGATTCTGTTCTTTTATTGTCCTTTCTCCTCATTAAAGTTTTCTCATTCTCTTTCACTCCTTGTTACCTCTTGCATCTTAGTGGCATTATCACCTTTGTTTGAAGTGAAATGATTAAAAGGAAAAAAAGAAGAAATAAAAGATTTTATATATATATATATATATATATACATATATGTGTGAGAGATAGGTAGATAGATAGTGTGCATGTGAAACATAGAAGAAAAATTTTTAATGACATGTTTCACTTTTGTGTGTTAGGTAGGCAGATCTCATCTTCAGTTTAGAATGAAAGACAAAACTGTGCTTTTTATATTAAAACAGTTAATGTCTGTTTAACAAGCTTTTTTGTATCCTACTAACACAAATATTATAAAGAGTTAATTTATTGTTAATCCAATATTTTATTACTTCATAAGTGATTTTTAGTGGATACCCTGTGTGATGTAGATGTCACTTTTAAAACTGGCATCTACTGGCTTTTTCACTTGAGAAATTATATATATATATATATATATATAGCATGACTCTTCGGCAGAATTGAGTCACTGTCAGTCACTGTGTGTTTATCTAAATCTAAAAATAAACACGCTAAAATTCACCTTCATCCCTGCCGTGCGCCGACGGCTTAGTGGTAGAAGTTCCGACTAACGCCAATTCAGTCGGGTTTCGATCCTAGCTAGAGGCAACCGGACGTCTAGCCAAACTGATGAGCTGTGAAACAGCGAAACAGTCTGTCTGTGGATGACAAATATATATATATATATATATATATATATATATATATATTGAATAGAAAGATAACATTTGTCACTTAGGTGATTAATGTTATATTCAACACCCTGACTCCAGAGTTTCACAGACAAACCTTTTCGTAATCATTCTGTCCACTCGTCAGGAGATATCAATAATTGTCTATCAATTTTCTCATTTTTGTTATTTCTATATTAAGTTAAAAAAAAAAGTAATTTTTATTGGTGTCAATTTGATTTTTTTTCTTGTTTGTGTGTGTGTGTGTGTGTGTGTGTGTGTGTGTGCACTCATGAGGAATGTTGTGGTGATTTCTTCTTTTCATGATTTTCTTGTCTCCTTATTTTTTTGCCTTCTTTTTTCTCTCTTTCGGATTCTGAGTGTCAGATAATGTAACAATATTATTTCTGGTTTCATTGAGAGGACTTATTTTTAGGTTCATTTTTCTTGAATATTCTGGAGATTTCTTAAGTTTTGAAAATATGGGTGTATTCTGTTCTTTATTTCTTGTTTAAATAATTCATCTTTTTAAAAATTAATGCTTAAATATGCACATCGGTATACAAACTTACATATTAAGCATAAGCATACACATTATCAGTACTACTTTACACCAGGTAATTTGTCACAAAATTATTTACAATACTGGTAAACCTTATGTATTTCCCGTTTGGAGTGTGTGTGTGTGTGTGTGTGGGGTTCTGCTATAAGATAATTCTCTTGTCAATTGATGCAGCATGAAACTAGAGAGTTGAAGAATGTATATCAATGTGTATGTAATTAAATCAAAAGCCTGTCATCATCGGTAAGAATGTTCTATTTATTTTCATTGTTTCTAGATTTCTAATTAACTGACAAACTAATATTAAATGTTCTTTTTCTATCTTTGCTGTAAATCAATGTCAGGTTTACGAGAATGTAATTGAATGAAGAAGGCTATAATCCCCCCCGCTTCCCAGACCATCCAACCTATTTATTTTCTGATTCCAGTAAAAGAACCTTTCACTTTAATTACAACCTTTAAATCAGCATTTACCGAGTCAACTTGCATTTAGTCGTTGTTGCTTCGGTCAAACATGATAATTAAAAAAAAAAAAAATGCCTCGTTCTGAACCCAAGTCTTTCAAGTCAATTAATAAATGTGGTCAATTTTATCGCTTTTCAAATACAGAGCTTCACTTTGCCTTTTATTTAGGGGAAAAGAAAAGTCTATTTATCTTCAGGTCAATCAATTAACACGCTCAATGGTGACAAATATATTTATACAGGCTTACTAATTAGAGCCTTACTAAATGGCTGGCTAATAGTAAATGTTTTCAGTTTGTTATTAACATCTTTTAAAGATCATTTTTCTTTTTGTGCCAGATCTGGCTTTTTTTTTTCTTTTCTTCAAACAAATTTATACAAAGCAAATAGAAATTTCTTCTTCCCTATTGAAATCTTTTTGCTTAAAATCTAACATTTTCTACCAAAGTTAACATTTTTTTTTGCGTTTAGTATCAATCTTTAAAAGTGATATATTGTGCTCATCTCTATAAAATTCACACTAATATCCTCATCTTTTTGACTGGCACATTCTTTTAGTGCTTCTTCATATTTTATCATGATTCTTTATCTGTAGTAATAACTATTTCTCCTTGTTTAAATAAACTTAAATTCATTTATTTGTTTATTTGGGCCAAGCCTCATCAATCTGGCACACTTAATATTTAATTCTCACATGACTTGACTATTTTTATTTGTAATTATATCACAATATTAATATAAAAAAGTAGTTCTCAAACTATGTACCGATGCTCTCTCATATATATATATATATATATATATATATATTTGTATATTTAGGCAGCAATCCTTCTTTTATGCAAGTTTCATTAAAAACGACAGACAAGGTACTACGGCTAAGTTTTTTATTTAATTTTTCTCGTGTTCGAACAAGAGCTTTCTTTACAGGACAAAGGGTGTGTAAGAACTATCCAAATGTTTTATTTTTTCCGAGCACTTTCGGCTATACCTTTAGCCATTATCAAGGATGATTTGATTTTTCAGCTTAATTGAGTGTGTGCATTATGTATATGCCTTATTGTGTAGTAGGGGTGTTTTAATTTCCAAATACGGTTTAGCACGTTGTGGCTTTGTTCATAGTTAATATTGTTAAGGGTAGGCTTTTTCTTTTTTATTATTAAAGCCTCCATTATTTTTAACCTTTTTTTACAGGTGGAAGCAATTAATATATTTGTGTTTTCTACTAGTATATTTCTAATAGAGTCTGGTAAATTTTTGTGTGTGTTTAATATATATATATATTTTAAGACATTTTTATGTTTATACATTCTTTTTATAGATACAAATATTTAAGTAAATGCTCTGTTTTATAATAAACAGTATTAAGAACATTTACCAGCCTGAATGTCCGAGAAATTTTCATAGAAAATTTTTGTCCTCTGACAGGAATCAAACCTGTATCCTATATGGAACCGTCATATAGCCTGACGTGCCTTAACCATTTCGGCCACAGAGGAGCATTTGGTTAGCAAGATCGATTTTACTGTCTTTAAACTTTAATCTTCCGTGAATCTCTCATGTACATTCATATCTGCTCATGGCGTATCCAAATGTAAACAAATGACATCACACATTATGAAATGGACAAAGTTTGACAATTATTTTAAGACATTTTTATGTTTATACATTCTTTTTATATATACAAGTATTTAAGTAAATGTTCTGTTTTATAATAAACATTATTTAACAACATTTACCGGCCTGAATGTCCGAGAAATTTTCATATAATTTTCATAGAGCATTTACTTAAATATTTATATCTATAAAAAGAATGTACGTGAGAGATTCATGGAGGATTAAAGTTTAAAGACAGTAAAATCAATCTTGCTAACCGAACGTTCCTCTGTGGCCGAATCGGTTAAGGCATGTCAGGCTACATGACGTTTTCCGTATAGGATACAGGTTTGATTCATGTTAGGGGACAAAAATTTTCTATGAAAATTTCTGACATTCAGGCCAGTAAATGTTGATTAATAGTGTTTATTATAAAACAGAGCATTTACTTAAATATTTTTATCTATAAAAAGAATAAACATAACAATGTCTTAAAATAATTGCCGGACTTTGTCCATTTCATAATGTGTGACGTCATATATATATATATACATATATACATACATACATACATACATACATACACACACATATATATATACATATATATATATATATATATATATATATATGAAGATTACTTAATTTTTAAATATAATTTTCTTTTGTTGTTCCACCAGACTTCAAAGTTTTTTGGTAAATGTCCGTTCTTCAGGGAGTTCTGGTTTTAAATGATATTTCCAATTTTTTCAATTTGTTTAACATCTTTTCCAATCTGTTTTTTACTCCATTTTGTACACATGTGCATTCATGAATCTTTGGTTTTGTTTGCATCTATATTTTTTCAGCTGTAGATTTTTCGTCCAGTTATAAATTTTTTCTTCAACATAAAATTTTTTTATTTTATAGAAGTTGTGATTTTATGTTATTAATTAAATTGTAATATTTGTTAATATGTTAGCATTGACCCATTATCTCATTCTTCTTATTTAATAATTTGATTATTAAAAGTTAATATTAAAAGTATATATATATATATATATATATATATATATAAATAAGCATACACATACATACATATGGCTGGCCACTTGTATCTGAGTATACCCAGCTGTGGCTTAGGCAGACATTAGTTACAGTTTCTGAGAGAAAAAAAAAATCCTTTTTCAATGTTTGTTTGAATTAATCAATTAAAAGCTTAAAATGTTCACTTGTTTGTTGATAAACTACATTTTCTAATTAAATGTAAATGTTTCACAAATATATTTTGATTAAAGTAACAGCATTTTATATTTTTTTAACTGGTATCTGGTCTTATGATTTTGACCAGGGGTGTATATGGAAACAGAAGATTTCTCTACTAAATGAACACTTGTTCACTGTTTATCCTAAAAAAAAGAAAAAATATATATATATATATGTGTGAAGGAATAGCAGATTTTAAAAATTATTGAGGAGTACAAGGAGATTAGTAAAAAAAATTATCAATAATTTATTTATCCTGGGAACAAAATCTAAGGTATGCAGGATATGCATTGCATACATGGACCCTTTGCCACTGAAAAGCTAGTTTGATATTCATTTGCAATCATCTAAAAAGGAATTTACTTCAGCATCCAACAATCATAGACTTCAAGAATCAAGCATGAAGACTTACCTGTGAGGAGATTGTAGATTTCTATTAAAAGAAGATTATCTGTAACTGGTTAAAAGGCTTTAACTATTTTGAGCCACTTCAGAGAAATTTTCTTGTTATTTTTAATAATAATAATAATACATTGAAGCAGTTGATATTAGAGTCTGATCTTGTCAATGGCTTCATAGTATGTGCTACACCAGATTTTGATTTCAGAGTTATTCTTCTCCTAGACCGGTTGCCAACCATAGTTAAATAGTCCAACCTGGCCTGCTATTTAACTCATAGAAAGAGGAAGGAGAGGGAGATTCATACATTTTCCAAGAGTATTTGTACAAAAGTGAATGTAATGAATTGAGCTGGAATTTGAACTCGGCTCACCAATTTATTTTTCCAAGCCAATAACAAGTTCATGTTTTACTAATCATTAAAAAAGATGATTGCGCATTGTTTCTTATGTCTTAACAGAGGAAACGTTACAAAGAAATATTAAGAACGCATTTTTCATTGATAAATGTCCTTAACTTTTTACTGAATAAAAATGTCATTTCTAAATCTTTGGCAGTTTAAAATATTTAAAAATAAAATAAAATCATAAATACTTTTTTAAAAAATGCATTTGCAAATTGATATAGAAAGTTTGCAAAAATATTTTTTATTGCTTCTAAGGTGTGCTTGAGCATGCAAGGTTTGGGAATGGCTATTCTAAATAAAATTTTAAAGTGAGCAAGATTTATTTAAGTCAGAATTAAACCTTAGAACCTGATGCCCAATCCTAAATCTCGACCAGGAAGTCATCATTGATAATTACTGATAGGTATTTTCCAATACGATGAGTTTGTGTTAATGTAGAGAGTTCAAGTCTTGCTTTGTGGCTCCAATATTGCAATCCTAAATTAATTCCAGGGAATATCTTGAACCTTTTATATTAGTTGGAATGGTGCCAGAAAAGCGTTGAAGCCCAAGTAAAAAGCAATCAACTTGAATGCTGATTTTCAAAGCAAAAATTTTCTCTCTGCTTGAATGACTGGTGCAACACAATCTTTCTGTTAAGCTTAGCAAATATCAATATTTCTTGATAGAAAAAGGAGAATTTAATCTGACAAGAAATTTGAAAGATTACTTTAAGAGTATCTGTCAAAGAATGTAATTTAGTCCCTCGAGTAAGTTTTATACTTATTGAGTACATTGTTTTAGCTTAATTTTTAAACTATCACTTTATGGTTAACAAGATAACAAGCACATTTCTTGGGCCACAACTGCATACCTTAATGAATCCTATGTAACTGTTGAACTTTTGGCAGAGGAAAGTTTATTTGTTTTATGCAACTGATCAACCCTTTTTGGGTTATTGAAAGCTGTCAAATATATTTCAGATTATAGAAGATTTGCTTACAATAACATGTGTTCCCAAGCATACCCCGAATAAGTACTGATCGGACTCAATACTACTTAACTTTGGTGACTGAATGAAAATAGGTGTTTTCAGTGTGATTGGCATAAGAAGGTAGATAAAAAATCTGATTGCCTGTCAGGATCTTGAGTAATTAGTGGTCTAGTCACAAATGCCAATGTTCAAGAGTTCAGTCCTACCTAAATGCTTTACTATTGCTGTCTTGCACCAAACTAAACTGCATTAGTTTTCAAGAGAGAACAAATCATTTATTGGTCACTTTATTATGATGTACTGCACACTTTGAGTTAAGCAAAATCCTCACTGGGTGCCCTATACTCATGGCCTTTCTACTGTGTCATGTTCAGCTTTTGTATACAACCATAAAGAGGCCTATTCTCGTTAATGTGGAGTACTGTTGCCCCATTTCGTGAAAATGAAATTAATAAATCTTGACGTGCCAATTCATTCTTGCAGAACCCCTGACTTGAAGGTCAGCATCCCTTATCGAAAGTTTTGGCAACGGGTCTGGAGATAGTTTTTCTAAACCATAGTAGGGAATTTAATCCACATTTGGTGCTCCACACCAGATCAAGTTTAGCTTAGTATTAAAAAAAAAAAATGTTTTAAAAATTAACTTAATTAAAAAAAATTAATTAATTTGCTGCACTCCAAAAACTGGGAAAGAGAAAAAGAAACTGTAGGTGGGGAAAGGAGAAACTATTTCAGTTTGAATGTTTGTTTATTTTATACTTAACCAACAGGTAAAGTGGGCATCTTAAAATATATTCATATTCATGAGCAACTGTAACTGTCATGGCGGAGGGGGGGGGGCACGTCAAAGTGAGAGAGAGAGAGAAAAAGGATAAATTAAAAATAAATAAATAAATAATGGCCCATAAAAACCTCCACAAAAGATAACCCCTACCACCGTCACTCTACATCCTGCCTCAGTGACAATCTCTAAGAAAGGTAAAACAATTCTGACTTGTATTCAGAAGAGAGAGAGAGAAAAAAAGTGTCCTTCAGGCTTAATACATTAAATTATAAAAGGAAGAGAGTCAAGGAACCCCCCCCACATACACCCATGCATACACATACACCCATGCATACACACACACCCACAGAACATTATGTTTAATAAAGAAAGACAAAAATTTTTCTCGTTCCATTAGTCATGCCTTTTCTCTTGCTTGATGCATTTTAAAAACATCTCATTTTATTGGTTGGACTTCATGCTTATATTGTCTTTCATTTCCTCTCTAAAACAGAAAATACAAAGCCAAGAAGATGTCTAATAACGAGAATGTCTGTCTTATGCAGTAATTGCATTCGGTTTGATAAATTCAATGCATTCAAAAGTATATAAACAAAGTTAACATCTTTTTCTAAGCCTCCCCCTCTCCTGTGAGTACACACACAGGTTGATTTAGAGGTCTTAGTCAGGTACAAGGCCATTTGGAATCTATTGTTATAAGCATGTGAAACCCTTGCAAGAATCAGGTTGTAGAGAGAGAGAATATATATATAGAGAGAGACAGACAAAGACTATAGAAAAAGAAAGAAAGAAAGAAATACTAGATGAATGCAGAGAAGAAAAAGACAAAGAGGAATTAGAGGGAAGGAGAAAAGGGACAAGAGACCGAAATTGGTCTTTATTAAGTAGTATCCCTCCCAACAACTTAATATTCTTCAAAGACAATTCGCAATAATATGCCTCTATGAATTCTTTTGCGTAACATAGTCCAAGGTAAGTTTGTAATTGACGGCATTATCTGTGTGCATATATAACTTCCATAGTGTCAAACCTGTAAAAATAAATTATAATTGTGGGAATATTTATGAATTGGGTATTTCTACCTAGGATCAGTGTAGTATATGTGCACTCTGCCTAAAATCAAAGTGACACTCCTTGCCCTCTTTGGATCAGTCTTGTATCTGTGCACTCTGTGAAGACAGTTACACACAAATTATTTACTGTTCATCATATGCAACGTCTCCACCTAAACGCTGTAATTTTATTTACTATTTCTTTTCTTTTCTCTCAGTAGGAGTAGATAGGTTGGTCTAATGTCCAGTTCACACATTTCCGCTCTCTTTTGAACAGAAGTAGCAGTTTATTTCTTGTTTCCTGTCTAGGACAAAGTTTCCAGTTACTTCTAAAGTATTTTTCATTCTCTTTCACTGCTAGTAATCTCTTGCATCTTAGTGATATTATTGCCTTGCTTGGGGTGAATTGATTAAAAAAAGATCCATATGACAATTGAGAAAAGGCAGTGGGGTGAGAGACAGAGAGAAGTGAATGAAAGAGCATACTGGGGTAGGAGATAAAAACAAAAAACAAAACAGATTTGCAGTCGTGACTTATTACTCCTTTACCCCCTTGAGTGGGTAAAGCTCAAATAATTTTTTTTATGGATTATGATTCACATTCTATGTTGGTGGGATAGAAATATCAATTAAAAAGATTAGTGACATTATTGCATAATTTAACATTTCTCTTCCTTTTCAGAAAGCCGTTCAATTCTTACAGTAAATTGGATTAAAATCTTAATTAAATAATTGTTACTGAATGATTGTAAAAATAATATCCAAATATACACACGTGGACAGTCGTGTGTCACGTGAGCTTATTGTCAAAGAAGGAAGGTATGAGACAGAAAAAATATGCGTGTATGTTCTCTGTAAATGTGTTCGCATTTCCGTTGGGATTAACAAAATTATTTAACTCTTCGGGGGTCGGACGGAATCAAATAAGAAGACCTAAAAAAATGTCTATCTCTTCTTTTCCGCCATATTTCAGTTTCTATTGAGTGGACGCCGTAAATGTAACAAACAGCGCTTACCTACAGAACCAATTCGAATGCACCTTCTTGTTCCGTCTTGTCGTACAGATTTTTATTGATTTCTTTTAATACAAAATTTCTTCAGCCTCTTTCATTGACACAACAACCGCTACTACTAATACTACCAACCCCTCAAAATGGTTGACACACTTAATGGATCGTGGCGACTTGCCTCCTGGCTGAAGTAGCTGAGTCTTGCCTAATAGTGACACTCGTGGTTAGTATTCGAATTAATAGTAATAAAAGTCAAAATTTTGAATACTTTTTCAAATCGAGTAGACTATCTTCAGTTGAAAGAAATGGAAGGTAGAAAGATCATGTTGTGGCGCAACATGATCTTTCTAACTTCCATTTCTTTCACTTTTTGGTCTTGTGCTGTATGCTTAGTTTTGTGTGGAGGAAGATAAAAAAGAAAAAAAAAGAAAAGAAATCTTTCCCAGTTAAAAAAAGTGTAACAGACGGGTTTCAATGGGATAAATTAAAATTATTAAAACAAGAGAACGTCAGATTGTGTTTCTGAAGAAGCCAATATTGATTCTTAAATGAAAATGACCATTTCTCTTTCTTCGAGAAATGCGCAGTGGACAGGAGAACAATGACAAAAAAAAAAAAGCTTTGGCAAAAATCAGATAAAGTAGCAGCGTCCAGTAAAGCAGCTACGTAACAATGTCCAGCAGAAAGGTTGGAATACTGTTAGTGTTGTTATTTTGCTAATTGAAAAATGTATAGCAAGAAAGAAGAAAACTGTGGGTAGACATCACTAAATCCCATGTTTAATGTCAATAACTGATATTTTCTGACTGTGAATAAATGAGTGAAAAAAGACGAAAGTTAATGTTTCCCAAGGGAATCATAAAAATAATGACATGCGAGATTAGATTTTTAGAGTGCAACTAGGGAAGGCTGACAGATACGACATTATTGTTATCCATGCGATGATACTAGTTACTTACTTAATCAATATTATTTCCTCTGAGCTATGGACCAATTCTGTTAGTTGAAGAATGCTTTAAATTCCTGCCTAATCAGTCATTTAAAAAAAATGATGGAATAAAAAGATAAAATGAAATTAATGTTTTAAATGAAAATAAACTAACAAGGAGTTAATTAGAAATAAAAACACACACATTTATCTTCAATATTTTTGTTTTTTTAAATTGACGGAAATAAAATTATTCACACGTACCTTACCTAGTATGGTCTAAAATCATAAACTAAATTGGAAAAGAATTCAGATAGAGGTTTTGCTTTATTTGTGAATTTTCCACTATTGGTCGCTGCACAATCTTCCTGTCAGTCAGGTTTCCTAGAATTTGTTTCCTTTAAATTTGTTTAGGGAGACAGTTGCGTTTTACTCAGCTGTCGTTATAGTTGCCGGCATCTGTGTTGGGTTGGTCTCTACATTAAATTATTCAAACAGGTGTAAAAGAAAAGCTTGCATTTTATTTTAATGTTCCAAGACAGTCTCCATACCAAAATTCACTCCTTTTATTATAATTCAAACGAAAAACTTAAAAACAAAAAGATACGACTTTCTTTTTCACATTCGAATACGTGTGTGTGTGTTGTTTGTTGAAAAAATAATAAAATTTTCGGTCGGTCCAAGAAGGGATTGAAAAATAAAAATCTGATGTTTTTGCTCATTTGCGAAAGTGGCTCGGGCCATGAACATTTCAGCCCCCCCCCCCTTCTCTGGTCATCGGAGAAGAGCAGCATTTCTCATGCTGTCTGTAGTAGTCTGCAATTTCGTCGGCTGGCTTTAGGGTCCCGAAAAACTAGGGTGGTGGGAATAATTTTTATTTGTATATTTTGAACAAAGTCAAAATGACAGACAGACAGTATACTTTTTTTAAGTTATCATATTTTCATAAATTTACCTGCACGCTACTTTGTGTGGTCGTGATTAAGAACATTGAAGCCCACTAAATGTTAAATTTAAATAAATATTAAAAAAATAAATGTGTGAATGTTGATGCAACGACACCATGTATGTCTAAACAATGCGTCGATGTTGTTATATGTCTAGGAGGGTAACATCTGGGAGGGAAAAAGGGGTTCGAACTGTACAGTTAGAGAAGGAGAAAAGAAATATGCAGAACAATAGCCCTCTCCCATACTTATTTAAAAACATGTTTAAGTTGACAATACGGGACTTTAGGGATTTTGAAATGTCTGAAATAAAACAAAACAAAAAAAAAACTTTTATTTAATTATTTAAAAAAAAAGTTATTAAAATTTAATAGCTTTTTTTTTAGTAGACGTAGAAAAAATATAAATTCACCGATCGATAAACACAAGTGACAAATATTTTCAGTTGAGGGCGCCCCCCTCCCTGTTCGGACTACAAAAAGATAAATTTTAAAAATATTAAGATAAAAAAATAATAATAAATAATCCAAAGGAATTATAAATGAACTTTCAGCGAAAAATTAATTGTTTTGCTTTTTATTTAATTTAAAATATCTTCAATTTTATTATTCTATAATTTTTAAAAACAATTATTATTGATTCTGTGGTAAATTTCATCGTTTTGGTGCTAAAAATGCAAGATTCATTTTGCTTTCACGTATTTGTAAGTATTGTTAGAAAACAAGTATAAAGGCCTGAAAGGGGAAACCTAATTGAAAACCTCCACTTCATCCTTTCAATGAGAGAGAGAGAGAGAGAGAGAGAGAAAGAGAGAAAAAAAAATCAAAACTTCAGAGTGACCGTCAGTTTTTACTTTTGAGTTTTACGCTTCAAGAAATCGTCATGGTCTGAAGATTGCTTGAGATGTAACCATGCAGTGCTGATTCCTAGAGCGATACTGTTTTTTTTGTTTTGTTTTTTAAATAACTACAAATGCTTTATTTCCGCAAGAACTCTTCCCCTACAAATATAGCACATTTTAAACAAGATTTATTTGAGTAGACAGATACAAATAGACACACAATGAAAAATTAAATTCTCACAATCCTGTCGATCATCAGGGCTGGGTCCTACGCACAAACTAAGTTATTCATAAAAGCAGCAATGTAGATAAGAATATCTGCATAACTGCAGGTGCTGACTAAACAAATCTGAATAAATAAGAATTTTACGGACAGAATATTGCAATTAAAAAATATCAGATTTGGAACTTTAAGAAAATATTAATAAACACTAAAAATCTATTACTATTTGAGATAATTTTTAAACAATTAAGATTTTGAAACTTTATAATAATTTACATTTTAACAGATATGTTTTCTCATGTCCCAAAAACACTAGCAACAATATTTATGAGGCTGTAGGAAACATTGTTATAGAGACGTATATTTTTGTTATGAAAAGGTGATTATTCCACCTGTAATTTGACAGCTGACATAAATTCTATATATTCTAACAGAACTGAAAATATTCAAATGTCAAACTATATATCTTTTTTCTTATCCATTACAATGAAATGAATATTTTCGCATTTTCTCTCTGTAGATTTTGGTAATGTTTTTAAGGAAGGAATAGGTTCATAAAATGACTGAAATCCTCAGTTTCAAAATTTAAGTAGAGAATTTTATCTTGGACTTTCTATTGACCGACTAGTGAACACTCACCAGACTTAATAATGGCAGACAAAATTTATTAAGAGCTACAAAGGACAAGAAATTGTGGAGAGTCATGATCGCCAATATCCTGACGAGTCACGGCACAAAAGAACACGCTCTTGCGTCTTACCATTCTTACTCCTTTTGGAAATGTTACTGCGCTTTGAACAATTTACGTTACTACCGCTTAACAAATAGGTAAATAAGATTAAAGATGAATTTTTAACTAGTATTGTTTTTTTTACGACTTATCGACCCTTTGTGGGCTATTTAAAGCCGGAACTTTTTTCATCTTCGAGTGAATATTGCATTAACAATTATTTTCGGAGATAACAATAATTTTTCCACATACAAGTTCTACTCTTCAACCCATAGCTGAGAGGAGAAGAGATGGATTCATAATATTCCCAAGGGCATTTGTGCGTAAGTAAATGTAACAAACTCGACTGCAATTCGAACACTGTTCTCCTATTTTTAATTTCGAACTGCTATCATTACACCACCCGCACATCCTAAAAGCAGATAGAAACTGAATCTGTTTAACTTTATCAATCGACTTTTATTATAATACACGACAGTCAAAGTCTGGTAGTATTTCTATAGGCTGCTGGGGCACCCGGGCTTAGCAGTAAAGACGTTTTTAGTTCTCGAACCCGAACCCTAGCCGAAGGTTGTATTTGATCCGAGTAACTTTTAGGGAATTTCGAACTAAAGCCATTGTTTAATCTATGGGGAGTGGGGTATAAATTGTTATCATTCTGCTCTCCATATCTAGGGATATTTCGTTTTGCTTTTACGTAATACTACACAGTTATTGTTCGCCTAGTTTCCACTGAGTCTCTAATGCTGGGCTCAAGGATTGAACTCATAATTACTATGTCACAAAATTCACGAATCAAAACTTTATTCCCTTGAGCTCATGACAAGAACTAATAAAATGAATACGAAAATTAAGAAAAAAAGAGGGAGGAGAGAGAGTATAAAGAGGGTGAGAGGGAGAATGAAGCGGGAGGAGGAGAGAGAAAATAAAGAGGGAGGGTGGAGAGAATAAAGAGGGAGGGTGGAGAGAGAGAATAAAGAGGGAGGGTGGGGAGAGAGAATAAAGAGGGAGGGTGGAGAGGGAGAATAAAGAGAGAGAATAAAGAGGGGGGTGGAGAGGGAGAATAAAGAGGGAGGTGGAGAGGGAGAATAAAGTGGGAGGAGGAGAGAGAAAATAAAGAGGGAGGGTGGAGAGAGAAAATAAAGAGGGAGGGTGGAGAGAGAGAATAAAGAGAGCTGGAAGAGAGAGACTGTGATTTAACGATAATGAAATAGGTTAATTATTCATTTGATCAATTCTTTGGGAAGCGATGAAAACAAGAAATTCTATATTGTCATCAGAGACATGCAGGGACCCCATCATCTTGTCATAGAAAATATTAACCCTCTCTGAGATATCTTTAAATGCAGCATTTGTGGCGTGCTTAGCCAATTTACTGACCCTTAAAGCCAGAACTTCATTCAAAGATTGAGAACAAAAAGTCAGCCGACAGCGTTGCAGACAAAATATCATGTTCGGTTTGTCCATCATGTTCGCTGTTCTTAAAATGGAAGAGAAGTCTCCAGTAATAACAAACAGAGTCTGTTTCAATATCTGTGAGTGATTGGCCTATGAAGAGAGAGTGTCTATGTGTGCACCGCCGACATGTATTTGTCAGGAAGAGATCAAATCTATTGAGAGGGTCTCTTATGATTGTGAGTGAATGTTTTATGGACAGAATCAGCAAAATGTAGATAGGAGGTTGATTAAAGCGAGTATCAGAAGGAGAGGGAGAAAAGAAGGAAAGCAGAGAGAGAGAGAGGGAAAAGAAGGAAAGCAGAGGGAGAGAGAGAGAGAAAAGAAGGAAAGCAGAGAGAGAGAAAAGAAGGAAAGCAGAGAGAGAGAAAAGAAGGAAAGCAGAGAGAGAGAGAGAAAAGAAGGGGAGAGAGAGAGAGAGAAAAGAAGGGGAGAGAGAGAGAAAAGAAGGAAAGCAGAGAGAGAGAGAGAAAAGAAGGAAAGCAGAGAGAGAGAGAGAGAAAAGGGGAGAGAGAGAGAGAGAAAAGAAGGAAAGCAGAGAGAGAGAGAGAAAAGAAGGAAAGCAGAGAGAGAGAGAGAGAAAAGAAGGGGAGAGAGAGAGAGAAAAGAAGGAAAGCAGAGAGAGAGAGAGAGCATAAAAGAAGCTGAAAGAGAGCCAAAAAAGAGAAAGAAAACGGAGAAAGAAAAGGAAAAAGGAAATCAAAGAAAGAGAGAGAGAGAAAAGAGAGAAAGAGACCAGAGATATATAGAGAAAAAACAGAGAAAGAGGGTAGAGAGAGAGAGAGAGAGAGAAAAACAGAGAAAGAGGGCAGAGAGAGAGAGAGAAAATGAAGGAAAGAGACAGAAAAAAGAGAAGGAACGCAGAGTGAGAAGCAAAGCATATAGAGAAAGAGAGGAGGAGAACAGGGTAATAAAAAGGAAGTAGAGAAGGAAGAGAGAGGATGGAGACAAAAAGAGAAGAAGAGCAGGTAAATGGAGAAAAAGAAAGAGTAGGGAAACAGTGTGAGAAAAAAAGAAAAAGAAGGCGAACACAGAGAGAGAGAGAGAGAGAGAGAGAGAGAGAGAGAGAGAGAGAGAGAGAGAGAGAAAAAAGAAGGGGAACAGGGAGAAAGAAAAGAAAGCGTATGCTTAACATAACACAACAAATCAAAAACAGAAACAAATCTATAAATTATACACATAAGCCAAATATATATGCGTGTGTGTGTGTGTGTGCAAAAGTGAAAGCGAGAGAGGGTGGACGATTACGAGAAATAATACATTTTTCTACAGCGAGGCTATCCTAAGGAAGTCAGAGATCCTATCAGGATGTATTATCGGTGGGCACAATCTTAATAATATAAGATACGCAGATGACACTGTATTAGTGGCAGACACCATGAAAAGTGCAGGAGCTCCATGACAAGGCGGTAAAGAAAAGCAAGAAGAATGGAATAACCGTCGATTATAAGAAAACAGAATGTATTGTTGTCATCAAGAGAAAAAACCCATAATGCGAACTATAATTTGGAGGTGTCAACATCAAACAAGTACAGAAGTTAAAGGATCTGAAAGGTGTGTTTAATAGGGGATGGGAAATATGACTCCGAACACATAGCAAAAGATGCATTGAAAAAGCTAAGTAAAGTAAGAAGAAACAGGAAAATCTGTTGAATACCAGTACTCTTAATGGCACTGAATGTAGAACAATATATTCAAAGATGAAGGGAAAATTAGAGGCAGCGAAAGGATGCCGAGAATACCATGGACAGAATCCGTAAGCAACGAAGAAGTCTTTGGGAAATGGTAACAATAAGTACACTTCTACTCAGAATCAGAAAGAGATAGCCGGAAATTTATTTGGCACATAATAAGGAAGAAGGGTTTGGAGAATTTGACACTCACAGGGATATATCGAAAGCAAAACGGACAGGGGAAGGCAGCGGGTCACCTACCTGACGAGTTTGTGTGAATGGATGGCCGAACAGAGGTTGGGAGGCTTGTCAAAGGAAGATGGATAAGAGGGGGGAGAATCACGATCACCCACACCCTGAAAGGACACGATGCATGACAGTAGATCTTACTTTTTTCTTTAGAGAAAAAAAACAAACTGTGGTAGATAGACTCTCAAAATAAGACAAGAACTTATAATTCGTAGCTGTAAAAGGAAATCATTAAAAAGTAGATAAGTGAAAATACCGTAAAAGGCAAAACTACTTTTTTTTAACAAAGAATAAAAATAGAAAAGATTACAAAATAAAAAAGGACACACACACACACACACACACACACACACACACACACACACACACACACACACACACACACATAACAACAAAAGAATTGGGGATATTTTTTTTTAATAGCAACTAGTTTAGTTTCCAGTTTTATTTTCCCCAATTGCTAGAATATTCTAAATAATATATATATTTTTTAAAATTCAAAGTAACTTTTTACCATGAATTTCTACACCAAAATCAAGCAAGTACAAGAATTTAAATATTTAGGAAACGTTTTAGAGGACGGAAAATCCTAAAGTGAATTGGGATAGCAACGGTGCCTTCTAAAAGCTAAGCAAAGTATCAAGAAACAGGAAAATATCGTTAAAAAAAGAAGGAAAGAGTACTTAACTGTAATGTAATATCAGTCCTCTTATATGGCAGTGAATGCTGAGCAATCTCATCACAGATGAAGAAGAGACTTGACACAACAAAAATGTGATTCTACAGAAGGATGCTGAGGATGGACTGAACACGCGATCAAAGACAAAGTTTTAGAGAAAATGAAATGAAAATGACATTTATACTGAGCATCATAAAAAAAAAACAGTTGAAGGGCACATAATGAGGAAAGAGTGCTTAAAAGATCTCGCACAGGTAGGACATTATTGAAGGTCATAGGAAAACAGGGCATAGCCTATATAAGCAGCTTGTGTAAATGGAAAGTAGAACAGGCACATAGGAGAGATAGCGAAAAGACAAAATTTAATAAGAGCTACAAAAATTAGGAAATTATGGAGAACCATTGTCGCCCACATCCTGAAAGGACACGGCACATAGAAGAAGAATTTGCAAGAACTTTACGTATATTGGTGTAAAGGTTAAAGATACGGTGAATGGAATCAGTGAAACGAGTTCAAATCCCAGCTGGGGAAGTTTTGTGTGTACTAACGCCGTTGGGAAAGGCATTACTACAGAGTTTCACTTGGTGTAGTTATGACCTTCCTTCATAGGAGTTTACAAGAATAAACAAACACTGCACACATAAGAGGATAAAAAGGTTTATTTAATATTTCCATATTTATCTGTAAGTATCTATTGAACTTGCATTCGTCTGTCACAGTTTCAAAGATAGACTGAATAGAAGCAATCAAATAAAAAGAAGAAAAATTTAAAGGCTTGAACGTTAACTTACCAAGTCTTATCAAAGTGACTGGGAATGAAAAATCTGTAACAAAAATTAAACACAAATTTCGACGTTTTGTTTACTAAATTCTTTAAGATCTTTTCGGATATCTGATAAAACCTCAATCGAGATGTCACTTTTGTTTTTAAGTTTTTTTTTTTTAAATGAAGTTCATCGCAAGCAAGGCATTCCTTAAAACCAGTGAGACACACGAAGTTACTGGGTGTAGAATAATTAGAAAGCAGAAACACCACTAATGAGCAAGGGATGAGGAGGATAGTAGATAGCGATTGACATTGCATTTAAATTTTTGAAGATTAAAGTTGGCTGGAAAGTATGGAGCCAGAAGGGAGTTCCACTAGTGCGAAATGCGAGAAAAGAAACTGTTAGTACAGAAGTTACGCTTACATCTAGACAGCTCAACTAAACAAGTAATGCCAGTTTAGCGCAGAAATTAATTTGTAGTTGTTGCTGATTCGAGACAAGACATACATTTGAGATTGTCTTGGTTGTCTGTAATGAAGACTATGACACGCTTTTGGAAAAACGTGAATAAAACAGAATTCCGGTTGAAAGCAAGAATGTCTGAAACGAATTGTTTAATGTTTAATAATAAGTGTTGTTGGTTTTCTTTTCAATTTGATATGTTTTTATTGTTTTGTTAGACATTTGTAAAGCAACCCCCCGCAAAAAACAAAAACAAATGGATATCGTGATGCAGAAATGAATACAAAACTACATTCACGGATGCACAATTAACAATCAAAATGTTCGAGGCATGTAAGGTTCAAAATGGCTTCTTTAAATAATGACAGATAAGGTTGTTTACTTCCTGCAGGAGTTATTTCAAGAAATGTGTGAAATTTTTTGAAACATGTCGGATAACTTATGATGCCTATTGGTTAATCTGTTTAAATTTCCCAAACTTTTAAGCAGCAACTCTGGTAGATTCATACGATATGCGAAAGTGTGAAAAACACTTTTTAGAAAAGGTTTTACACAATTTAAAAGAATATTTAAAATTTACAGTTTAATAAAGTTAAAATGATTCATTTTCATTTCTTTTTTACTTTGATGCTTTAAAATGTTGAAGCAAAGGAAGAAATTGGTTGAACATTAAAATTTAGAACAGGAACTACATTTTGATCTCACTTAAAATAAAATGTCCTTTTTTGATGTACAGTGTTCCGTTGATCCATTTAAAGTAACGATTTCCTCCATTTTCTATTGGACTTAAATTTTATTTTATCTAATTGCTTATATATATATATATATATATATATATATATATATATATATATACACACACATGCACAGACTGGAATGCATTAAGCATTCAACTGAAATATAATTCAGCCAAACGCAGAGCCACATACGGTGTTAAACATTTCGTTTTTGTGAGGATCCTACTAAAAATGTGGCAAGCATTTTTTATTGGCATTTCTACTTAAGTTTTTTCCCCAGTCATATAATGTCTCCAAATTAGTACGAAACACTTTGTCAGGAATCTATGGTTTGAAAAGTCATTTTGCAGGCCATTTTGATTTCGACCATTGTTGGATGTCACATATTTTGAGGCAAATAAAATGTATGTAGCTGGGACGACTCACAACGATTAACGAGCTTGGCTCGCAGATCATTAGGGAATTCTATATCTTCATTGATTGCGTTAAATTTCTATCCTTGTGCCAGACTTAGCTAAGATTAGTAAATATCAAATTATCCATGTTTAACTCTCTCTCTCTCTCTCTCTCTCTCTCTCTCTCTGTGCATTCATACTGTTATTAAATCCTTAATTCGGTTGTATGAAATCGCTGTATTTATCACAAACTGATGTTTGGTTTTTATTTTAAATAATAAAAAAAAGTTAATGTTTAACGACTTTTCTTCCCTTCTTTATAAAACTCTCCAGTATCCAAATCTATGAAAGGGTGTTTTTCTTCCGAACTAAATGCAGAAAGAGAAAAACCCAATTCTGAAATAATGGCCGTATATAAATTCACCCTCAAGGAATGTCGTAAGTTAATTAAATAACTAATTCCGGAACGCTATAGTTGGTTACACTGTTTAGATTTGTACTCATCTTTTTAGTCACTTTAAGAAGTACTATTAATTAGTCTCAGTTGAATCATTTATCACATGTTTTAGTGATTAATTTAATCTCGTGTATATTTTGTTCTGATTCTTATTGTTCGTTGTGGAGCATTATATTTGTACTACTGGGTTCGATCTTTAGTGAGGTACACCTCGAACCTGTTGACTTGTCAGACTAATTAAGCTAGGTTTGGTCAATAATAAATCTTGAAATTCAGCAAACAACTTGGTGACCGGGGATACATTCCGCCAACTCAGATGTGTAATTTCACCATCGACGATGTCGTCGGGTATTTTGTACACTCCCCCTATAATACATTGAGGTGGTATTTCGAATCTGTGCAAAAAACAAATACTCAAGCAAGAAGGAATACAGTTCAGTTTAAAACACAAGTTTGTAAATCAACAACAGTGCTGTGGGCAAAACTTGCGTACCTGATACGTGGGTCAGTTCATTAGGGTACACGAGAAATACGCATAAAAGATGGACGCATACCGTAGAGCGCGAATTGATTATCACTTCTCTTAACAATCAAGTTTTGTAAGACCACATTTCAGTCATCGATGGCCGTCCCACAAGATGTGAGCATTTAGTGAATTTTCCCCAGAAAATCTCTTAGAATTGCCCTCGATATTTGTTGGCTTTGCCGTTTGCGAGGATCTCGAACGAAGACATATAGGACAAAATGCGAACCTTTGCGCACAACAATCATCAAAAGAAGTAGAGATTTACCTTCCTAGAGAAATGTCATGATTTTTGCCTAAAGAAACAACAGTGAGCAAAGCCTTAAAACAAGACTTCAGTCCATTCAATAAGAAAAGAGTTGTTTAGAAATTTCATGGCTAAGGACTATTAAAGCGAATGTGTAAATATCTACTTGACATTACAAATCCAGAGTCTCTCCTTCAACCGAAAAACCTAGCCTAGGACAGGTGCAACTGGAATCAACATAACTCATTGCTCATACAATAATTTATTTTGCGTAAGATTTAAAAAAAATATGTCAGTTTGTTTTAGAGTTATCCTGACATCGTCCAAATAAAAGAAATATATTTTCGTTTCGGTTAGAAAAGGGTCGACACCTACCGCCAATTTCGAACTTTTAAGTGTCTCAGTTTACTTTTGTTGATGAAGTAATTAAGAAAAAAAAGACTTTAAAACTTTTTTTCTGGGTGAATGAATGCATAACAATTAATTCAGTTAATTAGCATTATAAATTTGATAATTAAATTTGATAATTTAATAATATAAATTCGATAATATCCTTTAATTTGATAATATAATTTAGTTTGATAATATCAAATTAATTTAAAACTAAGTATTTATTTCCCGGTAACATGAATGTTCTCATAATTTTGTTCGAGGCTTGAGGCCTGATATGATTTTTGATTTAGGTAATTTTTTTAACCTGATCTCATATTCTGATATAATTGACAAATAAAGTTTTGCATTTTTGCCCATATGAAATTTATGTACTGTTGTTCACAGTGTTTTCAATAATTGTTCAGCGTCAGACATTTTGTTCTTTTTTAATTAAAAAATTCAATGATTCCAAAACAATTAAAAATAAAAGACGAATTTCCAAAATATATCAATCACTCTATTACAAACATAGTTTGAAAAATTCTCACGGAATATTTAAACTGTTAAAGCGTTATTTATTGAAAGTAAAAACAGATAAAAATCTTAGCATAATCACACGGCAAAAATAATCTCGTTTTAATGTATGTTATTGAATTATACATACCTCAGGGGACTGGAAAAACCGGTGCAACTTATTTTCTTGAAAATTCAATATTTTAATAATGTCCATACAGCGTATAGAAAAATTCTGTTTTAAAATGTTTCCTAAAACACCATCTTGCAGTATGACTGCAAACATAGGATTCTGTTGGAAGATTCATTTGATAAAAATGCAGTTAAACATTGTTTTAGATTACGGTTATGAAAGTTAAAAATTATACTTTGCGCCGTATGTATTTTATGTAGGTATCGCCACTAATTCGGTATACGTCAGGTTTAAAATGAATTTTTAAAAATGAAAAAGCTTTCTTGAATTTTTCAATTTGGCTTTAAGTGAAAGCTAAAGGATTTAAAATTTACTGTTTCCAGCAAAGAACATACCCTGTGGTGTATTTCAAACAGAAATTATATTGATTGAATTAGAATTTTTTTTAGTAAAATCTTTAAAAATGGCCATTTTTGATACACTTGTAAAGAAAAGTTAATTCTTGGTTTTAAAAATCTTGCAAAAATAAAATATACATTTCTAAGACGTTACCTAAGGAAAATTATCAAATTTAAAGTTAAATTAATCCGATTTGAAACAAATATTACTTAGAGCATAAAATGTTTTATACAAACATTTCTTAACTACCGGGTCTTGTTTTTCTGCCATGTTAATCGATTTATTGACAGCCAAACGTGTTCATAGTTAAGTATGGTGGAGCAGACGATAAAGTTCATATGAGGAGATTTTTTCCCCATAAGGGGGAGGGACAACCCTTGAAACACGTGACCTTTTAATAATAATGTTATAGGTTTGATCATCCGTACTTTGAAATTCTGTACGTATATCACACATACAAAAACAAATAGAAATTATTTTAAAATATTCGGGAGAAGTCAGATTGTAATAAGCTTTACAATATACGATTAGTAAATATATTTTTAATCAATAACAATATTTTCTAAGAGTTATCTCAATGAAAATGAATTCTAAAAGATTTAAAATCTTTATAAATTGTTCAATTTAAAATTGTAAAAAATGAAAACAAATCCTGTAAAAATTCATTTTTCATCGGAAAATGTTTTTTTCTTCAGACAATATTGTCTTTAATATATATTATTCATAAAAGCGATTAAAAGCTTCTCTAATAATGTCTTAGTTTTATTGCATTTTTATTTTTCAATTCAGAACAGATTTTCGGTAAGACGGGATCCGATTTTGAAAATAAAATCGGCGATTTAAATTCTTCAAAGAGTTCTGCTTTTAACTAATATAATCACTAAAATGTATCACATTAGATTTCTCAGGTTTTCATAAAATATTTTTACTAAGATTTTCTAAAAAAATTTCCAAAATAATGTGATTCATTTGTGAATAAGTCCTGAAAATTTCATTATAATCAGGACAATTATTAGATTTTTGCAAGAATTTTCAAATTAATGTGTTTGTCACTGCAAAAAAAAGGTTAAAATTTGCTATGCTAAAAGTTAGTACAACAGCTGACGCAAGAAAACAAGTTTTTTAATCAAAATTTCGAATGTTCTCAAAAGGAGTAAAAAGTTTAATTAAATATTAAAAAAATTATTTGATCCTTCCTCTTAATAATAGCAAAAGTTTTGATGATAAAACTGTCTTCATTTTTGGAGCATGTTTTTTTTTTTTATCATGGTATGATGTTGATTTTTTAACGTATTCGTGGAAGTACTTAATTTTATGATTTAATTTTCTACACGACTTGAGTAAGCTAGGATTTTAGAAGAGAAACGTAAAATATGCCAATGGTCAAATATGATACAAGTACAAAAAACAATCATCCGATGACCCAACACTTAAGGTGATGACCCGTTAAATCAAGAAACGCTGACACACGTAAGGTCGTCAGAGAAACGAGAGAAATCAACGTCTGAGTGAATGACAACACAAGTTAACAACTGTTGTTGTTCAATATGTGGAAGAAGCAGACGATAATGTTAAGTTGTCATTTTAAGAGCAGAAAATGCTATAAACAACACATGTGCAAAGTTATGTGTGACGCATAAAAGTGAGACGGTGATTCAGAACGGTGTTATGCCATGGAGATAATGAAGGAGAAAGAGAGAGGAGATAATAATAAGAAGGAGGACATGAAAGGAAAAAGGCAGGTTCACAGTGGGGAGAAGAAAAGTGAAGTGAAAAAAAAAAATTAATACCCTCATGTCGCTGCAAATATGCAAGAATGTCCTTCGGTTCCTCTGGGATGACATCGGATATCTCCTCTCTGAAAATGTTGAAACGATTAGCCATCATCGGTGTTATCGGCACACAAAAATGACCTCATGCTTCAGTCTCGTTGTTGGGCTTATTTGACGGTGGGGACTGCAAAAAGGGAGGAGGCGGTCACGGAAAGAAAGGGGAGATTCCACAACGTCGTTTGAATGGTTTCGTCCAGATAAAGGAAGGAAGAAAACTGTCAATATATGTGTGGAGGCAGACATCAAGTAGCGAAAGGGGTTTTGGGTTTTTTTTTTTAAACGCTTTGCAGTTTTCCAGCCAGTAATTAACAGATAAACTGTGGCGCGTGGGTAGGGAAAATAGTTTGAAACTATGGAAAATGGAGGGTGAGGAATAAAATAAAATGGAAAAACAAAAGGGTGTTTATCTGATATAGCACTCGTCAAAATCGTGGTGAGATATGAAGCTGGAAATTCATTTGCATTCAAATGGTGGTTAGCCTGTGAGTCAGTTAATGGTTAGAATCTGAATACAGGTTAAACTGTGACTCGTAGTCGTCGAATAAGTTATGGTTACGTTTACATTTATTTAACCCAACACTTCATCCTACCTTTAGAATATAAATCAGTAGATTTTGATTAATAAAGGAAAAAAATCCAAATCAAATGAAATCAGTAGTGAACACTAAGTGGCAAGTCCGTGCGGCGACCCGGGAAATCTGAAATTGCTTTCTTGGAAATTAGTATCGGATTACCCGGATTACCGTTTACTGAGGTCAACCTGTATTCTATAATGTAGCATGTTTGTGTACCGAAAAACAAAGAAAAGAAACATCGTAAATGTAAATATACTGTGAAAAACCACAAGAAATCTTTAAATCGTTTATTAATTTACTTTTTCGATAATTAAAGTTTAGTTGCTTCCTAAAATGAAGTCATTTACAGAAAGTTACTTATTTTTGATTTTTAAATTCTGTGGAGAGATGTAAATTTTGCCTGTATCAGACAAAAGGTTCAGGCGAAAGAAATGTTTGATTTCAGTTTTCGTAAAATATTTATTTTCCAAGAGTAATGCTAAAAAAATTAAGAAAGAAAACAATCAAGTCATCTTTTACGAATAAGGAAAAATGTTATTTGGCATCGGTTCTTTTTAACCTTGCGAAGCAAAATAGTTGCCATTAAATAATGCAACTACGATTTCGCAAACAAATTAATTTTTACGGAATGCCTTATAGCGAAGTAGGAGAGAGTCCTAAGAACGAATTAAAACATTTTTTTTACTAAGATTTACTCTATACAAGGGCGAGGAGCAGTTCAAGGCAAAGGGTTACTTAATGGGAGTTGTTTTGCGAGCGGTAAGAGGTAAAAGGCGCAGTTTCTAGGAATATGTGGTATAGATAATGTGGGTTAATCCTAGACTTGAACAGGTTAAGAATGTAGTGGTCGGGGAAGCATCCTCTTGGGGATCGGTTCTACAAAGTGGAGATTTGTTGGGAAAAAGCTATTCGAGCGGAACTTACATCACACCAATGGAATACGAAGAGAACGAGAGTGGCTCGCGACCGTATACGTACCATGGGGGGGGGGGTCTCAGCTGTGAAGGGTAGAACTCGTGGAACTAATGTAACTCGTCAGAACATTTTCCATGGAAATAGCGATATAGTAGCGAAAGGCTTGCAACTTTACGTCTGTGTGTAAAGGGGTTGTAGTGTGGAAAATAACTAATCACCCACAAGACAGTGTAAACGCTTTTGGACTCTATCAAAGGTGGAAGGTGATGACCGGGCAGCCCGAGCACACATATGGTAGCAGTATTCTATATTTGGACTGTGAGCTGAGATTGAACTCAAATCACTAATTCTATTCTCCACGTCGTAAATTCTTTAAGCCAATCGTACCTCCCAACAAATCATGTACGGTAAAATAATGTCATTATTTCAGACGATATATGTATTGTGTTAACAATGAAAATAAAGATGCTACACCACAAAAGATAAGATGAAATTTTAATGCTAGCATCAGGCGATTTTTATTTGGAATCGTGTGTCAGCAAGTCTTTAGGCTATAACGACTTGGATATTAAACCTAGTTTAATTGCTTTTACTATCGGTCAAGTGACAGCAAGTACAGGCCGATCTATAATTTTAGACAGGAACCCAAATGTAAAACATTATAGAAGTTCAGCTGGAAGTCAATGTTTTTTCCAGGGAGTTAGTTTACGAGGGAAGGACTTTCTGTAAGTTTAGACATTTATATTTGAGTCGTAACGTTTTAACAATTTACTAAAGAAAAGAGTAAAAAAAATGAAGAAATAATTTTTATTACAGAATGAATGAATAAAAATATATAAACGAATAAAAATTAAGGCATTAAAAAGAAGATAAATAATTTTTGCTGGTAATGATGAGTTCAATATTCTTTTCCAAGCTTTCATTTTCATTTTAGCTTCACTTTGTGTTCTGTGGCCATTGTAACGCCGCTATCGCTTCTATTCCTCGCTTAAAATGACGAAATAAATATATTCTAGGATCTTTCTGGATTTTAAATTCTCTGGGGCTGGAAATTAATAACAGTTAACTGAAGAATGGTGTCTGAGGATTTGTCCTCCAGGCACCACTTTCCCATTTCACTAACGCCAGGGTCACATCCTGATGCCTGCAGCAATAAACGAAGAAACTAAGTAATTTCTGGATGACTCATCATGTGATATTGAATCATGAATGCTTTCATAAATCACGTCTCTTTAAGACAAAGGCCATCATGGTTCGTCACAATTTATTTTTCCTTATAAATCTATAAATTCTGAATTTTTGGGAAAGTTGGTGGAGTTATTTCTCTTTGCCTTTAGAGTTTTCCTTCTCTTGGGTTGGTTCTCAACTAAGGCTAGAGAGCTCAGTTTGCCTGGCTAATGTTAACCTATAGCTTTAGGGTGGGGGTGACGAAGAGAGAGTCACTCATTTCCCAAAAGAATTAGTGCGAAATGAACGCAACAGTCTCGGCTGGCATTTGAACTCGTCCTGCCGATTTCAATTTCCGCATCAATAACATTTCAATGGCATTCACAGAGTACCCCGAAGCATTAGAGCAGCCGACCTAAAATAGTTATATTTGTTCTCTTGGGTTGGAAATTAAATGCAGATTATTCATTTTCACTAAGGATCAAGTGACATTATAACTGCCTTAAAAATTATCGATTACTTTTGTCTGATTTCGTCGATTTTAACAATGTAGGAATAATTTCGGTTATCTAGGATGTATTTCTTTAACCCTATAACCTTAGGACCTGATAAGTGTTGGATCACAAAAATAAAACAAAAACAAACGAACGAAGTCTAACAATCTGACGATTTTTAACAATGTTTTCGAACAGAAGTATAAAAGCAGAAGGATTATTTTTGTGATAAATGAAAATAATTTGTTTGTTTTTGCTTTGTTAGTCGATTTGATTAAAATAATTTATACGATTAAAAAAAGAATTAATAAAAACATGTTCAATTTTACGCTAAAACAAACACGGAAAATTGTCGAATTTAGAGTTTCTTTAATTCGGTTACATTTTTAAAGACATTCAATTAAACGAGTCTATTTCTGAACTTTTATATTACGCTTCAAACGGCAGTTGAAACCAAAATGAAGGAATTTTTAGTACAAAATAATGGCGGCATTTTCAAAAAGGAACGAAGTTATGAAAATTACCGGACGACGGGAATTACCGGATTAGAGATGGTTACACTGTTATTCTTCTGTCAAGAATGCAGTAATTTAGTGTTTCTTATTTATTTATTTATCTTTTTATTACCTTTGCGCAAAGACAGAGAAGAACCAACTGAAAAAATGACAAACTTCATTTTGAAAATATAAAATATGCTGATATCAATTTCTGCTGGCAAACTTTGAAAGAGAAAAACATTAGCACATCTCAGAAGAAAAAACAACGAAGATCCTTTTTTTTTCTGTTTTTGAACTCGCGGAGAAATTGTGTGTTTCATTTTTTTTTATTCTACCTGACCTCATAATTTGGTTGTGCATTAAAAATATTCATAGATTCTTAGGGTTTTGAGTTTATAGAACATTCCGGAATCTCTCATAAAATATTCATCATTGCAAAATAAAAAATAAAATGAAAACAGATTCAAAAGAAAACATCAGTGATTGTCTATGAACATCTCACTTGGTTCAAAGGCATGAGACGCTAAAAGACGCCAGGGAGAAAGAAAATCAGTAAAACAAATTCAGATTTTTGTTAATGCTGTTTACGTTCACTTCACATTAATATTTCAAGGAAAGGCATGAAACCACTTTTTGATATTATTGTCAGATATCTTGACAAGACGTCTCGTCGCTGGCATACAACAGTGACTAATGGAGAAAAGAATTGATGGCTAATCACTCTTATAACTCTATTAAATGCCCAGGCACTAAAAACAAAAGTCATACACCTTTATAGTGGAAATTATGATGAGATAGAAATATGTTAACGCACACTCACATGCATGTACATACACACACATACATATCTGCACACACATATACACATACCAGAAGTTTTGAAGTTGAATGTTATTATTATATGAAAGTGTTGCCCTTCATATAACGGTGGGATAATGTTAGAATATACTTCTGTCAGTGTGGATACGATCAGGTTTTGTCATTTTTTGGTCAGTCATACACCAGGTATCCAATCATACGTTCATGGTGCGGCCATATCACGTTGTAATACCGGTTCTCCTAATATCACCGAAGTTAAGCAACGGCCAATCTGGTCTGGTGGTGTAATGAATAACTACCCTCAATTGAAAATCGGTAAGCCGAGCTCCAATTCTAGTCGGGTTCGTTATATTCACTTAAGGTCAAATATTCATTGGGAAGGTATGAATCCACCTCTTCTACCGCCAGCTATGGGTTAATTAGTAGAACTTGTATCGATAAAATCATTATTATACCCCCAAAATTGTCTTACAATGTATCAGTAAAATCCTTATTATATCCCCAAAATTGTTTTATAATGTAAAATATTTTTTGGCTTAAATAACTTACAAAGGGTTGGTAAGCCGTAAAAATAAAAAATAAAAATGAAATACAACGCTCATGAAATGAAACAGACACGATTCAAAGAAACAGACACTGATAATATATATATATATATATATATATATATTGAAAGGAACTCTTTAATTTGTCTAGCAGTTATATTGTTCAAACTTTTGGCTCACATTACGAGGGGTATTCAAAACGTTTGTGGAAAAAGCATATTATAAAGAAAACTATGCAAATATTTTAGTATTTGTTTCCAGCAAAATAAATTTGAGCTTACGTATTATAAACTGTATGAACCGGAAGTATTTCGAGGTAATAGATTTTTACCCCCCCCCCCCAAAAAAAAACACTTTTTGAAGCAGCACGAATCCTGTCAAAATTGGAGCAAAAGCTGACTTCAAATTTATGGTTGAAATACTAAGGACATTAGTGGCACTTTGAGTAAATTTTATGGGGCTAATTCCCCCAAAAAAGTTCGGAAAGGTACCCATTTTGAGACCATTAACGACGTAAAAGTTTGCTTTGATATGGTTAAATTTTCAGGAGCCCCTCTTCTTCCAGGATGGTATAAATGGTTGGTATAATCACTTAACGAAATGTCCCCATGTTGATGGAGCTTATGTGGAGAAATAAATCTCATACTTAAAAATGTTGGCTTTTAATTCCATTTTCTCACGAACTTTTTGAATGCTCCTCGTATAAGCCATGGGTATTTTCTCTCTCTTGACACCCTCGCTTAAATATAAGGGCGTGCCGAAAAGTTATCGGCCCGACTAAGAGTGTTCCCACCACTACCCTCACTAAATTCAATCATTTAGTCAGATTTTGAGAAGTGGCTCGGGCTGAGAACTCTCACACACGCATACATATACATACATACATACATACATACATACATACATACATACATACATACATATATCTCAGCCGGTAAGGGCTGACTATTTAATGTTTTCGAATAAGATGTTATATATCAGGATCGAAATTGTGAATAAACTACCCGAACTCCATATTTGTTGTCTTATTTTTGTTTAAGGACTTTTAATTGTCTCAGTCATTTTTAAGAACATGTGTTGTCACTGTGGTAGAGAAGATTCCGTTGGTTACATTCTGGTATTTTATACAGAGCTTAAAGTTTGCGTTTGTCTGTTTGGATCTTACCGAAAAATTTGAGATATTTAAGGCCCGTAATGGTTTTCACAATCTAAACAAATATTGAGGTTTTTATGTCCTGGTAGAATGATTTCTTGAGATAAATGACACACATCCGTCGAAACAAATTTATGAATCTCCATAACGCTGTCGAAAATACCTTTTACAAACACCAAAAACGAGCGAAAGTTCTAACTTACGACATCCCAAACCATAATGCTACGGGGTTAGGCCTGTGTGTCGTGGGCGAATACTCCCTGGAAGATGTCGCTCCGCACCGCAACCAAGTAATCCGCTTGACACCACTGGAAACGTGTTGTGTTGCATGTAGATGTCTGGCAAATAGCGTGTCGTCGTCCTGCTCTAAGTAAAATGATTTGTGAAAGGAATCTTGAGTGGTGTCATGTAGGTCCAGAAAATTGTTCAGTTTGTTCTGATATCATACCTGCAACAGGAAAAGGTGTGATATGCTGTTTCAGCAGGATAATGTTTGCCTACACTACACAACGTGTTCTGCAATATGTCCAACATCTTCCCTGGCTGACACAATTACCAGACTTGTCTCCCGTTGAAATATGTCAGAGATATAATGCGACATTGCTTGACTCGTTCAATTAGTCCGCCTACAAATCTGACTGTCATCTGTTGCAAGAGGTTTGGAATAATATGTGACAGTATAGTATTGGTTATCTATGCGATACATATGACAGTATAGGCGGGTGTCAACGACAGACAAGAATATACAATGTATTATCAAGATACTGTTAACACACACCATACTTTTGGAAAATGTGCACATAGTGATATTATACTGTAAGCCAGCTCTATTAACTGTCTGTTTTTTCACCAGTACAATCAAACACACGTTCAGGATATTCCATATACCGACTAGATATGTATGTGTGTGATATGAGTGGGGAGCGAAACGTCTATAACTAAAATGTATTTGTTAGCTGAATTTTGTATGAAATGTTCAATGTATAATGTTTTATTGATGTAATTAATATTTAATACTCTGGTTATTTGAGTTGACTGGAAGGAGATTATGCTTAAAAATAAATATTTCTTCTCTAAAATAAATGCTTTCATCGTAAAACGGTTGAGTTACTGATATTGATGTACCTACGTGCGTACACACACACACACTGTTTGTGTACGTATATATATATATATATATATATATATATATATATATATATATATATATATATATATTTTGAACAATAAAAATTATTAAAAAAATTAATTAAAATCTTCAGACATACTGGGTTGTAGATTAATATTCTTATGTTTATATATATATATATATATATATATATATATATATATATATATATATATATATATATATGTACAGACTATTCGATCTCAACGCTGACCCTCTCAGAAAAAAAAAGAACTAATATTTATAATTTGTGATTTATCAATAAATTTGATTAAAGAACACCTGTAAATTTCACAGATTTTTCTGAATCATATACTTTTTCAAGAACAATTGTGTGTGTGGGGATATGTATGACAAAGTGTGATGCGTTCCGTCTTTTAGGACAAAATTAGTTCGATAAACTCTTAAAGGACGAAACGAGTCACACGAAATCTTTTCCCACTTTGTCATACATCTTTCTCCCAATATATATATTGACACCCCACACACACTGACACTCCCGGCCCACACGCATATATTATTTCAATAGGTATACAAAAAGAGAATTATAAGCCTTAAATGCAAAATATAAAAACACATGTAAAATGTAAATAAATAAGACAAAATGCTCAATGCTTTTAAAAGATAGTCAAGCAAGACAGAAACTTTTTTTTAGAAAAGACCTACAAATGATTATAAATCCGTCGGCTCTCGGCCTGTCAAACCTACGAATGCCGGGATTACTTATCATTTTATATTTCGTTTGCGTGTATACGACCAATTTTTCTTCTAAAATAATAAATGTTTTCCTTAATATTTCGGCCAAATGACTACCACTGAATAATCGCGAAATGGTTTTTGAATCGTTCACACATTAAGTTTCGATTCCTTCATCAAGGAAAATAATTCAATCAATATTAATGAAAGAGAAAGGAAACTGAAATGTCAGCTTGCCTCAAAGGACACGCCAGGAACGAAATAACGCATGATAGAAAAGTGATTTTCAAGTAAGAAGCCTAATAAAAAATATTTTTTGTTTTTTTGCAATGTTAAAAAATTGCCGCCAGCAGATATTTTTACTTTTGTTCTCAAGAAAGAAAATGGAAAAATGAAAGCGAATGTAAATAAATCACGTTCGTTTTTCTTACATTTTTTTACTTTATTACTTTCTTGAATGTTCCTCTCATGTTCCAGAGTTTGTGCCCAGAGCAAGTCCCCAGTTCGATAACGTCACTAGTAAGATACCTACTGACCTTTTAGGTCAATCTAATCTAATCTCACCTTTTTTTTCTTCTTTTTAACAGGTTTTAATCTTGTCGGCAGCAAGTGAATTTCTGGAGACTAAATTTGGCCATTTTCAAAAATTAATAAACGTTCAAAATTCGTAGAAAATCTTCTAACAAACTCTACATTACCAAAATCTTTTATTAAACTCTTCCATGGTTCGGCTTAAAATTCTATAAATGTGATTAATTAATTAGGAGTTCAAAATGGTTACTAAATAATTGATTGAGAAATCGATTTTCTAACATTGGGACTTTTCCCCCTCATTTTGCCTTCTTAATAAAAGAGAGGTATTTCTTTGTTAAAACCAATAAACAAACATGCCTTGTGTTACGATAACAACGGAATATATCGTTTGTAAATAAGGGAAATCAGAATTTTAAATAACTTATTTCTTTTAAGTTTCGCATTAAGTTTTTTTGCTTAACTTCATTTTATTTAAATAAAAATAGAATACTTTCGTCTTTCGTACATGCAATAATAGAATTAAGGTTATTGATGAAAATTCTGTATAACTACTGCGTGAAAATATAATGAATATAATTGTAAAATGTTTTAAACATGCCTGCTTATATATATATATATATATATATATATATATATATATATATAGAGAGAGAGAGAGAGAGAGAGAGAGAGTGATAGATAGATAGATAGATAGATAGATAAACACACTAAAGAAAACTGTTGGTGTGAACAAAGACAACTTGCCAGAGGACCTAACACCTCAGACAAGAAAAAATCCGAACAAGGAAAGAAAAAAGAAAGACCAACACGCAAACACCTACCAACTCAGTAAAGTACTCAATGCCCAGATTATCCAGACAGAGCAAAAAGTAAATAAATAAAAAAAATAAAAAAAACGTATAAAAGCGTCAACACTATATATAAGTGGTTTCCCTTTAAAAATATAATGCAGGTACGAAGCCTGTTATAATAGAGGGGATATTTTCATTATTAAGTCTATCAAATGCACACTACAGTAGCCGTAATTTATAACATATAAAAAAAACAAAAAACAGTGTGCCTACATGGGTATCAAGTAAAATAACATTTACAGTAATATATATATATATATATATATATATATATATATATATATATATATGACATATTGAGATAATATGTATAATTTGATATATTAAGAAAATAGTATGACAAATTGTAAAAAGGTTTTCGTGATGCATTTCATGTTGTACATTAAAATCACACACACATACACACACACACACACACACACACACATATATATATATATATATATATATATATATATATATAATCACCTGATGAGTGGATAGAGTGATTCCCAGAGAGTCCGTCTACAAAACTCTGTAGTCGATATGCTGAAGATAACATCTATCAGCGAAGTGCCAAACCTTTTACTGGTATTAATTCTCTCTCTCTCTCTCTCTCTACACACACACACACACATATATATATATATATATATATATATATATATATATACTGACCCAGGACTAAACTACAGTGTTGTACATTAAAATCATAATAGTAAAAAATATAGATCTCTGTAAGTGAAGAAAACAAGACAATTTGGAGTCAGCAATGGAGTTAGTATAGACTATAAATTCTTAAGTACTTTGTATAATATTATCATCAAATGCTGCATGGAAATAACTGTTAGACTGAGAACCATGATTGCTTATAAAAATACTTCATCTTCATGTAAATTTTTGTATGTTATGCATTAAAGCTGTGTCCTCTGTTATACAGCACAGACATTTTAACTATAATTTATATTGTGCATAAAATGCATCTGGAAATCTTGATGTGTTTGCCATAAAGAATTTGTTGGGATACTGAAAATTGTGTATGAATGAAATTAGTAGCAGTTATTGTTCTTCTCTTTTCTTCTTTCTTTTTCTAATTTTTTGAAATTCTTCCTTTTTTTTATCTAGGACTAACACTGTTATTCTGTTTGTTTGTATATACGACTTACTTTGGACTTGATGACTACTGCACTTAGCCAACACCACCGAAGGATTTGCAGCTAGTGTCTCAATTCAACTTACATCTTAATATCTTCCCAGTTTTTCTTTCTCTCTTACTTATTGATTTCTTATTTGGTTTATCAATTTCATATGTCTAAATTTATATTTAATATACATGTAATAATTGGCCATTTATGTCAGTAATTGCAGAAATAGACATACGAGTCTAAAGATGATATCATAGATAATTACTATAAAAATGTGTGTATGTACGTATATCATTTTCAATTATATATATTATTTATATTATTATATATATATATGATGCTGTTATTAAACCTTTTCCCCTTAGTACAAGAGAAAGAAGCCCACTGTAGATATACTCTGATATCATATATCTATTTGAAAGTTGTACAGCATTAAGCTTAGATTTGTAAACACACAAAAAAGGTTTCAGCCATTTTTTGTCAAAGAAATCTCTTACAGAAAATTGCAATTTATGAAAAATTGAAAATCTGCAGGAAAAAAATATTTTTTATCAGCAATTTTTAAAAATCTATTACAGAATAACGTTAACTTTTTAATGATATAAGCTATTTTATAAACAGAACAAGGCAATTGAGAAAATACGTGTTTATTGGTGCCTTTATATAGTTGCACTTTATATACACGTATACCTACCATTTGGAATAGGAGTGGACACTGTCAAATTGCGATTTACTAAGTGTAAGTTAGATGTGGCACAAAAGAGAGTGTTTCCCAAATCACTACAATCTTAACCTGTCCAACTCTAGGGTTAAATGTTATCTTCCCCACATATCCACATAAACTTACTCTTACTCTCTCTCTCTCTCTGTTACCCTCTAGTTTGAATGAATTTTGGGCCTTCTACAGAGTGAACATCATTGTAAAAAAAAACAAGGCCGAAAATATGAAGCACCCAGTGAGGATCAAACTCACACTACTCAATCATAATTAATCTAGCAAGACAAGCTTCCTAACCATTACACTATATTAAAGTGCCCAGGACAAGCTCATATATACAATAGATATGTATGTGTGTGCGTGTGTGTGTGTAATATGTTTGACTGCCATGCTTTTATATATCTATTCATGAACATATGTATTGTCTATTTTGTATCTATCTGATTTTGTCTCTTCATATGCATGATTGCACACATACATTACATACATACATATATATATATATATATATATATATATTGTTTAAAATTTCATTATTGGTAGAACATTTATAGATTTAAACAGTGTGGACATAAGAATCAACACTGTATTGTGACTCAGTTTTATGCCTTAAGCAATCGTGTGTGTGTGTGTATGTGTGTGTATGTATGTATCTATCTCAGCCTGCTCATATCTATCTTGCCGTATATTTAGGATATTGTTCATCTTTCTAACATTCTAATTGAAAGTAATAATCACACATACACACACATATTATATATATATATATATATATATATATATATATATATATAAAAATGCAGAATGAGAGAGTGAATGGGTTGGTGGGAAGAGAGTTAATATATCAAAGTTTATTAACATCATCCTTTATATCTATATTTTTACTGAATGCACCTGTGTACAGGTGAATATATATATGATCTCCATATTTGATATTTATGAATTGATACACGTATTACTCATTTTATTTATTCTTCTTTTCTTTTAATTTCTGTTGTTTCTTTTCTTGCTGCTCATTATTCTACGACTGTTAAGTTAGAAGCAAAGATTAACAATAAAGAATGCTCCCCCATCACAGCATGACATAAACATATTTCTTAGCCTTGCTAGCCTATCTTACCATGACATTTGCCTTACTGATTAGGTCATAATGACTTTCAATAGAAGGTGTCATTCAAATAAACCACATAGCTATGGGAGACACTCCCAAACTAATGTCTCCTAATTATTCCAACAGAAACTACCACAGATAGTAAATAACACCATTGGATAGAGAAAGATGCCAACTAGAAAACATTATTTTTGCCCAGTAGCTATTATTGGCTGTGCATTTTTACCAGTGTTTGTTAAAATTTGCACCAACATAGGCACCCCCCACTTTTTACAGTAGAAAGGACAATATCATTGTGAAGGAAAATGTCTTGTATAGTCCATCTTTCATCAAACACATGAAATTCAGAAGTAGCAAATCTATATTATACAGTGGGTGTGGTAATAGAGATCAGGCCAAATTTGCAACATGATCCATGGTCTACAAATTGTTGTGGGGTATGACATTTTCATATTGTAAGTAAAACAAATTATGGGTTATTGGTGGGAGGGTTCAAAGCTTACTGCCATAGGCTCGAAATGTCTGCCCCCAATGTCATGGAGCAGGGGAGCAACATAATAAAGCAGATGGTATTACTTTCAGAGTAACCCTCATATATTCATTTGTTTTTTTCTTAAGCAAGAGATATTGAAGAAACATCAGTGAAAAGTGAATAATGTCAATCACATTAGCTAAGACAACGTGAGATTAATTATAACGAGAGGAGGAACAAAGCAAGAAATCAAAGATGAAAGAAATATTAGCCAAAAAATAATAATAATGTCAAGGAAACTGAAAACAATTTCTGTCTGCATTTCTGGGAGGAGGATTTGTCATTATTTAAATTTGGACTATTGTCCTCATCTCTGTTGTTATTATTACAATGTTTCAGTCATTGTACCCACTGACTTTCTTCAGGTATTTGTCAGTCCAGCTAATTTCAAACTAAACCAATAACTGAGTAGTACTAAATAAGAACAAGACAAAATAGTCCTAGAAATGGATAGTGGCACAAGAACAATTTACTCCTCCCCCATAGATTAGATAAAAGGCTCAATTAGAAATTCAATGAAGGTTACTTTGATTGAGAAACACCTGAAGAAGGTTGGAGAGCAGACAAAAAATGTGATAACAACAACAATGAGGATATTAGTGCAAATATAAATAATACAAATAACTGAAAACATACATGGATATATGCATATATATATGCATATATATTTAAATAGAAGTAATTATTTAATCACTGGAATTATATATAAAGATGTGTGAATTAAATTTAATTTGTGAGAGCGTGTTATCTAGCATGATCAACAGTCTGAACAAGGCCTGCACGCTCAAACCCTCGGTCATGATGACTTGTAACTTCCTGCTAGTACAACCATTGATGGTTCCCAAGGGTTCCATCTACCCAATTTCACTCACAAGGTTTGGGTCAACCCATGATGTGTTTTTCCAACACTTTCCAAATGTGCCACATGCTGGGCTCATCTTCACCAGATTGATAACATGAAGAAGTCACCTTCCTGGCAAATTGACCAATGGTGAAATTCGAACCCAAGTCTCATGGTCAGAAAGCAAACGTTCTAAGCACTCGCCCACTTTATTTTTGTATACTATATATACAAGAAACTTTGCCTGACAGCCCCTCCCCAAATTTGTCATGTTGGGTATCTTTTTCTTTGTTTTTAAAGACTATGAAAAAAATAAAGCAGAAAAAAGGCTGGAATAATAGTGATAAATTATTTTTGTAACCATCACTTCATGGCTTCTTTTCAAAGAAGACTTTTGAGCATTTAGAAAGTGACACAAACCTATCATCTCTTTGCCTGCATTTATCTTTTCTGCGGGTGGGGGGAGTCAGATGCTTTGTCATTTGCACATTTCTGCTACTGATAATAAAATATTCACACATCATAAGGTTATCCGAGCAGTGAAGCAAAGAAGGTCTCCATGGATTCCCACAGAAAATGATTCATTAGATTTTCATATAGGAAAGGATTCCCAAAAAGCTGAGTCTGGGTGAGTGGGATTGAAACAAAGTCATATATATATATATATATATATATATATATATGAGTGTGTGTGTGTGTGTAACTTACCATGTAAATGTTACTTTCTCAGAATACATAACATATTTTGATTCAACATCAGTGGCCATAAATCTGTGCTACAACCTTTATTGATTATATAGTATGGCTTGTTAACCATTACTCACCTTAGCCTTCAAGAATATATTGTAAAAGCCAAACCCATCCCTATTAAGGCAGTCTTGTGCTTACAATGTAACTGATGTATTTTTTGTTAAATATTGCATCTTTGTTCTTAGACATACATCCAAGGAAATAGAGGAGTATATTTTCCTTTCTTGTCTCTTTTTAATCATTTCACCCCAAGCAAGATGATAATGCCACTAAGATGCAAGGGTGACAGGGAGTGGAGGTAAATGAGAAGATGTTAGTGAGGGACTGAAACATTGTGTTGATAACAAGAAATAATAAGATAATAGTTTTAATACTATCAGGAATAAATGAAATCACAGAATTCCTGGAAACACCAAAAATGCCAATACTAACCAAAACACTGAACTAATAAGATGAAGGCAATTATTTGAAAAACATTTAGAATCATAAAACTTGAGAAAAGTCAACCAAAATGTTTGCTTAGTAACAACAAAAATGCAATGACCAATTATAAAAGAAGGGTTGTTTCTCTGTCCGTTGCACACACTATCTGCGTGTGACTTTGTATGTGCAGATATGATGTATATGTTTGTGTTTATGTGTGAGTGACTTACATGTACTTGTGCCATTTAATATACACTAAAGCAAACACATGCACACACAGCTTGACATTGGAATCATAAATTCCATTTAGTCTGGACAACCCTTACCCTGGGCTGAGCAATAAAACCATAAAAGAAATGTCAGGATTTTATTGGACTTTTCAGTGTTTGGTAATAAATAGAATTACATTTTAAAGCGTTTTCAAAAATTTCGTTTGTCATTGAATTAAAATATACATGCCCACACATATAGACAAACACAATCTGAATGAAACTGAACATCAGTGTGACAAGGATGAATTTCCCTGTCTGGCAATAACCATTGGATAACAGGAAAAAAGCATAAGCTAGCAATTTTTAGGACTCCATTTGTATTTAAACTGAATATATTTTCTAATAAATATAGTATTTTCAGTGGATAAACAATTCAGATTTGCAATGTCTTACAAGAAACCGTTTGCTTTAGAAATTATAATCTGTGAAAATTTTGTTAAAAAGTAAAAACCAAAAAAACAAAAATTTCCAAACATCAGTCATCTTCAATCCACAGCTGCATTTGTAGAAAAGTACGTATCATGCAAGCTGAATGATGAATACACAAATCATAGTCCACATATTTGTCAGACAAAAAAAAAACAAATCAAATTCATGAAATTTGTATAAATAAAATATGTCTATTTTCCTTTGATTTTTTTCATCCTTTTCACAGATACTACACTCTGATCCTCCCATGCAGATGTGCTGCAAAATAACACTTTGATTTGAAACAGTGTACACAAATACTACCCTCCAGAGGGTTGGCAAATGACACAGTTACTACACTGATCCTAGGATCCTAAGCATTATTTATATATATAAATAATCCTGTTTTTTTATTTTTATTTTTATGGGCACTATGTTACTGTCTAATAAGAAATTGACTTACTACCAATGTCTTGTGTGATCAGCAAGATAAGGATGTGTGTATCTGTGTATGTCATAGGAGAGAGTAGCGAATTATGGATGTTTACTTTGCATAGCAGTCCTGGGTATGATGATAAACTACATCAGGCAGCAAGGCCTCTGATTGGGAGATTAGAGTTTTTGAGGAGCATGGAAACACCTCTTAATTGCTGTTGTTCCCAGGTCCACCCTGACCCTGGGTGGTAGCACCATCTATGGACAAACAGTACCCCCACACCCAAAAAAAACGAAACATTATGAAAGTATTAAAATACATTTTTATATAAAATAACAAAAAAAAAAAGACCAACAATACATTTTACTTTTAGTTGAAGTCATAAAATTACATTCAAAATATTTAGATTTTGGAATTAAGTAACCCATAGAGGTGTTATACCACTAAACAAAATCAATCAAATACTTTGCTTAGAGGAGCACCTAGTCAGGATAGAACTCTCTATTTTAACTTGTTATTTTATTTAACATAGAGTGGGATTGAATGTGGTGGGGTTGAGGAATACTCTGCCAATCTTTCACAGGGAAGAAACCTGCTTGTTGGAAATCTAATCATTATTTCAAAGTCCATATTTTCAACAAATGATACTGATGAGAAATAATACGCAACTCTCCCGACCACCAAGCGACCATTAAGGGAGTGGATTAAATGAGGCAATAATTTGTAGCAATTTTGTTCTCTTTCTTTCTTTTTCTTTCTGCTTTTACAGTGCCGTCTTTAAGATCCCCCCCCCCGCTCACGCCCATTTACCATCATGTTTCATCGTTGTGTTTGTAAGTTTTACTGTATTAGTGAATAACACGTTTGACGTCAGCTTTTATTTAACAGGAGTGGCCGAAATCTCTTTGATACTTTAAAAGTGAGGTTTGTGGAAACTTGCCGTCTTTCCTCTGTTTTTTTTTTCTTGATTAAAAATGTTCACACAACAATAAAACGTATTTGAAAGGACATTTAATGTTTGTTTTCAAACATCCAAAGAATATAGTGCGTGTAGCTTGTCGGCGAAGAAAAGTTTGCCATTCGTGTTAGGAAGAGAAGTAACTTAACGATGAAATTGTAGAAGGAAGGAAAAATCGTTGGCAGACACGAGTTTACTCGAAACTAGTTTTATTGCTTTGCTTAAAAGTGTGAGTAACATTCGTGACTTCCTGTTAACTTGAAGAAAAGGCGGTCATTTTAGACTGAGGTAAACTATTTGGCTTATTTAAATAGGCAACATCCACGTATGTCATTCAATGCACTATCGCAACATATCACACAAATATATGATCTGGTAACTCAGCTCCAGTCATTTTCCCATCGCCGTAATGTAGCTTTCCTGTGCCTTTTCTAGAAATACTTTCATGATAATTGTTCAGATGAATTTTCCTCTTTGTTACGCAGACTTTTTAAAAATTTAAGCGCAGTATTAGTTTGGCTGCTAGGTCTCATCAGTTTACAGTTGAATTGGCTACATTTAACCCTAAGTTCTATGCTAACAGTTTCTTTTCTTGTACTTCCAGCTCTATGCTTTCCAGCCAACTTTAATCAGCAAAAATTTAAATGCAATGTCAATTGCTATCTACTGTCCTCTTGATTACTCTTTCCTCTTCCTGCTCATTATTAATGTTTCTGTTCCTAATTCTGCCACACCCTGTAACCCGTTGTGTCTTAGTGGCTTTACTGCCTTGCATGGGGTGATACCGAATACCAATATAACAAAAAAAAAGGTAAGAGATCATGGTTTTCCATAGCTTTTTTGTTAATATTTGTAAACCGCCATGATTATATTTGGTAAATATGTTGCAGTGGTTTCCTGTTACCTTCTCCTAGACTGATTGCCAACCAAGTTTCAAAAACCCTGTCACTCCGGTTATTTAACCCATAGATGGAGAAGAAGAGATGCATTAATGCCTTTCCCAAGCGCATTAGGATGAACGTTAAGACAAATTAACTCAGTGTGAATTCGAACTCGGATCGGCGATTCTATTTCCTACATTGCTAACCGTCAGTGCATCTGCATCCTCGAGAGTTAGGACATGATCAATTTTTTTTATTTAAATAGGACTAAAACTAATTACCCAATGCTAAAAGGCTTCAAAATAGATTATCAGAAACATTAAGAAGATGATAATATCCAATCGGTTTAGAAGTTACGTTAGATTTAATCGACTCAAGAATTTATTTTTCAGTGGCTGTATATCAAACCTATCCGATATTTAGACCTTACCTACGAGAGTAGATTGTAACACATGGTTATTTTAATTTTAGGTGGCAGAGTCGAAAATTCCCCATTACGTGCAATCAGCGTCATACAGACGTCAGAATATTACGAATTAAGTACAATAGAGAGGTGCTGTGATTGGATTAGAATCCCGGGGACCAGCTTATACCGCCTACCGTCCAAAGACCAAAATACGTCTGAAAAAACAAAACAAAAACAAACTATAATGGAACCTGCCTGAAGACTGGAGAGCTATGAAACAAGTTTCTATTGTTTACCGGGGTTTATATAAAAGATTGCTCCGGAAGTGGTTATTGGTTTACCGGCTGGATCAATGGAAATTTCCAGCGTATTGACGACGGCTGTGAATATTCCTTATTTCGGGCCACTGCTTTTCTTATTTACTCCAACATTCCTTTCAATCTTCAATGATCGTCTATATTTTTCTTATTTGTACAAACATGGATTAATTTCAGATGCAGAAAAGGAATAACGAAAGCAGAAGTATTCTCTACTCTACTCTCTCGTTTATCTTTCTTTTGCTCTGTCTCGTCATAAAGAAAAGTTAATATTGCAATTTTAAATCTTTCTGACTCAATCTGCCCTTCAATCTTTCACTCGTTGTATCTAATGATATTGAACTAGTAATACCGTCTTTGTATTTCTTTCTTTTATCTCTCTCTCTCTCTCTCTCTTATATATATATATATATATATATATATATATATATATATATATATATATATTAAATGTTTTAGACTCGGGGATGGTTCAGATGCTGAACTCTGATCCTAAGCAAGAGAAATGTAATGGTTGTGCATTAAAAAAAAAAACAACAACTTTTTTTTGTAGTGGATGAAGAGCGAGATTTTTCCCACGTTACCTTGAGACAACGAAATTCACCAGAAGTTTCCCTCGAAATAGAAACAGATTTACTGAATTTAACGATAATTTCAACAGGAGAGTTTACCGTTTTGACGCAATAAAACCTCTTAATTACAGCATCCATAGACTTTGAGCAAATGATCTTCTTTTCAAGCAGATTCCTGTGCCTCCACCCTCACCCCACCAGACACCTGGTTAAGGGAAAGTAGTTGAAACATTTTCAGTCTAAATCTGATTCCAGGGCTGCCTGACTGTGACCCGCGAAATACCCAGCTTTAATTTATCAAACCTCTTCAGATATTCGAGAAAACTTTTGCGGTAATCTAGAACATGATACCTCCACTGACACTCTTGCTGTTTGATGACAGCCGGAATGTTTCAGATTGCGAGCACTCCCAGTAGAAAAAAAAATACACACACACAAATAAGTCACTTTTTCCTATACGGTCATGTTCTTTACAAAAAATCTTTTTCATACTTTCAAAGGCTAGCACTTTTTCTCCTCCAACCAAACACCCAGAAACGAACGAATTACACCGGGTGTCGGTTTTAACATTTAATTAGAGAGAAAAGTGGAGAGAAGAAAAAAATGAAGATGAATTGCAATTATAAAATTTTTCCGCTGTAAAAATAGTCCCCTAATAGGATAGACTCCGTATTAGTAGTTAGAAAATGTTCGCTAAGTTATTTAGGAACGTTCAATCTGGCACGAGGGAAAAGAATGACGATTTTAATTAGAGGCGACTCCTCTATCTTCATTTTTTTTCTTCTTCTTTAAGCCAGCCATGTTGAGACAAGTGTTTTGAGTGGAAGTTACTTGAAAAATTCTTGACGTTCAAGCCAGAGACTCACTCTTGCTCTTCAAGGGTAGCTGCTTTGACAAGCGAACGACAAATATCGAAAAAGACAAACTCTAATCAAATCAATCAACAAGATTCAGAAGTGAAATCTTAGGACAAACAAATCATAATCTTTTTCTTTCTTTCTTTTTTCTTCGTATTTACTCATTTTCTTTTGCTTTTTTTTTTATCAGTGCATTTTTTTACCTGAGAAAGTTTTTAACGACACCAGTAGTATACTGGAGAAAATCCTTTCTCGGTAAAATCCTACTTTAAAAACAGAAGAAAAAAAGAAATGAAATTTAAATGATTGGATTTTACATACCTTATATAGTATTCCAGACCCCTTATATACCTGGCATCCCTTTTTAATTAATAATCCAATATTTTAATGTCCTTGTATTGTAAAAGTTCGTTATTTTCTTGAACATTTTTCCTGAAAAAACAAAAAACAAACAATGGACACCAGTCATAAAATCGGATTGGACATAAAATGTTTAAAAATTAAAATGTTATCTTACACCTGGTGGGTGTTTAGAGGATCTGAAAGGTTCAAATAATCAAACAATTTTCATTTAAAATACGTTATAGCTATTGTGCGAGTGTAGTAGGATTTTAAAGTTTTCTTGCTGGTTTGCAATGGAGATAAAAAGCAAAAGTTGGAATATATGTCTTCTTAACATTTCGTTATCGCCATCCATATTACTAAATCTAGCTTCATGGTAAAAGACCATCAATACGGGGTACCCAGCGGGAATAGCACCTATTATAGTAAGAGAGACGTATTTTCTAATTACTATTCAACAATGACGTGTTCTAGGTATTATTCAATAAGCTTACCTTAGTCTGGTAGAATATCGCCGTTGCGAGGCATTTATTGAGGGTGGAATTCGCTACCCTTGTAATAATCTGTACGACTAACGTGGTAAACACTACTCCAAGGCGGGGCGACTTTTCCTTAAGCTGTTTAAAATTGATGTTTGCAGTTTTAATCAGGAGTTAGGACAGATAAATTTATTTTTAACCAACCTTAACAAATCCATTAAATCAATGGATTTAAAAAAAAAAAGACTGCATTTATATGTAATTAAAATGTTACAGATTTTCGGAGTAACGAAGTTGGTAATATATACGCACGATCCATCCACCAATTATTTGTAGTTAGTATTCTAAAGAGGCAGGGTGGAGTAATCGATAGCGGCTCAAATTGAGGAATCGGAGGGTAGAGTTCGAATCCATTAGATTCACTTACGTGCTAATAGCCTTGGGAAAGGTATGAATCCTCTTCTTCTCCCCCCCCCAGCTATGGGTAAATAGCAGGACCGACCGGGTTCTATAGTCTTGGATCGCAACTGGTCTATCGCAGAAAGAAAATGACAACCTACTGCGGGAAAAAATCTGCCTCGTCAGTCATGTATTGAAAGATACATGATCGCCTAAGCGCATATGACGCATAGCACATAACTGACTGACCTGGACAAAAATTAATGTCTATAGAATGAAGAAACACAAAATGGGAAACTAAATGAAGATAGAGTCGTAATAATAACAACAACGACTGTTAATCGTCTTAATCAGATGAAGGTCATGAGTAGCGTGAAACTCGGAGTTACGGTTTTAGATCGGAGTCCTTAGACGCAGTCTTCATTGTTCAATGCTCTTAAACACATAAATCGAAAAATATTCAATGCAAATTTCAGCTAATTTCGTTTTAAGCTCCGTAATATGAGCCGTCTACGGCGTTTGGATAAACATCAGTCTACCAGAGACCCTCATCGAAGGAGATATTTTTAGTCATATGTTGGAGGGGTGATATAATATCAGATCAAATTCGATATCATTCATAGTCTCCTTTACCATCTGATCTCACAGAAAACATTGATATTATGCCAACATCAGTAACACATTTGATGGCATATAAGAGCTCAATTATTTCCATTTGATATTAGTATCTTATTAGGCTACGTACAAGTACTGGTAATTTGCAGTAAACATTACACTACCAAACACCTCAACTTCATTTCTGTTTAATCATTTCACCCCAAGGAAGGCGATAATGCCACTAAAACGCAAAGGCGTTACTGGTAGTGAAAGAGAATACTTTAGTGAGGAGAAAGGGCAATAAGAGAACCGGTTTCACGAAGACATAAGATGGCAGCTGACATTGCATTTAAATTTTTGAAAATTGTAGATGCCAGGGAAGCAAGAAACGGGAAGACGAAAAGTGCAAATAAAGAAACTATTAGAATAGAACTTGCGGTTCCATCTAGCGGCCATTTCGACTGCAAAATGATGAGATCTAGTAGTACACTTAAATTCCTGCAGTTGAGCCACCAAAGAAGAGAACTTATTAGAACAACAGCCATAATATATATTTATAGAACATACAGAGGGTAGTCACGTCATGGTGGTGTGAAAGTGACTGAAGTATAGCTGTCAGGCCAGGAGGATAACATTACAAAGTCTTTGGATTTGGTCGAGAATCTCGAGATATATAGCCAGAGCACCGGACAAGATATGGCAGCAATATTTAAAGCACGCGCGAATGGTAGATTTCTACGCGTGTAAGATAGATTGACGAGAAAAAAAATCTCTGGTACGACGTTCTTCCTTTCCCTATTGCAGTATTATGTAATTGGGAATGTCGTCTACGGTGTTTGGTTAAACATTAGTTTTTTACCCGATACCCAAACTTTGCATATGAGACCGGAGAGATATTTTAAAAAATCATTTCTGGGGGTGAAAGTTAAAAATAACGTAATAAAATGTCTTCAGTACCTGACGAATAGAGGTGATAAGTCCACGAGTTTCATTACAGGACTTTCTGTTCTTCACTGTCTCCTCTCGGATCAATCTGGTCAGAGGCTAAAGCAGCGTTTCTCAACTGAAAGGTTACCAGGTGCGCCCCAAGTTAACACAACAGTAATTTATCAATTGTTTATATATTTAAAAAAACTTTATTTTTAGAAAGCTAGGTTTCTATGTCTAAATCAAGTTGTTGTCGGTTAATATTTTAAACTTGTACTAAATTCCTTAATCTTTAAGAAAGACTGGATAATCATTTCCCTTTTGCCTTCCTGAATGGTTTTAAATCAATCATCAGTCTTTGTTAAGAAAAAAAGCAAAAAAGCAAAAAAAAAAAGCAGTTTCTTCATAAATCCCTTTTAATGGAAACTGTACTGCTAATCCTCTTTGGGAATGCTAAACAGAAAATGACAACCATTAAAGTTAATTTTCTTTTTTGCCAAATTACATCAAGCACAGGTTTTACACAGACATACTTAAATATACTTAATGTAATGTCTTCAAAATTAATTCATATTTCAAGAAACTTCTTTACTATTTTCCTCTTTTCAAATTCCAAGACTAATTTTTCCTTATTAATATGCAAAGTTTGCCTCAGAGTTTTAGTTATTCTACAAATTCACCACCATGAAGTAAAAAATAACACTTTTTATGAAATTTCTAAATCAATGAAAAAGCCATCGACGAACCCTTGTCGTAATAACCGGAGAAGAGCGTAAAAACAACTTTGGTAATTTTTGACTTTTCTCTACATTATTTAAGATAGTTTCAGGGTCGGTGGCGTTTGAAAAAAAGGTGCTGGTTACGTCTTGAAACTACTTATAACTGTTAATTATTAAGTTTAGTTTAGCACAAAGCCACACTTATGGAGAAAACAGAAAAGACTTACTTCTCAGCCTGGAAGGTCGTCTGGAGGACGTAAGCCTTCCATAGATTCATGTGAAACAAATGGGCCTTTAACCTATCGCGTTGGAACGATGCGTGTCGGTAGGAAAACGGATGTGACACGCTTGGGCGATCATGTCACTTTTTGATTCATGATCACTCAATGGTATTTGTGTAAGTAAATGTAACACAGCTGTGACTGGAATTCGAACTCGGCTTTCCGATTTCTCATCCCGAGTCATTATCCATAACACCATCCCCACATCCAAGCTTACAGCACCTGGTATTCCCAAGCGGTCACCCATCTGACCAGGCTCGATGTTGCTTAACTTCGGTGATCGTACGAGAACCGGTGTTTCAACGTAAGCCTAGAAATCAAGAGGAAGAAAAAAAACCATTCGGTAGATGTCAACGTTAATGAATCCATTTAATGCTTCTTCTTACGGGATTTTGATTGTTGAATTTCGAAGGAAAAAAATCAGGTTCTTTTGACCAACTTTTTTCCTTTCTATGTTTGATCTTGTGTCATACTTAGTAAATATCAAGAATATCTAATTAGTAGCAGATATAGTGGCATACTGCATACCAATCACCGTTCAAACCCAAGTAATGACCATTATTTTGAAAGGGACATTTTCAAGGTCGGCATTTGAATTTGTACATTACAAAACTAAACTTACTAAGCACCAATAAAATACCAAGAATTGACTTACAAGAAGTAAATGGTCAGAATTTGTACAATCACTAAAATATCTGTAAAATCAAATGACTTTTGGTTAATCATTGCATTTGTGGGTAAGAAAAGTATATATATATATATATATATATATATATATGTGTGTATCTAGGGAGAGAGAGGGGGGAACTGTTTAAAATTCACGGCTCAATCAAGAAGAAAAAAGAATCCTGATATTTGGTTACTTGGTAAGAAAGGGGCCGAAATCTTTTCAACATCTCATTGTACAACTACTCGGCGAAAGTACAAATATAATAGATATACCTCTAACTAGAAAAATGTCTAAAAATAATAGAAGACCTCGTCATAAAATAAAAACGACCTTTAACAGTATCAACTACGAACACGGGCTTAATGTACTGGCCATATTCGGGAATAAACATATGTCTACCACTCAGCAAATTACACCCCATTTGCAATAAGACAATCCAAATCCTTGAAAGTCATTAATTAGCCAAAGTCGCCGAAACGAACAATCATTTGGACAATTTCTATCGACATTTCGTTCAAAAACGAAATCCTGTTCGCACACAATAAAAAACAGAAGTGTCTTGTCAGTTATTTTTTATTGAAACATATTTGGGCAGCAAACCCTCTCTAATATATGTTTCATTAAGTTTGCATTCTTTTCGAAAGCGATATTAGACAAATGATCAAATATAATGGATCTAACTTAAGTGGGAAACACCAAGACCAGCAGTTCTGCTCTCCAGAAGTGACCATTCCTTGTAATCTATGACTCATTTAACCGACATTAAGGAGAATATTAAACAACTCATTACATTAACAAATCGGCCCGCGCGTTACGGCAAGCTTCTTTATTATTCTTTACTAAACTCAGGGCAAAATGAAAATAAATTGAGAGAAAACAGAGGTTGGAAGACTGTGGCGTTAACCTTCCATTTTGCTAAGGACTTGTGGGCCCTGAAAATCAGCATTCAAAATGCTGCTTTATCCGGAGTTTGAACCCTCACAACAATGTAAACTAACAAAGGGAATAATTAATTTTTACAATTATTTATAAAACCTAGTATGGTACAAGGTTATGGGGCATCAAGTAAAGATTAAACTTACAAACTGAGTAATCGTCCACAAAACTAGCTTATTAAAGCATTTAAACTGACGACCAAACTAATTAGTATAATTAATTTAATTAGTATAATTAATTTAATTAATAATTAATTTAATTTCACCGTCATTTTTTGGGCGGCAGCATTTAATTTTTTTGACATAAATACAATGTAATTCAGAATATCTTTTTATCCATTTAGATACGTGAGAAAATCAATGTTTGTGTTTTATTTCTCAAGTTTAAAATAATATAAATTGTATTTCTATTATTTCATCACATAAGGTTCACTATATAGATATGGGTAAATTGCCCATCTTTATGAAGCAGACTCTTCTGATAATGTAGGAAAGGGCTACACACACACAACACACACACACACACACACATATATATATATAAGAGAGAGAGAGAGAGAGAGAGAGAGAGAGAGAGAGAGAGAGAGAGAGAGAGAGAGAGAGAGAGAGTATACCAGACACATTCATCCCAGCCGGTATTGGGCCAGGTTTTGAGTCCATCACATTGTAGGTGTGGTTCAGTTAGAAATATCTTCATATTTCTGTCTTTGTTTATAATGTCTGAGCAGTTTGCTAGTATTGCTCGATCTGTGTTGATATTATTATTATTATTTTATTTCCTTTGATTTCTGGTGTATACTCATTTCTTTCCGGGTCCAGACCAGAGACCTAAGGTCAGAAATTGCTTCATGACATTTTCAACTGAGCATTTTTTTAAAAAAAAAAGAAAAAAAAAGAAAAAGAAATCACGCACATGTTGCATAGCTAAAGCCCTTCATAAGGTGTGATAACAACTTTTTTTATTTCTTTAAGTCATGGGCTACCAAGAATTCCTTCATTGATTCTATTGGAATCTTTTCCAATCAATCCAAGTGCTCCAACTACAACTGGAATTGTTGTTGTCCTCATGTGCCACATTTTGTTGTTGTTGTTGTTATTATTATTATTATTATTATTATTATTATTATTATTATTCTACTCCCGTAATTTCTCAATTTTGAACAGAATTGTTTGCATTTTGAAATGAATTGTCTAGAAAAAATATTGATGAAATTCATTTCTTTCTGCCATTTGCTTTTGAAAACTGGAAAAAACAACTTCTTATTTTTTTGATATTTCAGTGATATGTTGCAGTCTCAATATTGACTAAACGTTTCAGATATTTGTCTGAACTCCGGAATGATGAGATTCTAATGACAAATTTTATTGGATGATGATGATGGGCAGCTTTAAGATGAAGAGAACCCTTTGAACTTTGGTCAGCCCCGTATGAGATATTTGCATATTACGCACAGTATCAATATTTTGAAAGCTGATTTTTAAGGCAGGCAAGGGTTGCCCGTTAGAAACACTGGCGTAATGCAGTCTTCCTATCATACTCGCATTTACTTTTGTACCTTCGTAGTTTACTAAATTTTAAATCCCAATTGGTGTGCTTCCCTATGGAGTAGCGGTCATATTGTTCAAAATCTATTGTAGTGAGTTTTATCCCCTTAGACAATAAGAACCTTCATCCAGTATCACTCACCTGGGCCTTTTACCAGACTACCCAGTTAACAAAATGATGTTGCTACAACGTTACATAGAGGATGTAAAAATGTTTATTTGCAGACTCCCCACAACGTGCCCAGGATGTTACCTTGTATCGTTGCAAATACGTTGTCTGGTAACGTTCCAGGTGCTTTGCAAAAAGGGGCAATAACTCCCAGGAAGATATTAGAATGTACACACAGCTTCTAAATTAGCGATTCTCAATAAATAAAATACAAAAAGAAATGTCAGAACTTCTATAAATATTTTTAAGCGAAGAAAAAGTATTCCGATGCTATTTGATAATTGCTAATTTTTTCCGTTACAGCAACTTACATTACCATAAAGTTGTAACAATGTTGGGGATGAGTGGTCAGTTTATGATCAGGAAAATAATTGATTTCAGCGTTACATTAATCTCAGCACAACATCACCTATCTCAACCCAAAATACAACAAGTCTGTAACGTTGTAAGAAGGTTCCGTGTTATTTTTTAAAATCATTTCACCAGGCAATAAAGTCACTAAATGGCAATGGGGGTTGCTGAGAGCGAGAAAATATGAAGGAAAAAATACACTATTAAGGAGAGAGAACAACAAACAAAGAGGAATTAAGAAGACAGAAGATATCGATTGACATTGCATTTAACTTTTTGAAGATCAAACTTGAGTGGGAAGCGAGAAGTCGGAAGAAAGTGCGAAAGAAGAAACTGTTAACATAGAACTTGCGGTTGTATGTAGCCATTTCAACTGTAAAATGATGAGACCTTGTCGCCAACCTAGTACTGCGTTTAAATTCATAAAGTCTGGGTAGTGTAGAGGAAAGTTTATCAGAACAATTACCATGAAAGTATTTGTAGAAAAGGCAGAGGGAAGCTACGTTACGACTTTGGGAAAGTGACTGAAGCTGAAATGCCAGGTAACATTGCAGATTGGTTAGATTTTATCAAGAATTTCTAAATATATATATATCTAAATATATATAATGTTAGCCGGGTAACATACGGGTATGTTTGGTTGTTTTGACGACGTATCACTCCTTATTGGGTCATTTCATGTCGAATTTTTTGTATGGGGCACCCAGTGAGAATCAAACTCACTATTCATTAGTAATGCTGAGCAGACTAGCAAGATACGAGTAGTAAATAAAAAGAAAAAAACTATCTGAAATTTGGATACAGCTTTTACAGTTGTTTTCTTCTGTTGCTTTCTACTTGCTTTAAAATGGCATAGGCATTGTCTTAAGCAAAAATAATGATCCTCCTGTGTTCTTTCGCTCCAACGAAAGGACATGAAATGCAACTGCACTCTAGTGTATGATTGATCCGAAGTGACTTGATGTAATTTAACGAACTGGAAAAGAAAGACAACGAAAAAGAAACTACATCGTGATTACTGAACAGACGGGGAAAGGCAGCGAAAAACAAAGAACCACACACGGCCAGACACAGACACAGACACACGGTAGTTACAAGGTGCTTATTTAAAGCCAGCTTCTTTGTATTTTGCTTTATTTATTGCTTTTCTATCTCTGTCGATAAAACTCAGTCCAACAAGTGCTCTACATTATAGAGTTCAAATGCGCCCACGCCCCGCTAAACATTCGGCGACCCAAGATAGCCATTTCATTATTTAGAGATTATACAGTTAAACATGTCTGTATATCACAGCGTGCACACAAGCACATACACACTTGCATATCTGTAGTCGTTTTCATAGACAGAGTACACTTACGTGTACACACATATGAACGGCGTATATACACATATAAAGAAATGCAGCAATAGATGCACAAATGTATTTATTTTATACTAAATACGTATTCTGGAGCTATACGATGTAAATAATTAATATGCAACGTCGTTCTCTCTCTTTCATCAATGTACACTCGTGTGCACATCATCAATATTTTTTCCTTGCAATTGTACCTGAGCGCCAGTCTGTTAAAATGACATCTTACATAAAAGTGCGTACGAAGCAGATATGGTGAAATAAATTTCTCCAAGGTTAAAAAATAATTGCAATTTTTGATATCCATCGACGCTTGCTGAACGTTTATGGAGACCAAACAGTGGATATGAGCAATGAATAATGCGTTTCAGCAGTGACGATATTTAGCAATGTATGAAATGAAGGGTCTTTCTTCATCGCTGGTGATAACGCAAAACCAATAATGGTGACTCTTTAGGAAAATAAAATTTTGTAGCTGAAAACCGAAATTCTATTTAACTTTGTGGTGAGGCCTCCTGTATCTGTTGTATTTTTGTTAAATAAATTAGAAGCATTACTTTCGGGACGTCTCTCGTATATACATGAGGGTGATGAAAAATTATTGTCTGGGCCTATTTTATTTTTAGTGCGGTCTCGATCGCCTTAATTGGTACACATGAAGTCACCGTGGAATATTTTTTAACTTTCAGCTTTCAAATGAATACCAGGATGTAGCCAACGGAATCTTGGCTACATCCTGGTATTCATATATATATATATATATATATATATATATATATATATATATACTTAGTGATTTGCAAGACGTAGCTTAGATGTCGCAAGTAGAGAGTAATCACTACTGAGTCGGAATTAATCTAGTGAGACAAACTTGCTAATAATTACACTGCGTCGAAATAACAGGCTTGTTCGGAATTTGAACCTGGGACCTCTCTCACCCAAAGCAAGAATCATACCAACGAGTCAAATGTGCGTGTGTGTGTGTGTGTGTGTGTGTGTGTGTGTGTGTGTGTGTGTGTGTGTGTGTGTGTGTGTGTGTGTGTGGTTACGGAATGCCCATTTAACGTTTTGATGAGTTTCCTGGTGTCGAATAATTTGTTTAATGTCATGGGAAAGTTTCTAAAGGAACTTGAAATCCTAGTTTCCAAATATTTCCAAGCAAAGAAAGTAGAAAGTCGAGAAAGAAATAGAGCCACACCAGTTCACACTTGCTTTTCATTGCAAACTTCGGAAAAGCAAAACAACTTAAACGCTACAAAATGGCTATTCTCTTGATATCTGAACTTTTTCCCTTGAAAATCGTCAACGATGCTTGAAACATTCAACATATCATTTCGGCAGCTTTCTTTAAAAAATTTGCCTCTGACATCAAAAGAAACTTGACATGAACACCAAGAGAAACTCACCAAATGGTCTTAATGACATTTCCTGTCCGTTCTGTTTAACAGAACATGTTTAAACGAACGATTGCTACTTAAATATGTGTTGAACAGCATATCTGTATGTCTGCATAAGAGAACGACATGATATCACGAATTCAACAAATGCGTCTTCTACTTTCATTGCAACCGAGAATTAATAAATTAAAACCAATTACAAGATGAAGATTGGGCAAAGAAAATCTCTCTCTCTCTCTCTCTCTATATATATATATATATATATATGTGTGTGTGTGTGTGTGTGTGCGTGTGTGTGTGTGTGTGTATTTAGGCAGCAATCCCTCTTTTATACATGTTTCATTAAAGACGACTGACAAGGCACTGCGATTAAGCTTTTTATTTAATTTTTCTTGTGTTCGTAGAAGTATTTTCTTTTCTGGACACAAAGTGTGTCAAAACTGTCCAAATGTTCTGCATATCCGAGTAATTTCGGCTATTCTTTTAGCCATTATCAAGGATAATTTTATGTTCACTTTTTAACTGAATATGTGGGTTGTGTATTGTGTATGTATCTAGAGTTATTGGTATGTTTTATTTTCCAAACATGGTCAGCACACTGTGGCCGTGTTCATAGTTGATGTTATGGAGTGTTGGCCTTTTCTTTTTTATTATTAGGACTTCCATTATTTTTAATCTTTTTTGTTTTTTTTACATGTAGATGCTTGTATTTTCTACTAGTGTTTTTCGGATTGAGTCTGTTCAGATAAATGTAATGTAAGTCGTCTGGATAGGCATGTAATAGTGTGACTGATGTAATTATTTATGAGTTTGGTTTGATTATTACAAAAAAAAAAAAAAAAAAATTAAAACAGGTAACCTTATCATAAAAAATAAGAACATACTTACAAAATCGAAACTACAAATAACCAACATTATTTACGAGTTCAAATGCCCCTTAAGGAACTGTGTTCCTGATCAAGACAAACTCAAATAATTACATACTAGTAGAAAATACAAGGTTTTGTTTAAAATTTTTTATTAAATCCTACCATGGTTTGAACCATTTTTCTAGCGAGAAAAATTTGAATATAAATTATCCTTTAAGTATTTTCGGCTTTCATAAGTCATTATCAAAGAGTTTGTTTTTTTATTGACAAGTTTGTTCTCTCTCTCTCTCTCTCTCTCTCTCTCTCTCTCTCTCTCTCTCTATATATATATATATATATATATATATATATATATATATATATATTGTGTTTTCATTGGTAGTTTTCGAAAGTGCCAAGTCGTTTCTTTTCTGTTTTCAAATATGAAGTCTTCAGACGTTAAGACGTTTTTTTTTCAGTATTGTTTCTTCACGGAAGCCAGGAAACCAGGTCCTGAATCGTGGAAGACTTGAATAAAAAAATCCCGAACAAATGAATTTCGTTGGTCTTGAGGCAAACCCGCAGAAATAAAAATTTGCTGCCAAAATACACACACACGCTCTCTCTCTCTCTCTTCTCTTACTTTCTCTTTGTAAGTTATTTAAAGCCGAAACGTATTTTGGATTGTAAGATTAATTCTTTTTTTATGAGTAATTGTAACAATTTATTTTAGAACAACAATGACTTTTTCTAGATACCCTCCAACTATTTAACCCACAGCTGGGGGAAGAGATTGATCCATACCTTTCCCAAAGGTATTTACACATAACTGAATGCAACAAACCCGACTAGAATTCGAACTCAGCTCTCCGATTTCTCTATCCATTAAACCACTCACACATCCTTTTTTTTTATTTATAAAACAAATTTTCTTTTTAATTAAAGTCGTTGATAATTATAGTAGTAATAATAATAATAAATTATTTAATAGAAATTTATTATATATATATATTAAATATTTTATTCTACGAGATTATAATAAAACACTTTTATTTCAAAATGTTTTTATTATAATCTCTTATAATAAAAAAAATAATAATAATATATTGCTCTACTTTGTATTGAGCACTTTTTTAAAAGTAAATGCTACGAAAAGTGGATTTTTACTCCATCTCTTCTTTCTCTCATTTGGATATATATATATATATATATATATATATATATATATATATATATATATATATATATATATATATATATATATATAAATTAGTCAGACATATCACACCTCGAGTTAAAGAATTCGGACCTAATAATTGTAAAGAAGGAAATAGGATAGCCTAGAAAAGTAGAATAGGTTGTGCCAGTCAATCACAAGGTGGAGATGAAGGAGAATCAGATAAAAATACTAAGACCTTGCTGGAGGACTTTAAAAGTGATTGCCCTGATAAGTGGTGCATTGTCTCAAATGGACCTGATCGGCGAGATTAGAAGAACAAAATATTAACTGGAGACATGAGACAATTAAAACCGCAGCAGAATTGGAACTGAAAAAAGGACTGAAATATTTAGGAAACTTGTTGTCACTTGATTCTTAATAACAACCACCAGGTTCTTCATGTGTAAAGATGCAAACATATAAACAATAATAATAATAAGGATGAAGTCCGAGTGAGTTCTAAAGAAAACCTGAAGATGATGAAAAGAATCAAAATATGTTTTCTTCAGACATTGCGTTATGATTTATGCATTGCTACAACCTTTACGAGTTCAGAGTGTTCACACATAACTATTTCGGTTCCATCTTGCAAGATTTCTCTACATGGAAACACACTGCACTTGCAGACCTCCTCTCTCTTTCTCTGCGTGTGTGTCCTAAGCAGTAATAGCGATGCCATTAGATTGATTCTGAACCAACAAATTCTACTAAAGAAATTCTTTGTCCATAGATTTTTTCTTACCATTGTTTTCATCTTTGTTATTAAAATAACGTTTCAGTCGATATATTCTGCTTTTTGTTGGTTTCATGAATTTCTCAGACGAATTATTACTACTACTACTACTACTACTACTACTACTACTACTACTACTACTGTTGTTATTATTATTAATTGATGTTGTATCACAAAGTTTAGATTGATTTATTCTTCGGCCTTCCTTTATTGTCTGAAGTTCTTTAGAATAAGTATTTCTTTTTATGTTAGTTATTCGGACAACTGTTTTCATTTTGTTTGTCGCGCGATGTTTCGGCCGATACTTCTTACTTTTCGCCATTTTCAGGTGTGTATTGCATCCGGTTTTGGGAATTCAGATTGAACTTTTTCTTTCTTATTTTCCTCTCTACTCTAAAAAGGCTGGGTGGTAAGGAATAGTTCTACTTACTACTGCACACATTTTGACTAATTTTCTTTATCTGTTTTCTTCCTTTTTTCATCCGAACGTTTTTTAGCCGACCTATTCGTCGGCTGTTGAATTAAATTGTGCGAATCGGGAATGCACAAGTGGATTTGGACAACATTCAAAACTCGCATTGACTTTGTCAGTTCGTCTTTCATGAAAGCGTAAAATTTATCTATCTCATCATATCTCTATGTATCTATCTCAGTCTGTTCATATCTATCAATCTATCTCAGTTTGTTTCTAGCTAATAAGTATCTTCATGTATATCTATATATCTATCTGTTCATATCTATCAATCTATTTATATCTATCTGTTTAAATCTGTCCATATCGATCTCAATTTCTATATTTCTGTTCATCTATCGATCTATCTGTCTGTTCATATTTATCCATATATCTATCTCAGTCTGTTCATATCTATCTATGTATCTCAGTCTGTTCATATCTATCTATCTATCTATCTATCTATCTCAGTCTGTTCATATCTATCTATCTATGTATCTCAGTCTGTTCATATCTATCTATCTATCTATCTATCTATCTCAGTCTGTTCATATCTATCTATCTATCTCAAGTATGTTCATATCTATCTATCTATCTATCTATATATCTATCTATTTCAGTCTGTTCATATCTATCTATCTATCCATCTATTTCAGTCTGTTCATATCTATCTATCTATCCATCTATCTATCTGTGTTTGCGTGTGTAAAACAGTGCTTTACAGGGTGCACAGATAATACACTTTGATTCTCGTCAGAAGTACTGGGGAGCACTATTTTGATCATAAACATAGCAGTTACCTTGCAGTGCCTCTTCATCATAAAACACATCCTTATTTTTGCGGATAAATTAAAGACAAAACAAGAAAAACAAATAAATGTCAAAATATCTCATCAAAATAAAGTATGTTAACTTTTTCCGTCTTCAAACACTTCACGACCCTCCATTATTTTTCACACCTTTTATCGGAGATTATTCAAAACTTTAAGGAACCGAGAAATGACACAAAAGACAAGAATTAAGTGCTAGGCTGCTAAGGTAATACCTAAATCTATGTGACCAGATATCCTGCCCAGTCTCGTCATAGATGAAGAAAAGATCTCAAGTAACTGTGATATGTGGTTCTACTGACGAATGTTGAGAATAGCATAGGTAGAACGTGTGGGAAACGAAGACACTTTAAGGGGAATAGGAAAAACAAAGAAGTCGCTACTATGGAACATATAATGAAGAAAGAAGGTTTGGAGAATTTAACACGCATAAGACACACTGAAAACAAGAGAAGCAGAGGAAAACAAAGAATAACATAAAGTATTGCTAAAAAAAATAACAGAAAAAAGATGTGGACAGCCGTTTCCTGAGAGGATATTGATGATAGAGAGAGAGAGAGAGAGAGAGAGAGAGAGAGAGAGAGAGAGAGAGAGAGAGAAGCAGAAATAGATTCGAACAGTTGAGGACTTCACAAATCAGTTTTAGTTGATTCTGACCATTCTCCTGATTACAAACCAGAACAAAAGATACCTTCTTATTTTCAATAGTTAATGATGATTTACGTGTGATGAATTAATCATTCTTACAGTTGTTCTTCAAGGTGATGATTGATTAATCTTTTATCAAAATCAGCAGATAGCCAACAAATTTGTACAGATTAATTTCTATTTAAAAAAAGAAAGAAAGAGCTTCTCTCTCGACGCGGAACGAGAATGTACTTCTTAGCCGGAGACTTTGTGTCAGTGATGCAAATGTTTTTAAAGCATCTCACTCTTCTACTGAAGATATATGCAGATTGCAAATGGCTCAACAAGAAATAAACGAACAAAAGACGTACATTTCTCAATAAAGTTGAAAGATAATAATTAAAAAATTCTTTATGTGCTTGATTGACAAATTAAGACAGATACACCCATTGTCCGCCGAACCGTGTGTACGTCCAGATTAATTACGTTGGGAAAGGCGATTTTTAAAACGAATAAAAATTAGTAGCAAGCAGTTTTTAAAAATTCTAGTCTAATCTAAAGACTTTATCGCAAGAATCAAAGACCTTATAGAATTGAAACGGTGAGATTCGATTGTACTAAAAAAAAGCAAGAAAGACATCTACGTGACGCAAATGGCTGTCAGGAAAAAAAAGTCTGGTGCCGTTTATGTAAGGAAACAACAGAAAGTTTTGTGGTCCCATAGTCGGGATTTGGTTGGAAAGAGTTTTCGTGTGATTTCAAATATAAATCTATATCTTTTCTTTTAATAATATTTTAGTAAATGTTACATTTATTTACAAATGCTTCTTTTATCGAAATTTGGCTTACGGCCACATCATATTCGAACAACGGTTCCCGTAAGATTAAGCAACGTCGAGCCTGGTCAGTACCTAGATGAGTGACCGTTTGGAAATACCAGATGCTGTAAGGAATAATGGTTCGGAATTTTGTTAATCAGAAAATCGAGTTCCAATTCCAGTTGGGCTCGTTATATTTCCTTACGCGCAAAAACTCTTGGAGAAAGTTTTATTCCACCTCTTCACCATCACCGCCATGGATTAATTAGTAAGATTTGTATCATTAAACTATTATTATCGCCAAAAATAAAATAAAATTGCCTACAAAATGTTTAGATTTTGGCATTAAGTAACCCACAGAGGTGTTGATATACCGTTAAAACCAAAACAACCAACCAACAACCAAATTTTTGTTGACATTTGCTCAAATTCAAGTTTTTAATCTATTTTTAGTTATTGATTCTGATTATATATATATATATATATATATATATATATATATATATATATATATATATTCTTTAGTAATACATTTTCTTTATCTGAAAGTTCTGAAAATTCCACTGATACCAGAAGTCTGAAGAAATTGGCAATTCAATTTGCGTTGATAAAGTTTCAAAGAAAGGAATTAGAATTTAACGGACAAATATTTGATTAGTAAATAAGACATGTTGGATTTCGCTATACAGAAAATATTTAAGCAACATTTTTTTTTATTTGTAATGTCGTCTAAGTATCGATCTGCCGAAGAAAATGATTGATTATTTGAAATCTGTTGCAAAAGAAAAGAAATAGAAAATAAAAAAGGCAAATAAAGTAAAAAAAAAAAGAAAAAAGTTCAATTATATTAAATATCTAAAACTCGTTTTCATACGTTGGGATATTACGGGTAGGATTTATTACGGAATATAGCCTAAACTTTCATAAACTCTAATGATTACATAATGACATAAACGATATTTGGTGACGAAAAAAATCTGCAACCAAGCTATAAATGCATTTCAGCATCAACTGATTTGAACACAGTACACGTAGTCAAGCTGCTTGTTGTTCTTATAACTGCACACTGACTTTACCTTTACTTCATCAGTTTACAGCTTAACTTTAGATACTTTCTGTACGAGCAAATTATTTCTGGCGAAAGGGTAAAATTGTGAAGACTGAACAGCCGCACTAAATTTTAGAAAGATTCGGCATTCAATCCTGTTACTATTCATTGAAAACTGGAGAATGAATGAAAGTGTCACTGACAGGAGATGGTTATCAATGTAAATACATTGCAAATATTTTGACTATAAAAATACATCGAAAATGAGGAAGAAACGAATTGTCAGTGGTCAGGAATTTATGCAAATGTTGCTGAAAATGTAACTTTGCAAATGATTTGTTTGCGCGTAATCTTGATGTCGTTTAGATGACTGGAATAGAAGCTAAGAGGTTGGAAAGTTCAATATTTTAGTTCGTGATGAGGCTTGCTACCAAATACTTGACAAATAGGTTTATCTATATTCTCACAATAAAAAGGGAACAGGCACGGGGAAAATAGGTAAGAATTTTTTTTTATCAAGCTTCTAAAAATTTACGATAAATTTTTAAAATACTAGACTAGAAGCTCAGAAAAATTTGTTTTTTGAAAGATGAGGATTGTTAAAACAATTTCTATGAGTTTAGCGACATGGTTAACAAGTTTGTCTTGCATAACAATTCGCTACTTAAGTGATTTTGATACACACTAGGTGCCCAACTCTTGTGTCAGTTAAACTTAGTAAATATTCTGGGCTTGTTCATCAGTGGTTGAAATATACGCGTATTTTCTATTCGTCCCAAGGTCGGTGTTCGAGTTCTAGATGAATCATTTTTTCGAATCCTTAATTTATCAAGGCAGTTAGGCTTGGTCTACTAATGATTTACAAATTCTACATAAAGTGAATCTTTCTACAGTACACTAATTTGACGTTAAAATGCTGGAGTTTCACTTCTTAATTCTGTCTGTCTGCCGATTTTTCATGAAATTCCTCGATGATTTCTTTCACCGGTTAATAACGATCGTGTTTTACAGTTGGAGCATTTGTTTTTTGTAGAACCTGGATTAACGACAGCAACAAAAAATACACTAAGGTGTCCGTAATTCAACGCAAAAAGAAAATATGACACCCCCCCCAACACACCCCTAAAAATCAACATTTAAAATATTTTTTAAATCAATATCCTCGAACAATAATAGTTGAGTTACAGTAGTACACTGTTACACACTATCATTTTTCAAAAAAAAAAAAAATGATGTTTTTTTTAGATGTTTTAATAATAATAATAATAATGTAATAAATTTCAGGTAAATGGGCTTCTTCATTAATTTTAAAAAATTTATTCGATAATCGCCCACAGCGAAATTCAGTTTTTGTGACTTTTGCGGCATTATGACATTTCGGACACTTTTTCGTGATAAGCGTTGCAAAGTAAAACATGTGCAGGGATTTTTTTAAAAAAATACCTATAACCCAGTGTACTTAAATTTTGGATACACGAATATATAAATTTCTTTATAAATATTCAGAACTACCCAGGTATTTTCGCGGGTGCCGTGGGAAAATATAATCTTTATCAAGTTTTTATAAAAATGTTTTTATTTTTTTTCAGTAAAACTTCTATTGATGCCGTTCACGCCCAGACAATTTTTTCACCTTTATAAATATAATTTATTCATTTATAATTTATTAATTGTTAATATTTGTTGATTTAAGTTCATTTTTAGAATGAATTAACAAAAGCCAGACAATTAAAGCGTCTGGGAGACAAATAAACTGGAAGTATTCCATTTTAAAGAAATCTTTGGCCCCAGTTTTTTAAAATCTAGAAATTATCTTGATTTAGTTTTAAAATTCCCAACATAAGAACCAGAAAGCACAAACAGAAAATTCACAAACTGAAATAAAAAATAAAAAATGTTTCTTTTTCTTTTGAAAGACAGAATGAATTTTTTAAATTTAATTACCGAATAAAATGAAAAATCGATAAAAATTAATTCTACATTTTTAGTTTAATAATTTGGTTTATAAAATAAAATAGATTTTTAAATGTTTTTTTTTTTATTTAAATGTTCCGCTTTTCAATTTGTTCGCGTGAGGCGGACTGGAAAAATGTATAGTTTTTCATCAGGAGTATAAATCTGTTGTTCACAAGCACACAATATTTTTGTAATTATGTATGTAACAAAACAACTTATAAGAGTTATTTATTTTACATACATACATCTATTGAACATGTTCTAATAAATTCTTTTCAAGGCGGAGCTGAGTAATTTTGTAAAGAATATCTCGTTTGATAAAAAAACAAGCGAATGAATATCTGGCGTATTTATTTCAAATTCTAAATTGCTTCAATGAAAGCTCGATATTTGCCTTGAAGAATAAACAGTATTGATGTTTCAAACGTAAGCAGGAATATATAGGAATTTTTTTTTAATGCTTAGCTTACATTTTGAACAAAGGCGCGTTTATATAGCGAGTCGGAAGAGGATCGAACTGGTAACATTGGAATAGCAATGTACGCCCTGCAAAGCACAACTCGGCAACGAAGAACAGAAATTCGACCAGATAGATTATGAGATATTTTCTATCTATCTATCTATCTATCTATTCTAAATTCTACCTGGATAGATATTTTTTTATCTATGTATATTAATCTGGATAGATATTTTTAAATCTATCTATCTGTTGATTGAATCTGACTGAATATATACACAGATCTGAATATAGGTAGATCGATATGAGCAGGTGGAGATATAGATCGATACATATGACTGATCTCATTGATTTTTAAGAGCTACATATAGGTAGATAGATAGAATATGACATGTATTTTTAAAAAATCCTCATTATTCATTATTTTTGCTTTTACCTAGATTCGAACACCAATCTCCAGCGACATAAACAATTCGATCAAAAGGTCGGCCCATTGATGAATAGATTTTAACACCCTCTGAGAGAGAGAGAGAGAGAGAGAGAGAGAGAGAGAGAGAGAGGGAGAGAGAGAGGGAGGGAGAGAGAGAGGGAGGAGAAGAGAAGAAAAGAACAGAACAGAACAGAACAGAAGAGCAGGTTGTGAGACAGACAGAAACTTGATGCGATTGATAGACTCCTTGAGAGAGAAGAAACAAAAATGAAACGAATAAGCGAGAAGAAATCGGTTGATAAATTTGGCTAAAAATGCGTGCTTGGAAGAAGACAGAACCTTTTAAGCAAATGAAGTTTCCAAAGTCGAAGAATAATAAAAGTCAAGAATTATTTAATTGCAATGGTCAACCATATTTCATTATCTGTTGCAAGCTTTCTTTCCAGTTCATATTTGAATCCAAATCGTCAGGGAATATAATATAGACAGGAGGAAAAACTGCTAAAGAATCGATAGTATTTGAAAATATCCGTCCGCACAAAAAGTCGAGGAAGACGTTTCTCTGGGTAGAAAGACAAGAAGAAAAAAAGGGTATTGTGAGAAGAAATGAAGTTAGTTATCATTCATTTCTTGTTTGGAAACCTTTTCGTTAAAATATTCTTCTGCTGATGCGTTGAGGTGTGGTGGATGGAGAGGAAAATAATTTTACGACCAGTAGTAGTAGTAGTTTTAAAGTTGTAGAAAGCGGCCTTTATGATTGCTTGCATTTGCATGTGTAAACGTTTCTAGCGCACTCGTTTTCACAGACGGTCACACAGGCTGAGAAGAAGAACATCACACCTACATGTGAAGATCTGTGAGAAGAACGACCCTCAAGCTTGGGCGCACTCAACTAGACACCTGAATAGACACACACATGTGCTGAATAAAAAAAACGCGCGAGGGATTTGTTAGAAAAATAACATTAAAAAAAACAATTATCGCTCTGAAAATGAATGAAAAATGTTTATCCAACGGCTTACCTTCGATATGAGACCAGGTAAAAATGAAAACTGTTTAAAATCATAAAATAAGCCAAAACGTTATTTGAAAGTCGGTTGAATTGAATTTGAATACCAGTAGAGATCCGTTGCTCTGTGTATTTACTTATTTTTCTCACATAATTCACGAAGAAAAACACAGGCATTCAGATGATGATGATATTAAAAAAGATTTTACCCACTCCGTTCAAGTTAAGCATCAATTTGCAAGGTCAATAGCAAAAGGGTGACACCAACAACTGTGAATTTCTTTTTAAATGAGAAGCCGTGTAAAGGACTCTTTGCTCCTTTGTAGTAATTCGTCAGAAACTGTTTTACAAACTGATAAGAAGAAGCAATAAAGAACAGTCTTGTTCGCAGTTCATCGATTCTAGCTTAACTATTACAAAGAAAACTAATTACTTACTAATGAAAATGTCAGTCATCCGGTGAAATTAAATAGGAATTTCTAAATTAAAAACTTCCATTCTTCCGAAATATGACAGTCGAATCCATCGACATTTACATGGGGTTTTTATATCACTTCAACTTCTAAAGAGGAAGAGGCAAATACACGATACGTTTTTAGTTTCATGCGAGGATGTGTGCGTGTACTCGCTTGGGATAGTTGCAGTGGTGCACAGAAAATTAGAAGTCAGTGTTCGAGTCTTACTTTAAGATACAATTAATTTCAAAAGTAGAATTTAAAAGACCACAACTTCTTCCGAGGAGGTGACTCACCCCAATCCACCAGCAACGATCTGTTGCCTGTTATTTGCAAAATTATCTATCTACCTATCTATTTTTTCTTTTCCTCTATCTTTCTTTTTCTATCACTCTCTTTCTTTTTCTCTATTTCCTCTTTCTTTTTATCGCTTTCTTTCTTTTTATCTGTACCTTACTTTATCCTTCTATTTTTTCTTTTCTTTCATCTACCTATCTCGTTTTTTTCCTGTTTTTTCATCTATCTTTCTTTTTTTTTTTAATCTCTTACTTTTCATCTATCTATCTCACTATTTTTCGATCAATCGTTTTATCTACCCAACAAAATGCATCATACTTTTTTAGTTTTTTTGCAGTCACAGTTATCGTCACAAACGATTTTAATTTCAGAGACAATATCAGAGAATTCACGAGATATTAAGAATTGAAATTGCTGTTGTTAGCTTTTTATTTGAATTTGCGAATACGAATAATACTTCACCGTCTCTAGCATGCACTTGCATACAGCCTCCGTCTTTAAATATCCTACAAGCGCGCACGCGCACACACAAACACACACACACAAAGATGCACATGCACACACAGGCACGCACATAAGACTTTTTGCGTGTACGTTGATTTGAAGACAATGTTCAAGAAATGGGTTTTTATGTTTTGTTGAACTGAAGTAACTCCCACCAGAGAATCCGTTTTTTTTTTATCCTTATTTCATTGAAATTTAAAATGGAATAAATGGAAAGAAAGAAGAAAAGATTGTGTTGAATAAACAGAAACTGAATAAATGTTTGAAGAATAATTTTGTAGAGTGGGCGCGAGGATAAAGACGGTGACCGTCGCTTGTGTAATATTATACAAAAAATCAAATAATGATGAATGAAAGTAAGAAAATAGAAGAAAGAACTAAAGATAGAGAGAAGAATTTGAAAATGCGATGAAAGAAAAGGATTCGATAAAAAAATGTAATAAATGATAACTAAAAAGTGGGAAGAAATTGAGAATGACTGATGAGTGAATTTGAGAGGTGAAAATCGTGTAGTAAAACCTACGATGAAGGAAGTGAATGAATGAAGAATGAACTGGTAGCGACGATACAATGATGAAGAAAAAAAAAACAGAAGAAAAAGTGAAATTGGACGTCAGTGATCAAAATGTGGCAATAAATCTCTTTCCCTTTTTTTAAAAAAAAATAATTATTTCATTCATTGTAATAATTTTAAAACTAACTGCTTCTTGCTTCATTCTGTCTCCCTTCCTTAGATTTCCTTTGTTTATAACTCTTTCATTTTACTAATTTTTCTTTCATTCCTGGAATTCATATTTTCATTCATTCATTCACTCCCACACGCTTTCTTTCTTTCTTTTTCTTTCTTATTTCTATTATTCTTTTAAAAGTCTTCTTTCTTTTTCTTTTTCCCGATTCCCTCGTTTGTGACTTTTATGTTTCCTTTGTCGTTTAATTACAGACTCATTCTATAACTACTTCTTCACTAAATCAATGGGTTTTGTCTTTTTCTTCACTACTGTAGCATCCACTTTCTCTCTATTTTTGATTTTCTCACTTCATTCTTTCAAAATTTCTTCTTCTTTTTAAATCTTCAATTCTTTTCGTTTCATTCTACCTTTTTCTTTCTTTTTTTTTTCTTTCTCTCAACTCAAGACAGAAAAGAATTTTATCGACCTGTACATCTATTCTAAAACCAAACGGGTGGCCAGGCAACCAACCAACCAAGCATATATGTGTTGCAAGAGACAAAGTAATGTACAGTTCAATATTATTACTCTTGATAATGATAATGATGATGATGATGATCATCATCATCACAGCAATGGTGACAATGGTTGAGGATGAACATCATCATTGCCAAGTTGCAACACACTTAGACTTTTGGTTGTACATTCTATCAACAGACATTGTGTATTTACACTTCTTAAATGTTCTGTTTCCTTGTCGACTAAATAATAATAATAATAATAATTGTATTACATTTAGAGTGAGTGAGTGTTCATCACATAAAGAAGAGTTTATTATTTATTTATTCAATATAATCAAATTATTGCTCTCCCGGTGTGTAAAAGAAAGTGAGAGAGAAGAAGAGAATGAAAGAAAAGATAAGGAAAACATTCTTTTTTTTTTTTTCATAAATAAAAATCATGTTTAATTTTGATTATAATTAATTTATAATTTTTGGAGTAAATATTTTTCGCGCTGATTTGAGTCGAGTTCATTTCTAGAGCGTTAAATAATAATCACAATCTTAATAATAATAATAATAAATAAAATTTTATTATTATTATTATTAATAATGTATGATGCTGATGATGATAAGTAAAGCAAATAACAACAACAAAAATAAATAAATAATAATGAAACAAAAATTCAAAAGCTGTAACCAAAAACAAATTCTTTAACAACTGGAATGGACTAAAAAACGTCTATTATTATTATTTAATAGAATTTTTAAAAAATGATTTAGAGACAGATGCTGAAGTGGATAGGGATGGTTGCAACTCAGGTGTAAAAAATGTTTGGAAAACACATTTTCGTTACTTGTAGAATGTGTGTGTGTGTGTGTGTGTGTGTGTGTGTGTGTGTGCAAGTCAGAAGGAGAGAATGTGCCAGTAATGCATTGCATGCATTCGTATATGGCGGCTTTTAGCACTGTGTATGTGTGTTTGATAGAGACGAATACACGGCATGTGATCTCTCTCTCTCTCTCTCTCTCTCTATCTATCTATGTATCTATCTATCTATCTAAAAATCAGTTTACAATCTACATTTTCTTCAGCTTCCTGCACTACACACATAGAAACACGTGTACATAATAATACCCATTCCTAAATTATTTGGGGATAAGTAAAGAAATAACCCTTTTTCAGAGATTTCAGAAACTCGGCAAACAGAAGTTATGTGATAGATAGATAGATAGATAGGAACACAACTAGATAGATAGATAGATAGATATGAACACAACTAGATAGATAGGAACACAACTAGATAGATAGATAGATAGATAGATAGATAGATAGATAGATAGGAACACAACTAGATAGATAGATAGATAGATAGATAGGAACACAGATAGATAGATAGATAGGAACACAGATAGATAGATAGATAGATAGATAGATAGGAACACAGATAGATAGATA
>OZ038491.1:22695739-22743239 GCA_964036315.1 Acanthosepion esculentum
TTATCACTCCGACGTAGTATAATAAAATGGTTAACAAGCTTGTCTCGCTAGAAAGATCAATTACGACTGAATAGTGAGTTCGATCCCACTGGGTGCCCCATACTTTCGGCCTTGTGTCACAACTAAGCTACGCTGAGTAAATCGATGCCTGCATGTATATGCAATTCTTTATGGCCAATCAAATCTGCACTTGTTAGTCGAAATGAAAAAGAATGCTCAAATAGGCTTTTTTTTTTAATAATCTCTCTCTGTCAGCGTGTACGGAGAGATAGATAGATAGATAGATAGATAGATAGATAGATAGATAGAGAGAGAGGGAGAGAGAGAGATGAAAACCTGTGCACGTGTGTCTGTTCTTTCTTTCTTTCTTTCTTTCTTTCTTTCTGAGCCCCTGCCCCTCCCGACCATCAGTCTCATAGCTTCTTCACTCGTTGCGTGCGGTGTAACAAAATTTCACAGTTTTTCACTATTTCTAATTCTACTAAGATTTTTAACACCACTTCTACCGGTAAAATAAAAAGAAATTACCTTCTTTTTTTTTTTGTAATCTTAAAACAAGGTATTTATTAATTAATTAAAAACCCAGTTAATAATGAGAATAATAAATTGGGTAAGAAGATTGGAGAGAAGGCAGAGAGAAATAAATTTGTCACATACATTGACACCGAGAGAAATTATTAATTAATTCTTTGAGAGAAATGGTGAGTGTCTCAGTTTGACAGCGTGTGTTGGACGGAAAACCAAACCTGCTGATGACTGGTCGGCGGCACCTTCCTCCTTTCCTTTCGACAACTTACTGGGTTTTTTTGGGTTTTTTTTTAATCATTCACTCTTCGTCTTTTTTACCTGGTCTCATATCACGGCGTTTGGTATAAACACATTTTTTAAATCTATTTTTTACAGAACGGCATTCCGACGTGTTCTCGATATAATAAGCATGGTTAATTAATCAATTATCTCTCAGATACATCGATCAGTTTCTCGTTTTCTCTACAGAAAAAACAAAACAAAAAAAACTTGTAGTCACAGAATTCAACAAACCAATCTTCTGAGAAAGACAAGATTTTCTACCTTAGAAATTCTGATTATTATCAACATTCTAAACATGACGATTTTTATTTTTATTAAATAAAATAAAAAAAACTAATCGCCATAATTAATTTATGATCTTTATTCATGTTATCATTGTTATCTAAATCTGCTCATTATCTATCTCAGTATGCTCATATCTATCTATCTATATAAATGTGCTCATATCTATCTATCTATCTATCTATCTATCTAAGTGTGCTCATATCTATCTATCTATCTAAGTGTGCTCATATCTATCTATCTATCTATCTATCTATCTATAATCTAAGTGTGATATCAGTTCGCTAATTCTTCCTTGCCTGTGGCGTGTGGTTTGCGATCGAACTCAGGTAAAAACCGAAATTTCAAATGTGTATTTTCAAGGCAAACAGCCCCGATTTCGTATACTTGTAATAAAAGTCTATAACACTTACTTAGTCTTTCTAAGTTCATTTCTATCTCTCTCCAATCATTGATCTTTTATGTGTGTGCGCGCGCCTATGTGTGCAGAGCATAATTGAACTTTACCAAAAAACATAATTCGAGAAAATATTCTTATTCTTATTCCTGGGTCGTATTTTGGGACAAAACAGACAATCCTTAACAAAGAGGAAGAAAAACAAACAAATAAAAAAAATAATAACAAAACATACTACACTAAGCAGTAAAAGCAGCCATTCTTGTTACATTTTTTATTATAGTTTTTAATTTTGTCGCTGAATTTAGTTTAAAGATCGACATTTTTAGTGGTCAATCGAAGATTCATTCACACTTTCGGTATCATATTTTCCAAGGCGCGTATTCTTATTTTTTTAAAACAACATTATTGTTTCAATGTCAATTATCAATCATATAAAAAAACGATCCATTTTTACTAGAAATAGATTATTTATTGGTGTTTAACGCAGAGAAAGTCAGCTTCTTACATATCACTGTGCCTCATTAAATAAAAAGGACTAAAACAAAACAAAACGTTTAAAAAAAAACATACACAAAAAGAGCTTCCTTAAATAAATATTTGTACATTGTAGATAAATAGATGAACAGAATGAGATATATAGACATGAAGAACAATGATAGATATGAACAAAATGAGATAGATAGAGATATGAAAAGAATGAGATAGATATAAATTTGTTTTGTCCGATTCATAGCTTCAGTTCAATACTCAATGAGTATTGAACTCTAGCTTTGACTTGCGTAGCTTCCTCATCATTGCTCTACGGCAGGAACTCTGTTCTGATGAATGAGAGAGAGAGAGAGAGAGGAAGAAACATTTGTGTATATTCAAATTTCAAATTCTGCTTGCTTTTCATTTCAACAATTACTCATTTATTCTGTATTAAAAAAATGAATCTTTTTCTTCCAAAGAAAGCTAGGATTTCGTCGGCATAAAAAGAAGAAAGTATTGATGAAAACAAAATTTATTTGTTTTCTTTTACCCCGAGAAATGAAATAATAACTAAAAATGTATTTTTACTGTTCAATGAAGGAATCCCTCATTGTCAAATTCTTTACCTTTTTTTTATCCTCCTTTCTTCGGAAAGTCGACAGAAAGCCAACCAGAATCAACTATTTTTTCCCTTAATTTTATAGAAATATATTAAAAACAAAACAAAACACTAGAATGCTTTTGGTTTTCTTTCTTTCTTTTTTTTTGTTATTTCTTTTGATACTTTTCATTCTGATCGATTGAAATAAAAAAAAAAACACCTTTTTTTCTTTTAAAAATACCCATGAACTTTTACCGCTACCATTTCCCAATCTCATAATAAAAAAGGGTTTTTATTTGAAAAGTAAGGTAATAAAAAGTCAAGGAATTTATATCATCACTTGTTAGGAGGGTTTCGGCTTTCTCTTCTTTCGCTTACCTTTATTGCTTATTATTTCGACCAAAGGACACTAACTAAAAACCTATCACATTTCTTGGAACAAAAAAGAAAGAAAAAAAAAGAAAAAAAAAAAAAAAGAAAAAAAGAAAAAAAGAAAAAAAAAAGCCAGACCCGTTCCCATATATATTCGTGTTTTTTTTGTATATATTTTCATTGATTTTTTAACGCTAAATAAAACAGCGAATACATCGAGTTTCGCACATCTAACGACGTACAATTCGTAGCTTTGACAAAATGAAAACATTACATTACTTACTACTTAAACGTCATTTTAAACGGCTTCCAATAATAATAATAATAAATTATTAGTAATAATAATAATAAATGTGGAATTACTAAATGGAATAATAAAAGAGTTGTGTTCATAACCAGGGCGCACTGGAAACGGTCCCAACCTTGTAAAAGTCTTTTACTAACAGGGAATGGAAGAAGTGGAGATCCGGGGAAAAACGAAATGACAAGATTCAAACAAATTCTGAAGTCGACAAGGCTGAGTGATGAAAAGAGTGACATTGTTGTTGTATATTCGGGAAAGTCTAAACTAAAAACGCACTGCCAGACAATGTCTAAAAATGACAGCAACACCTCTGGTGTAAAGATGCAGCTTAATATTAATACATTTGAAAATGTACACACCATCAATTTGTTTTGACGTACAAATCGAAGATTTTTGTTGATCGTTCCAGTTAGTATCTTATTTTTCAAACAATTATCTTTTGATTAATAATGAATTTGTTTCAATAGCAATCAATTCATTAAAGAAATTAGAAATACAATAAGTAAAAATGCGCTTGTAAAAAAAGTAGTTGTTATTTTGTTAGATAAAAAAAAAAGAAAGGGGCATTGCAACGAATGAATAAGCAATTGACACATATTCACGTAAAGAAAGGAAGGGCAAGAATTAGAAAACGGGATATTCGTGTTTATTTCTTTTTTAAAAGTAAAAAGACAAAAAAGACTTCTGCGATTTTGGCACGCTCATTTTCCTGACGGAGAGTTTGGTGCGCGCGCATGCGTGTGTGCGATTTGTGTCCGTGTGTCTGTGTGTGCGCGCGCACTGATTGCATTCATTCGGCTTTCTCAAGGCATTTATCATGGTACACCGAAGCCGCAATAACTGAGTCATTTATTTATTTATTATTTAAACGGACGGATTCCTTACATTCGCTGCCCTTTTTAGATAAAATTTATTTCCGATAAATTAAAAAAAGAAAAACTTTTTAAAATCACCTGCATTTAATTTTAAATATTTAGTAGAGAAAGTGGATGACTTAGGTGTTTAAACTGTTATTATATTCTTCTTAATTTATTCTTCCGAATCGATTAGTAATTTGAAATAATGAGGAATGAAATTATCACACAGTGAAGACGTGATTAGATGTGTGTTTAAATCATTTTAAAGGAAAATAAGATGAATAAACAATAATACAACTAACAGCTGTCAGTGAAACGGTTGACGAATTAATTACTAACTAAAAAAAGGCAAAATATCTTCAGTTACGTCCATAAAAAATAAAAATCATTATTATTAAAATTCTGCCTTTTTTTATCATATGAACAACGATCACGGACGTCATTTACGATGTGTGTAGTGATTTCAAGACTATTTCTTTTTAAGATTACAAATAATTTAAGCAACAAGAAATTCACACGAAAGACTTTTTTTGTATCACGTCCAGCGTACATAACACTGAGTAGCTAGCCAAACGTGTCTTCTTATTCAAATAACCCTAAAAAAATACGTGACTTACGCCAAAATGTCATGAAACGAGACGTGTTGTATATTGCGGTGTACTGTCACTTTCCAAAGGGTGGGGATAATGTTTGCGATTTTTGTAGGTTTTTTTATAATTTTTTTTTTTTTTTTACATTTAAGACTAAAAGTAATTTTCTCTCTCTAAGTAGGCATGTCTGCTGTTGTTGTTGCTAATATTAAAAAACAAAACAATTTTAACAAAAAACGACATGAAAAAATCCTTCCTATTACTATTCACGGTCAGCGATTGAGAATGGAAAAGGAAAATATAGTCTTCCGATTTCCGTTCTGTCCCATTGCGAATTATCGGTTTTTTGGGGTTTTTTTTCCTCATAAAGAAGTGAAATGAAGATAAAGATCTCGGAGCAATTTCAAATAAAAATAATTTTTATCTAACGAATGCTACTAGAGACAGTGATTATTATTAACAATACAAAGGATAAATTATTGAATATTTATAAAAACAATATATTAACAAACGAAAAAAAAAATCGCCTTTATATATATATATATATATATATATATATATATCATTTTTTACAATACATTCCTTTCCCGCCCCACTACTTGTCCGAAAATATATTCATTTACACTTCGATAGTGGGGAGTCAGTAGTGTATAAATGTGTCTGTGTACACAGTGTACTGTAAAGTACTACAGAGTATTTGAATTTGTTGGATATCAATCACAATTCAGGCTCTTGTCTTTAAAAACTGGTCTGTCTCTTGTTAAATCGCAGCAAAGTACGTCAAAAATGGGTTTCTATTGAAAAATGATATTATAGTACCAATCTTCAACAATTGAATAGGAAGAAAATTAATGAAACCAAATTCAATACGAATGCATCAGCTATAAAAATAAAATGACATGCAGGTACATTTTTTATACATGTTTCATTCCCGCTAAATGTGAATTTGAAAAGACGTTGTTTTATATATATATATATATATATATATATATATATATATACGTACACACACACGTATATGTGTGTGTATGTGTATGTGTTCTTTTTCAGAGAGAGTGAGAGATGTCGAGGAGAGCATAGTCTTTGCAACATGTAACTCTGATGAACCAAATCAAGTACTCACGAGTTCAAGATTTGAAATTGTGGAAAATAAAAACAAATCAATAATCAAAAGTTTTAATCTGTGAACGCCTGAGGAAATATTGATTTTTTGGGTTTTTTTAAAATTTTATTTGAGTTTGTGTTTGACTTTTTAAACTTTTAAATTCCTCTTGCTTCTTAAGTTTATTAGACTGACACAAGGCCACAATTTTAGTCTATTTAATTAAGAAGATCAATTATTTTAGTTAGTTTGTAAGAGCAGTTCGTTAATCACTGCAACAGGACGAGTGTTCAGATAGATAGATAGATAGATAGATATGAACAGACTGAGATAGGTAGATTGGAGACAAACAGGTATACAGATAGATAGATATGAACAGAAAGAGAGACTCTCTCTCTCTCTCTCTCTCTCTCACACACACACACACAGGAGGGCACATATATATGAAAATGATCGAACTCACAAAATGATGAACATACTCAAACATACATGCATATAGGTTGATACGTACAGATCGATAGATAGATTCGATAGATAAAAAGAGAGGCAGGCGGATACTAAAATGAAAAATATATATATGAAAATGAACACACGCAAGAAGATAGATAGATAGATAGATAGATAGATAGATAGATAGATAATGTTTGTGTGTGTTCCTTTTCATGTCGGCCTGCCTCTGTTCAGCTATCATAGATAGGAACACACTCATGATATATACATAGGTAGATACGTAAGTACAGACTTAGGAGATAGATAGATAGATAGATAGATATGAACAGATAGAAATCGAGAGGCACCTGGGTCGTAGATAATGTGATTGATTGGAGAAGCACTAGACAGAAATGAGAAAACGATTACTGAAGTTCACGTCTTCGTTTGCTTGCTATTCGTTTCCCTAAGTCCATGAATAAAGAGATTTTACGTACAGAATATTGAGATCAATGAATAGATTTTAAAAAGCTATCGGGTTGGCATATGTAGTGAACATTTTTATTTCATTAATTAATTAACTGGAGGCCTTTTAAAAATATCGTTCACATAAAAAAGTTTAATAATCCGTTTTGGCAAAAGAAGGTAAAAAGCAGACATTAAATGCGGCAACTTAAAACATATATATATATATATATATATATATATATATATATATATATATATATATATATACACACTACAATACATTCATCATAAACATTAAACAAAAACTTATGGTTAAAAATGTACAAACCTTTAATAAGTAGAATCGCTCACTGACAGGTAAAAATTTCCGGGGATATTCATTAAAAAAAACCCGTTGGTAAACCTGACCCCGCAATATTTATATTTCAACTTTTTTTTTTCTTTTTTTTTACTCCGGACGGGGAAAAAACTTTAAGCATCTTCGTCGGGTACACTTCAGATCCCGGTATGGGTACATTGTGCTGGAGTTAACTGCTGGGATAATATAGAGGCATACATATATACATATATAAATATATATATATATATATATATATATATATATATATATATATATATATATATATATGTGTGTGTGTGTGTGTGTGTGTGTGTGTGTGTTTTCCTTTTACTTTTCTTTCTTTTTTTTTCAAAGTTATTTTTTTGATTCACTTCAGTAGCAACCAAATTAATTTCTCTTTAAATGTTGAGAATTGAAATTCAATGGAAATTTAGGGGAATTATTATAATTGGTGAGTCTTTATTTCATTTTTAAATAAATACGAGATTTTTTTCTTCCTTTGCGTATATTTTTTTCTTTTTTTTAAATATTTTGACAAGAAGAAGAAAACGGGTGGGTTAGAAAATGTATATATATATATATATATATATATATATATATATATAAATTTATATATACATGAAATAGTAAACACAGCAATTAATAAAGGTAAGTATTCCTTCGTCGTTTCTTTCAAAGCTTGTATGATGCTATGTGAATTATTTACATACACACGTTGTGAAATATTGTAAGCTAAAAAAAGTAGATTTTTTTTCTTCCAGATTTCGTTTATCCTCCTTTTCTTCAAATGTGAAAAATTGTTGCGTCAAGCGATAATAATTGCTGTGGTTATTTTGAAGATGACGATGCAGACGTCGTTTTAATAATGTCACCCGAGTGTCGAGATGAACATTCAAGTTGGGATCCAATCGTAGATAACGGTCGGATTTTTCCGAGAAGAAAATGTCGCTGTAGTCTCGACAAAATCCTTTTAGTGAGAAGGTAACTAATTCTCTTTAAAAACAGTAGTAGCAGCAGCGACCACAATGACTACGACGATGGCAGTCACAATATAGCACACAAGAGAAAATTATCCCACACATAGGAAGATGCGGGGAAAAAAAAGGACCTCACTTAAATTTGGGGATCTTTTAGATTGGATTTTAATATATTTTAAATGATAAGATTACTATATATATATATATATATATAATATATATATATATTTAAATTTGAATGATAGCAAACATCTTAATTTTTTATTATTGTAGGAGGAAAATAACTTTTTTTACCCATAAAAAAACACTTTTTGCTCTCCCTTTAAAGGGTTGATGTTCAACTGTAAAAATACAGTAAATGTGAAAAAAAAGAAAAGAAAAAGGTACACAAATGATAACCTTTTTGTTTTTTTTATAGCTTTTTTCTTTATTATTCGTTTTGAATTGAAGATGCTGTTGTCTCTCTAAAGAAGGAACAAGGGTCATTTAAATTCATTGAAAACTTTTAATTTTTTTCTTTCTCACAAAATATCAATGAATATCTCTCTGAATTTTCGTTTCAAAATCAAAGAGGTTCCTTGTATTATTCCAGTGCCTAGTGTACGTATTTATTTATTATTTCTGTAACTTTTTTCCCTTTGCTTAAAATCCAACTAAATAGTGAACAATAATCACGCTTTTCTTTCTTTTTTTTTAATCCAACGTCGCAAGCAACAAACAAGGTAAAAAGAAAAAAAAAAAAAGAAAAAACTATTTGTTGTGTTTATTAACGAGAAGAATGTGTTGTTTCCGTTTTAGCAACACAAAACTGCAGCAGTTGAAGCGACTATGAGATTTCTACAAATAACATTATTAACAATGTTGTGAACGTTGTTGAAGAAGAGAATGTTTTTTTTTACATCCACTGCTCGACGACAATATCCCTGACTTTTTTATGGATGTAAAATCCGTCCGATGTAGAAATTGTCCGGAATATTTCTTGGCGAAATGTTTTTTTTTTCCTTTCCATCTATGTGATAAAACTTCATAAAACAGTCACATTTTTTAAAATTTTTTACTTATATCATAAATTTTGCCTCCTCTTTCTATTTTTCTTATTTTTGTCTTCTTTCCTTAAATTTTCCCCCAACTAAATTCCGATGTCTGGCTGGAGTATCCGCTGTGGAGTGCGCGTGCGTCTCTGTGTATGTGTGTATGTGCGTGTGTGTGTGTGCGTGCGTGTAAAAAGATTTTAAATGTGTAAATAACTGTCTTTACAAAACTTTGGATGTAATCATAATATTTTTATATATTTTTTAGGAGAGAAAAAAATGCACGCGCTCACACACACATACACACACACATACAGAGAAACGTGGCTTCTCTACGTTTGCTCAGTTAGTGCGTGTGTGTATGTGCGTGAATACGCCTGCACAGATGTATGTACGTATAATATATATATATATATATATATATATATATATATATATGTGTGCGTGTGTAACACCGTAAACAAGTGTGTGTTCTGCACGCGCGTGAGACCGACTACGTAGAGAAGAACGTGTGCGCGCGCACACACGAAAGATTAAAAAAGGGGGGAGAAAGAGAGAGAGAAAGAAAGAATTCCTACGGCAACTTAACGGGCTTTCGTCTCATGTTTTTTTTCTCTCTCGCTTGCCATTTTTTGTTTGTTTGTTTGATTTGGAAACCTTCTCTACTCACTCACCCTTCTTCTTCTTCTATCGGGTTTCCACTGGTAGACCAGCCTTGCCATCAAAGTAACGTTAACTAACATAGACTGCTACTTTCTTTATCATTTGCTTACCTAATGACAAGCTTTATCCCCCACGCTAACCCCAGAGATGGGATAACCCAGAGGTCGTGACCTCTCCTTCTTCAAAGCCAGGAGATAGATTTGTACTTAGTAAACACGACAGTGAATTGAATTGTCATCAGGAAAGACAGTTTATTGTCAAAAAACATTAAATTAACATTGGGTGATTTTTATGTAATACACATGAATGTATGCTAATTTTATAATATCACGAAATATGAATTTTACAAAAAATAAAATAAAAGGGAATTGTGATTGATTTTTGATAAAAAAAAAATACAGTAAAAAAATATAAAATCCTTGTGATCGTTTTTTTTAGTTTAAAATTCCAGCCAATAATAAGCGAAATACCGTTTTCTTGCTTAGCTTAATTAGTCTTTGATGGGAAAAGAAACGTGTGTGGCGAGACACTTGAGTCTTCTTCAATGTTTCCCTGTTTCTACGTTCTACTGATACTGTATATTGTTACATCCTGCGTTTAGCAATATTTAATAATACTGATAGTGATATGTATACTGACCTAATCTCTGCCTGATGTAGTTAAAAATGGATATTTAACAGTCGAAAAGAGACGGAATAATCGCGTAAAAAGACTGCCCTTGGGTAAAATACCTATTCCTTCTTTACACGCGGATTTCAAATCTATAATTTGTAATATCAGGTACCGTAAAAAAATTATATTGGAATGAAATAGTGTATGGATTCAGTGTTTAAGCCGAAAAGAAGAAAGGCGCGTAAAGTTCATAAATATACAGTAAGAAGAAGACAGCGTGCATAAATTACACATTTAAAAATTATTATTATCTTTTTTTTCTTCTTGTCAAAATCAAGGATTATTTAAGAATAAATTTCCACAGATTTGATTCATTATTTTTTGCTTTTGTTTTTTGGCTTTCTTTCTCTCTTTCTTTCTTGATCGCCTTTTCGTTTGTGTAGCCACGATTGTAAATTAGACGGCTACGTTTTCTTCATCTTATGTCGAACTAGAAAAGGGAAAAAATATATGGTGTCTCGCATTGCGGGTGTATTTTTTTTTTTTTTTTGGCCAGTTAGATCGGTCGGAGTGAGCCAAGAAGACTGAAACGTTTTAGCCTGTTACAAACGGCATGACGAGAAGAGTAACTGCTTGCCGGCCCGAGACACAGAAGACGAAGTCAAGTTGTAAGGATATAAAAGAAGAGACACTAGGCCTTGCCTGCTACCAACTACTTTCACTTTCGCAGGCACATTCCATTACGCTAATACTGGGGGAGCCAGGTTGTCGGACAAACTGGCTTCTTTCTACCGTGTACAACACACGCACGCACGCACGCACATGTACACACACATATTCTCTCGCTCGCTCTTTCTCTCTGTTTTCCTGACTTTCCCCGAGAATGTGTATAGATGCGTGTCTATATAAAAGTCTTTTCCCTTTCGCCTCTTCATCACCCTCTTCTTATGGATGTTGTCTTCAGCAGCGGTAGGAGTGTTAGTAGAATTGAAGAAGCTTGGTCCTTCTGGCCATCTATCGACCATCTAATCACATGTAAACACACACACACACACACACGCGCGCGTGCGCAATCGAGCGGTGAGTCTTGTCTGGTCTGTCGCAACTTGACCACTGTCATTTATTCTCTCTTAGTTATATTTGAAAATTTTCAGGAAAATTACAAAAAAAGAAAAAAAAAAAGAAAGAAAAGAAAGCAAGAAAGAAAGAAACAATTGTAAGAATTTTGCCGCTAAAAAAGTCATAATTTATTATTGGTTTCTCATACAGCAAAACAATGACAATTTGAAAAGGAAAGTTAAGTCAATTTCTCGTTAATGATATGGATGGATATTGGATAGGTTTTAAGTTTTTTTTTGTCTTTAGATACACTGGCAATAATAGCAGGTGAGAACATTAAAATCCCTTTTCACTCAGCCCCCCCCCACTAGAGATTATTATTATTATTATTCGCTTCGATTGGTCCTTTTTTTCAGCTATAAGATTCGTTCACACACACACACACACATTATGTTACCCCAGCCATTGTAGTTTAAATGCTTCTACGTCGATTGCAACACGACACTTGTGCTGTTATTCTTTCTGTCATTATCATTTCGTACGTAACATTGATATATTCCTGCTGTATGTTTTACCTATTTCTTTCTGTTCTTTTTTTCTTTTCTCCGGCAAACGGCTGGCAAAGAAATCGGTGTTTGCAGAACAGAAACGAAAATGAAAATAAAAAAAAAAACGCACACACTCACGGGCGAAATGTGGGTGCGAGGACATTGAGGTTTCAGACCTTCGACATTTAGATATTTTGTGAAATCCAACAGTACAGAAAAAAACCAAGGAACTCCTCAATTTCTGTGTGAATTTTAATTTGCGGTTACTTTTTCAGCCTCTTCACCCTGCTAAAATATCTAGGGGTTATTGTCGGTAATCAAGTGAAAACAACTCTCATCAAATATCTTAGGCACCATTTGCTGTGTACCCTACACACCAACTATGACCGACACACTGAACAACAGTCTCATTCCTTCCTCGATTAAACTCAATGGGTGGAGGATTAAGTGCCACCAAGTCTCCTGAATAGTCTCATTTTTATTCTTTTTCATTAATACTGTGGCCTGGAGTGTTTTATTTTTACAATGACATTCACCCAGTACGATGCCCAAGAGCCACTCAAGGTAGAGGGTTATAGAGTAAAAAGGAACCACCCCAAATAAGGCGATAAAGCCACCAAGACACAAGGGGGCCACCGGAAGTGAAAGAGAATGAGAAAACTAATGAAGGAACTGGAAACCCAATCCAAAACAAGAAACAAGGGATAAAAACGAAACCTCTAGTAATCTTGTTCAAAAGACCGAGGGTGGAGGTGAACCGGACGGTAGGCAAACCTTTCTACCCCACCCCTATTCTCGACTCTTCTTTCCAGTTTCTCCAATTTTATTTATAAGCTTTTCAGGACTGATCCTAATGCTCACATAATGACTGGTATGACTGCCACCTTCATGTTCCATTTTCTCAACTACTTGGCACAATTGAGATTATTATTTTTTATTTTATAATATTATCTACTCGTTTTGTATTTTTAAAGCTTCTTGTCTTTCATTAGAGATCAAGTGGCAACAAGTCTTTGACAATTTATTACTTTCCGATCAAAAACGCAAAACAGTCGAATAAACAAAATCAAACAACAACGAAGATCACTTTTTCTTTTCTAAAGTCGTAGACATTTTCATTCGTGAGCGGGTATTTCATCTGTCACCGATTATTCCGCAGAAAAAAATAAAAAAAATAAACAAACTTTCTATTGCATGATTTGGAGTCAGGGATGGAGGGTAAAACCATTTTTTTTTCTTTCTGGAAACACTTCAGAATAAGGAGCCAGAACGAATCTTCCCGTTAAAAATTGGTAAAGAAACATTTTTTTCCTCTTCTTACCGAAGTATTAAAAAAAAAGGCAAAGATCTTGAGCTCAGATCTTTTTTAGACTTCTGTTTCTTCGTCTAAAAACTCAAGTCAAATCATGTTTCTACGCTTGGGCTTGACACATGTTTGTAAAATCGCCTTGACAAACACAAAACAGTTTATGAAGCCGATTTTACAAGTAGTTTTAATTTCAATAAATTACATATGGAATATTTTTTGTCACTGGCCATCTCTTCTCTAGAAAGTTACTGGGCGTTTTGTAACCTAGAATTAATTTCGTATTAAGTTTCAAAGCAAAATGATCGCTTCACTAAGGCAGGGTGTAACAGTGTAATTTAATATTTAAGTACAGTTTTTTATATAAAATAATAAGAATGAATCGAACCGTACTTTTCACGGCCATCAGTCTAATATTCTAACCGCGTGACTGATTATTATCAATGAATGCAAATTTAAGAATTGTGAGGGTCTGTATACCAAAACTGGGAACTCTTTGAGTAATAGACAGAACAGAGAAGAGCCTTCTCTGTGTATTGTGTGATAAACATCCTCACCTACCCTATACTTGGGGTGGAAATCCAAATTTTGCAGCTGCCGCCCGGCAGCAGCGGTAAGTCCTTATTTGTACACGGATCGCAGATTTGAAAATGAAAAAAAAAAAAAAATGATAATAATGTTTGCTTAGGTCATGTAACTACCTGTTTTTTCACCTCAGACCTCAAACCTACCGCAGGTTTCAATGTAATACTCGAAATCCTGATAGATTATTAGATTTTCCAAAGAGATTATTCAAAATAAAAGCTTAGTAGATTTTAGGATTTATTACCGGGTCGGTGATGTTTATTATTACATATTCTATTAAAAGATGAAAAATGTAACTTTAAAAAAAATATATGGAGTTCTGATTTCTTTTAAACTTTCTTTTCAAATTCCTCCTTTTTATGTGAATTTGAAAATGATTAATTATTACGGATCACAACTCCCTTTAAAAAGAGAATTAAATGGACACCCCCACCCTAGTTATCAGGTATCAATTTTTTACTTAGCCGGGAGAATTAAAGCGCTGGTTCTTGAATTTGGTGGTCTAGTAATTTTGAGTTCAGTCCCTGGGCCGGGTATTACAGAGACTAAGTGTAGAAACAAGAATGAACAATAACAGAGAAGAACTAAAAAGAATACGGCCGTATATCCCGAAAAAGCGAAACGTAAACAGTCTTCTTCCGTAGATTAAAAAAAAAAAAAAAGGGTTCAGTTAAAAATTCCCGGTAGGTTTACTCGGATTGACAGACACTTGAAGAAGGTCGGAGAGTATACTGGCCAAAAGTTAAACCGTTGCGACAATAACAACAAAAATGAGGATATTAGGGACTAAATGTAAAAATAATGTAGATAATCCAAAATTATAGTTTTCATTTTTACGTAGCACCGAAGAAATGGGAGGCAAGATGGAAGCGGGGAAGATTATGTTTCAAGAATATCCCAAGTAGGGAAGGTTTGTCAGTTTTTAAAAATCTGTATAAAAATTTTTTTTTTTTTTATCCGAGTCTGAACATCGTCAACTCATTGTGAAGAGAAGAATGAGAGCAAGTACAATTTCCCAAAAAATGTTTTTAAGCGATAAAGGAAGACTCTCTTGAAATAGAAGGGCCAGATAAAAAAAAAAAAAAAAGTTAAAAGTATTAAATCCCTTTTTGATGTCAGGTGTTTGTAGTCTGACTTGTAAAAGCCGCAAAAAGACGATCTATATTTTCACAATTTTATTTCAAGTCGTTTACTAGAAACATCCATTTCGCAATATGACCGATTATTGTTTATCTCTAGAGGCATATTAAAAGGATTATGCTATATGGCGGCACCCATCTCCTCTCCTATATTTTTGAAACGCATTTTTATTTAATCACCAACAACAGCTGTGTGCGTATAAAATAAATGCTCGGATTTTTTCTGTAAATTCATCCCAAAATAAAAATAATCTATATTTACTAAAATTCTCCAAAAGAGAGGCCCTTCCATAGCACCCTAGATGGGTTGACGTTTGCCACTGACCCCAAATGTGGACGATTCGGGTGCGCTATTTCTAAGCGTGCGGTCTACGTTCGCGCTGACCCCGATAAACACACCAAAAACATTTCTTTTAAGTTGTAAAAAAATTCCTTCTCAGTACCAGAATATCATCCGTACTTAAGAAATGTGAATAACTCTCTGAGTTTTGGTAATTTTTCATTCTGAGTGTTGCTGCGAGGGAAGCTGAACAAATTTTGATTGAAAAGAGCGCCAAAATTAAAAACAAAAACAAAAAAAAACTTTACAAACAAAAATTTATAATTTCTTGTGGTGAATTAATATTTGCGATAACTTTACATTATTTCAGTTAAATTAGCAGAAAAGATCACAATGTTCAATCTTAGTTGTTTTTAATTTCACTTTTTAGAAAAAAAGTGTTTTATTTTTTCTTCAAGTTTTGTTGCATTCTTAAGAAAGGGTTTCTCTTTTTAAGATATCAAGAAGTCAAACAGGCTCGAGTTTTGTGATCTGATCCCTGTGCTGGGCTGGATTTATTCTTTAGGTTAATAAAGAAAGATCATAAAATAGACCAGGCCCTGCGTTTAATTTCATGTGTTCTTTAATTATTTTAGACATCTTCCGATTTACTGTATATAACACGCTGCATGACACATTTTACAAGCATACGAATATATCGATTTGATGAAAAATTCTTACCTCACTCTTCTTGTAGTTTGGTTGTTAACTACATTTCTTCCTGCCCTAGCAACTCTCCTACCCTCAAGAATTGGTCGTTAAATTTAAATATAACGATTATTGAATTTTGATGGATATTTATTTTATTTTGTTACTGATTAAAAAATTTAAAGAGTGAAATAAAAAAAAAAAATGAAAGGAAGAAGACCTACAGGTCAGGAAGGAAGACAAAGTTCGAACCAATGTTTTGAATTTTAAAATCTATTTACCGAAGACAGGGATGTGTCCGGGTCCGGGACTACTAAAAAGGCGTGCGAATCTAAACATCGGACAGCGGCGTTTTCTGCGACTGTGTCCGTGTGTGGGAGTGTTGGGGTCCACGCAACTGTCCGGCACAACATCCGCGTGCGTGTGTGTTCCTTTTCTTCTACTGCTGACCCCCATCTCACACACATTTTGGCTACAATAAAAGATTGAAAAAATGAATAATAATAAATAAATAACACTATTTTATTCAATTTGGTTTAACATGACATTCGTGGCTAAATCAGTAGATTGTGTCGCGCCGGTATATCACACACACACACACACACACACACACACACACACACACACACACACACACACACACACACACATATGAGAAGCTATTATTAATTAAGAACAGTTACACAGAAGCACAGTTTTGTCTTGATCTGCTAATTACATTATCTATCTATCTATCTAATCTGCACATACAAAAGATATTAATAGATTTTTAATTTCAACTTAGTCCGGCATAGGACCACAGTGATGCGGTATTCAGCATAGGCCACACCCATCATAGATGCTTATGATTGTGTGGGACCAATTTATCTTTCATTACTCTACGGTTGGAGCTGATATTTCTTTCTGTTTTTGGGCTGACATAGCGTGTGTCCGTTTTACTTTTTATTTTCAATGTGTCACTTTAATTATTATTATTATTATTATTATTAAACACATAACGACGTCGCCGTGGTGAAATTGTTAGCTAATTTTATAGACCAGTACATTTGCAGTGAGTTCGATTCTCACTAAGTGCCCCCTATTTGTGGCCTTGTGTTAAAGCTTTAAAGAAACACAGTCCCTTCTTCAGTCAAAAACAGCGGTTAGTAAGTTTTATAATCATTACTGATCTAGTGGGGTGGAGGGGGGCATATTAAATGGTACAAACTTATCTGAGGCAGATATTGGTAGGCTTTTGTTGACTCGGCGCAATTGTTATTTGATTACCAAGCGCATCTCACAGACCAATGATTTATTTGCTAGTGAAGTCACATTTTTCGCCTTGTACCAGACCTGGCTGATGGTAATAAATACCAAGGTTCAGTATTCATGTGTGCGAGTTCAATCTTTACTTTTGTTTAGTTTACTTTAGTAAATAACTGTATGTATGTATGTGTGTGTGTGTGTGTGTGTGAGAGAGAGAGAATTTCTGTTATTTTTTATCATTTTTAAAACATTGGATCACTCTCTCTTAATTCTTGTCATTTCTCCTCCCTCTCTCTCTGTTTTCCCCCAAAGTACCTCGAAGTGTGCCACCTTTGAATTTGATTATTTATTTTAAAGATCGACTCTTGTGAGAATAAAAGACGTGCATTTTATTAAAATAAATAAATAAAGACTGAATTTTTCGAATTTCGAATTTTTTTCTTAAAAACATTTTTTATTAGTTTTTAAACAAGGTGTTTTTTTTTGTTTTTTTTAATATTTGGGTGAAGGTACACCATCATTATTATCATCACTATCATCGTGCCACGTGATAAAAGAAACTTACAACTCGAAAATCCTAAGATAACTGCATCCTATCAATTTGACATTTTCAAATTAATTTTTTTTATTTATTTAAAAATAAAATAGAATTATTTTTACTCTTTGTTTAAAGTCTAACTGTTTTCGGGCATTTTCATCTGAGTAAAAAAAAAACACACACACACGTACGCACACAAACACACACACACACACACCATCCGACCATCGCTACATACATGATATTCTATTTTGTCTCCCTATCTGTCCTCATTTGAATGAACTGAAAGAAGGAAACAAAGAAAAGGGAGGAATGTGAATGAAAAAGGCATACGTTAAAAAAGGAAAGGGGGGGGTACAAAAACTAGGGTCTGCCTCGTAGTCGAGATAGTTGCATGTCCTACTCAACACGGCGATAGTGAAGTAGGTTTCGGAATCTCTTCGAAAATTGATTTACAAAGTAGCGCGGATACAGGTCCTTCTCGATTGGTGCTATACAATCTTTCTACCAAGCATTCTCCTTCATTTGTTCTTGTGTCGGATTCATTTGTTATAGACTTATGGGTAGAAACATCATACGAGCTAAAAATGGACAACTGAGTTCAAAGTTGGTTTGAAAATGGTTAACAACGTGGAAGATCAAATCGGCGAACGGAGTTCAAATTTTAGATGCGGTTGTTTTTAACCCGTTTCGATAGTCAGGGATTTTACTACTGGGATCATGTGGTGCAGTACAACCTGTCATATGTTATTTAGAGAGGAGTGAGGCGACGTCAGATTAAAAATAAAATCCTTTGCTCTAAGAAAAAGAAATGGTTCTGGTCCAGGGGATTATTTGATCACACACAGGTATTTATTTACTAAGTGTAGCTTAGATGTGGCACAAGGCTCTCTCTCTCTCTCTCTCTCATACACACACACACACACACACACACACACACACCTATATGAATAAAGAATAAAGATAAAAGGAAACCTTACCTTTCTTTATTCCTATTGTCCTTTTTAGTTATAAAAGAGATGACAATTCATTCAATATTCATTGTATATTTTTTTATTTACTTGACATATGTGGGTGCAGAGTGAGTAAAGTTTTTTTTTTTAAATAATGGAACAATTTTCGGCTGTTCCTTTAGCGTTCGTCCTTTGCTTGCGATTGAATTGTTTTCTTTTTTTTAATCCTGACATTGATACTGAAGTAGTTTTTTTTTATTTACTATCTCAGTCTGTTCATATCTATCTATCTATCTATCTATCTATCTATCTATCTATCTATCTATCTATCTATCTATCTATCTATCTCTGTTCATTTTCTGGTTGGATTTTCTGCACATATATATATATTTATTAACTTTTTAAAGCATTTAAAATGCTCACTCACTGCATGCAAATCGACACAGGCACAAATGAGTATGCATACGCACAACTGTGATTATAACAAACAGGACCTATGAGAAGGGGGTCCAGCCGGTACTTTGTTCTAGGGCCCAAAAACTGAGAAGGACCCCACAGCAACCATACAAAACCCATACCCCCCTCAAGAACAAGCACTTTCTACTTCCGCCAGCTCGAAAAACACTTAAATTCACATACTCAAACATTACTATACTTATCACACCATACTTACTTCTTTTGATTAGTATTTTACTAATAACTATTATAGGCCTAGTTGTATAAACATATGATAATAATACCAAGAGTATCTACCAACAGCCCCCACCCCGGGTAGGGTGCGGGTAGATGCATGGATGCGTCAATTAGCGTTATGATGGAACGAGCGCATATCAGAATGTTCACGTCATGCACTTGTATGTATTATTCTTTTCTTTCACAAGGACTTTATATATTGTCATTGTTAGAAAGTAACATCTTATTATGAACGATTAAAAAGCATTTCTCTATGACAAAACCTAAAAGGTGATCGGTGAAGCCATTTTTAGCTGATTTATGTCGCTGCATTAATTGAATGTTTGTTACATTCTGTTATTATCTGATAACGGACATAAAGCATTTATGAGAGTTTAGATATAGATTTACTGGATATCAAATCTTCAGTTTTAAGAAAAATCTTTGCCTGACTTGGGTCCCCCAAAGGAGTTTTGTACCACCTTGCAAAATTTCTATTGGAGGCCCTGATAGCAACACAAGGAAATCAAAGAAATGTGTCGGAACCAAAACTGATACAATTATTAAAACACCTCATCTAAAAAACAAACAAAAACAAAACAATAAGACAAGAAGCACGGGACAAAATTGGGTGAATTTTAGATGACAACATATTTGTCTATATTTCTGAGATGAGGTATTATATACACTATTTACATTATTCGGACTATTTTCCTCATTTTTGTTGCCATGTTTATCATAACGTTTCGGCTGTTGTACGCTTCGGTCTTCTTCAGATGGTTGGAATGTCGAACTGAACCCTTTATTTTGCTCACTGGAGTAGACTGTTCTAGTTCCACGTGCCATGTTTAATGGATGTCAGTTATCTCCTGTTAATTCCCCTCTGAAAGTTCTTCACTGCCTTAACCGGGTATTGAACTCACACTCTTTGGGTCCTGTCACTGGATCTAACTAACGCCTTTATCCACCGTGCAATGTGTCCCCAATAGTCCGAATAATGTAAATAGAGAACATATTTATGTAATTTATACCTTTACACCCAATTTTGTGCCGTGCTACACTATGCTTTATTAATTAATTGATTATTTTTTACGGCTTACCAACCCTTTGCAGGTTTCTTAAAGCCAGAAAATAATTTTAGATTGCAAGAATTTTTTTTTAGATACAAATCTTACTAATTAACCCAGAGTAGGTGGGGAGAGAGATGGATTGATGCCTTTCTCGAACTTATTTGCATCTATCGAACCCAACTGAAATTGGAATTCGTCTGTCTGATTAACAATTCTGAGCCATTATCCATTATACCACCCACACATCCAAGCTTGCAGCATTTGATATTCGTAAGTGGTCACTCATCTAGGTACTAACCAGGCTCGACGCTGCTTAAATTCGGTGATCGTACGGGAACCTATGTTTCAACGCTATATGGCCATTAGTCCAGATTTTTATAATATATTTACATATGGACAAAGATGACAAACTCGTAAAAATTAATGACAATGCTTCAGCTAAAAACCTAACACTATTATATATCTATTACTACTAGATGGAAATTAGCAAATAAAAAGAAATACGAACAAAAACTGAATAATAATGATAATAGTTACATGAAGAAATTCAAATGATTAATTGTTTAATATTTAATTAATGTAAAACAAATAATTAATTTTTGTTGCATATTTATTTTGGCTCTCCAAAAAGAGGAAGATTAAAGGAAAATGGAAACAAAAAGCAGACTTTTATTTAAAACCAGTAAGAGACAGCTGATATTTCTGGCCAGAAAGAGGAAAGAAGGCTTGGCTAAATTAACACTCACAGGATGTATTTATTTTGGCTCTCCAAAAAGAGGAAGATTAAAGGAAAACGGAGATAGAAATCAGACTTATGTGTAGAGGACCGTGTGGGTTTACGTGTTGTTGAATTAGAAACACGTGCTGTTTATTTCTGCTAGAGGAAGGTCCAACTACAAGAACATGCCGGACTCAAGTTGAGTCCAACCGAAGAGGTAAAGAAAACAAACAAGACCGATATACCAACAAATATATGTATTAAAAAACAAATTTACAAGTGACAAAGACATCAACATTTGTGTTTGTGTGTGAACGTAAAGAGTTTGTATGTTGGTGAAAGTTCGTACGTACGTGTATGTGTGTTTCATGGCGTTTTCCCACAAGTAGGCAAAAACGCAGATCTATGCGGGAGATCACATTTTTAAATGAGTCCGCTGAAATGTAAAGTGAAAAAGAGAACGAGGCAATACATTGCCCAGTATTTATAATGTAGGGAGAGCGTGCCCTAGTGACAATTAGGAAGTTAAGGAGGAGCTAACTCCGACATATATCTATAATTAGTAGAGCAACCGATTTTTATACTTAAAAGCGCTACATATTAAATTTTTATGTTTTTATATGTGTATTGAATGACGTGAACAGGCGGAAACGTGTTATTTGAAAATAAAGAAACAGGCAAAGAATAAATCGTAAATCTTTGATAATGGCTAAGGATCATCGAAAGTAGTCAGACGTTAGATAATTTATATTTTAATAAGGACTGGAAAATAAAAAATCCGAAAGGAAGATAAAATAAAAAGCAACCATGTATAAATGAAAAATTGTTTCCGAAGTACACCCAATATATATCTTTGCGCCTGGACTACATGGATGTTGTTTACATGAAAAGATTTATTCGTCCTTTGACTAGGCTTTTCAGGGTCGATGTCCAGGCACTTGTTATGTTGTTCTTTGTTCGGAGAGTGGGATTGGCCCAAACCGACGTCCACCTCCACTTTAAGCATTCCATGCACAGGCACGACAAAAATTCAAGAATTAAACACGCGGTTACTACCAGACAGACACAAAAATACCCACTAGAATTCAGAAACTAGAATCACACGCACGCTAACACGACAAGACAAAGTCACGTGAGATCTGCCTGACCAATGAAAAACAAACAACGCAGAACTCAAAATATCGGAGCTTTCTCTTTTACTGACTTCCAAACATTTCTGATGACGCTTACATAAAAGCGAAACATGACAAATTTATAAAATTTCCTATTTGTTTTTTATTATATAATTCTGTCTTATAATTGTGTCTTAACAGTAATTGTTACATTTGCATATACTAAATGCAACAGCTATTATGGGACAGACGTTGTATTTATTAGTTATTTTATGCATTCGACTGAAGTAAGTTATCGCGCCATCTTGAAATTAGTTAAATATCAAAACGCAAACTCATTCATGGGAGTGTGTGTTTGTAGAAGGGGTAAACATGTCATTTGCCAACTCCTCGATCAGAAGGTTATTTGCATTTATATTAATATTCAATGACGAATAACGATGCAGTAAAATTGTTTTAAATAATCCACAACATTATGTTCGCATCTAAAAATGACTGTATCATTATTTTCTCATATTCGTAAGAAAGTTGCTAATACAACATATTCTAAATATATTTTTATTTTACTCTTCTCAAGTAGCAATGAGTACCCATCATGATAGGCAAGCAAAAATAGTAATAACTCAGCTGTCGATAGCTCTTTGTCTCGCAAGACTATTGCGTTTTCATTGGGTGGCAAACTAAATAAAGCTTAGTAAGGGTTCGAGGAGTCTGTTAGAGAGCGATAGTTAACGAGCTGGAATTTTAAAACTGCCATGCCCCTTCAGGACGTAGATGATCAATGGTTCACAAGAGACACACCTCGATTTATTAACTGCTAATTACCAAGGTTTCTCAAGAATGAAAGTTGAGTGGCTCCCCGTTATCTTTTCCATTTACAGTAGACCTACGAGTCTAGCTTCGAGAACCCAGTTTACCCTACTATTTAACCCATAGTTTGGGGAGACGTGGTGGATTCGTGCCTTTACCTAAATACACTGGTGTAAATAGTTAAATCTTTACTGGGTACTATTCGATAATATGCTAAACTAACCGGGACACTTAATGAAGAAGGAAAGTCTGGAGAATCTGATACTCACAGGTCGAATAGAGGGAGATACAAGGGAATACGTGACATACCTGGCGGACTTAAGCAAGTGGATGACAGAACGTGGTCTGAGAGAGGAAGCAGAGGGAAGGAACTTGTTGAGAACTGCAAGGGATAGAGGCAGGTGGAGAGCCATGATCGCCCACGTCCTGAGAGGACATGGCACATAAAAAGAAAAGAAGTTAAATATTACGCTTTTCTTCTCCAAAGTTTATTTCCCGTGCACATTTGAAAACTATCAATGACTACATTATTATTATTATTATTATTATTATTATTATTATTATTATTATTATTATTTGATATCCTCTCAGACACTTAGATGTTTCGCCCGGTTGACGGTGATCATATCTCAACTCCTAAGTGCAGCTTAGAGACACATCATAAGCCATTCCAAGCATCATTGCCACTGTGCTCTCCCAATAATGTCAAGTATCCCCAAGGTGTCTCGCGGAGTAGAAAGATTCCCGTAAATAGTCCCGAGTGCGCTAACTCCAAAAAGGAAAACTTGAGCTGCCGCTTCGTACATTTTCCCCGATTTTTTCCCTGTCAAGTCTCGATACTTCTCTATTGTTTGCTTGTCCCTCCTTATCCCAAGATACCGCAAAATCAGCATCTCTTCACGGCTGTTCTTATCCACAATTCTGATACCAGGGCGATTTCTCTCCAACTGTTTGTCAATTAAGATAGTCGTAGTTCACATGAGCTTCACTTGCTTACAGTGGTGAATGCTAGAACCATATCTATGCGAACTCAAGATCAGTGAATATTTCTCGATATATTCTGAGTTCTACAATGGCATGCCATTATTATTATTATCGTGTTCATTAATTTTATTTTCATTTATACATATATTTGTCCCAAATTTAATTCATGCGAGGACCTAAAGGCTATCAATGATTCTAAAATCTTATATATATATATATATATATATATATATATATATATATATATATATATATATATGCACACAACCAGATCTCACTGAATTATTAATGAGATTTACATTTGTTGCCGACTGGTTAGAATGTTCGCTTTCTGACCATGAGATCTGAGTTTGAATCTCACTATGGTCGATTCAGTGACATCCTGATGTTAATCTGGAGGAGGCGATCCCAGCGTGTGGCTCTTTTGGAAAGTGACCGAAAACCATACCACGGGTTGACCCAAGCCTTGTGAGTGAAACTAGATAGACGAAACCCTTGTGGCTGTACTTTATATTTCAGATATTATATTCTCACAAACTGGGAGCGTAATTTTAAACTAGTTCTCAAAGCTTCTGAAATTACTTCCAGAATTTGGGGTGAAATGTAATAAAATCTAATCATGCCGTAAAAAAACAAAAAACCCCAAAAAACCCAAGCAAACAAAATAAAAAAGTAAATAAACTGGTTTAAACGTTTTAAAGGTGATGACTTGTTTTTCAAAATAAACCCCAGAAATGAACGACCATCAACAGTTGTCAATTATGGAAGCTATAAACACAAGGTAGATAAGAACGTGTTCATCATCTCTCGATGACTTTCAAAAGAGTTCAAACTATCGAATTATGCCATATATAGAGAATTGTATAATGAAATGGACAAAGTCCGACAATTATTTTAAGACATTTTTTAGTTTATACATTTTTTATAGATACAAATAAGTATTTATTAACTAATTAATTAAATTTAAGTAAATTCATATCTGTTCGATGAGTATCCAAATGTAAATAAATGACGTCACGCAATATGAAATTATTATTATTATTATAAATTATTATTTATTATAAACAGAGCATTTACTTAAATATTTGTATCTATAAAAAAAAAGAATGTATAAACATAAAAATGTCTTAAAAATAATTGTCGGACATTATATATACATACTAATGTTCCCTCAATACATGGCACAAGAGCCACTCAATGCAGAGGGTTACTGTTTGGTGTTCTATGAGCTTACGAAAAGGCAAGAAGTGAAGTTCATGGGATGATGCAGGAAAGGTAACGGTTACGGGTTAACCGTAGACTTTAAGAGGTCAAGATTGTCGTGATTGCGAAAACATCCTCTGCGAGGTATCAGTTCCACAAATTAGTAGTTATTGGGAAGAAGCTGTTTGAGTGGTGCTATTGGAATACAAAGGCAATGAGGGGTTGTGGATGTGGCATGGCGGGTCCCAGTTGTGAAGGGCAGGGGTTGCTGGGAGCAAAGAATGTAACTCGTTGTTAGAATGTTTTGTCTGTGGGAAAGGGGTTATAGGGTGGAAAATAATTTATCACACACAAGGCCTATATATATATATATATATATATATATATATATATATATATAAAGATTTATCAAGCGTAACTTAGATGTGGCACAAGGCCAAAAGTAGGAAACACCCAGTGAGGATCGAAATCATTACTCAGTCGTAATTGTTTTAGCGAGACAAGCTTGCTAATCATTACACCGCCTCGTGGTGCCCATATATATATATATATATATATATATATATATGTGTGTGTGTGTGTGTGTGTGTGTGTGTATGTAATATTGTACTGAGAGAGAGAGAGAGAAATGGCCAGACAAAGATTGAGATATATAGAGAGACGGCCAGATTTGGACAGAAATAGATGATTAGACGAAGATAAAGCGTATGTTCAGACAAAAGAGGCTCAGACTAAGATTTAGACACCGAGAAAGATATATATATATATATATATATATAGAGAGAGAGAGAGAGAGAGAGACGAATAGACTAACAAAGAGCTGGACAGGCTAAAACAAAGAGAGAAATATAGATAAATAGAAAGAATGATAAAAATATTGAGATAAAGATTGATACATTAAGACAGAGATGAGTTAATTTAGACATATAGATAGAAAAATAGATGCAATATTTTTAATCCTAAATTAAAAATTTACTTAATTTCTGTCTCTAGTGTTTCAGTTTGTATAGTATACCAATTCCGTTCTCACGATGCTTCCCTACCCATCTTCGTTTCGACACCATCCCGATTGTTCGCCATTTTGATGAGTTCTAAATTCGATATTCCACAGTTAACAAATATTCAATGTTATATCCACCGACACTAAAGCAAAACGGACAGTGGGTCAGTGAACGAAAGAAATGACTTTGTGCGCGTGTGTGTTTAAACACATTGAAACGTTGACACATTTTCACGCGCATATATATATATATATATATATATATATATATATATGAAGAAATATAGTCTTAAAGTGTGCTATATTTATGGGATAAAGTGCTCAATATCAGAGATAGAGCGTGTGTAAATATAAAAGTGAACATAGAAGTCAGCACTTAGAAGCGACAGTCTGTTTCATGCTAGATGCAATCGTCAGGCGACTAGTGCTGTTATTTTTCTCGGCTATTTATATAAGGGTCAGTGGTGCATTATGGGTAGTCTATTTTGGCGGTTACTTTTACTGGAATTCGCTTATTTGTTTATTTATTTATGTCAAATTATTTTGCTTGTTTTTTGTTTGTTTTTTTATTTTTATTTTTTATCTTATATATTTATTTTTTTATTTTGATCGGTGTTTTTTGTTAACGTAGTAAAAATTTGTTTATGTAGCTTATTGTTGGTAGTCTATAATGGCCGTCATATATATATATATATATATATATATGTGTGTGTGTGTGTGTGTGTGTGTGTGTGCGTGTGTGTGTGCGTGTGTGTGTGTGTGTAAAAGCGTAGATACATTTAACACTTTTCACGCTGCTGATTGGCTTCCATCAAGGTTGATAATAGTTGTATCAACATTTTACTTTAATTACATTTTAGGCACCAGGGTAGTTATGGAGAAGTGGATTATTCATCCACTATTTTTTTTAATTTTATTTAAAGTATATCATCCCACGCAAGGCGGGAGTGCCACTAGCGTGCAAGGGGTTACAGAGAATGAGAGCAAGAGTAAAGCGGCGTGTTTCAGGAAAGGATATAGAGAAGGATGGAGATCAAGATCAAGGCATCAGAAGATGTCGATTGACATTACATTTCTGAGATAACTATGAGGTATGTCATTTCTGAGACATTTTAAAACATGGCGGATGACCGTAATACTTCTTGCATAACTTACAACGACATGCTGACATATAGACGCACCTTAAGCGTCGTATGTATTTTATAAAATTTGATGTAATATAACAGCTATTAAGTATACATTAATAAATATACCTATCATTCAGTCATATTATATATATATATATATATATATATATATGTATATATATATATATATATATATATATATATATACATACATACATACATACATACATACATACATACATACATATATATACGTACGTTATTTTTATAGATACAAATATTTAAGTAAATGCTCTGTTTATAAACAGTGTTAACAACATTTACCGCCCTGAATGTCCAAGAAGCTGATAGAAAATATGTGTCCTCCAACATATAAATGGTATAACATGTCAGGCTATATGGCAGTTCCGTGTAGGATACAGGTTCGATTCCTGTCGAAGGACACACATTTTCTATGAGATTTCTCAGATGTTCAACCCGGTAAATGTTGTTAATACTGTTTATTATAAATAGAGCATTTAAAAATATTTGCATCTATAAAAATAACGTATAAACAAAAAATATATTAAAATAATTGTCGGACTTAGTCCGTTTTCATTGTGTGTGTGTGTGTGTGTGTGTGTGCGTTAGAACATAGTAATATTGTTAACATATATATAGAGACGTGCGGTCATGAGAATCAAACAGCGTAAATGACTGTTAGTTTCAGGGCGAGATCGCATTGATGCGTGAAACTGACGATCACCATTCAGCGTTGATCCCGATGCCCACACACACACACACACACTCTCTCTCTCTCTCTCTCTCTCTCTCTCTCTCTCTCTCTCTCTCTCTCTCTCTCTCTCTCACCATTGTCTTTATTATATATATATATATGCACAGTGAATATACAAATAGTACACCCACCTACCTATATTGCTTATAATGTTAATTTTTATCCCTGGGTACTTAATTTATGCGGCCTTGTGCCATATACAAGCATTGTTCAATGTCGATTAGAGAGAGAAACCTTATTGGATTGAGGGAATAATATTTATTACACTTCAGACATTAAACTCAGTCTTCAATTTAGAAGGCAATTCCTAACGCAATTATAGAAGCAAATTATTGAAGAAATAACGATTTTAAAATTAATATTATCAATCTACTATTTTTTCTTATTCATAAGATGATGAATTTTGGAGCACGATACGTTTCATCGAACTCTGATGAATTCGTTTTTTTTTGTTTTTGTTTTTTTTTTTAATTTATACGCACGATTTTGTTTGATTTTATTTTGCTTGCAACAATTTTTCATAAGTAGAAACATTTACAGTAGCCGGGAAAAAAAATGAAAATAGCTACAGACAACATGAATCTGTGGATTTTAGTGTAGAGCTGAGAGGAGGAGGAGGAGAATGAGGTGCAGAAGAAGAAGACGACGAAGGCCTAATTTGAAAGTAGTCGCGTTCTTTGAATGCTGGGTAATCGTTTGCGCCTGCGCCATGTAATTTAGTTAGAGAATTTATCATCGGCTTTTCTTCATCTTTTTTTTTCCTTCATTGTCTGTATGTCGGCGGCATGCCTTTGGAGAAAGAACAATTCGCCACTAAAGATGCAATTCTTTGGACTGGGACTTGAATGGCTGACAGGATTGGTACTTTGATTTTAGGATTCGAATGTAGAAATTGAATGGTGAAAGAAAGTATGGAGACTTAAACCAAATTCTTCGTTCATAATTATTATATATATATATATATATTAGTATTAAATTGTAAGAGTTTTTAGGTGCCAAAATTGCTGCTTCTTTTCCCGTAGTTTACTGAGTGGAAGGCATTTTTTGTCATAAAGTGCTCGATATCAAAATGTAAAGACAGAGCGTTAGTAGACTTAATGTGGAGAAACTTATCACTTAACCGAGTAGTGTTGGTTCAGTTGAACATTAAACTAAGGCGAAAACAATCGTCCGGATTTCAAGCTCAAAGTCCAAAGAAAAAAAAGAGGTCCAAAACGAGTAAAGGCAACTACGTAAAGTGCTCAATACACGAAGTAGAGCAAAACCTAAGATAATCCTAAGGAGCCAGGCAAACCTACCTAGGTTTCACCTAAATGGATCGCCAGGGCGTTAGGATTATCTTATATATATATATATATATATATATATATATATATATATATTATAAATTAATAGATTTAAAATATGGTTTTACCGCTACACAGTGATAACCATGTTTCAGAAATGGAAGCTAAAGCCCCTGAATTTAACTTTGTTATTAAACCAAAGACATTAGTTCCATTTCCTCATCAAGCGAATTTTGGAGTAACTTACTTTTTAAAATTTACGGTTGTTAACGGCACTGGAAATATGAGTTAAAGGAAAGTGCTAAAATCAACTTGTTCAATACAAAGGGTATCAAAGAAGAAGAAAAAGGAGAAATAAAGAAACACACACCTAAATGGAGAGTGGTACGGATCGATGAATCAGAGAGCCGTGTTCGAATTTTAGTCATACCCATTACATTCATTTCCATGCTAATACCCTTGGGAAAAGTATGAATCCTCTTCTTCTCCTTCAGCTATGGGTAAATAGCAGGGCAGACCGGGTTCTATAGACTTGGAAGGCAACTGGTCTACCGCAGAAAGAAATGGCAACCTACTGCGGGAAAAAATCTGCCTCGTCAGTCATGTATCGAAAGATACATGATCGCCGAAGCGTGTATCACGCATGGCACATAACTGACTGACCTAGACAAAAATCTCCAGTGCTTAATGTCTACAGAATCAAGAAACACAAAATGGGAAACTAAACGAAGACAGAATCGTAGTAATAATAATAACAACGACTGTTAATCAGATGAAGGTTATGAGTAGCGTGAAACTCGGAGTTACGGTTTTAAATCGGAGTCCTTAGACGCAGTCTTGATTGTTGAATGCTCTTAAACACATAAATCGAAAAACATTCAATGCAAATTTCAGCTAATTTCGTTTTAGGCTCTGTCGATGGTGCAAAATAAATGTTTTGTGTTGCATTAGTGCGATCGAGATTTTAGCCTCGATTCTTCTATTTAGACCTTAATTCCATCTTTTAAAAAGACTACGCCTCTTTTTTTATTCATTGTTTGATTTTTTTTAATTACTTTCATTTTTTGGTTCTTTTCTAGACTACCGAAGCAAAGATGAATAAGCATGGTTTTCATGACATTGTATTGCTGAATGCCCTCTCTACAAAATCAACAGTGCTTGGAGACTGAACTCAGCTCCAGAACCGACCGAATATAGTTGGTTCCAAACATTTGCTTCCGCTGAGCTAGCTCTCCAAGTATTAATCTGGTCAGGGTCGCAAGTTTGTCACTCGTCAGCCGTAGATGTTTATCCAGAAACAAACACTCTGATGTTCGTGGGAATACAAGAGAAGGAAGATATTTGACACAAATCAGCTGTGAAGAAATGTGGCTATACCATGATTTGACTGATGATCAACTTGAATAGTTTGACATTGCTGTAATTTTTGCTCGTTTCAAAAGTTACCTTTTTTTTTATCCTGTGCTGAAATGCTGATGAAAAGTGCTTTCTCTATGATAATCAGAAACGTGACTTTCTTTTGATCAATACCCCTTTGTTCATTCCTTCAATTTCCAAAAACAAAATGTTCATCGCCAAAAGATCTTAAGGACTGTTTAGTAGATATGACCATGGAATGATTTACGGGTGTCTTCTGCAACTTGATCAGACTGTTACGGCAGTTGGGTAAGGCAAAACTTCAAAAACCACCCAGCAAAACCAATGCAGTTAGATATGGTAGCTCTACCTCCACCACCCTTTTCACTAAACTTATATATATATATAATTCAGACCATCCTACCTCCTTACTCGATTTAACACATTTCCGGACCGGTGATCTTTTTTTAAAATCGGTTTCAACCCATGCAAGGCAATAAAGTCACTAAGACACAAGGAGTTACAGTGTGGGGAAGAATTAAGGACAGAAATATTAATAATGAGCGGGAAAAGAAAAGAGTAATCAGAAGGACAGTAGATAACAACTGACATTGCATTTAAATATGCGATTAAAGTTGAGTGGAAAGCATGGTGCCAGAAGCGAGTTCCACAAACGAGAAGTGCGAGGAGAGGAACTGTTAGAATAGAATTTACTGTTACATCTTCGCTAACTCAACTATAAATTGATGAGATTTCGACGCCAGTCTCGTACTGCGCTTAAATTCAAAAAGTCTAGATACTATAGCGAAGATCTCATCGGAACAATTGCCATGAAAGTATTTAGAGAAGGGACATAGGGAGGCAACATAACAAATACCTTATAATATCATTTGACTTTGTTGGTTTTCTCTCACAGTTTAGTAGTGTCAGATCCGCGCAAAGGTATGCTCAATCATATATATATATATATATATATATATATATATATATATATATATATATGTGTGTGTGTGTGTGTGTGTGTGTGTGCGCGCGTGTCTGTTTCATACTAAACGCAACCGTCAGGCCATATGCGATGTCTCATCGCAAATGCCACTAATCATTTTAGAACGAAAGATAAAAAACATCGGCTGACGATTGCGTTTAAGCATAAAACAGACTGTCGCCTCTTGCTGTTGACTTCAACGTCCACTTTTATATTTACACACGCTCTATCCCTGATATTAAGTACTTTAATCCATAAGTATAGCATACCGTAAAACTACACACACACACACACATTATATATATATATATATTAGGTTGGTGCAAAAATAATGTCGTTTTCTCACATGAAGTTGAACATCAAAAAACGACATTATTTTTGCACCAACCTAATATATAGATATATATATATATATATATATATATATATATATATACCCGTTTCGATGGTGACATTCATGTAGAAGAAGACATAGCTGTGATTCTGGTGAGAATTATTTGAAATAGATTATAATGAGTCTGTTCAAGTAGATGTTTTTTTTTTGCGATTTTCTGATAATTTGATTCAGCTAAAAAATAGCAGAACCTCACAGCAGATCTGTGAATAAAATGTACATAGATGCGGGAGAAAAAAAATTACATTAAAACGTTGATTGCTGAAAAGTTCAATTACGAAATTTGACTTCAAACATCAAATCTTATAATTGCCAATTGAAGCAATAAAAGATTTTTGTGAGTTGATTTCTAGCTTCGACTGAAGTCTTAACATGGATCTGGTTTCAGACTAAAAGTATCGCTGCAAATAAACTCGTTGTTGGCGCGCCCGCAAATGAAAAGGTGTCAGAAAAGGCCAAGCACGAGATAACTGGTTGTCGGAGTTACTTCCTCCTCAGTTCCTTAATCCTTCAACAGGGGTCTCTCTCCCCTGGCTATAAATACTGGCTGACCCTTCGCCTCGATCTCTTTTTTCCACTTAGGCCTTGGGCCGCCACCTCGCGCGGAGGTGAGGTAAATCTCTCTTTTCAACAACACCAATATGTGACCTCTCACAGATACAGTGTTTCCCAAATTCTGGGAACACGCTAAGAACAATACACGTAGGTACGAACACTTACCACAACACACACACACATAATTTCTCCATACAAACTCTATGTAACCGTCCATGTCTTTGTTTAACTTGTTATTAATATATATTTGTTTACCCATATATATCGGTCTTGTTTGTTTTCTTTGTCTTCTTTGGACTTAATTAAAGTCCAACATTCCCATGTAGCTGGACCGGCTAGCAGGAAATTTTAACCTTTTGATATCTCTTCAAATCTTCACCCCACAGTCCACTATATCGTAGTCAGTGACAGAATATAAACTACCAACCTCGAGTTATCTCGTCGTTGGCAGTCAATGTGTTAAAAATCCCAATGATCGAAAAAGTAATTTGCGCACGTTTGCACACAAGAGTTAGTGGTAAGTAAATATGGTCAATAAACAGCACCCCTGCAAGAAGCAAAGATAAAAATATAAGGCAAATGTAGTGGCAAATAAGCTATGACCACCCGAGAATAAAAAAAAGAGGCCACTAATAAGTTATGAACGAAAGATAAAAATAAAACAAATCACTTCTTATGTAGATTTTTTTTTTTAAAGCTTATCACCCCAAGCAAGGCTGGAAGCCACTAGCACGCAAGGGGTTACAGAAGGTTTGGAGGAATAGAGCATATAGGAGTGGTAGAGGAAAGGATGTGGAGAAAGATAGTGGATCGATCAAGGCAATGGGGTTTCAGAAGATTTGGAGCGAGAGCAGATAGGAGTGAAAGGTGAAAGGATGTGGAGAAGGGAAGTGGATAGATCAAGGCAACTGATTACACTTAAATAGTTGGAGATTGTGACCAAATATCAAATTCTACAAAGCACCAAGGATCTAGAGAGGCAAATAATCCGATCTAAATATGGCAGATATCAAATAGAATAAAAGAAGACAAATCGCAAGTAGAAATGACCTGAACCCTTTATCCACTGATAAACGAAAAATAAAGCTAAGGTAAACTTTCTTGCTAGCAGTTATGACAAAAGGCCACTAACTACGAACGATGGAAAGATATGAAGAATGTCACACTGGTCGACAATATTCAAGCCACAAGCCATTCATGAAGTAAAGATAAAAAAGAAATGTTAAAAGTTACCGAAATGAAGATTTGTATGTGAACCGTGCTTTATTCGTAGTGAAATAGAAACTTTCAAATGATAAACACGCCAAAAGAAATCTAAGTGATGTTAACTGTAATAAAACTGTTAACCATCGTTGTTGAAGATTGTGTGTTATTGCTCAAATTAAATCTGACCTTGTGTCACATTTTGCCCTCGCAGGGAGGCGAATAAATAACCTTCGTTTCGGGTTATGTCGCTATTTCTGGCTGTTATATTTATTTTCGGACACCTAAAATAAATATGAAGGCTAATAACATTTTTGCAAAAAATACGATTTGGGGGATTTGAGGTTGACGTAACGGTTACAAGCACTGGAAATAGAATCACAGAACCGTTTTCAAATTTCGGTTAATATTGTTTATATCTAATGTCGCACAAATGCCTTCATGAAAGGAGAGGATCTTCTGTTCCCTATTCCAGATACCTTAATAAAATACCTCATACAATACCTGTAGCCAGGTATTGAACTTTCTGGGATTGTGTGAAGATGTGAAGAGATATCAGAAGGTTTGAATGATCAGAAGGCTTAAAATTGTGCGTGTTCATAATCTTCCATCCACAACATATTAATAAAAGACAAAAATAATGATTTAAAACATAACAATTGGATTTATTATTGAACTGAATATACATGTATTTGAACTGAAAGGTTAGACGGAGTTACGTCTCTTTGACTTGGTAAAATTGTATCTGAGCTCATATTGAATAAGTCGACTATTAGAATGTATAAGAATAGTGTAGCATGTTTGAACTGTATTGAACAAGTTAGATAGAGTTCAGAGATAATACTTGCATGAATTATGTACAGTTCTTTTAACGTTTGACTGGATAAGTCGAGACGAGAGTTCCTTTGGGGTCACATTTTGGAAGCGGTGTTGAGACGCACGAGTGCGAACCAAGAGGTATCGTGACGAAAGAGAGAGCGAGAAATACTCGTGTTTGGTTTTATAGAATGTTGTCTCACGTGACAGGCTCAAACTGAATTGGCGCCTAAAATAGATCTGTCGCGTGGAGGTGATTTGATTAGTCGAAACTGACCAATCAGCGAGCTAGATTGAAGGTGATTGATTATTTTCTGTACATGATGTTGGTAAAATCGTAACAGGAAGAGTGCATTTCATAGCAGGGGTTAACTGGGTGTCGTGGAAGATTCCACAAACTCACAACACTTTGGCCCAGTGGATAAAAGCGTTGGTTGGATTCAGTGACTTGACCCAAAAGGTTGTGAGTTCAATACCTGTGTAGAGGACCGGGGATTTACGTGTTGTTGAATTAGAAACACATGCTTCGAGAAGAAGGTTCAACCACAAGAACATGGCGGACTAAAGTTGAGTCCAACCGAAGATGTAAAGAAAACATACAAGACCGATATATATATATGCCAACAAATATATGTATTAAACAACAAATTTTCAAGTAACAAAGATATCAACATTTGTGTTTGTGTGTGAACGTAAAGAGTTTGTATTTTGATGAATGTTTGTACGTACGTGTATGTGTGTTTCATGGGGTTTTCCCACAAGTGGACGAAAACACGGATTTCTGCGAGAGATCACATTTTTAAATGTTCGATGAAATGCAAAGTAGAAAGAGAACGAGAAAAGAAATCGCCCAGTATTTATAGTGTAGGGAGAGCGTGCCCTAGTGAAATATTTGAACAATTAAGGAGGAGTTAACTCCGACACCTGGTTACTGCAGAGGTGCACAAAAACTTAGAGAGTTGAGTTAAAGGAAGATAACTGATACTGAGACACTCGGAAGAGGTATGGCACGTGGAACTAGAACAATCTATCCCAGGAGACGAGATAAAGGGTTCGGTTAGAAATTTCAATCACATGAAAAAGAGGCCGGAGCGTACAACGACCGAAACTTTGTGCATATTGCAGTAAAGGTGAGGACAACAGTCAAAACAATGTAAATAGCATAAATAATTTCTCTCCCTTTCTGAACTATGTTATTCTGTATAACACTATATAAAAACCCATGTAGGTGTTGAATTCACTTATTTTGAGAATGTTAAAGAATTCGAATGAATGTTAACATTGGCAGCAACTCCCGTTATTCCGGATCTCCAAAAGTAAAATACTCGAAAAAAAATGTCTTTTTATTTCTTATTTCACGACTTGGCGAACATTCTCATAACCGAAAGAGATCTATTTTAAAATTTTTATTTTCAAAGTTGGTTGGTAAAGTTAATTGGCGCCAAGTGGATTTACACCCCGTCATCTGTGTATCTGCAATGATTTGTATATTCTAGGAAATAAGAAGTATACTTACGACATGTCTGCGTGTTTTATACAATATCAAATAATATGAAATAATAATACGCCGTTATTTAGTCATCTTCTTCTTCCACTTTGAAAACATTCATCGACTTCCTAGCTTGTCAACCCTCGAGGTATTATCGATCTGATTTATAATTCTATCGAGGCCCTGCGGTTCCATATCGACTACTTTGCGAATCATTGTTTCAAAGTCATATAAAATGATTCCTGGTTTTTACACAAGTAGAAAAGTAGATTAAAAGAGAGAAAATAATTAAAAGAAAGAAAATAAGAGAAACTAAAGAAAAAAGAAAAAAAAACAAATGGAAAAATAAAAGTTTTGAAAATACAAAACTTTAAATCCGCGTTTGAATATGTGACTCACAGTAATGGCTTGCTGGTAAGTTCAGAGTAATACAAGTTACAGAGTTACCAGTACAAGTACTATTCCGGAGTTGAATCGTCTGATTATTTCTCATTTAGAAAAAAAAAAATCGATTTACGAGGGCTGACTGATGAATATGGTGTTCAACCTTATACAACAAGTTTTAGACCTGATAGTGTAGCGGGCCGTGTGTTTACGTGTTGTTAGTTTAGGAACACGTGCTGGTCATTCCTGCTAGAAGAAGGCCCACTACAAGAACATGGCAGACAAAGAGATTGAATCCACCATAAAGAAGTGTAAAGAAAACCAACAAGACCGATATATCAACAAATATATGTAGGTATTAAACAACAAAATTTACAATGGACATAGGAATTAACATTTGTGTTTGTGTGTGAACGTAAAGAGTTTGTATTTTGGTGAATGTTCGTACGTACCTGTATGTGTGTATAATGTTCATGGCGTCTCCCACAAATGAGAAGACGCAATCTTCTGCGAGAGTTTACATTGTAGATGTGTTCGCTGAAAATGAAGAAATGAAAAAGAGAATGAGGCAAGAAATCGCCCAGTATTTATAGTGTAGGGAGAACGTCTCCTAGTGAACAATTTGGACAATTAAGGAGGAGTTAACTCCGACAAGGGAAAGAAATGAAAGAGGAGTAGGAGTAATATTAGATAGGAAATGTGTTCTAAGATACTAAACTGTCGGACAGAGTTCTTATCGTGAAACTGAAAGGGAAATCACCTATTATAGGCATCATCGTATTATGCATCAAGAAAGAACGAAAGAACAAATAGATAAGTTTTATAGCGCCGACAAGATAATGCCAGAAGCCAGTGATATTCTAAGGAGGGCATAATTTCAAAAGTAAGAAAGGAACAAGAAAGTCATTGGATCACGTAACGAACGCGGAGAATAAAATTAGTCGCAGGTTCGAATGCTGCTGGAGAGCGCTTACTTTTCTTTAAGAAGATTTCTCGAATATTCAGGCCGCTAGACGAAACTAAATGAATATACTAAATAAACAGAGCTTCTACACAAATACGAGTATCCGCTAAAAATAACGTTGAAAGGGATAAAAAGGTCTGTCGGATTAATAAATAAATAAAAATCATCCCCTTTCTTTACAAATCAACTTTTTTATAATTTTCCATTCGTGCCTCCTGTGTACCCACTATCGTTGTTATTTCTTTTTTGTCAGGGAGTGAGTGTGTGTGTGTGTGTGTGTGTGTGTGTGTGAGTCAGAGAGAGAGAGAGAGAGAGAGAGAGAGAGAGAGAGAGAGAGAGAGAGTCAGGGAAAATGTAACATAACATCGCCAAGGTATTATAGTGTCCAAGATACTGGAACAGAGACTGGGTGAATTGGACATCCGAAGGAACGTTTGGAGCTGATATATCACAGCGTTGCCGGAATTTGCAAGAATCCTGGGAAAGGTGCTGCGGATGTTACGAGACCCACTCAATTTTCTTTTTTCAGCGATAATCACCTGATATCTAGAGGAAACATGTATATTGTAAAAATACATAAAGAAAGGGTTTACTACAGCATTGACACGTGACAAATATTTTTAATGTGTGTTATATTTTATGCGTGAGTGAAGAAGCATATTCGATTTAAAAGAGAGAGGAAAGACCATTTCGGAAGGAGCACCACTGGCAGTCTTTCGAGTACTTCTAAAATCTGATACTTTAGGCAAAAAAATGTATAAAAAAAACGTAAATAAGCGTGTGAAGACATCGCTGGTGGTGGTGGCGGTGGTGGCGCGTTCGTCATTCGACAAAAAGAAAGAAAAGAAAAAAGTAACAAGGAAAGTCGACCAATGAGAAAATAGTTTTCCTGTCTCGTGCTCAGAGCGCACACATGTGTCTGTGTGTTCGTGCGTAAAAAAAACCCGCCTCGTAGCACCACAGCTGCCCTGTCGACTCGATTTGTCCACGCTTCTCTTAGTCCTTTGGCGTTGTTGTTGTTTTTAATGAGGCCTAATATCTTTTGCTTTCTTTTATTTTTGTCACGTTGTTTTCCGGCACCATCATCATCATCGTTTTAAACTTGTTTTTTGTTTTTTTTTAATATGATACATGACAACTGAGTTTGCTTAGAAAAAGAGACGAGAATTTAAAACACATCTGGGACTAACAGAACCAGACAAAGTCTAACTGAAATTATCTATCTATCTATCTATCTATCTATCTATCTAAGTCTGTTCATATCTCTATGTATCTCAATGTATCTATCAATCTATATCAGTCTGTTCATATCTCTATCTATATATCTATGTCAGTCTGTTCATCTCTATCTATGTATCTCAATGTATCTATCTATGTCAGTCTGTTCATATCTCTATCTATCTATCTATCTATCTATCTATGTCAGTCTGTTCATATCTCTATCTATCTATGTCAGTCTATTCATATCTCTATCTATCTATCTATCTATGTCAGTCTGTTCATATCTCTATCTATCTAAGTCAGTCTGTTCATATCTCTATCTAAGTCAGTCTGTTCATATCTCTATCTATGTCAGTCTGTTCATATCTCTATCTATCTATCTATCTATCTATCTATCTATCTATCTATGTCAATCTATTCATATCTCTATCTATCTATCTATGTCAGTCTGTTCATATCTCTATCTATCTATGTCAATCTATTCATATCTCTATCTATCTATCTATCTATGTCAGTCTGTTCATATCTCTATCTATCTATGTCAGTCTGTTCATATCTCTATCTATCTATCTATGTCAGTCTGTTCATATCTCTATCTATCTATCTATGTCAGTCTGTTCATATCTCTATCTATCTATCTGTCTATCTCAGTCTGTTCATATCTCTATCTATCTATCTGTCTATCTCAGTCTGTTCATATCTCTATCTTAGTTTGTCGCCTATCTAAATTTAAATCTTATCAATAAGTAAAGGGCACCTGTCTATTCTTCATATTATGCTATGTATATCAAATAACTGTTTTACTTATATCTCCCTTTATCTTAGGCTTTGTTATCTCTTATTCACTTTGTCTCTCTCCGTTCATATCTATCTATCTATTTATCTATCTATCACAGTTTGTTGCTATCTCTCTCCCCCTATGTGTATATACCCGTTTCCACCACATCTTGTCCATTTTTAAGTGGGTCGTAAATATCTCACACATGAACTCATCTGTGGAATTTTTGTTGGCCGAGATGTTATTGACTTTGCCATCATTGTTTCGAATTTAGTGTTTGAATTTTGTCAAAAAACCAAAATTCTGAAGTCACTGAGTTTCAGTAGAAATAGCTTCAATTCAACAAATGGGAGCCACACAATTTTCTTTCGCAACAGTAATTACGTCCACACCGCTTAGTGGGTGGGCTCCTGACTTTTTGTTGAAACTGAGAACTAAACACTAAACAGAAAACTCATTTTGTTTTTTCGGCCTCCTTCTATGACAATGCAATTGAGCCGAGTTGTATCATTTGTCCAACATTTTTACTGCCATTAATTTTCAAAACAAACCAGAAAAAAAAATCATTTTCATTTATTTAGCTTCTAAAATTTTTATATAAGTCTTAGATACAAAGAAATGTTTATACGTGTCATTCTAGAAAATAAATCCAAACGAATAGCTAATAAATAACAAAACAAAAATAAATCTGACACTAGGATAATAGATCTAAAAATATTCATTTTATGAGACGATCAGATAAAAAAAAATTGCTACTGTAGCGAGACTTTATGAATTTAAACCGTCTACTATATTGGTAACAAGCTCTCATCAATTTACAATTGAAATGGTTAGATGAAACCGTAAGTTCTATGCTAATAGTTTCTTTTCTCACACTTCGCACTTGTGGAACTCTCTTCCGGTTTCATGCTTTCTAGTTAACTTTGGTATTTACAAATTTAAATGCAATGTCAATCGTTATTTTCGATCCCCTTGATTACTCTTCTGCTGTTCTTGTTCCTTCATAATGTTTTCTGTTTCCTAATTCTTTCACACCCAGTAAAGCCCTTGTGTCTTGCAGGGGTTGAATTCGATTAACAAAAAGAAAGAATCAGAAATCTTTAAAACTTTTGATCTGATTTAGCACCGCCCCTTGCTTTTCACATCAGATTTACTCCCCCGCAACGTTATGTTTTGTCTGCCTGGTTGAGGCCACATCCACATGCATCATGTCTGCATAAGATATTCAAAGAATTCCCTGATGAATGCTGAAATTACATTCATTAAATATTTTCTTGTGTTTGATAATATTGACTTTTGTTGAAGGTGAGTTATTGATTATTCATCAATATCATTATTGATTATTAGTTATCACGTTCTATAGTTTTTAGTTGTAATTATTTGTTGGTTTTCTACTTCTGCTCACTTTCCGTTGAGCATTTCTCTTTTGCTTGCCTGCATTTGTTTACAATTCCTTAACAACAGATGAAGAGGAGATCTGAAGCAGCAGAGATGTGGTTCTACAGAAGGATGCTGAGAGTACCATGGATGGAATATGTGAATAATAAGGAGGTTTTAAGGTTAGGCAAGTGACGTTTCCAGCTCTCTGGGGTAAGGATACACATTCAACCTGTGCAAGGAATTAGTTATGACCACTTACGGTGGGGGGGGGGGGTGTTCAGTTCACTAGAACCATTAGTTAAATTGGAGTCTGTCTTGTCAGTTGTGACAGACACAAGAAAAATGCTACTTATGGACATACTAAACCAATCAGAGTGACAGAAAATAAAACATTGCGGTGGGGGGGGGGGGGGCGAAATCGGATGTTAAAAGGGAAGGGAGGGCCTAAATAAGATATTAGGTTTTATAGCATTGTCTGAAAGAAGGTCAATTTAGTCTTCTGTTTAGTTCTTAGTTTCATCAAAAAAGTCGAGACTGAAGCCCAACCACTAACCGGCGTGGATCTAATTGCTTTTACGAAAGAAGACTGTGTAGCACCCATTTGTTGAATTGAAGATTTTTGTACCGAAAAGTTTCAGACGATTTGCGCCTCTTGTTTCCCTGGTGTTAATTCCAGAAAAAGATAATACAAGCCATTTCGTGAGTGGGTGACATAACTCTTATTCCAGAATCAATCAGTTTACAAGTATTTTATTGTCTTTTCCCCTGTACTCAGCAGATTTAAATCCCATTGAACATTTTGTATATAGATATATATAAGGGAATAAAGAAAGAGAAAGAAAGAGGGGTATTTGTTGGGATTGAATTAGTTGAATATTTCTTTTATTTTAAAAAAAATAAATGTTCACCTCATACAAGGCCCAAGAACCATTCAAAGTAGAGTGTTACTGAATGAGGATAGGCAGGATAGATAACGATTGGACCTAGACTTGAAGAGATTGATCATAGTGGTCAGGAAACCTCCTCCCGCGATATTGATACCAAGCATTAATTTATGGATGGCATGCACTGTCCACTTGAAATATCGTTGCATCACAGCCTTCCTATTTCTGATTACCCCCCTTTAACAGTGTTTTGCTAATTCTAGTGCACGAAAAGAGGAAAATAATTTTTGTGTTGGCTAAGATATTTGAAATGAAATCAAAATCGCCATTAGTCATCATCATCTTTTCAATAATCATCATCATCAGATTTTTAAAATTATTTTTTGTTTATAGTCGTGAGATTCTAACGTTCTTCTTCATAGAAAGACCAAGGTATTTTTTTCTTTTAGATTTGCCTCCAGGAAATTTTCCTCTCTCATGGTTTCAATTCCTACGTACAAAGTAGTTTTTAGAAAGAGAGTTTTCTCTGGGACATTAGCACTTAGTGAATCTACCGTTAGATATAAAAGTGCAAAACAAAAATTCATATTCAATATTTTTGCATCCCTTCAGCAAAAATAACCAGAACTCGCGATGCTGATTCGAAAGGGAAAAAAAGCTTAAAATATTAAATCTGATACTTAACATATCTGTTTTTTAAGGTCCAGATTGAGAAACAATTTTTCGACTGAATAACATGCTAAGCCAAAAAGAAACCATTTTGCCAATCGAGTAGTACGCTTAAATTCTTGCAGTCGAGGTGCTAAGGATGAGAGATCATTAGAATAATTGCCATGAAAATATTTATAGAAAAGACAGAGAGAAGCCATGTGACGGCGGTGGAGAAGTGATTGAAACGAAGATTCCTGGTCAGAACCGATAACATTACAGACTTTGTATTTTGTTGATAATCTCGAGATATACAGAAGATCAGACATGGCAGAAATACTCAATGCTCGGAAAATGATAGATTTATAAATGTGCAAGATGGATTCTGACGAGAAAAGCTTGTCTGGCACGGCACAATGAAAGAGCAGACATAGGAGGAGGTGATTCAATATAATCATTCCACTTCATGTCAATAAGACTTGCAAATGGTTGATAAGCTGAAGAAAACAAATCAACCAATCAATGATGTCAGTGCAAAATGCGTGACAAAGGCGGCGCAAGGAGTTGCTTTTTCTGGAGGTTACCATCGGCTTTGCTGATGGAAAACAAAAATGGGTCTCTATGATGATTGAAAGATAGCAGATTCATTTTGGTGGTGTTAAAATTTATAAGACATTTCTTGCCCCAGTTAACAACTGATTGGATGTCATTTTCGAGAGCAGCTGCTTTGTCGAACCTATCAGATTTATAATTCAAGAGTAAATAGTTTTGTCATTAGCAGAAATACTTAGTTAGGAACTGATGTCATTGGGGATGTCGTTCATGAAGATATGAAACAACAACGGTCAAAAGCATTCGTGATATCTAAAGCCACAGCCCAAGCCTCTCTGTTCTTATCTAAAACCTGATAGACAAATTCAGTGATAACAATGAACACATCGACGGTTGACCTAGAGAAACGAAAGCCATACTGGCTACCTGAAAGAAGCTTGTGTGAATTGAGATGCTTAACCAATTTGGAGTAGATTAGAGACAAAAAGAATTAAAAGACTAAAATGATCCTAAGGTTTATCATCAGAGTTCAAAGGACGCCTTTTCTCTTGACACCGCTAATACCGTCTACTCCCACGACAGTTCTTGAGAAAAAAAATCTGGTTTGGGTTTTGTTAAAATACTAAAAAAAAATTGTCGAAGGCGCATATAGTAATAGTTTTTTGGTGGCCACAAATGGTAAACTTTTCACAAATAATAAACATCTCATATCATATTTTTCCTTTTTTAATGATATGTCTTTCATAAATATTGATGAGACCTTTGTATGCCATTGAATAATTTTGTCTGGAGGAATCTAATGTTTTTTTTTTACAATTCCGTGGTCAAGGGAGACGTTGGTGACCCTGCTGAAGTCCGCGTTTCATCTGACAGCAATTAATAAATTTATGTCATTTTAATTGACTTACTTCATTTAATTACATGTCAACGATTTTTTCTCTCAATTAATAAAACAATTGTGGTAATTTAGCGTTTAAGAACTACAGTATTCAAAACAGGAAGTTCTTATCTTTACAAAACACATTAAATAAAATTGTAATTTGTGTGTGTGTGTCCATATATATATATATATATATATATATATATATATATATATATATATATTATATATATATACACATACAAAAATATAAGATATATAAAATATACTTATAATTCACTGTCTTTCTCAGCTTGCAATTTCATGTGCACACGTCGTTCGTTTATGGGGGATCACACAATTGTCAGGCTATTGAAAAAGACTGCAAACTCAATTTTAAGTTAAGAGGCCATTATGTGGCCCACACTACATATTGTGAAGCAGACCGTGGTAGGTAGAAAATAGATTGTTTTTTATCGTAAGCAAAATGCCACCTTATAACGTGGCATTTTAGTAGGCCTGATTAATTGGGTATTGAGGAATGAAGCAGGCTAATAAAAAGCTTTGAGCTTACATTTTTAATCAAATATTTATTTTTGTGCCTAAAGTCGGATATGAGTTCTTGTCTCCTGTTTATATTACAGAAGTTATAAATAAGACACAACAATGAGAAAATTGAAAGCAGTAAAAATATGGCCATTAATGCTAGAACATGCAACTGTTGGAATAAGAAACACTGCCCGCTTCGAATAAAATGCTTAACAAAAAATGTGGTCAACAAGATTACAATTCATGACAGGAGCAACGAAAAGTTTCACATTGGTGGTGGAGGGAAAGATTTTATAATCATAAGCTGTATCTGGACAAAGAAAAATACCAAAAGACGCCACGAAATTATCCACTATTGGTGATGAAAGGAACTAGGTAGGCCAGATCCGACAAGTGAGTTGGAAATTTTGAGCACCGAGCAAGGATTTAATGGAAAGGATAATAAATGTAACCTGTGTACAACCGTAAAACTGGCGATCTTGTAGAGGATAGGTAATGAAAATGTTTACAAGAGATAAGAGACAGTACTAGATTGGCAGTTAGGTCTCATCATTTTACTTTTAAAATTGCCAGATGTAACAATAAGATATATACTAACAGTTTCTTGTATTTTTTTGCTTGTAGAACTCTTTTGATTTCTTGCTTTCCTATAAACCAGTGGTTCCCAAATTGTTTTCGGTTGCCGTCCACTTGCATGCAAAAACACAACCGTAATTACCCCAAATCTATAGTCAACATTTAATTGTACTTTCTTGGTGCTAATATTGCATGTCAAATGAGTCTCTTAGTATTTCTCATAATAATTGTTATATAAATGGGAGACACTGTAAAGCTAAGGCATGATACACTTCAGGTACAATCTGTGTGGATGGGTTAGGGTTCTAACCACCCCACCTTGAGCTTTCCACTGCCCTGTCATTGAATCTAACTAACGCCTTTATCCACTGTGCCATGTGTTCTTGAGTGAATAAAGGCGTTAGTTAGATCCAGTGACAGGAACCCAAAGAGTGTGAGTTCAATACCTGGTCAAGGCGGTGGAGAACCAAATATTTGTATGTGTGTGTAAACGTTGGTGTCTGTTCTTTGGTGAATGTTCGTACATACGTGTATGTGTGTATAATGTTCATGGCATCTCCCACAAATGGGAAGACGCGGATCTTCTAAGAGAGCTTACATTGTAGTCGCTGAAATGAAGAAATGGAAAAGAGAACGAGGCGAGAAGTTGCCCAGTATTTATAGTATAGGGAGAATGACCCCTAGTGACAATTTGGGAATTAAGGAAGAGATAACTCCGACACTATAATACATTTAATAAATTCTGAAACTCTCAACTTCAAACTCATTGCAGATGAACAATACAAGGATGACACATTAGACAAAGTCAAATAAGAAACTTCTTTACATTGGAAAGAGCTCTCTGCATCTTTCAACAAAAAAACATTGTTTTGTGATGTGAGTTCAGGTTATTCAAGACCATATGTTCCACCTTCAATGAGACGTATTATTTTTTGAACATTTTCGCAACCTCTCACATTCAGGACGTCAAGCTATGGTCGAACTAATTAGCAGTCGTTTTGTCTGGCCTAACATGCAAACAGACATAAGAAACTAAACTCAGATATGTTTAAACTATTAAAAAAGCAAAGTTACCAGGCATACGAAATCTTCGTTTGGTAAATTTTGCCGAACCAAATGGTAGGTTCACAAACTTGCATATCGATATAGTTGGACCATGATCAGAAGCAAATGTCCTTTCCTATCTGCCGACTACTATCTATAGATTTACAAGATGGTCTGTCATTGTACCTCTGAAGAACATATCTCCAAACTCGATAGCTAAAAGTATCATACAGGAATGGCTAGCTGTTTCTGGTTGTTCTTCAGTAATCACAACAGACAGAGGAGTGCATTTCCAATCAACACTCTTCGACGAATTTACAAAATTGCTAGGGGTCAGACATCTAAGAATCATAGCATATCATCTGTATACCAATGATTTGTTTGAGAGATTTCGTAGGCAGCTTAAAACAGCCCTTACATCAAACACTCATTCTGGTTTAAAAAAAAGGAAAAAAAACTTAAATGTGATTAAACAAGTTTTAGGATGCACACCATCCAAAATGGATTTTGGCACATCAGTAACACAACCCAGACAATTCTGTGATAAAACCAATCATTTGAAACCAGCAGAGTTCTTGGTAGAAGACTTTAAACAAAAAATGAGTCTTCTAGTTTTTACACCAAGATCACAAGTAAGAAAGCTCTTCATATCTAAAGACCTTCACAACTGTAAATATCTATTTTTATGCAATGATGCAATGAAAAAATATCTGTCCTACATACATAGGACCTTTTCAAGTAGTGGTCAGCCAACAAAAATATCTTACCATCATTAGAAATGCTAAACACAATACTGTCTACATAGAATAAAACTGGTGCATTTTGATTTACCTATAAAAACAGTATGACAGAAGATAGATACTCAACTGGCACAATTGCAACACCTAGTATTAACAGACCAAAACAAACACAAAAGTGTTGCAACCAAATCTGACAGAAAAGTCACTTGGCCTATCAAATTTAAAACATATTACACGTACTGACAAAATATTTTTCAATATTTATCAAAATCTGAGGTGGGTTATTATAGGAAATAAAATAAATAAATGAGAACTCAGAACTCCAAACCACAGAAAAGGCAACGGGAAACCACCTGTCTATCTTTCTCAAGGAGGCAATTCAAAGAATGAAATCTGTGGAGAGTAATGGTTGCCTACGTCATCTGAAGACATAGCATTAAAAAATAAAATAAAGGAAGCTGTAAAGAGCTATGATCTGATATATTTTGAGGGAAATCTGACTTAGGGATGTAGGTCGTTTAATATGATCTGTCTTGATTTAGAAAAATGAAAAAAGAATGAAAATTAATTCTTTGAATTTATGTTTTCCATTGAGAAAAGACATGTGCGTGATAGATATCATACGTACAATATCTTCGAAAAATATTTTCTTGAAATGTTTTAGACATAAAAAAGACATAATGAAACCAAAACTTTAGAAAATATCGGAGGAATTAT
>OZ038491.1:22748239-22843239 GCA_964036315.1 Acanthosepion esculentum
CTAATAGGCTGATAGAAGTGACCGATGCTTCACCTGAGTTCTTAAAGACTACAACTACAGAAGAAGTACCAAAGCATATATTGTAAGAGTTCAGTGAGTACAGGAGTCAGATGAGGAGCACATTTCTTAGCTTCTAGAAAATGTCATGTCGCAGCTCAGTGATAAAATGGAAGTGAACAAGAGCAAATATGTGTGTAAAATAAACGTTGACTAATTTATTTATATTTTTATGCGTCATGTTTCCACAATGGCTGAGTGTTGAATATGGAATGAGAATTGTTTATTTGTAATGCGTGTATATGTGTGTATGTTGTTTATGCATGTCTGTATGGACGTACATGTATATGTATGTGAGTGGGGAATATAATTCTAAATTGCAGTAACTTTGAAATAAGGTTGTAAAATGTTTTAGCGATGATATCTTTGGTCATGAGTGGTGGGAAATCTGTACAAGTTTGAATTGGTGAATAATAACCTTTTGCATTCCTAAAAGGCTTGATGTCATTTTCTTTTTTTTATATTGATTCTTATTAGTTAAAAGTATTTTTAACAAGTGATCTTATCTCTACTACATCCCTAAACCCTCTATAAATTTTTCGTGTATTTACTAGGATTGTCTTTTTGCACAAATGTTTGTAACACAGACTAAACTCAGTCTTAATTTGTATAAACTAAAGAAAAACCAATAGTGCTTAATAACCAAGATAGAGTGAGGAGATAGCAATAAACACTGCATGGTGACTGTCAGTTTCACACTTCACAAGGGAATTAAATGAAGTCTGTGAAGAGAAACTGGTCCTTCCCAATTTCTTTTGGTCACTTAAGATTAATGCTGCTGGTTATTTACAGTCATGATATCTAGACTGCTTAGTCATATCAGTTGCTTATATATTATTCAGATTGTTTATATATATATATATATATATATATATATATGATATTTATTTATATTTTTATTCATTTAAATTATTTGTCTAATTTTGTATAGTTTTTCTTTTGTGCATTTTGTTTTTAAGGTTTTGGTATTAATAATAAAGTCTATTAGAATTAGGTGGATTTTAATTTGGTCTTTTTGTCATGATGCAGTCATATATATATATATATATATATATATATATTTAGGCAGCAAGAATTCATCTAAAGTCTTTTTGTTAAATTCAACAAACAACTTCTCTATGATTAATTTTTCTTGTATTTTTTAAATTTTCAAGTATGATGTACATTAGAATCAAAATTGTTGATAAACTGTTCAAAGTTTATATTTTGTTCTCTTTTCGTTCAAGTACTTTCAACTTTCTCAGTCATTATCAAGAACTGAGTGTTGTCAATGTGATAGACAAGATTTTGTCAGCTAAACCTTGTTAATGAATGTGGATTTGTATTAGCCCAAAGTGTAATGGTTATATGCAGCTAGACCTCACTGCAAATGCATGCATGTATATATATATATTATTATTATTATTATTGTTATTTTATATGCATATAAATATTTTATGGACACTTCATCTCTTGCAGTGAAACATATTTCATTTCATGTGGATTTTTTCTTCTATAATAACAGCTTCAAAATTTATGAGTCTTTCCTTGCAGGATGTGTTGTATAGTATTTTGGTATTAGTTACTTATATTGGTCTTATGTAGGGAGTTGGTACGTTTGTTGTTTGTGATGTGACGATTGTTATATTTATAAACTGCACAAAATTTTGATAAGTTATATGAGAGCGCATAACCTATGAGAGAGTGTGATACTTTTGCACCCAATGTAAAGATTTAATGCTGTTTTTTATTACTGATATTGAAGATACAAAATCTCCCCAGAGGGCATAGGAGTTTATAACATTATTTTCACATAAGGGTGGCATTTTTGATATTTTGAGTTTTTGGTAATGATTAGGTTAGATATTTTGAACTTTTTTATAGTAAATGATAAATCTAAGGTATTTCTTGAGATTATTAAGTGATAGGTACCAGCAATACATGAGAACAAAACAGGTTAAATGAATATAAGAGATATATTAAAAAAGGCAGGTAAATAAAGCGATGTACGGTTCGGTGTGAATAGCTGTTCATAGTGCTTTCTCTTTTGGAAACTTAAGAAAGAAAGGCAGTCATAAATAGTTTTTAATAAAAGTGATGGTAACTTTTGCATACGACTAATAAATAAGCAACTTTACAACTCAAAATCAGTTTAAGTTCCAAATTGAAGAAGAGAAAATTTGCAAGAAAATTGTCCATGATTTGATAAAATTGTGCTCATCACAAAGTCAGTTAAAAATCAAAGGAATATTTTGAAACATAATCCAATTATAGTCACCTGTTGATTTTTGCCAGTTAATCACCTGAATAGAAAAATCTTATCATCAAATAGATCAACCTGAATAGAAACGTCTTATCATTAAATAGATTCATTTTCATCTGAGAGAAAATAAATCAACCATTTTCAGATCAGCAATCATTTTTTCTAATAATTAATTACTAATAACTGCTGGAGAGAGATCATTTTTTTTATTTGGTGCTAATAATATTGTATATGGCTTAAATATTTTGAAAAACATAAACTCTAGTTTTTTCCTGGGGACAATAAATTGTAAATAACTCATCCTATCTACATGTGTGATTTTTAATTGCCTTTGATTGTCAGTCAATATTCTTCCCTCAACCAAGATATTTGTTTACTTGCCATGAAATCGGTTCACTTCTGCTGCCATCTTGATATGAAACTTTGTCTTGTTTATTCTCATTCTAAGTCTGTTCCTTTGACTTTTCACCCACTCTGCACATGACTTTAAACAATTACTGAATTATTGAGAGGTAATGCAATGATTTCAGAATAATGTTGAATTTTTTTGTTTGTTTTCAAAGATAATTTTTCTTTTAACTCAAGTGGATAAGCTGTCTTTGTTTCTTCACAGTCCATCAAATGGGACTGATTTACTTGGTCTCTGACCTAATAATCCTTCTGATAGACTAACAATGACCTCCACAAAGTATGGTGGCTAGGTTGACATACAAGTTGCAACATTTGATACACTTGAAATCCTAAAAATACTAAATTTAGAATTGCATATCTTTCCATGAGCAATCCAAATCAGACCTGTTTCTTTCAAACATGGGCCCAAAAATGGCAAGTAGAAAAATTCAAAATTACTAGTACTGGACTTTCAAATGTTAACAAATCTGGCAGCCTTGAGTTAGGGTGTGGCCAGTCTATTGTTGTCACTAATGACTAACAAAAAAGAAATAATGTACTTTATTTCTTTTTTGTTAGTCATTAGTGACTTTTTTGTCATTTTTGACCACATGTTGACAGAGTGGGCCCATATCTGCCCTGGAAAATCTGCAAGTTCTACAGGATGGAAACTGAAAGAAATTGGTATGAACACCATGCAGACCTGGTTACAGAGATAGGACCTGATACAATTTTATGGGACTACACAATACACACAGACAGAACAATCAAAGCTAACTGCCAAGACATTGTTATTAGAGACGGCAAACAAAAAACATGCCTCCTTATTGATATGGCAGTCCCTGCAAACTGCAATGTATCCTTGAAGATCTTCAAAAAGCTATCAAAATACAAGGACATTGAAATCGGAATCTCAGAAATGTGGCACATGAGAACATCAACAATTCCTGTTGAAGTTGGAGCCCTCGGATTGGTTGGAAAAGATTCCAGTAGACACATTGAGAGATTCCTGGAAGCCATGCCTTAAAGAAATACAAAAAATTGTTTGCATGAGTACAGCCCACACCTTACGAAGGGCTTTATCCATGTAAAATATGGTTTTTTTTTTTGTTTTTTTGAATTGGTCAGTGGAAAATGTCATGATGCCATTTTTAACCTTAAATCTCAGGGCGGGGCCTGGAAAGAAATGGGTACACACCAGAAATCAAAGGAAATAATAATAATAATAAAGTCCAGAGTTCAGATTAAACTGAAAATTTATTTTCAAATTAGAGAAAAAGTCAGTATATATATTTGGATATTTCTGCAAAAGAAAATAAAGTGTTTTATCTTTGAGGTTAGTCCTTCTTTCATTTGGCCTTATCATCTGATATCATTATATATATATATATATATATATATATATATATATATATATATATATATGTATATGTATATATATATATATTTTTTTCTTCGGTGATTTTTTAAACATTTAAATTACTATCAAACATTAAAATCTGTTTTTTTACATAAATTGCTAAAAATTACCACCCCTCCTCTCTCTAACTACAGCTTTCTCTTTACTTCCCCCTTCTTTCTTTCCTTTTTTCTTTTTCTTTTTTACTCTCTTCTCCCACTTCCCTTTCAATATATCACTTCCGTTAAGTTAACCGATTAAATAGGTCAATGCCTGGTCCCTCCTCCCCTAATACTAAGTATGATAGATACAAATATTAAAATAAACCTTCTCTAAACTCGATCATGTCTCTCACACCACTCCTCACTACCCTCTCTGTTAAATTACATAAACTTAATACTACTCGTCAAAAGTGTAAATGTTCATTTCATTTTTCGTTTCACCTTTTGGAAGTGAAGTCTGATGATCCAGCGTCCTTTAAAAGGGCTATGGTGAAATAAATTATCACATGGAGCCTTAAAGTCGTCTGTTTTTCTTTAAATTATTAGCTCTGAATTTACATTGAGCTCTCAGGACTTCATACTCCTTGGGACTACCTATACGGATTACCAAATGTTTCGTAACTTATATATATATATATATATATATATATATACACACACACCTGAACCAGTTAACAGGCCAGCTAATATTTCAAATTAATCTCCAGAAGAACTAATAAGACAAAGCTTTGGTTTTCTCTCTCCTGTTAATCATTTAATCATTTTTTAAATTGACTTGTTAAATTATTGCCCTCTTGAACATGCTTGAGCACAGTTGAGAGTATATATATATATATATATATATATATATATATATATATATATATATATATATATATATAATAAAAAGGCTCAAACACTAATATTCCATGGTTATAATTTATTACATTGGAATTGGAATCATGATCCAATTCATCAAACCTATAAATTCAAAAAGAAACTATGGAATATATATATATATATATATATATATACATATATATAGATAGATAGATAGATAGATAGATAGATAGATAGATAGATAGATAGATAGATAGATATACATAAAAATAAAAGTGAACATTGAAGTCAACACTCAGAGGTGACAGGCTGTTTCATGTCTGACAATTGTGTCCAGCATGAATCAGCCTGTCGCCTCTGAGTGTTGACTTCAATGTTCACTTTTATATTTACATACGGTCTATCTCTGATATTGAGCACTTTATCCCATAAACATAGCACACCTTAAAACTATATATATATATATATATATATATATATCGGAACCAATAAACTGTCCTGTTAAGTGTTCAATTTAAGCTACTACTCAACAAGCAAAAGAATATTTTTATATATAAAGTTTGTTATTCTTTGAAGTGACCTGTTTAATTGATACTTTCTTGGATATCTATATACTTGGGACAATATAAACTTGAGACAAGAAACTGACCAGCTTAGTGTCCAAATTATAAAGGAAAATGTTAGTGAAGAGAAAAAAAAGGATTTTTTTCTTTCATGTTACTTATATCATTAATTTTAATCTCCTAGATTTGAAGAGGTTTTTGAGATCAGTTGAAATCAGTGAAGTTCTATAATCCTGTACACTTGATGTTGTTTATGTCAAGATACTGAGCCTTACTTCTTGGCCATTTCTTCTTCTTCTCCCTTTTTCCATGCAGTATGGACAGAGATATTAAAATTTTTAACTTGTTTTCTAAAATAATGGGATTGTACCAAACAAGGACATACTGAAGTCTGTCTCCTGAATTCTAGTTATATCTGGCACACAAAAGATTTGAAAAATAAAACAAGAAAACTGAGGAAGGATAGAGAGCAGACTCACTCAAATGTTGTGATAAAACAACCAAATTAAAGATGCTAACCAAAAAAAAAACTTTGAGAACTGTAAAACCATTTGTATCGATACTTATGAAACATCATTCTAAGTTTCTGCACTTAGGCACAAAAATGCAGATCTATTCAGTGTTTGAAGAAGTTTTTTGGTGTTTATTGATGTTTTTATTGGTTATTCAGTTTCTAGATTTCTAGAAGAGAATGCTGGGAAATTTTACATACACCAATAAATCTGAAAATAAATGATTGGTCTTGAATTGAACTGACAACATTGATTCATAATAAAAACAGTTGTAAAGATTATAAAGATCTAATTTTGATCATTAATGAAAAACATTCTAAAAAGCAATTTAAACGATCATGTCACTGGTTATGAAGAATGCTGTTGAGTTGTAGAGTGTACAATACAAATTCAGGCAAATCAGAAAAAAACAGTTTCATCATGTTATAAAACTAAGTAAAGGAACGCTAAAGAGACAATAAAAAGTTATATGTCATATTAACAAAACCATCTTTATCCATAAATTTTCTTGACTGGCTTTTCTTTAGTATCTAACAAATATCTCCCATTTATATTCATCACTTGAAGACTTCCAATAGCAGCAACAACTAAAATGGATAGCAAATATAACTAGAAGGAAAAATAATGATATAAACAAGATACTAACTTTCTAAAGAATTGTAAATAAACAGTTTGGAAGGAAACTCCTATCAATATTAGACACAGCTATAACAGTGGACTCGAGAAGCCAATTTTCCTGAAGAATTGCTCTAAGAGAAAAATTTTATAACTTTTAACTAATTGTAATGTTCTTTGGTTAATGAATGGTAAATCTTTCCTTATAAGGAAACCTGTAATCTCACCATTACCATTTACATGGTTCTGAAGCAAGACCATTACAATAGCTCACAATGAAATATAAAAGAATTCTATGATGAGAAATCTATTATTTAGTTTATATTGGTCTGTATCCATTAAAGAATGACAAATCCTGACAACAGATTTTCTAAAAAAGCAGAAGAATTTGTCTGGATTACAGGAAGGTGAAGTGAAACTCTCAGAATCGGTCCCTGCTTATAAGCAGAGAAACAAGTTTCAATTACTGACAGCCTATGACGGTTGATGGAGAATCTCAGTAAATCCTGTGGGAAGGGGAAATGTAAGTTATGCATAAAAACAAAAGCCAAGTAGATAACAACTGCTTATCTTTGCTGTTGGCTGACCCACCCACTCACCAAGGCTGCGGTGGGGGCAGTTGTTTTATGTATTGTTATGGCCACTGCTTCGTATCGCTTACACTTATCATTTTGCATTTGCATCAAAAACTTATCTCTTAGGAATTAGCCAAGTTCTGCTAGTATTTTTCTTGGAGATTCATAAAGAATCTTTGCTTGTATGGAACTCAGTAGAACAATTAACCCACTGAACATCGTGATACCTGAAGATGTTTGACTTTCAGTGTCTTTGCATCAAGGGACTTTATGAAGAGGATGAAATACTTAACTCAAATTATGAGGGTAAATTCAAAGTATTTTTTGTTTCTTACAGGCCTTTATAGTAAAGCTTATATTTGTATACATCAAAAAAACTATTTTTAATTCCATTACCATGGCCATTATTATTATTATTATTCTTAAAGTATATAAAAAGTTATTTACACTATTTATATTTGGACTATTGTTCTCATTTTGGCTGTTATCACAATGTTTCAGCTGTTGTGTCCTCCAGACTTCTTCCTCAGGTGCATATCAATTGAGAATTTTACCCTGAACATTTTACCCAGTGTACAAGGTAGACTGTTCTCGTTCCACTACCCATATCTAGGAATATCATCTAGTTATACAGGATTTATTGGATAACAGTGAAATAGATTATAGTATAAAAAGAAATGGTAAGTTCAATCTAAGGGAAACAATAATTGAAACAAAGCAAGTTCAGTCGGCCAATGATGACAATTCCAGAACAACGTAACTATAAACAAATTTTTTTTTCTATCCTCTGCCAGCCGCTATGATGGAGAAAGCATTACCTCGAACCGTCGCCAGTGAGATACGCTGCAAGAGCCACTCCGTTTCGCGAGGCTCGTTCCTTAATCGAGACGCAATCGCGCCAATCCTCCGAAGGAACGCCATCGAACGAGGGCCAATAATATCAGCAAGAGAAGAATATTTAGCTATTTTTTTATCTCTGCGTATCGGGCAACGAACCCCGGCTCAACCGCGGACCTGATCAAATTCTAGTTATTATTTTTAGTACTGCTCAATTACTGCTTGCCTATTTTCACTGAATTTGGTGATGTAGTAATTATGAGTTCAATCCCTGGGCCAGGCAGTGTGTACTTGGACTCATTGGAAATAGGCAAACAATAACTGAGCGTTATTAAAATTAGGAAGCAGAGCAGACATCACTAGACATGGGCAGTGGATCGAGAACCGTTTACTTGAGGAAGGCTGGAGTGCATGATTACTAAAACCTTGATAACAACAACAAAGATAAGGACAACAGTCCAATTATAAATAATGATAACTTCTCTGCTCAGAAATTCAGACAGAAAATATATCAAACGTATATTCATTTTTTGGTCGACATTTACTTGAGGCACACACGCACTTATAATGACTGCAGATGATTTTATTTTCACGTCATGCCTGCAAAAGATGCAGAAGCAAACAATCAACACTTTGATGATTTTAGATGGAAAAGAATCATTCTTATTAATATAATTTATTCCTTTAATCATTTCATGTGAATCAAGGTGATAATGCCACTAAGATGCAAGGGGATACGAGGAGTAAAAGAGAACAAGAAGACTTTAGTGAGGAGAAAGGACAATAAAAGAAAAAGTTTCAGGAAGACAGATGATGAAGTGTGATGTTGCATTTAAATTTTTGTAGAACGTAGGTAGCATGGCAGCAAGAAACCTGGAGTTCCACAGGTGAGAAGTGTGAGAAGAGAAACTATTAGAATAGAATTTATGGTTACATCTAGATATTTCAACAGTAAAACAATGAGACCTAATTGCCAATCTAGTGGTATGCTTAAATTCATGCAGTCAAGACACCAAGGAAGAGAGCTCATGAGAACAATTGCCATGAAAATATTTATAGAAAAGCCAGAGAAAAGTCACGTCATAGCAATGGGGAAAGTGACTGGTTGAGATGCCAGGTTAGGACTGATGACATCACAGACCCTTCTTTGAATTTTGTCAATAATTTTGAGATATATATCTAGGGCAGCAGACCAGATATGGCTGCAATATTCAACTAAATAAGAACTAGTAACATAAGATACTATTTTAACATTTTAAACATTGTTTGATTGAATACTAGCATTACAAGCAAATTGATCAGTAAATTTGCTGTTGAAATTTGGCTTTCACCAAAGCAGCAGCAGCAGCAGACTCTGCTGGGTGGCTGTGCATATTGATTGACTTTCGTTTTTACCCAAATTTATTCTATATTTCATTTTGAAGTGTCATATCATTTTGTGTATAATGATTTCTGCAAATTGAAAATTGCATATCAGAGGTACAGCTTATAAAAAGTGAATATCTGATTACATTTTTCAGGTGTTTATTAAAACAGAATCTGCCTAATGTTACAATTGAAAATAAATAGTATGTTAAACTTAATAAGAGATATTTTTAATTTTTTCACAGTTTCATAATTTTTTTTGAAAAATGGATAACAAAGCAGAACAAATTTTTTTGTGAAACATTTCATCTTTTAGGACTTCATTGGACTAAATTTGTTTACGTTGGTAGGACTATACGTGCACACAAACGAGCGATGCTGGAAATTAAAAAAATTTTTTATATCTAGCCAATTTCATTTAGAGTCTTTTCCTTTTTCTTTCCATCATTTCTGTTAGTAGATATCCAACACTAATGATAATAAAAGTCCAGCCAGGAATGGTGAAATGTTGTAAGAGCAAGGGCACAAATTCACTGGATATGACCTTGCAATCAAGGCACACTCTAGACATTTTTATCATAGTGAATTGTTTTCTCCTTTGATCAGAGTAGCATTTTTTTATGTCAAAATTGTTGTCAGTCTCATTATAGTGGACAACCAATGGATTTGATGTATTATTATTATGATTTCTTTTTTCACATGTTTTCAACTGGAAATTTTAAACCGAGTTATCCAAACTCAGACACACAGCACCTTTTACAGAATATTTGCAGTGACAAGCAATTCATTGATTTGTTTTTTAGGTTATATATGTCTTTTGTCAGTTATTTAAAGTAGAAAAATATTTTGGATTGTAAGAATAATCTTTTTTTTTTGTCAATGAATATTACTTTAACAATAAGAATAAGAGTTAGATAGTTTGTTTCTTTAACCAGCATATCGACCTTCGTTGAGCCATTTAATGCTGAAAAGGTATTTTTTTTTTTCAAAAAAGTATAGCTGGTAATATTGTTTTTCAAAAAAGTATAGCTGGTAATATTGTTTTTCAAAAACGTATAGCTGGTAATAATATTTTTTCAAAAAGAAATGTGCTGGAAAAGACCTGGAAGTTCACTATTTGCCCATAGTTGGGATCCCAACAGGTGCTACCACCCCAGGTCAGGGTGGACCTGGGAACACCAGCAATTAAGAGGTGGTTCCATGCTTCCTCAAAACCTCCTGATCAGAGGCCTTGCTGTTGGATTCAGTTTAATGTCGTACCCAGGATGGAGAACAACAGTGAACAATGCCAGGCAATGTAGACTTCTGAAGTGATGGGATACTAGGTTTTATTCCTATTTTATCAATGTAGCAGTTTAAATGTAGTGGTATGAACCCCAGCATCCCATGATAAGTAACACAACATTAGCCTAAAAATCCCTCATTCTGTTACCTTCAATCTATTATTATTTGATATCCTGTTGAAATCTTAAATTTTTTGCCTGTTGATGAAATATAGAATAAATTTGGGTAAAAACGAAAGTCAATCAATATGCATAGCCACCCAGCTGCTGCTGCTGCTTTGGTGAAAGCCAGATTTCAACAGCAAATTTACTGATCAATTTGCTTGTAATGCTAGTATTCAATCAAACAATGTTTAAAATGTTAAAATAGTATCTTATGTTACTAGTTCTTATTTAGTTGAATATTGCAGCCATATCGGGTCTGCTGCCCTAGATATATATCTCAAAATTATTGACAAAATTCAAAGTGTGAAGGAAATTGCTGTGCCTCTAAACTGCAGTTTAGAGGCACAGTACTTTCCTTCACACCTGAGCTGTTTTTAAAAATATTGCTGTCACTTGTGCATTTACAATGATGTCAGGTATCCTCAAGGCATCCTGTAAAGTAGAAAGATTCCTGGAAATAGTCCCAAAAGTGCCAACCACAAAAGAGACAACTTCAGCTGCTGCGTGGTATATTTCTCTGACAGCTCTTGGCACCTTCTCTTTATTTTTGCCTGTTATGCTTTCCCAATGTTCTTATTCCAACACTACATCTATTGGGATTCATTAATAGCTTCTCAGGTACACATATGTAATACCAGCGTGTACTTAAACACCAAGCAATTATCATTATTAATATAAAAAGATCTTTTTGAATTTATTTAGTTTTGCTTTTTGTTTTGTTGTTACAATGGCAGATACATGTTGAGATTCTAGGGCTTGAAACAACTGAAGCTGCTTGTAGAATTCTGGAAGAGACAGGAAATGGAATAAATACTGTCCCAGACTAGTTTTAAAGGTACTAACCGGTCCCTTGAAATGAGGTTCATAATTGGATGAAGCACTGGAAAAAGTAAGATCATTGAAACATTCATTATATAGTATTTTTCAGAATATGCACAGTCACGGCTCTGCTCAGTATCCCTGGCAGTTCTTCACAGTTTCTCCCTTTGCCAAGACATCAGCTTGTTAAGTAGGTGGTCTATAGCCATCACGTATCTCTTTTGCATTCGATATGTCCTGTGAGTGTCAAATTCTCCAAGCTGTCCTTCCACATTATGTGTCAAAGAAATTTCAGTTGTTTCTTTCCAGGAGCTGACTAGAAATTCCACATTGATTAAAAAGTGAAAATACTTTTGAAATGCTTTTAAACTTTACTTGATTTAACAGTTTCCATGAAGGAAGTGTGTGTACAGTTTTTTATTCAAAGCCAGGAGACTGGCATCTGGGACAGATTCAGTTGATGGCTGATCTTTGACAGAAAAATCATCGAGGATGATAGACATTATTTCGAAGAATACATGTTGGTGTTGCTCCATAAAATTTTGTTGTTTTCTTTCTGCTTCCAAAGTGAGTCAGGACTTTCTGGTCAACCTTATATATATATATATATATATAGATAGATAGATAGATAGATAGATAGATAGATAGATAGATAGATATTTAAATATGTTTGCTTGCTGTGCCTCTAGCATCTTTGTCGGTATTATTTTTATTATATATATATATTTTTTTCTCTTCCCTGCCCATTCATTCACGTCATTCAATACAGACTTTCTTGTTCTTCATAATTTCTATTCCCCGTTAACAGTTCTGATGAGAGGAGATGAAACCGGTCGACTGGTGTTTTGTGTTTCTATTTTAAATCTATCATGGCCTATAATAAAAAATTTCTTGTTTTTTTATGCCTTAATACGCTTTTTACTGTTGCAAACATATTTAAATATTTTAAGAAAAGGTACTCCTCCGAGTCAATTAGAAAATTGAATAAAATTTTACAGATTAGGTCTAAAATTGAAACATTGAAGATGAAGACAACTTTTTTACATTCTTGTCTTCAGCACCAGGTTTGCCCGCCTTTTATCTCCTTTTGTTGTCTGGTTGGAGCATAGAGAGAGCTTTTATTAAGGACTTTCTTTTACAATTTTCTAACCAGCATTTGGGCCTACAAAGAATATATATACTGTTGTGGCGTGAGGCATGTAATTACTTATCATATTTTGATAGGATCCGCTTTGCCCGTTATGTAGGTTTAATATCTGTGAGCTGCCGTGCTAAGATAGATAGCATTTTTCAGAAAAAGTTAAAGCATCTGATCTTCAAGAAATTTGACTGTAAGGTTGAACCAAATGCGACAAAAAACGTAGTTAATTTGTCTTCTTATTCTCCTTCAGAGATTTTGTCTTCTTATTCTCCTTCAGAGATTTTGTCTTCTTATTCTCCTTCAGAGATTGAGCTTGCTGTCTTGGCCCATGGCCTAGACTTTAACATCCCTTTTACTTCTATTAGTAGGGAAAATATTTTTTCTGAATTCAAAGTATATTATGCTCAACTCTCGAAGCTTCAACCTGTGTCTGGCGATAAACCCAGTGACTTTCGAGTCAAATTGAATGATTTGGCTCATTCTTATGCTAGTTCTCCTATTTCTTTCTCTGAATTGAAATGGAGAAGCAAACACTATAGGGTTATTAGATCCCTCAAGAATAACCATTCTTTGGTTATTACGAAACCGGATAAGGGATCTGTCGTTGCCCTCACGGACCGCCATGATTACATTAGTAAAATGTTAAGTATATTTAATGATCGTTCCAAGTTTCAACGTCTTGGTTCCATTGACACTCATGACTCCACGCTGACTTCGGAAATTCGATTTCAGAAACGTCTTGTCAAATGGGTAAAAAGTGGTGTTCTTCCTTCTGAAATGGCGGGGCAATTGAGACCGTTTGTCTCTATTCGTCCCCGTCTGTATAAATTACCCAAGATTCATAAGGATGGTGTCCCGTTGAGAGCCATATTATCGATGATTGGGTCTTCACAGCATAAAGTTGCAAAGTGGCTGGCTATAATGTTGCAACCAGTTTTGCAGCGTTATAGTACCTTCTGTATTAAAGATTCGTTTACTCTTTCCCAATTCATTCGGAATTGTGATGCCACTGATGGATTTATGTGTTTGTTTGACATCTGCAGCCTCTTCACTTGTGTTGCTTTATCAGAGATTCTTGATACTTGCAGCGATATGTTATATCGCAGTAATTTAACTCCTCCGACTATACCTGAAGATGTTTTTGTTGAACTCATGAAATTTGAAACCATGTCTGTTGATTTTAGTTTCGACAATATCATGTATCGTCAGATCGAAGGTGTGGCGATGGGTTCTCCTTTGGGTCCTGTCTTGGCAAATATTTTTCTGGGTTTTTACGAGGAAAGCCTTCTGTCAGGTTCTTCCTGGCCCTTCCATTATGTGGATGACACCTTTTGTGTATTCAGCCATGAATCGGAAGTTGATCACTTTTTTTCCCTACTCAACAGTGTTCATCCTGCCTTTAAATTTACGGTAGATAAGGAGATCAATGGTTCATTACCTTTCCTAGATGTTCTGGTTCACAGAACTCCTTACTTGTTCATTACTTCTGTTTATAGGAAGTTTACTTTTACAGGTCTCTATACCCGATGGGACTCTTTTTGTCCTAAATGACAAAAGATCAATTTGATTAGGACTTTGACCCATGATCTATTCGGATAACACCTTGAAAGATGAAATTAGCTGTTTAACTGGTATCTTTGTGAACAATGGTTATCAGTGGACATTGTTCAATCGGTTATTCGAGATAAGACTGCCAGGTTTAATAAAATCAAACCTGCTACGGTTGGTAAATGTCTTCGTTTACCATGGTTGGGTAGGATTAGCGAGTCCTTTGCCAATCAGATTTCATGTAGTTCACGGGAATGTTATTTTGCAGCGAACGTTCGTGTTGTTTTTCAAACCAGGTCTGTCTTTTCATCTGTGTGTAAAGATGTTCTAGCCCCCCACCATATTAACTCTGTCATTTATTATTTCAAATGTAGTTGTGAATGCGACTACATAGGTAGAAAGACACAGGACGGCAGAATTAAACAGCCCGTGCCTGCGAAAATACTTAATAAAATTTTTTCGTTGGCCGATTCCATTCGAAATACATATGGGTCATCGATAGCGGATCATTTTAATAAGAATCCTACTTGTGATTTGGATTTTAGTGTGACATGGTTTTCAGTTTTGGCCAGGGCACACTCAGTATTCCATCTTAAGGTATTGGAGACGCTGTACATCAGGCCCAGGCGACCGGCTCTTTGTAAACAAAGAGACTGTTTGCTTGGGCTTGCTGTGCTGTGCCTCTAGCATCTTTGTTGGTATTACTTATATATATATATATATATTTTTTCTTTCTCTTCCCTGCACATTCATTCACGTCATTCAATACAGACTTTCTTGTTCTTCATAATATCTAATCCCCGTTAACAGTTCTAATTAGAGGGGACGAAACCGGTCGACTGGTGTTTTGTGTTTTAAATTTCTTGTTTTTTATGCCTTAATATATATATATATATATATATATATATATATATATATGTCAAGAATGAAGACTGAGACTCGGAAGATAAGTTAATCCAAGCTTTATTTGGCAAAATACAAGCAGGGTTCACGTCACGTGGTCCTAGTATTCTCGAATATCTGGTTGTCGTAATCCAGAGAAAGGGCCGTAAACGAATATGGTGTCATAAAGGAGTCTCACAGTCAATCTCTTATTTACGACAATATATATATATATGTATATGAATGATATAAAATATAGTTTTAATGTATGCTATATTTATGGTTAAATGTGCTCAATATCAGGAACAGAGTAATTATTTACCTGCTGCCCCACTCAAAAAGATGTGGCACAAGGCTGAGTTTTAATGTGGGGTATCCGAGCCCGTAGGCTCGGGCAAAAATTTCCTACAGACCACATAAAAACGGACTCAGTTTCCCGAGACGAGACTCTGCCCCTCGTTTAGGGGATACCCTCTGACATGTGCCAGGTAAGTATATCAGGGACAGAGTATACGTAACTCTAAAAGTAGACACAGGTCAACACCAGGTAGTGACAAGCTTGATTGCACAGCCTGAAGATTACATGGAACTTCAATGTCCACTTTTATATTTACATATGCTCTATCCCTGATATTGAGCACCTTTATGGATTTCCACATGCATGAAACTCAGAGTTCTACCAAATGGTGAGGAACAAAATGTATATTTATTAGTAGTAGTATAGATTATAGCACTCTTATTTTAAAACAACCTCTGTTTTATTACCATCATCACTCACTGATATATATATATATATATATATATATATATATATATATATATATGAAGAAATATATATATATGAAGAAATATGTAAATATAAAAGTGAACATAGAAGTCAACACTTAGAGGCGACAGTCTGTTTCATGCTAGTGCAATTGTGTTGTGTTCTAGTGTTGACTTCTAGTGTTTCATGCTAGTGCAATCGTCAGGCAACTAAATAGTTGCCTAACGATTGCACTAGCATGAAACAGACTGTCGCCTCTCTCTCTCTCTCTCTCTCTCTCTCTCTCTCTATATATATATATATATGCAGGTTTATTTGTAGACTAAGGAAAGTTCTTTGTTTAAGAATTTTTTATTTATTTATTCTTTGATTTTGACCATTTTCCTGGTTTCCAGGCAGAGGCTGAACATGAAATTGTCCAATGTCTTCTCAGTGCTTTTTTCTTTCAGAAGTCAGTATCAAAATACATTTCTGGCTTCATAAGTGTATATCTATAGGTATACATTGTGATTCATTGGTGATTTTGATTTTACCATCTCACTATGTGTCGTGTCAGATTTTTTCATATATCATAACTTCATATGTCAGATTGTGGTGTCTTTTATCTTTTTGGTAAAATACATTTAATGCGATTGTTCCTAAATTGAATGAAACTTTATTGATACTAAGTTCGTTTTTATTTTTAAGGCTTATGATATTTGTAGTTATTTTTTATACTTAACTCGGCATAGTATTTTTCTATTATTGGTAAGTATCTGACAGACATTTCAAGTGGTGTTGTAAAAAACAACTACAAATATTCAAAGCTTTAACCATGAAAACAAGCAACCCAGCATTAATAAAATTTCAGTCAATTTAGAAAAAACTTATTAAATATATTTCACAAGAAAAAGATCAGACCAGAAACTGACGCCTGATGATGTGATACCTAAAAAATGTCACTGTGATATCAATGTATGAAGATGTGACATTCAACAGCCAGGAAAAAAAGAACAACGTACACATAATCTTACAAAACAATAAAAGAATTCTTTCATAATGGCTTATGAAAACTGAAAACATTCAGAAGACGAATGATTTATGTTTAAATTCTTCGTATTTTCATTGACCATTATCTCCTCACATCAGGACAATTATTTTCCTCAGAGTGAGGTATTAAGCTATCTCTTTAGAAAAATATGTGTTGGATAAAAAAACCTAAGTTAATATTTTGTCTAAGTATTTTCTTCAAGAATATAACTAGTAAAAGATCAATTTTTTTGGAATTCATGTGCAATTTTCTTATTTTGGTAGAATATCTGCTAATGAATAGGAATGGAAATCTCAGCAGCACTGAGATCAAACACAGAATCATGATGAGCAGTGCATGGACAAGACTTCCACATGGGAACACCACATGTACAAGATAAACACGTCTGAGACACCAGAAACACAAACAAGGACAAATGAATTTGAAATGATGCTGGTTTACAGGAACAAAATTCCTTGGTAATGTATGACAATTCCATTGTGTGGTCAACACAGCATACAGCCAAGCTCTGGTATTTACTTGTCTCTCCATGGTGATAAGATGTGATACAAGGTCTGTTTCATGTGGGCCACCTGAGCATGTACACCCAGGCTAGGGCCCAAAATTACACAGCCCCCACAACCGTCAGTTGTTCTGGCATCTGTATTGTTACCAATCACTCTATTTAGTGCAATGAAGGGGTACTGCCACAGGCAGCTGTTCCCTGGGACTGGGGACCTCTCAGTATTTTCTCAGTTGCACCCTGCCTGAAGACAGAGATGCAACTGAAAGATGATAACAGCATGAGCAGTACAAGTATTTTCAAACTCTGCCCCTTCCCAGAAAATGTGACTGCTTTTATGGAGTCTAAATCTTTAGTGGTTGGCTAGCAAAGGAATCATTTGCATAGCAAAGACCACTCAGCTCACCATCCAAACTCTTTTAGGGGGAAGCTGATAGACATTTTCTTTCTTCATTACAGGACATTCCAGAGTTTGCACCAGTTCTGTTCTGTCAGGGAAGCCATGTGCAGCCTTTCTGTAGAGACAGCACACTAAGCATCGTCTCTTTGACTTATGGGGGTGGGTACCATTATTAGTAGTAATTGACTGCTCTGCCTGCATTTTATTTCTGCTACAATGTACTATGGTAATTTTCTCAAGTTTATTTCCTATAGAGATGCTTTTAGTATTTGCTTTGTTACTATATGTGAAATCATTATAATGACTCCAAACATTGATGCATTTTTGCAGAAATGAACAACATCAGCCAACTGATTGAAGTTTAAACTGAAGTTACAAAACAGTTTTCAATGTTTTGTGACTAGGATATTTTGTTATCTGCCTTTCCAATAGTGTTATTTATCTTTTTAATTTTTTATACACGTTTAAATTGTTAGTATTCCAAGAATTAAACACAGATGACATAACGTATATACATGACAGCAATACAACAATAGAAACATAGAATTCAAAAATTGATACATTTATAAGCACAAAAGTTTTACAATATATAAGTGATATCTACACAACTAATGTAGACAAAACAATGTAGAATATAAAAAATGAGACATTATTTAGGTTTAAAAAATTTCTATATTAATCAAACATTTATTTTAAGATTTTCCTATTTGTTGCTCATTTAATAATTCTGTCAGATTTAATCCAAACTTTCAACTCATAAAATCCTACCTGTGATATCATAGGTAACATGAATGAGAAAAAAGTTAAAAAGCCTTAACCATTTGATGCCACAAATGTGTTGGCAGTGCATAAAGCTACTGGCCTTTGGATGTTTCATCCAGAGAGAAATGGACTAAAAATGATGGAGATAGGATAACAGGGGAGCATGACCAAAACTTCCTCATTACAATGAAGAGTCATTGTTTACATGGCTGAAGCTTTTTAGCTTTTTGATGTTAACAAGATTAACCAGGTACAATGGGTTTGATTTTGTACAAAAACAAAACAAAGTAATTAACATTTACAGTCAAAAAAAGAGAAAGAGCATTTCATATTATATATATATATACATATATATATATATATATATATATATATATGTATGTATTTGTGTGTGTATGTATGTATATATATATATATATATATATATGTATGTATGTGTATATATATATATATATATATATATGTATGTATGTGTATATATATATATATATATATATATATATATATGTATGTATATATATATATATATATATATATATATATATATATATATGTATGTATGTATGTGTATATATATATATATATATTGTTCTCTTCTTTGTTGAATGCAATTTTTGACTTCATTAGGAATTCTGAACAAGAAAAAACAAGTAGAAGGAAATGAAGATTGTAAATTAATTTTTGCCTCTCCTCTCGATCTAAAAAATCTTACAGTACAATGTAAGAAATCCCATAACACGCAAGATCGCAAGATCTCTTTGGCTATGCCATAACAAGTGATGTTTCTTTTCTCTTTTCCTATAATGGTTTCTGCCACTTCCACCCCATTTTCACTCTCCTACATTTCTTACATCCTCCTTTTTCACTTCCTCTCCTCCTAATTCTTTATTTCTCCCACTACTTATTCCAAAAGTACCTTCTCTTATTTCACTTATAGCTTTTAACATCTGCATTCTGAGGTTGTGATAAAAATATCTAACAAAAAAATTGAATAAAAGAAAATAGAAATGAAATTAAACTAAGAATTTGCAGTTGTATTAAATCTAATGAGAATCATCATTATCAAATCTAATGAGAATCATCTTCATCAAATCTAATGAGAATCATCATCATCAAATCTAATGAAAATCATCATCACCAACTCTAGTGAGATTAATCATCATTGAAATGAGTTTCATCACTATCATTAAAATGAATGAAAATCATCATCATCATCTTATGCAGTAATTATCCCCTATTTAAATCATTGCAATATATATATATATATATATATATGTATGTAACTGTGTAGTGATTTTAAAATGATTTTGTTTTAATATCCTAAAATAAATAATATTTAGCCCTACTCTGTACTAAGCCCACTTTTAAATTAAATGTTACATACAGTAAAATTATATTCTATTTGTTCGCATATATATATATATATATATATATATATATATATATATATATATATATATATATATATATATATCTCCAAGTATAGCATTGGTGTACACAGAATAAATTCCAATAACCAAAGATACTATTCTTAAAAAAGTGTTCAATGCAGAGTAGACCAAATATAATTTATTCAAAAATTATAACATAAATATGTTATAAAATCACTACAAAAATAGCCATTTTGTTTCAACACTTCTGGTATCTTACAAAGTGATGGTGTTGAATGTAGAATAAATAGTTTTAAAAAGGTTCAAATCAACCAAACACCCCTCAATAGGGGAAACATTGGTCATTGCAGCTTATGTAACAATCAAAATCCAAGTATATGAAAATTCAAAAACCTGACAACGAACCTTGGTTATAATAATTAATGCCTTAATGTTAGGCTTAGACTAAAATAGAAATCATTCTAACTCATCATTCAGATTAATATTAAAGTTTCATAGAAAATTGAAAATTAAAAATTACCAATTTTAAATTTAATCTGTATTAAGTTTAAAATATTATAAAATTATTTAAAGAAGAAACTGAGGAAAAAATACATATATTTTATTATTTATTTTGTTTTAATTAGAAAGCCAGAATCTCAGAATAAATGTTAAACTAATGGGGATGTAAAACATCGTCCCAACTTAGATACATTTGAAGTGTTGATCTGGGCAAGGGAGGATGAAATCTTGCAAATGACAATACATCCATATAAAGACACAAAAACATGAACAAAAGTGGAAATAGATGTCCACGAGCCTCCCAAATAAAAGCAGACAACATATACATACAATGAAAGGCATATATAAGCAATTATATGCACACACATTAATAAAGACATAGACCTATACACATCCACAAAGATTCAAGTTTGAGAGTGTTAGCAAAAGAATGCAAATGGACTATTAAAATATTACTTGGATGGCAAAGAGATATAGATTAATAGAGGGTTCAATAGATAAAATTTAAGAGGGATAGAATAGGAAAACAAATATTCAGCAACGAAACAACACAAAGAAAAAAGACAAATATATAGAACTGGACAGAAAAAATAAATATATATGCATTATTAGTGTCATTGTACTTAGTTTTACTTGTTGCAACACGGTGAGTACTAACTGTGTATGCATATATATAAATATATATGCATACACAGACATAAAAAACACCAAATTCAAATGTCCAGGTAAAATGCAACATTTAAATTAAAATAAAACTAAAACCAGCTAATATATAAAAAAAGAAACACATAAACAGACAAATATATACAAATATCTCATATATACTTATATACATATGAATACACATACACAAGTACAAACATAATAATATATATAAATACATATATATGTGTATATGCATCCATACAAATAGATAGATACATACATACATACATACATACATATGCATATGAATATATACACACATATAGAAATAAATACAAACATATCAACCTACAAAGCAAGGTAAAAAAATAAGCCAACACACGACATACAAGCACAGATACAAAACCTAAGGAAATACACCAATAAAAATAAGTAGAAACAAACAAACTAATATATATATATATATATATATACAAACAATATTATCCAAATGACTATAAAGGATTCAGAGTCCATAAAAGACTAAAATGTAACAAAACACAACTATTGATTATTAAGTACACAAGCAATTGTAAAATCACTATCAAACAAAAGTAGATTATAGTTAGCATAGATAATCCATTCAAAAACACTAAGATATATACATACATAGATATACACACACACACATATATATGCCAATACAACCATACATATACAAGTGCATAAATATATAAATAAGCACATACATAACAACAATAAATACAAACACATATATATATATATATATATATATATATATATACACACACACACACACACACACACACACACACACACAAACATATAACTACAAGTATATTCATATATACATACCCGCAAATACACTCTCTCTCTCTCTCTCTCTCTCTATATATATATATATATATATATATATAAATATATATATATATATGTGTGTGTGTGTGTGTGTGTGTGTGTGTGTGTGTGCAAATACATATGTATATATATATATATATATATTTATAAATGTCATATACACATATATACATCTATACATAAAAGTGCACACACAAATAGACAACATAATAAATGTATACATATATATATGTACATAGATAGGAGGATTAGCAGATAATATAAGTAACAACACACTAAATTTACAGTAACATTGCATTATTGTCAGAAATATTACTACCCCTATAGTAAGGTAAATTTTGAGCTATATTTACAGTTAACAGTGAGTTTATTCCTTTGATTTAAGAGATGTATCTTGTCTTTAAATCTAATTATTTCAAATTTTTCCTTAAGACATAAATAACAAGGGGAATATAGAGAATTACATGTTCAAACTCTCTTAATTAATTCCACTTTAACAGTAGTTGTCTTCTTTTTCTCCTTTAAACTCCAAAAATACTTGGACAATGAAGTTTTTTATTTATGATTTATGAAATTGTTCTAAGATAAACTAAAGACCTAGTTTAATTATTCTGTAACGGGCAATTATTAGGATTCCTACAATTTCACAAGTTATTATTAGTGTCATTGTAATTAGTTTTACTTGTTGCAACATGGTGAGTAGTCAAGCTTTTTGAGTCCCTATACTTGTTGAAGACTCTGTTATTATGTTTCTTAATTATTTCTTCCAGGTTATCAGCACAACTGTAGCTTAATTTAAGAGTATTATAATTGAATATTTTATTAAGTGGATTAGTTTTGGGGTTGGGGAAATGTGTTTTGATAAGGTTTAGAAATTTATGCCCTAGTTTGGTTTTAACCATTAGGTTGAAAGAAGGAGTAAACCAAATGACCTTTCTAGATCTTCTTTTCTTATTGTAGTCATAATTATGTTGCCTTCACTGATCTCACACAGATCTTTTATCTGTTCAAAATCCTTGTTTATATTGACTATCCCCTGAAGTCTGTCAGAATAGATAAATTATTCCACACTGATAGGATAGGCATTGGTCAGTTTAACAGCTCTTATTCAGAGCCATAGCATTGGGAGGTTGTAGGTCTGGCATTCTCTGGCATCTTTTTGGGGTCTTTGATGGTATTCACCTTGTTACCAGATTTGATGGGAGGCTACTTAATGTCCCAGCTGAGGATGAAAAACAAAGTTTCTGTGAAGTGTTCATCAGGGACATGTATTCCATTGGTGTGGCAGAGGTAACTCCATTTTGAAGGGAATTTCATTACCTCATCGATAGCTTATCAAGAGTCTGCAAGTTGGGGACCACAGCATTCGGTGCCTACCAGTCATTATGATTAACAAATCAGAGCTGGATAGAGTCTATAATTTCACATATCTTGGTGACAGCATAAGAGAAAGACCGTTCTATCAAGAGACAGATTGGATGAAGAAACTCAGTACTCATCAGATTGACAAAGTGTTCTTGGTCCATACACCAGTGAGACATAAAAACTCAACTACAGAGATGAGTGCTGTCATAATGCTGTCCACCTTCACAGCTTAAAATGCATCCCATAATAAGTCAGCAACAAAATATTTCATGACCCAAACCAAGATACTTAGACACTTCACTTTGCTACAGCAAAATGATCTCTGCTAATGGGATTGTATGCAATCCATGTGAGAAAGAAGGATCCTGAAGAAGCTGCTGCATAGAGAGCAGGGTTTCTGGAAGACAGCCCAAGATTAAATCCATATTAATATCAAAGACAATATGGCTGAAGTAATTGGAAAACTGAGACGTAGGAGAACATAGCATGTAATGTCTTGTTGGAGACTGGAACATGGCAGAGGTTTAAAAAAATGAGGAAGGGCTTTAGCATGTTGCTGAAGAAAAGTGTGATCACCAAAAAATCAGCACACAAAACAAACTAACGATGCAGGATAATGGCTTTTACATGCAGTCGCAACAACAGACAAGTCACTCCTATGCGGACATCTACAGCCACAATAGACGATGCTTTACAAATTTAGACATAAGTAAAAACCTGTAGGCAGAAAATCAGGTTTCATGAAATTAATGAGTACTATAAATGTGTAACATGTAAGGAGAAAGAGAAAATTGCTGCTGTAACTAGGCAGGCATTACAGGAAATTAATTCTCTACACATTGACAGTTCAGATTGAGATTAGTGCCAGTGAAAGATACAGAGCATATTAATGTATGCCTCATCCAGAATTTGAACCTGGTTTTCTAATTCTTTTTTTCTTTATTGATAACATGTTACACTACCTCACACCTCCATTTAGCACATATATACAATGTAGGGAGAGGTGGATTCATGCCTTTCTCAAGGGCTTTAATGCCAAGTGAATATAAACTCATTCTGGTCTCAGCCAGAATTTGAACATGGTTTGCTGATTTTGTTTTCCATGATGATAACTATTCATTCTCATCATCATTTGTCGATCATAGGATCATCAAGCCAATGCGAAAGATCCTTTCTTTAGATGTATAGCATGTGCTACACTAAGGCTACATAGTGTTTTTGTATTCAGAGTTACTTTCTCCTAGTCTGGTTGTCACCTAAGGCTATAGAACCAAGTCTGTCTTGCTATTTACCCATAGCTGAGGGGAGAAGGAGAGGATTCATACCTTTCCCAAGAGTATTAGCATGGAAGTGAATGTAATGGATCCAACTGAAATTCAAACTCAACTCTCCAATTCCCCAACCAGAGCTGCTATTCATTACTCCACCTTGCCACTGTGATAACTATTACAGTACCTTAAACCTCCATTTAGTACATATATAGAATGCAGGGAGAGATGGATTTTTGCCTTTTCAAAGGGCATTAATGCTAAGTGAGCATTAAAAGGCTTAGCCAGAAATTGAACTTGGAATGCTGATTCTGTTTTCCATGCGGATGTTACACTACTTCATACCTCCATTTAGTACATGCAGTAGAGAGAAATAAATGTTTGCACACTATGAAATTTTTTAATTAACATAGTTATAACATGAAAAAATTTAAAAACCTTACAGTATTTCTACACCATTGCATAATGCTGCAATATTCAAAAAACAATTAGAAAATTTTGTTATAAATGAAATTATGTGTTATTTATAAGATTTTGAGATGAAAAAAGTGTTCATACAAAATATGTTTTTAATATCAAAAGACTTAAATTACCTTTATTTACATAATTCTTTGTAAGATTTTGCTAGATTCTGCCAATTATTTTATTACCAGAACAATCTAGAACATTCCGCAGTTCAGTTCTTATATAAGGTTATCTCCGCACACAAGTCATCCCCAATAATTATCATCATGGGGAAAGGCAAGGAACTATCAAATTCACAAAAAGAATTGATCATCAAATATTAGAAAGAAGGCAAAAACTACAGGAAAATAGCAGATATCCTGAATATACCATTTACTATTATTAGTTCCGTTAAATATAAAAAGGTGAAAACTGTTGAGAACAAATCGAGATCTGCTGTACCACATGAGATCTCTTCCAGATCAATGAGAAGAATTCAGCACAAAATTCAAGAAAATCCAATGACGACTCAGAAAGAAATACAGGATGAATTAAAAGCATCAGGTATTTTATTAGTTATAAAGCAAACAATAAGCAATGAAGTCAACAAAGAATTGCATTGTCCAAGAAAACTCCAATGCTATTGAAGAAACATAGGGATGCCCAGTTAAAATTTGTTTGTGAGCATAAAAATAAACCTGAATCATTTTGGGAAAGTGTTTTATGGACTGATGAATCAAAAACAGAACTATCTGGGCTTAATTCAAGAACTCACGTTTGGAGAAAAGACAGCACAGCCTTTGCAATGAATACAATCCCAATGGTAAAATTTGAAATTTTGGTGGTTTAGAGATGTTTTTCTGCTAATGGTACAGATTGTTTAGAGATAATAAATGTAGAATAAATTCAAAAATATACCAAGATGTTTTGGATTCTAATTTGTTTGGGTCAGTAATAAAGCTGGGAATCCCAAATGAATGGGTTTTGCAACACAATAATGACCTTAAACATACAATGAAATCTATGAAAAAATGGCTTATTGAAAACAATGTCAATATACTCAAATGGCCATCACATTCTCTTGAATCCAACAGAGAAATTGTGGTGTTTATTAATAATTCAAGTTAATAAAAGGTCTCCTGAAAAGCATCCTGGACCTAAAGAGAATATGCAAAGAATATGGAGTAAAATACCAATGGAAATTTGAAAATCATTGATTAAAAGCTACAGAAAGAGACTGATTGGTATTGAATTGAGTAAGGGATATACTAGAAAATATTAAATAGGTATTATAATGTTGTACAAATACTTTTTACCTCCAAATATTTTATTTTCATATAATTTCATTAACATAAAAAATTTTTTTTTTTTTTGCATATTGCAGCTTTATTTCATTGTATACAAATATTGGATAGATCATAAAATTCTTTTATAAAATATATGTTAAATAAAAAAAAAACATGGTGTACAAATATCCCCCCCCCTGTATATAGAGTGCAGGGAGAGGTGGATTCATGACTTTCCAAAGGGTATTAACACCAAGTGAACATAAACAGTCAACTAATATTGAACTTGGTACGCTGATTATCTTTTCTAACTGAGTAACTTCATATCTTCCAGATAACCACTGTCAAAAGAGTCATTTTTCTGTTTTTATATATATATATATATATATATATATATATATATAAATACCTTTCCTGTTTGGCTATTTGGTCAAAATATGGAAAAATGCTTTCAACGACATTATTCCAAAATGTATCTGTCTATATTTCTGAGATGAGGTATTATGTACACTAGTTACATTATTTCGACTATTGTCCTCATCTTTGTTTCCATATTTATTACAATGTTTCAGCCCTTCTGTATCTGTCTATATTTTTGAGATGAGGTATTATGTACACTATTTCTATTATTCAGACTATTGTCCTCATTGTTGCTATGTTTATCACAATGTTTCGGCTGTTGTACACTCCAGCCTTCTTCATATGGAGAGAAAAGGGAGATCACTGCCGTCTGTGGGATCAGGTTGAGATCATAGACAAAGAACAACATTGGAAAAATCATAAACTTAAGGAATCAGCACATGCTAGGCCACAAAAATCTCCTGAACCAACCAAGCATAGAAATGAATACAATATGGGAACCAGTAATAAGGAGTGCCAGAGAAAAGCAATAATAACAACAAAAATTTCAATATGAGCTCTGGTAAAAAAACATGCAATGATAACAGCAAAAATTGCAATATGAGCACTGGTAAAAAATGATGGTGAAGACATTAGGTTTATAATACCCTCAAGGACACATGGCACAGTGGATAAAGGCGTTGGTTAGATCCAGTGACAGGACCCAAAGAGTGTGAGTTCAATACATGGTTAAGGCAGTGGAGAACTTTCAGAGTGGAATTAACAGGAGATAACTGACATCCATTAGATATGGCACGTGGAATTAGAACAGTCTACCCCAGTGTGCAAAATAAAGGGTTCAGTTCTACATTCCAACCACCTGAAGAAGGCTAGTATGTACAACAGCCAAAATGTTATGATAAACATGTTGACAAAGATGAGGACAATAGTCTGAATAATGTAAATAGTGTACATTATACCAAAATGTCTTTTATATAAACAGGTCAAGACTGAATTGTGCATTATTTCTTTTAGCTGTGAAATGTCCTGTATTAATATGAATCATATTTTCAGTAACAAAAGATATAGATCTGATACTGATATTTAAGCAGGGAAAAATGCAAACAAAATGTTTATATGATTTGAAGTTTATTTTTTGGCATTTCTTCATAAAAGAGATTCTGAGAAGAAACTGCAGTTGAGCAAAGTGACTGCATTGTTACTTCTTTGATGCTGGCTAATTCAAAATGGTTGACAAAAGTCCTTCATTCAACCAACGTCATTTGTATTCAAAATGAAGCTCCAATTGTTTATAAATGTGTTATACAGTTAAAAATTTGATTAGGAGAACACATTTTTACTGGTTGTAAGTTGATCACTGTCTTACAGATTATTCTTATAATGTTTCATTCCTTTTATGCTTTTTTAAAAAATTTTATTAGACAAATTGAAACTGATTTGCTCAAAGTCTGGAGTTTTTATTAATTGGCAATAAGTACAAAAATAATGTTTGCATCACAAAATGATTTTTTCATCTCGTAAAGTTTGTACTGACAGTTATGGCTTATTTTCAGTTATCAGCAGATAGAACCATTTGCAATAAATGGCGCAAAAACTGTTATGTGAAAGAGAAATTACCTAAATTATGATCAAGTATATTTTATATAAAACATGAACAAAATATTATAATTTGTATGTTAATATGACTGCTTAAACTTTCCAACCTACCTACATATCTATTGTGCATATAATTCTTCTGATACTGATAAGACTTTTATAAGTTACAAGCAAAATTATTGATTTTATAAAAACTCAAGAAAGGCAATTACTGAAATAGGGTGGCATTAATGAAACCCCCAAGCCAGAATTTGTTTGTATGAAGTTTAAATATATTTGCTACAATTTGGAATTAGCCACTGACAATTATCTGTTAAGTGTTCCAAGGTTGATGCATTTAAAGAAAAATGATAAATAACATTGAGGAAACATTTTATGAGTTGACATTCAGAGAGAAAAAAAAATGTAAATGACATACAGAAAGAAAGGGATTGGAAATTGTCAAGAATTAATGACATTCAAGAACAAATGGATTAGAAATGGCCAGGAATTAATGACATTCAGAAAGAAATGGATTGGAAACTGTCAGGAATTACTAACATTCAGAAAGAAATTGATTGGAAATGGTCAAGAATTAATGACAAATAGAAAGAAAGGAATTGGAAATGGTCTGGAATTAATGACATACAGAAAGAAAGGGATTGGAAATTGTCAAGAATTAATGACATTCAAGAACAAATGGATTAGAAATGGCCAGGAATTAATGACATTCAGAAAGAAATGGATTGGAAACTGTCAGGAATTACTAACATTCAGAAAGAAATTGATTGGAAATGGTCAAGAATTAATGACAAATAGAAAGAAAGGAATTGGAAATGGTCTGGAATTAATGACATACAGAAAGAAAGGAATTGGAAATGGTCTGGAATTAATGACATACAGAAAGAAAGGGATTGGAAATTGTCAAGAATTAATGACATTCAAGAACAAATGGATTAGAAATGGCCAGGAATTAATGACATTCAGAAAGAAATGGATTGGAAACTGTCAGGAATTACTAACATTCAGAAAGAAATTGATTGGAAATGGTCAAGAATTAATGACAAATAGAAAGAAAGGAATTGGAAATGGTCTGGAATTAATGACATACAGAAAGAAAGGGATTGGAAATTGTCAAGAATTAATGACATTCAAGAACAAATGGATTAGAAATGGCCAGGAATTAATGACATTCAGAAAGAAATGGATTGGAAACTGTCAGGAATTACTAACATTCAGAAAGAAATTGATTGGAAATGGTCAAGAATTAATGACAAATAGAAAGAAAGGAATTGGAAATGGTCTGGAATTAATGACATACAGAAAGAAAGGGATTGGAAATTGTCAAGAATTAATGACATTCAAGAACAAATGGATTAGAAATGGCCAGGAATTAATGACATTCAGAAAGAAATGGATTGGAAACTGTCAGGAATTACTAATATTCAGAAAGAAATTGATTGGAAATGGTCAAGAATTAATGACAAATAGAAAGAAAGGAATTGGAAATGGTCTGGAATTAATGACATACAGAAAGAAAGGAATTGGAAATGGTCTGGAATTAATGACATACAGAAAGAAAGGGATTGGAAATTGTCAAGAATTAATGACATTCAAGAACAAATGGATTAGAAATGGCCAGGAATTAATGACATTCAGAAAGAAATGGATTGGAAACTGTCAGGAATTACTAACATTCAGAAAGAAATTGATTGGAAATGGTCAAGAATTAATGACAAATAGAAAGAAAGGAATTGGAAATGGTCTGGAATTAATGACATACAGAAAGAAAGGGATTGGAAATTGTCAAGAATTAATGACATTCAAGAACAAATGGATTAGAAATGGCCAGGAATTAATGACATTCAGAAAGAAATGGATTGGAAACTGTCAGGAATTACTAACATTCAGAAAGAAATTGATTGGAAATGGTCAAGAATTAATGACAAATAGAAAGAAAGGAATTGGAAATGGTCTGGAATTAATGACATACAGAAAGAAAGGGATTGGAAATTGTCAAGAATTAATGACATTCAAGAACAAATGGATTAGAAATGGCCAGGAATTAATGACATTCAGAAAGAAATGGATTGGAAACTGTCAGGAATTACTAACATTCAGAAAGAAATTGATTGGAAATGGTCAAGAATTAATGACAAATAGAAAGAAAGGAATTGGAAATGGTCTGGAATTAATGACATACAGAAAGAAAGGGATTGGAAATTGTCAAGAATTAATGACATTCAAGAACAAATGGATTAGAAATGGCCAGGAATTAATGACATTCAGAAAGAAATGGATTGGAAACTGTCAGGAATTACTAACATTCAGAAAGAAATTGATTGGAAATGGTCAAGAATTAATGACAAATAGAAAGAAAGGAATTGGAAATGGTCTGGAATTAATGACATACAGAAAGAAAGGAATTGGAAATGGTCTGGAATTAATGACATACAGAAAGAAAGGGATTGGAAATTGTCAAGAATTAATGACATTCAAGAACAAATGGATTAGAAATGGCCAGGAATTAATGACATTCAGAAAGAAATGGATTGGAAACTGTCAGGAATTACTAACATTCAGAAAGAAATTGATTGGAAATGGTCAAGAATTAATGACAAATAGAAAGAAAGGAATTGGAAATGGTCTGGAATTAATGACATACAGAAAGAAAGGAATTGGAAATGGTCTGGAATTAATGACATACAGAAAGAAAGGGATTGGAAATTGTCAAGAATTAATGACATTCAAGAACAAATGGATTAGAAATGGCCAGGAATTAATGACATTCAGAAAGAAATGGATTGGAAACTGTCAGGAATTACTAACATTCAGAAAGAAATTGATTGGAAATGGTCAAGAATTAATGACAAATAGAAAGAAAGGAATTGGAAATGGTCTGGAATTAATGACATACAGAAAGAAAGGGATTGGAAATTGTCAAGAATTAATGACATTCAAGAACAAATGGATTAGAAATGGCCAGGAATTAATGACATTCAGAAAGAAATGGATTGGAAACTGTCAGGAATTACTAACATTCAGAAAGAAATTGATTGGAAATGGTCAAGAATTAATGACAAATAGAAAGAAAGGAATTGGAAATGGTCTGGAATTAATGACATACAGAAAGAAAGGGATTGGAAATTGTCAAGAATTAATGACATTCAAGAACAAATGGATTAGAAATGGCCAGGAATTAATGACATTCAGAAAGAAATGGATTGGAAACTGTCAGGAATTACTAACATTCAGAAAGAAATTGATTGGAAATGGTCAAGAATTAATGACAAATAGAAAGAAAGGAATTGGAAATGGTCTGGAATTAATGACATACAGAAAGAAAGGGATTGGAAATTGTCAAGAATTAATGACATTCAAGAACAAATGGATTAGAAATGGCCAGGAATTAATGACATTCAGAAAGAAATGGATTGGAAACTGTCAGGAATTACTAACATTCAGAAAGAAATTGATTGGAAATGGTCAAGAATTAATGACAAATAGAAAGAAAGGAATTGGAAATGGTCTGGAATTAATGAAATACAGAAAGAAAGGAATTGGAAATGGTCTGGAATTAATGACATACAGAAAGAAAGGGATTGGAAATTGTCAAGAATTAATGACATTCAAGAACAAATGGATTAGAAATGGCCAGGAATTAATGACATTCAGAAAGAAATGGATTGGAAACTGTCAGGAATTACTAACATTCAGAAAGAAATTGATTGGAAATGGTCAAGAATTAATGACAAATAGAAAGAAAGGAATTGGAAATGGTCTGGAATTAATGACATACAGAAAGAAAGGGATTGGAAATTGTCAAGAATTAATGACATTCAAGAACAAATGGATTAGAAATGGCCAGGAATTAATGACATTCAGAAAGAAATGGATTGGAAACTGTCAGGAATTACTAACATTCAGAAAGAAATTGATTGGAAATGGTCAAGAATTAATGACAAATAGAAAGAAAGGAATTGGAAATGGTCTGGAATTAATGACATACAGAAAGAAAGGGATTGGAAACTGTCAAGAATTAATGACATTCAAGAACAAATGGATTAGAAATGGCCAGGAATTAATGACATTCAGAAAGAAATGGATTGGAAACTGTCAGGAATTACTAACATTCAGAAAGAAATTGATTGGAAATGGTCAAGAATTAATGACAAATAGAAAGAAAGGAATTGGAAATGGTCTGGAATTAATGACATACAGAAAGAAAGGGATTGGAAATTGTCAAGAATTAATGACATTCAAGAACAAATGGATTAGAAATGGCCAGGAATTAATGACATTCAGAAAGAAATGGATTGGAAACTGTCAGGAATTACTAACATTCAGAAAGAAATTGATTGGAAATGGTCAAGAATTAATGACAAATAGAAAGAAAGGAATTGGAAATGGTCTGGAATTAATGACATACAGAAAGAAAGGAATTGGAAATGGTCTGGAATTAATGACATACAGAAAGAAAGGGATTGGAAATTGTCAAGAATTAATGACATTCAAGAACAAATGGATTAGAAATGGCCAGGAATTAATGACATTCAGAAAGAAATGGATTGGAAACTGTCAGGAATTACTAACATTCAGAAAGAAATTGATTGGAAATGGTCAAGAATTAATGACAAATAGAAAGAAAGGAATTGGAAATGGTCTGGAATTAATGACATACAGAAAGAAAGGAATTGGAAATGGTCTGGAATTAATGACATACAGAAAGAAAGGGATTGGAAATTGTCAAGAATTAATGACATTCAAGAACAAATGGATTAGAAATGGCCAGGAATTAATGACATTCAGAAAGAAATGGATTGGAAACTGTCAGGAATTACTAACATTCAGAAAGAAATTGATTGGAAATGGTCAAGAATTAATGACAAATAGAAAGAAAGGAATTGGAAATGGTCTGGAATTAATGACATACAGAAAGAAAGGAATTGGAAATGGTCTGGAATTAATGACATACAGAAAGAAAGGGATTGGAAATTGTCAAGAATTAATGACATTCAAGAACAAATGGATTAGAAATGGCCAGGAATTAATGACATTCAGAAAGAAATGGATTGGAAACTGTCAGGAATTACTAACATTCAGAAAGAAATTGATTGGAAATGGTCAAGAATTAATGACAAATAGAAAGAAAGGAATTGGAAATGGTCTGGAATTAATGACATACAGAAAGAAAGGGATTGGAAATTGTCAAGAATTAATGACATTCAAGAACAAATGGATTAGAAATGGCCAGGAATTAATGACATTCAGAAAGAAATGGATTGGAAACTGTCAGGAATTACTAACATTCAGAAAGAAATTGATTGGAAATGGTCAAGAATTAATGACAAATAGAAAGAAAGGAATTGGAAATGGTCTGGAATTAATGACATACAGAAAGAAAGGGATTGGAAATTGTCAAGAATTAATGACATTCAAGAACAAATGGATTAGAAATGGCCAGGAATTAATGACATTCAGAAAGAAATGGATTGGAAACTGTCAGGAATTACTAACATTCAGAAAGAAATTGATTGGAAATGGTCAAGAATTAATGACAAATAGAAAGAAAGGAATTGGAAATGGTCTGGAATTAATGACATACAGAAAGAAAGGGATTGGAAATTGTCAAGAATTAATGACATTCAAGAACAAATGGATTAGAAATGGCCAGGAATTAATGACATTCAGAAAGAAATGGATTGGAAACTGTCAGGAATTACTAACATTCAGAAAGAAATTGATTGGAAATGGTCAAGAATTAATGACAAATAGAAAGAAAGGAATTGGAAATGGTCTGGAATTAATGACATACAGAAAGAAAGGGATTGGAAATTGTCAAGAATTAATGACATTCAAGAACAAATGGATTAGAAATGGCCAGGAATTAATGACATTCAGAAAGAAATGGATTGGAAACTGTCAGGAATTACTAACATTCAGAAAGAAATTGATTGGAAATGGTCAAGAATTAATGACAAATAGAAAGAAAGGAATTGGAAATGGTCTGGAATTAATGACATACAGAAAGAAAGGAATTGGAAATGGTCTGGAATTAATGACATACAGAAAGAAAGGGATTGGAAATTGTCAAGAATTAATGACATTCAAGAACAAATGGATTAGAAATGGCCAGGAATTAATGACATTCAGAAAGAAATGGATTGGAAACTGTCAGGAATTACTAACATTCAGAAAGAAATTGATTGGAAATGGTCAAGAATTAATGACAAATAGAAAGAAAGGAATTGGAAATGGTCTGGAATTAATGACATACAGAAAGAAAGGGATTGGAAATTGTCAAGAATTAATGACATTCAAGAACAAATGGATTAGAAATGGCCAGGAATTAATGACATTCAGAAAGAAATGGATTGGAAACTGTCAGGAATTACTAACATTCAGAAAGAAATTGATTGGAAATGGTCAAGAATTAATGACAAATAGAAAGAAAGGAATTGGAAATGGTCTGGAATTAATGACATACAGAAAGAAAGGAATTGGAAATGGTCTGGAATTAATGACATACAGAAAGAAAGGGATTGGAAATTGTCAAGAATTAATGACATTCAAGAACAAATGGATTAGAAATGGCCAGGAATTAATGACATTCAGAAAGAAATGGATTGGAAACTGTCAGGAATTACTAACATTCAGAAAGAAATTGATTGGAAATGGTCAAGAATTAATGACAAATAGAAAGAAAGGAATTGGAAATGGTCTGGAATTAATGACATACAGAAAGAAAGGGATTGGAAATTGTCAAGAATTAATGACATTCAAGAACAAATGGATTAGAAATGGCCAGGAATTAATGACATTCAGAAAGAAATGGATTGGAAACTGTCAGGAATTACTAACATTCAGAAAGAAATTGATTGGAAATGGTCAAGAATTAATGACAAATAGAAAGAAAGGAATTGGAAATGGTCTGGAATTAATGACATACAGAAAGAAAGGGATTGGAAATTGTCAAGAATTAATGACATTCAAGAACAAATGGATTAGAAATGGCCAGGAATTAATGACATTCAGAAAGAAATGGATTGGAAACTGTCAGGAATTACTAACATTCAGAAAGAAATTGATTGGAAATGGTCAAGAATTAATGACAAATAGAAAGAAAGGAATTGGAAATGGTCTGGAATTAATGACATACAGAAAGAAAGGGATTGGAAATTGTCAAGAATTAATGACATTCAAGAACAAATGGATTAGAAATGGCCAGGAATTAATGACATTCAGAAAGAAATGGATTGGAAACTGTCAGGAATTACTAACATTCAGAAAGAAATTGATTGGAAATGGTCAAGAATTAATGACAAATAGAAAGAAAGGAATTGGAAATGGTCTGGAATTAATGACATACAGAAAGAAAGGGATTGGAAATTGTCAAGAATTAATGACATTCAAGAACAAATGGATTAGAAATGGCCAGGAATTAATGACATTCAGAAAGAAATGGATTGGAAACTGTCAGGAATTACTAACATTCAGAAAGAAATTGATTGGAAATGGTCAAGAATTAATGACAAATAGAAAGAAAGGAATTGGAAATGGTCTGGAATTAATGACATACAGAAAGAAAGGAATTGGAAATGGTCTGGAATTAATGACATACAGAAAGAAAGGGATTGGAAATTGTCAAGAATTAATGACATTCAAGAACCAATGGATTAGAAATGGCCAGGAATTAATGACATTCAGAAAGAAATGGATTGGAAACTGTCAGGAATTACTAACATTCAGAAAGAAATTGATTGGAAATGGTCAAGAATTAATGACAAATAGAAAGAAAGGAATTGGAAATGGTCTGGAATTAATGACATACAGAAAGAAAGGGATTGGAAATTGTCAAGAATTAATGACATTCAAGAACAAATGGATTAGAAATGGCCAGGAATTAATGACATTCAGAAAGAAATGGATTGGAAACTGTCAGGAATTACTAACATTCAGAAAGAAATTGATTGGAAATGGTCAAGAATTAATGACATACAGAAAGAAAGGAATTGGAAATGGTCTGGAATTAATGACATACAGAAAGAAAGGGATTGGAAATTGTCAAGAATTAATGACATTCAAGAACAAATGGATTAGAAATGGCCAGGAATTAATGACATTCAGAAAGAAATGGATTGGAAACTGTCAGGAATTACTAACATTCAGAAAGAAATTGATTGGAAATGGTCAAGAATTAATGACAAATAGAAAGAAAGGAATTGGAAATGGTCTGGAATTAATGACATACAGAAAGAAAGGGATTGGAAATTGTCAAGAATTAATGACATTCAAGAACAAATGGATTAGAAATGGCCAGGAATTAATGATATTCAGAAAGAAATGGATTGGAAACTGTCAGGAATTACTAACATTCAGAAAGAAATTGATTGGAAATGGTCAAGAATTAATGACAAATAGAAAGAAAGGAATTGGAAATGGTCTGGAATTAATGACATACAGAAAGAAAGGGATTGGAAATTGTCAAGAATTAATGACATTCAAGAACAAATGGATTAGAAATGGCCAGGAATTAATGACATTCAGAAAGAAATGGATTGGAAACTGTCAGGAATTACTAACATTCAGAAAGAAATTGATTGGAAATGGTCAAGAATTAATGACATACAGAAAGAAAGGAATTGGAAATGGTCTGGAATTAATGACATACAGAAAGAAAGGGATTGGAAATTGTCAAGAATTAATGACATTCAAGAACAAATGGATTAGAAATGGCCAGGAATTAATGACATTCAGAAAGAAATGGATTGGAAACTGTCAGGAATTACTAACATTCAGAAAGAAATTGATTGGAAATGGTCAAGAATTAATGACAAATAGAAAGAAAGGAATTGGAAATGGTCTGGAATTAATGACATACAGAAAGAAAGGAATTGGAAATGGTCTGGAATTAATGACATACAGAAAGAAAGGGATTGGAAATTGTCAAGAATTAATGACATTCAAGAACAAATGGATTAGAAATGGCCAGGAATTAATGACATTCAGAAAGAAATGGATTGGAAACTGTCAGGAATTACTAACATTCAGAAAGAAATTGATTGGAAATGGTCAAGAATTAATGACAAATAGAAAGAAAGGAATTGGAAATGGTCTGGAATTAATGACATACAGAAAGAAAGGAATTGGAAATGGTCTGGAATTAATGACATACAGAAAGAAAGGGATTGGAAATTGTCAAGAATTAATGACATTCAAGAACAAATGGATTAGAAATGGCCAGGAATTAATGACATTCAGAAAGAAATGGATTGGAAACTGTCAGGAATTACTAACATTCAGAAAGAAATTGATTGGAAATGGTCAAGAATTAATGACAAATAGAAAGAAAGGAATTGGAAATGGTCTGGAATTAATGACATACAGAAAGAAAGGGATTGGAAATTGTCAAGAATTAATGACATTCAAGAACAAATGGATTAGAAATGGCCAGGAATTAATGACATTCAGAAAGAAATGGATTGGAAACTGTCAGGAATTACTAACATTCAGAAAGAAATTGATTGGAAATGGTCAAGAATTAATGACAAATAGAAAGAAAGGAATTGGAAATGGTCTGGAATTAATGACATACAGAAAGAAAGGGATTGGAAATTGTCAAGAATTAATGACATTCAAGAACAAATGGATTAGAAATGGCCAGGAATTAATGACATTCAGAAAGAAATGGATTGGAAACTGTCAGGAATTACTAACATTCAGAAAGAAATTGATTGGAAATGGTCAAGAATTAATGACAAATAGAAAGAAAGGAATTGGAAATGGTCTGGAATTAATGACATACAGAAAGAAAGGGATTGGAAATTGTCAAGAATTAATGACATTCAAGAACAAATGGATTAGAAATGGCCAGGAATTAATGACATTCAGAAAGAAATGGATTGGAAACTGTCAGGAATTACTAACATTCAGAAAGAAATTGATTGGAAATGGTCAAGAATTAATGACAAATAGAAAGAAAGGAATTGGAAATGGTCTGGAATTAATGACATACAGAAAGAAAGGAATTGGAAATGGTCTGGAATTAATGACATACAGAAAGAAAGGGATTGGAAATTGTCAAGAATTAATGACATTCAAGAACAAATGGATTAGAAATGGCCAGGAATTAATGACATTCAGAAAGAAATGGATTGGAAACTGTCAGGAATTACTAACATTCAGAAAGAAATTGATTGGAAATGGTCAAGAATTAATGACAAATAGAAAGAAAGGAATTGGAAATGGTCTGGAATTAATGACATACAGAAAGAAAGGAATTGGAAATGGTCTGGAATTAATGACATACAGAAAGAAAGGGATTGGAAATTGTCAAGAATTAATGACATTCAAGAACAAATGGATTAGAAATGGCCAGGAATTAATGACATTCAGAAAGAAATGGATTGGAAACTGTCAGGAATTACTAACATTCAGAAAGAAATTGATTGGAAATGGTCAAGAATTAATGACAAATAGAAAGAAAGGAATTGGAAATGGTCTGGAATTAATGACATACAGAAAGAAAGGAATTGGAAATGGTCTGGAATTAATGACATACAGAAAGAAAGGGATTGGAAATTGTCAAGAATTAATGACATTCAAGAACAAATGGATTAGAAATGGCCAGGAATTAATGACATTCAGAAAGAAATGGATTGGAAACTGTCAGGAATTACTAACATTCAGAAAGAAATTGATTGGAAATGGTCAAGAATTAATGACAAATAGAAAGAAAGGAATTGGAAATGGTCTGGAATTAATGACATACAGAAAGAAAGGGATTGGAAATTGTCAAGAATTAATGACATTCAAGAACAAATGGATTAGAAATGGCCAGGAATTAATGACATTCAGAAAGAAATGGATTGGAAACTGTCAGGAATTACTAACATTCAGAAAGAAATTGATTGGAAATGGTCAAGAATTAATGACATACAGAAAGAAAGGAATTGGAAATGGTCTGGAATTAATGACATACAGAAAGAAAGGGATTGGAAATTGTCAAGAATTAATGACATTCAAGAACAAATGGATTAGAAATGGCCAGGAATTAATGACATTCAGAAAGAAATGGATTGGAAACTGTCAGGAATTACTAACATTCAGAAAGAAATTGATTGGAAATGGTCAAGAATTAATGACAAATAGAAAGAAAGGAATTGGAAATGGTCTGGAATTAATGACATACAGAAAGAAAGGAATTGGAAATGGTCTGGAATTAATGACATACAGAAAGAAAGGGATTGGAAATTGTCAAGAATTAATGACATTCAAGAACAAATGGATTAGAAATGGCCAGGAATTAATGACATTCAGAAAGAAATGGATTGGAAACTGTCAGGAATTACTAACATTCAGAAAGAAATTGATTGGAAATGGTCAAGAATTAATGACAAATAGAAAGAAAGGAATTGGAAATGGTCTGGAATTAATGACATACAGAAAGAAAGGGATTGGAAATTGTCAAGAATTAATGACATTCAAGAACAAATGGATTAGAAATGGCCAGGAATTAATGACATTCAGAAAGAAATGGATTGGAAACTGTCAGGAATTACTAACATTCAGAAAGAAATTGATTGGAAATGGTCAAGAATTAATGACAAATAGAAAGAAAGGAATTGGAAATGGTCTGGAATTAATGACATACAGAAAGAAAGGGATTGGAAATTGTCAAGAATTAATGACATTCAAGAACAAATGGATTAGAAATGGCCAGGAATTAATGACATTCAGAAAGAAATGGATTGGAAACTGTCAGGAATTACTAACATTCAGAAAGAAATTGATTGGAAATGGTCAAGAATTAATGACAAATAGAAAGAAAGGAATTGGAAATGGTCTGGAATTAATGACATACAGAAAGAAAGGAATTGGAAATGGTCTGGAATTAATGACATACAGAAAGAAAGGGATTGGAAATTGTCAAGAATTAATGACATTCAAGAACAAATGGATTAGAAATGGCCAGGAATTAATGACATTCAGAAAGAAATGGATTGGAAACTGTCAGGAATTACTAACATTCAGAAAGAAATTGATTGGAAATGGTCAAGAATTAATGACAAATAGAAAGAAAGGAATTGGAAATGGTCTGGAATTAATGACATACAGAAAGAAAGGAATTGGAAATGGTCTGGAATTAATGACATACAGAAAGAAAGGGATTGGAAATTGTCAAGAATTAATGACATTCAAGAACAAATGGATTAGAAATGGCCAGGAATTAATGACATTCAGAAAGAAATGGATTGGAAACTGTCAGGAATTACTAACATTCAGAAAGAAATTGATTGGAAATGGTCAAGAATTAATGACAAATAGAAAGAAAGGAATTGGAAATGGTCTGGAATTAATGACATACAGAAAGAAAGGGATTGGAAATTGTCAAGAATTAATGACATTCAAGAACAAATGGATTAGAAATGGCCAGGAATTAATGACATTCAGAAAGAAATGGATTGGAAACTGTCAGGAATTACTAACATTCAGAAAGAAATTGATTGGAAATGGTCAAGAATTAATGACAAATAGAAAGAAAGGAATTGGAAATGGTCTGGAATTAATGACATACAGAAAGAAAGGAATTGGAAATGGTCTGGAATTAATGACATACAGAAAGAAAGGGATTGGAAATTGTCAAGAATTAATGACATTCAAGAACAAATGGATTAGAAATGGCCAGGAATTAATGACATTCAGAAAGAAATGGATTGGAAACTGTCAGGAATTACTAACATTCAGAAAGAAATTGATTGGAAATGGTCAAGAATTAATGACAAATAGAAAGAAAGGAATTGGAAATGGTCTGGAATTAATGACATACAGAAAGAAAGGGATTGGAAATTGTCAAGAATTAATGACATTCAAGAACAAATGGATTAGAAATGGCCAGGAATTAATGACATTCAGAAAGAAATGGATTGGAAACTGTCAGGAATTACTAACATTCAGAAAGAAATTGATTGGAAATGGTCAAGAATTAATGACAAATAGAAAGAAAGGAATTGGAAATGGTCTGGAATTAATGACATACAGAAAGAAAGGGATTGGAAATTGTCAAGAATTAATGACATTCAAGAACAAATGGATTAGAAATGGCCAGGAATTAATGACATTCAGAAAGAAATGGATTGGAAACTGTCAGGAATTACTAACATTCAGAAAGAAATTGATTGGAAATGGTCAAGAATTAATGACAAATAGAAAGAAAGGAATTGGAAATGGTCTGGAATTAATGACATACAGAAAGAAAGGAATTGGAAATGGTCTGGAATTAATGACATACAGAAAGAAAGGGATTGGAAATTGTCAAGAATTAATGACATTCAAGAACAAATGGATTAGAAATGGCCAGGAATTAATGACATTCAGAAAGAAATGGATTGGAAACTGTCAGGAATTACTAACATTCAGAAAGAAATTGATTGGAAATGGTCAAGAATTAATGACAAATAGAAAGAAAGGAATTGGAAATGGTCTGGAATTAATGACATACAGAAAGAAAGGGATTGGAAATTGTCAAGAATTAATGACATTCAAGAACAAATGGATTAGAAATGGCCAGGAATTAATGACATTCAGAAAGAAATGGATTGGAAACTGTCAGGAATTACTAACATTCAGAAAGAAATTGATTGGAAATGGTCAAGAATTAATGACAAATAGAAAGAAAGGAATTGGAAATGGTCTGGAATTAATGACATACAGAAAGAAAGGGATTGGAAATTGTCAAGAATTAATGACATTCAAGAACAAATGGATTAGAAATGGCCAGGAATTAATGACATTCAGAAAGAAATGGATTGGAAACTGTCAGGAATTACTAACATTCAGAAAGAAATTGATTGGAAATGGTCAAGAATTAATGACATTCAGAAAGAAATTGATTGGAAATGGTCAGGAATTAATGACACTCAGAAAAAAAATGGTCAGAACTTAATGACAGAAAGAAAGGAATTGGAAATGGTCTGCAATTACTGCAACATAATCAATAGATGATATACATAATTGTCTGCCAAAAACATACATATATTATTGTAACATACATTGGATGGTCATTTTCATTTGAAGTAGTAATTATGATTTATGTCATATATCCGCATTTAGTATATAAATAGTCATGATGCTGAGAATAGTTACATCCATTATCTGTGAATCGTCATGGAAAAAATTCTTCACAGTTTGAAGTCAGAATTTTCCTTCTCTTTGACCTAAGACTATACTCTGCTACATAAGCTGTAGCTCTTCAGCTGAAGGAAAGATAGATTCCTGCCATCTACAAAGACCTTTTTGAAAACAGGGAATGTAACAGACTAGCCAAATATTTTAACTCGGCCCAAATGATTCCCATTTCCACAGTATAATTTATTAAACTACCCGTACATCGTGAAATGATCGTAAATAGAATCTTTTGTAAATAAAAAAAATTCATACTTGTGTTAGTGCCACCCCAATACAAATTATATTTTCATTTGGAAGAAAAAATAACATCATTTAATGTCTACTTAATGTCATCTCCCCCACCCCCCGGCAGAGTGCGTTTAAAAATATTGATTGTCAGGAGACAAAAGTTGCCCACCCATAACTACAATGCTATCAATTTTATTTGATATAATGTGCCCACTCCAATTTCAAGTGAAATAATTAACTCAACTAAAGAATGCAATTAGTAATTAATCCTCTAATTGTCATCAAGGGAATTAAGCAATTAAATCATTTGGCATGTATAAAGATATATAACTACATATATATATATTTATATACACACATACATATATATGTATACATACATACATACATACATATATGTATATATATATATATATATATGTATATGTATGTATACATGCATACATACATACATACATGTATGTATATATATATATATATATATATATATATGAAGAAATATAGTCTTAAAGTGTGCTATATTTATGGAATAAAGTGTTCAATATCAGAGATAGAGTGTGTAAATATAAAAGTGAACATAGAAGTCAACACTTAGAGGCGACAGTCTGTTTCATGCTAGTGCAATCGTCAGGCAACCTGGCAATTGCACTAGCATGAAACAGACTGTCGCCTCTAAGTGTTGACTTCTATGTTCACTTTTATATATATATATATATATATATATATATTTTACAGCAAAACAAAACAAAAATTACCTCAACATTGGGATAGTCTATTTCAAGTTGTTCTGTACACGGCTATCAACAGCCCTGATGTGTCTGTCACGGAATATTGTTTTAAATTTATTTTCAATGTCAGTCCTCCTCTGGTAAACAACTTATTAATGAGAATGGGCTTGTGTTAGCGACTGGTGGCAGGATGTAAGGTATCTTATTCTGGGGAAAGCTGTCTGGGGTTGGAGTTTATTTATGGCTAAAGCCTTTTGTTGTTTGTCGATTAATATCAGTTCCTACTATGTGGTGTTTCTTATATGGGCCTCAAGTATGTGTTCCTGGGATTCACAGTAAATAGTTTTTGTACTCCAGTTGTCCAATTAATAAGCGATGCGGGATTTAAACTTAAACCTATTAAGATTAATGTAAATTAGTTGAATTCTAGATTTGTAGATTATAGGTAATACCAGGTACCCAATGGAATAAATCATGCTGTCCAACACACTTATATTCATACATATCTACATGCATACATATATGTACATTTACATGTTCATACATATATGCAACTATATGTACACATACACCACCAAATATATACACATGTATTCTTTTGTAATTTTGAATTTATTTCTATGTCTACATTTTGTGATTAATTCTCTCCATTGATTTAATAGTTTGCATTGATCTTTATATTTTATTATCATGATTTTTTTTCTTTTAAGCATAGCTTGCATCCACTCCTAAAACTATTAGGGGTGTTCGCGAAACATAGAATTTTCCAATTTATTTGAGGATTCAGACCCTTTTCCTTCAATTCCCAAAATTTTTTCAAAAGGGCTGTTTGGTGTTTTAATTTGGATTGGTGAATGAGTGTCTATGTCTGTTGATTCTCTTTTTAAATTCTCCTGCAGAAATGCCGATGTAAATATTATGGTTTGTTGTATTTTCTTTAGGGGTAATGGTTGCCTGGTATACTACCCTAGTGGATTTGCACTTGCCCTCTACTGGGCAGTTTTCCTTAATTCTACAATTACAGGCGGTTTCCATGTTAGATTTAGTTTCTTTTCCCCATGGAATTTACTTAGAATGTAATTGTTATGGGAATTAATAATTACAGGAGTAGCTAATTTTGATAGACTTTTTGTTGAATATCTTATTTAGAGGATTTTTTTGTTGAAGTGTTTAGTAATTAAATTTAGGAAGTACTGTCCGATGTTGATACTTGACAGTTTGCAGAAGTGGGGGTTGAACCAAGTGATTTTTTTCCCCTATTTTTACACCTACATCTCACATTTCATGTATCGGTATTGCTAATGGTGGTCGTATAAGACAGCTTATTTTTAAAACCACTTTTTGGAGTTCCTTTTCGTATAGTTCTTTATTCTTATTAAAGATTTTTTCATTGGACGATAGCTTACTAATCCTGGTGCAAACGGTAATGGGTATTTGTCTTAGGATTGCACTGGGGCGGTTAGAACCGATATTAATATACAGTTGTGGGATTTCGTTCTCTTTATGGTAAGGTTTAAAGGTTTTATCATTGAAGTTAAGGGTGATATCTAGGTAGTCAACTATTTTAAGGTTAGAGGAAATCTCAATCTTAAACCCTAGGAATTTGAAGGCCCTGATAATTTTCTTTTGTAATTTCGCTGTTAGTGGACTATTACTATTAGGGATGAGGATGAGTCTGTCATCCCTATACAGTCCTATTAGTTCTTGTTTTACGATTCTATTAAGCACACCTGAAATATAAAAACATATTAGATTCGCAACTTGGGCTGAGTCATATGAAGACATTGAATTTGTCATTGTGGCGCTTAATCCAGGTGGAGTTATTCAGAATTAGCAGCGACTTTCTCGCCATTGAAATGATATTAGTTTCATCATCCGTTATTTCTCTATAGTTCTTTGCAAAGTTGATACTATTAACCAGGAGGACCCTAGTTATAGAGGAATAGAGAAGTCAATTATATCAAACTTAATGAATACCACTTTATCCTTATTCGTCATGTTAGTGAACCATTTTATAGTGTCAGATGAGTCCTGCCAAAGGCTAGTACTGGTTGTGATTAGTAAATTATTGGTTATTTTTTTAATTATATTTTTTGAGATTAGGCCTAGTTCTGTTTTTGTTGGATTTATTAGTCTAGATTGTCTATTGTTGGTGAAGTACTGTTTACGGTCCTTAAATAAATTGTAGGAGTCCTTAGTGTGGATCTTTCCCACTCGATCTGCAAAATGTTTCACTTTTTGGCTATTTCGGTCGCCCCTCTACCTATTTCAGACATCCTACTATTGTGTTTCTCTAGCTTGTGTGTTTCTGTTATTTTGTCCATAAGGATTTTGTAGTAGTGTCAGGGATTACATTTATAGATATTTTTTGATTTATCGGCTCTTACCCAAATGTCCTTGGAGTTTCTAATCATCTTTGTATCCTTCTTTAGTTCCCCCGTTTGAATAAGATACCTTGTTTAGTTCCCCCGCTTGAATAAGATACCTTATGCTCCCCCCCAGTTGCTAACACAAGCCTATTATCATTAACAAGGTATCTACCAGAGAAGGATTGACATTGAAAATAAATTTAAAACAATGCTCCAAGACAGACACTTACGGATTGATGATAACCATCTACAGAACGGCTTGAAATAGACAATCCCATGTTGAGGTAATTTTTGTTTTGTTTTTTGCAGTAAAAAATACATATGCTCATCGAGCTCTCTATTGATCAGTTTTAACAATTAATATTACTAGGATCCACCTGGATTATATACCAATGGATCGATTACCTGTACTATGCATATATATATATTGGCTCCTGAAAAAATTAATTTCAGTTGAGCTCTTTGGTTTGAGGTGTGAATTTGTAAACAGTGACTATTTAAGCTAATATTGTATGACTCTTTGGCAGAATTGAGTCACTGTCAGTCACTGTGTGTTTATCTAAATCTAAAAATAAACACGCTAAAATTCACCTTCATCCCTGCCGTGAGCCGACGGCTTAGTGGTAGAAGTTCCGACTGACGCCAATTCAGTCGGGTTTCGATCCTAGCTAGAGGCAACCGGACGTCTAGCCACACTGATGAGCTGTGAAACAGTCTGTCTGTGGATGACAAAAATATATATATATATATGTATGTATATATATATATGTATGTATGTATGTATATACATTAAACATATATTAATATTAAATATATTAAACAAATATGAGTACCACTGAAAATTACAGGCCATTTTGGACAATCATAATAAATTCAAAAGTTAACCAATAACAGCATCTCCCAACATAAAAAAACCATATCAATAAACTTATTACTGCCAACAATGCTGAAACAGATTATAGGTGACTATCAACCTGTTTACCTTTAATATAAAAAACCATAAAAAAAATCATCCGCTTTGACTTATCATTTCACAAATACTGACACCAGTATCTTTGCTTTCAAAAATGCTTAACAAATTAATTATTTCCTACTCACCAAGTAAATATTGTATTAACTCCACAAATGGTGCATATCTTTGTTTAAATGTCTGCAGAACCACTCTGAAGATGGTTCATGTGAGCTGAAAGCTTAGATCGAGGAACAGCTTAATAAAAAAGATATACAAAAGTTGGACAAATTTTGTCTTTATTTTCACCCAGAATTAAACCAAATATACAGTTTGTAATGGTTCATGATCAGGCATAATAGACATTCATTGTCTGTTATATTTAACACGATATATATATATACACATAAATTAATATTTATTAAATATTGATTATTAACCATATGACAGAAATGAAACACAGAAAGAAAGTGTGTGTGTGTGTGTGTATATATATATATACATACATACATACATACATTTTATATTATATATATATATATATATGAACATACACATATATATAAACATATATGTATACATATATACATAAACATATATATATATACATACATATATTTATTTATATATATATATATATATGAACATACACATATATATAAACATATATGTATACATATATACATAAACATATATATATATACATACATATATTTATTTATATATATATATATATATATGAACATACACATATATATAAACATATATGTATACATATATACATAAACATATATATATATACATACATATATTTATTTATATATATATATATATATGAACATACACATATATATAAACATATATGTATACATATATACATAAACATATATATATATACATACATATATTTATTTATATATATATATATATATATATATGAACATACGCATATATATAAACATATATGTATACATATATACATAAACATATATATATATACATACATATATTTATTTATATATATATATATATATGAACATACACATATATATAAACATATATGTATACATATATACATAAACATATATATATATACATACATATATTTATTTATATATATATATATATATGACCATACACATATATATAAACATATATGTATACATATATACATAAACATATATATATATACATACATATATTTATTTATATATATATATGACCATACACATATATATAAACATATATGTATACATATATACATAAACATATATATATATACATACATATATTTATTTATATATATATATATATACGAACATACACATATATATAAACATATATGTATACATATATACATAAACATATATATATATACATACATATATTTATTTATATATATATATATATATATGAACATACACATATATATAAACATATATGTATACATATATACATAAACATATATATATATACATACATATATTTATTTATATATATATATATATATATATGAACATACACTTATATATAAACATATATGTATACATATATACATAAACATATATATATATACATACATATATTTATATATATATATATATATATATATATATATCCACACACAGACACACATGAACATGTGATGCGATGAATAAATTGGCACTATTTTTCATTTTTACATGCGCATTGTTTTTAATTTTTTCAACTCCACAATATATTTGGGTCAGTTGGGCAACATCTGTGAGAGAAAAAAGGACCATGTTACAAATTCATCAGCCAAAAACTTTGGAAACGGGATGCTGTTCTGCTTGGCATTTGTGCTGGAAGCTCCAATACGTATATTTCAGAGTGTTTGGATATCAATCTGTGGACAGTGGAGAAGATTTGGTAACAGTTGGATGAGTCTAATGATGATTACAAAGCTATGGCATCTTGGAAAAATCATTCTTATTAGAAAAGAACTCTCAAATTTGTTGTTGAAGGCCTCAGACTCAAGATAGAGGCCTACATCAAGTGGCTTGAGGAGGTAGTGCTGCCCTGAATCAAGACGGTGGTTACTGGTAGACACTATGTCTGACAATAGGACTCTGCACCATGCCATACTAGCAGGAGAACCCAGTCATGGCTCTCAGACAATTTCTGCAACCACATCACCCCTTACATCTGGTTACCTAACTCCCCAGACAGCAATCCCCTGATTATCATGTGTGGGGCACAGTTGAGTGAGAGACTAACAAAACACCATGTAACACCAAAGATGAACTGAAAGCAAGGATTATGGCAGCATTCACCTACTTAAACAAGGAGACCATCCAGAAGTGTCGCAGGAGATTCTGAAATCATCTGGAGGCTGTGGTTGAAGTCAATATTGCTTCGTATTAATCTCCTGTTAGTATTATTAACATCTTATATGGATGATCTGGTTTTTTTTTTCTAAATGGTTAAGATGTTTGTCAGTTTCTTAAAGGGGTCTTTTATTTATCAACTAGAAAATTTTATGTAAGAAGCTGAATAAGCATATAACTGGTTAGGCATTATATTAAATTACCTCCCCATCTCATTCGCTTTTGCTTCTTGGGAAGTTTGAGTGTCAGACTTTGATACATCTTACGAAATAATGTAACAATTGGTATCTGCCCATAAGGAAATTGTCTAGGTTTTATATGCAGACAACTTTGTGTCATGACCTATATTAAATTTTTTTTTCCAGTGAATTTGAATTTAGCATATGTCACATTGGTTAATCATGGCAAAGTGCACAAGTCTATTTTTATAGTATTCTGCTTTTTGAAATTAAATTAACCTTTCACTTGCCAGTAATTTAACATCACCTGCAGAGACACATTTATGGTGTTGAAACATAATTGTAATTGTGTAACAGTTTTTAATTTCCTAAAATAAACACTATTTAGATCTACTCTGTATTGAGCCCTTTTTAAATTAAATGTTACGTACAGTGAAATCATACTCCATTTGTTTTCATTTTACCTGGATATATATATATATATATATATATATATATATATATATATATATATGTAGAAATTAAATTTAATCTGAAAATTAAAATTGAAAAACTTAAATTTCACAGGTATTTTTAGCAATAATATTAATAATGATAATGAAGAATTGAAAATTAACATAAAAATCTTTGAATTACTTTTTTGATAATGTGTATATTTGAATGTGAAAGAATACAATGAGTTTATGGTACAAGGTGAAGAAAAGAGAGGCTTTGTTTATAATTCTTTATGTAAAAAAAAGAAAAAGAAAGACCAATTTGTCTTCAATTCTTTACAATTGATAGAATAAAGAACATGCTCTATTCAGCTGCACATCATTTCACAGAAAAGGACAAATCCAATTATCCCAATTTGGGGATTGTTCAATTTGAAGTCATTCAGTCAAATTCATTGTCAGATATTAGAATAAAATGTAATCAACTAGTATGTTGTACAAGCAGTCATTGGATTAACTTTATAATTCCAGGAAGAATAGAAAAAAAAACTGTCTTTCTTGTCATTTGGCTTTGTCAAGAGGAGAAGGGGTGGGGCAGAGGTTGAAATTTTAATTCTGCCCTACATATTTTATGAAATTGAAAGGGAAAATTAAAAATCTCTAAATTTACTTTGTTCAGTTCTACAATTGAACAGGAATTGTCATCTTGTTAAAGTTTTTAAGCCTCAGTCATGTATCTAAAGTTATAGAAAAGTTTGGTCTGAAAAATAATATTTATATATATAATGTAATATCAAATCCGTAGTTGGTAGAGATTATTCCAAACAGGTCTTTTTAATATAAACTATTAAAAAGTTAAATCCATGATGAGAGCTCAATGTATAAATTTATATACAGAGCAATATTAATAAATAAATAATAAGGAAAATACTTAATTAGTCATCATCTAATTGGTTATAAATTCAACTTATATATATATATATATATATATATATATACCTGCTTCATCAGACCGACTGTCTTTTATTAAATGATATAAATTCAGCCAGACAATTTGATAATAAACCAAGCAATATATATATATATATATATATATATATATATATATATATATATATATATATATATATATGTATGTATGTATGTATGTATGTATAAAATAGAAGATATGTAAAAACTGTCCAAATGTTCTATATAAACCTGAGTGCTTTTGGCTATTTTATTAGACATTATCATGGATGTTTTTTTAATTTTTTATTTGGAACTGAATTTGTAGATTTTTATATATGTTTCTAGAGTGATGGGACAGATTTTTATTTTCCAAACATGGTCAGCACATTATGGCCATGTTCATGGTTAATGTTATTGAGTGCTGACTTTTTCTTTTTATTATTAGTGCTTCCATTATTTTTAGTTATTATGCTCTGTTTCATAGGTTGAGCACTGTGGGAGAAAGGGAATTTGATGGCTACTGCTGCTGATTAATGCTAAGCTCTTCACTATGAATTGAGCCCTCTGGTAGCCAGTAATACCTATATCTTATATACAAGATATATAATATATATATAATGCTTATATCTTGTATATAATAAAGTTCCACTCAAACAGCTTCAATCCGCGAACCACAGCAGGCTCCCAAGGGCATGTTTCCCCGATTACTACACTCTTAAACTGTTCAATTCTAGAGTCAACTGCTATCTACCCCTCCTATCCATATAAACTAGCCCTTAAAATAACCCTCTACCTCGAGTGTTTCTGGGGCCTTGTATAGAGTGAACTTTACTCTAACAGACACACACACCTCACACATATATCTTGTAGTTTGAGCACTGTGGGAGAAAGGGAATTTGATGACTGCTGATGATGATTGATGCTAATCTCTTTACTATGAATTGAGCCCTCTGGTAGCCAGTAATTCTTATGTGTTAAAAATTCCCTTTTTTTCTAGCATGTGCTGATGGCCTAGAGGTGAGAGTCTTCAGCTGATGTCAAACTGGTTGGATTTCGATCCCGGCTTGAAGCAATTGCATGTCTAGCCACACTGATGAGCTGTGGATACAGTATGTCTGTGGATTACTATATATATATATATATATATATATATATATATATATATATATATATATAAACACACACACCATAAAAAGAATAAAAAATTTACCTTATTCACTACCTGGGTTTCAACTGCAAGGTATCATCAGGTGGTGAGGCAAATTATCTAATACCGTGCAACCTGATATAGCTACCATAAAGTTCATTGAAGGTGGAGAGGGTATGGCAAAATTGAGAAAAAATAAAAATAAACCTTCTCTCTTTCCTTCTCACTTCTCTCCCCTCTCTTTTTCTCTTACTTTTTTCCCCCATCCACTTCCCTTTGTTAACCTTCATCCGGATTTGTAAAGGCCTAGAATGTATTAATTTGCCTACATTTGCCGGAGATAATGTTAGACATTATCTCCGGCCTTCTATTTAATAACTTTTCATGATCTGGACAAGCAACAATGGCCAACCACTCCTCCTGGCATAATTCACAACTACCACCACCACCACCACCTCTGTGAGACTCGATCCTTCCTAATATATTCTACCTCATATTTGGGCCTCCATTATCCTCCTGCCACAACTCCCACACATGGGCATTGAGTGGCTCTGCACTTCAAATGAAGATCTGTGGCTACACTATCACTCTCCGAAGGCACCCCCACTGCATTCTGTGCAAACTCCACCTGGTCTACCTTCATCCATGACCTGCAAGTCACACCCTCTGCACAACAGGCACCACTCAATGAACAACCAATTCTATCCCCTGCAACTGCGGGGATGGAATTGGTTGATAGATGATGGGTGACTGTCGTACCTGATAATAAGAGAGCCAGTGATGTTATTATATATATATATATATATATATATGTGTGTGTGTGTGTGTGTGTGTGTGTGTGTGTGTGTGAAGAAATATAGTCTTAAAGTGTGCTATATTTATGGGATAAAGTGCTCAATATCAGAGATAGAGCGTGTGTAAATATAAAAGTGAGCATTGAAGTCAACACTTAGAGGTGATAGGCTGTTTCATGCGAGACGCAATCGTCAGGCTACATGTGTTGTTTTTTTTTTGTCATGTGGCCTGATGATTGCATCTAGCATGAAACAGCCTGTTGCCTCTAAGTGTTGACTTCAATGTTCACTTTTATATATATATAATATGATGAGGTTTTAAGGTATGCTTTATTTATGGGTTAAAGTACTAAATATCATGGAGAGAGTGCATGTAAGACATGAGCTGATGATTGTGTTTAGTATGATACAGACTGTCACCTCTGGATATTGACTTCAATGTTCACTTTTATATTTATATATATATGTGTGTGTGTGTGTGTGTATTGGATCCTCCTATCGTTTTCAATGTCTGAGGGTCAAACAGCTCAGTTCTTAGAACCAACAGCCAGACTAGACATGCATATCACTTGAAAGCTTGTGCTAAATCAACCACACAGAAAACTGATGCACATTATGTCACAAGGTCCCTGAATGACCGTCCACAAGTTTGGAATTAACAGTTGTCCTTCTAGACCGTTCACCATTTAAGTCTATAGGGTCCAGTCTGTCCTGCTATTTACCCATAGCTGGGGGGAGAAGAGATGGATTCATACCTTTCACAATGGTGTTAGCATGTTAGGGAATATCATGAACTAGACTGGAATTTCAGCTTGACTCTTCGATTCCTCAATTCCAGCCACTATTCATTACTTCATATAAGCATATATATAGAGACATGTCAGAGTTAGCTCCTCCTCAGTTCCTTAATCCTTCAACAGGGGTCTCTCTCCCCTGGCTATAAATACTGGCTGACCCTTCGCCTCGCTCTCTCTTTTCCACTTAGGCCTTGAGCCGTCACCTAGCATAGAGGTGGAGTAAATCTCTCTTTTCAACGAACACCAATATGTGACCTCTCACAGATACAGCGTTTCCCAAATTCTGGGAACGCGCTAAGAACAATACACGTACGTACGAACACTCACAACACCCACACATAATTTCTCCATACAAACACTATGTAACTGTTCATGTCTTTGTGTAACTTGTTATTAATATATATTTGTTCACACATATATATCGGTCTTGTTTGTTTCTTTGTCTTCTTTGGACTTAATTAAAGTCCAACATTCTCATGTAGCTGGACCGGCCAGCAGGAAATTTTAACCTTCTGATATCTCTTCACATCTTCACCCCACGGTCCACTACAGACATATGTACCCACACAGGTAGAGTGTTAATCATTTAGCCCCGCTATAATTCTAAAGTACAGTTACATTCATATTCCCAACTGGCCACTGAAGGTCAAGCAAATATATTCGTTCAATAATCTACCTGTGACCAATCATTATGCAATCACTGAACCTGTTAATATTTTTGAGATCAATATGAACTGGTGTTTATGATTTGAACCAACATGGCATTAGTCTTAGAATTTATTGCCAGGGGTAAATAAAATAAGTAAAAGGTCAGCTAAAAATCATTTCAAAAACACTAATGATATCTGTAGCCACCAAAGAAATTAGTCTGGCAATCAGAGGAATTTGAGGCCTTTTTACTTGGCACTTGTTCCAGAATAAAAGAAGCAGGCATCAATATATATATTAGAAAGAAGTCTTATTTTTCTCTATATCTCTCCTGTTTCTATCTCAGGTCTGTTCTTTCTATATATATATATATATATATATATATATATATATATATATATATATCTCAGTCTGTATGTCTCCATGTATGTATCTATCTTTTTATCTATCTGAGTATGTTCATCACCCTCTCTCTCTCTATAAAAGAAGTTCCAAACATAGAAAGTTTTAATTTCTTCCCCCTCTCTCTGTTAGTCTCAATTTGTCTCTATCTATCTACCTATCTAATTCTGTTCATATCTATCTAAATATGTATACTTCTAAGTGCATATAAATGCAAATACAGATGCACCTGCATATCTATATACAAAAATGTGTGTATATATGCATGTCTGTATATGTCCCTTTGACATTGGATTTGCTGGTGTTTGTGGCTCAGAATGAGAAATTGAAGAGCAGAGTTCAAATTCCAGTCAAGTTCATTACATTCACTTTCACACAAATACTATTAGGTGATATCTGGGTAAAGACAACATGAATCTATCTCTTCTCCTCCCAGTTATTGATTAAATAGCAAGGCAGACTAGGCTCTCCAGCCTTCATTGGCAACCAATCAAGGAGAAGGAGAATGTTGAATTCGACCATATGTAGCCCTGACAAAGCACTCATTCTATATGGCCATTGAAAGGATTATCAAGTTCACAATGAAATAGGGTCAGTTCTTTGTTGAGTTTATTATTATCACTGATAAGATATTAAAGAGTCTGATATATTACAAATTTTTGTCTGTTTGGGATATATTGTTTGGGATAATGTTTTATCTGCTTGGGATAAATACAGCGTTTGATTTGTTAATATTGTAAAATTATATCACTTCAATCATGTTTGTCATTTTTGAAAGTGTTTTAAAAAACAAGTTTGTTAGTGAAATCTATTGGTTCCTAAGACATTGTCATATATATATATATATGTATGTATAGATGTGTGTGTGTGTGTGTGCATGCATGGTATTTAGTGGAAAGTGCTCAATATCCATGACAGAGCTAATATATTTGGTTGCATGACATTAGTTCTTTTTTCAACAGGTATCCTAAGTCAATCTTATTTTGTGTAAGTACAGCAGGAGGGCTCAAACTGTGAGGAAGCTAAATATTAGCTCTATCATGGATATTAAGTATACCACACACACACACACACATATATATATATATATATATATATATATATATAATTTATTCGAAAATTATAACATAAATATGTTATAAAATCACTACAAAAATAGCCATTTTGTTTCAACTCTTCTGGTGTCTTATCAAGTGATGATGTTGAATGTAGAATCTACATTCAACATCATCACTTGATAAGACACCAGAAGCGTTGAAACAAGATGGCTATTTTTGTAGTGATTTTATAACATTTTTATGTTATAATTTTTGAATAAATTATTATATTTGCTCTACTCTGTATTGAGCACTCTTTTAAGAATAGTATTTGTTGGTTATTGGAATTTATTGTGTATACACCAATCTTATACTTGGGTATATATATATATATATATATATATATATATATATATATATATATGCATAACAATATACTTTTTTATATATTAAGAACAATATTGGGGAAATTGTAGGACAAAGCGGAAAAAGTTTACTTGTAATGCGTTTTGTATTTCAGGACTTCAACAGGCTAAATTTGTTATGTTGGTAGGACTACATATGCACACGAATGAGGGGTGATGGGAATTTTAGATTTTTTTTTACATCTAAATGAATTTGATTAAAAAAAATTCCCAGCACCCTTCATTCATGTGCAAGGGTAGTCCTACCAATATAAATTTAGTCCAATGAAATCCTGAAGGATGAAAAGTATCACAAGTAAACTTTTTCCGCTTTGTCATAAAATTTCACATATATATATATATATATATATATATATATATATATGTTATAAAACATTATTTTATACGTTAGAAAGAGAAATAAAATTTGGTTCAGAGAAAGCATTGTCAAGCATTTGTCAAAACCTGATTTCAGATAAACATTTCATCTTTAGTCTGCCTCACTGCTTATTGTTCTATATTCTTTTCCTGCCTTTTATCGACAACCATCCAAGAAGCTTTCTTCAGTTCCATTTCTTTTTTGTTAATTGATTCAATGATGTCATCTCAAGAAAAAAAATTGAAAAAAGAAAGGAGAAATAAAAAAAGCAAACAAACAGAAATTGGAAAAGACAAGTTGCATTGCATTGTGGGAAAACTTGAACTGCAGTGTGAGAGAAAGACAGCTTTGCCATCTCAAGCTGGAAGGTTTTACAAAGGTAGAAAGAAACAGTGAAGAAAAAAAGGAATAAAAAAATGTGCAGAAAATTGAACATCACATGACAGGCGTCTAAACATGGATTTTCCTTGTTTGTATTGAAGAACTCTTTAAGTATCATTGTAGGTGCTGTTTAAGTATGTCAGGACACTGGCATTGTCAATAAATTGTCTTCTATTTTGTCTTCAACTTGTAGCTTGCTTCATCTTTCATTTCAATCATCATTTTTCAAATCTTTTGTGTTCTTTGTTAAATTTTTGCTGAACTCGGAGATGTTTTCAAATTTTTGTTTCAAAAATGTCTTTTTTTAATTGAGGTAGGAGAGAAACATGGTTATTACTTGTATCTAAGAGCAGATGTTATTTAGGAAGTGTTAAAACTGGCTTCGCCAGTTTAAAAATTAACCTGTGAGGCACAGAAGCCTACATTTATCTCTTAACAAATAGAATCACCAGAGCCTCTTATTTCATTCACTACACTGATTACATCTCTTGTACAAAACAACACAGAGGTGAATATGAAAAAGAAAATTAAAATCAAAAGAAAATTTCATGTTATGTCTTTTGTATTTGAGAATAAATAAATTATTAATCAACAAAACTGGCCAAAATTGATCTTCAAGAATTCTTTGGCTGGAAGTAAAGCATGGAAGCCTTAAAAAATGTAGTATTTGGTTTGGTGATTCATTTGGAGTTTGCAATTAATATTTAAAGCCACTTGGGATCTGCATAAAGATTTTTTACAATGCATTGTTTATAATGTATGCTCAGGTTTAAGTATTTAGATTTAAGATCAGTGCAAATTTCTGAATATTGAATACAGGGTGAAGTAAAAAAAAAAATTTCAGGCTTGTTGGTTATAAAAGAACATTAAAACCCATCATGGCAAATATTGGTTCTAAGAAAGACGTTTTTTACAAGAATAGAACAAAATCAACCATCAGAATATTGTGAGTAGAATTCTCAGGTGAAAGATTCTTTGAGACAAAGAGACTACAATATTTTTTTGAAGATGGCCACAAATGTTTGTTATTCCACAAAGTCTGATATATTACAAATTTTTATCTGTTTGGGATAAATTGTTTAGGATTATGATTTATCTATTTGGGATAAATTATTTGGGATTATGTTTTATCCGTTTGGGATAAATTATTTGGAATTATATTTTATCTATTTGGGATAAATTATTTGGGATTATGCTTTATCCGTTTGGGATAAATTATTTGGGATTATGTTTTATCTCTTTGGGATAATGTTTTATCTGTTTGGGATAAATTATTTGGGATCATGTTTTATCTGTTGGGAAAAAATTATTTGGGATTATGTTTTATCTGTTGGGAAAAAATTATTTGGGATTATGTTTTATCTGTTGGGAAAAAATTATTTGGGATTATGTTTTATCTCTTTGGGATAAATTATTTGGGATTATGTTTTATCTGTTTGGGATAATGTTTTATCTGTTTGGGATAAATTATTTGGGATCATGTTTTATCTGTTGGAAAAAATTATTTGGGATTATGTTTTATCTATTTGGGATAAATTGTGATAATGTTTTATCTGTTTGGGATAAACTGATTCAGTTGATCTATCAATGTTCATATCATTGTCTCTATTTTAAAGCCTCTTCATCTCTCTCTCTCTCTGCCTATCAATGATTGTTATTCTCACTAGATTGTTAATGTAACATTCATTTGTAAAATAAAAAAATAAGAAAGAATTATTCTTAAAATCTCAAAAATATATTTGGCTTTAAATAACTCACAAAGGGTTGATAACTAATAAAAAAGAAATCAATCTACCTGTCAATGTTTCTCAGTTGCCTTGTAACCATGGATCTGTCAATCTGTATCTATTATGTAGGCATTCAAGTTCATTAATATCTATCAATCCAATCCTAGTTTGTCCATATCTTTCAAACTATCTATCTGGGGTGCTGAAAAATCTTTGGTCAACCTACTTCTCAAAATTTGACCAAATGGTCAACCATCAGAACTCTTTTAGGAAGAGCTTCTTGGTTAGACCAAAAGTTTTATCAGCTCTAGGGTGCTGAAAAATCCTTGGCTCAATCAACTTATCAAAATTTTCTCAAATGATTTTCAGTTCTTCTATCTATCTATCTATCTATCGAGGTGAGGTGCTGAAAATTCTCAAAATTTCTCAAAATTTGAACACATGACCAAACATTGGAACTTTTTTTGGAAGTGCTTCTTGATTAGATCAAAGGCTTTTCAGCTATTTTATCTATGTGAGGTGCTGAAAAATCCTTGGCGAAAACAACTTAGACTAAAGGCTTTTCAGCTCTCTTATTTATCTATCTATCTATCTGTCTGTCTAGTATAGTCTGTTCATATCTATCAATGCATATATTCCTCTCCTGTCAAGGTTGACAATGAGTGTAACAGCTACTTACTATTAATACTACTACCTAGGTTCTCTTACCATTTTGATGAGTCCTAAATTTAATCTTCGGCAGTGATATTATATTCACAGACACTAAAACAATGAGTAACTTACCTAATGTGCGTGTGTAAATGGATGACAGGATATGTACTGGGAGGGATAAACATTTTGCTTAGCGCTATAAAGGATCTAGGATGTGATGGAGAAAAACATTGCAAATTAAAGGAAGAAGACTACTAATATTCAATTCAACACTGGCAAACATTGAATCTGTTCATCTTTACGAGTTGCTACCCTTGGCAACTCTTCAACCAGAAAAGGGGTGCCTTACTCGGGAGGGGCTAAGCAGTCATTTTAGATAGGGCACACACATGGAGAACAAAGGACTCTGAATAAAGCATTCTTATTCCATCACGTGTCTGAGTTTCTTTTATTTGAATTTATACAACTTATCAATTGATGACACAGTTTAAATGGCAATTTACAGGTTTTTGTAGTTGTCAATCTGTTGTGGATTTATTTCCTTAGTGGAAACTGTATTTGGACTAAATGCGTCCTAAATAGGTTAAACGTACAGAAACGTTAGGAACTTGTAATAAAGTGTTACGCAGAGTAATCGAGTTGTGGTCGCTGAACACTACTCCTCCTCCTCTCGACTACTACTGACTCCTACTTATAATAGGTGGGAGTGTCTATTATCTAGACAAGGTGTCTTTCACTATAACACAATCACAATGTGTTCCTTTATTGATACCACCTTTGGGTCAAAGAGCATTGTTATTGGATGAAAGAAATTTGGCACTGTGTTACCTGGTCAGAAAAAGTGATGTTGCCAGTTCTTTTGGGCAGTCAATTTATGCGTGGAGGAAACCGAGGCTATGGATCCAGCAGGGTGTTGTGCAAGCGGATGGTAGCTCTGTACTTGTGATATGTGCATTTTGTTGCAGACAACTTGCATTCTTTCATGATCATCATCTTAACAGTCTTCAGTTGCAATAAAGTGCAGTGTCCTCCCACTTAATAGCTGCCATCTTTATCAGAAGTTGCAGTTCTATTTTTGTATCCCTAGTGTTTGTCTGCAATTTTTCTGTTCTGTAAATGTCAGTCCACACATTCCTGTTATATTCTTCCTGTTTTTACCACTTTGCAGTTTTACATCTTTCTCTGGCCCCAACAATTGTTCTGCACTGTTAAATCTTGTCTGCATCTCATGGCTGCCACAGCTACACTACCTATTTAGCATTTATTTCATATATATGCCATCAAAGTCCATTTCTATTGTGGTGTTCGGGAAGAGAAAAAAACAGTTATCTTTAATTTTTGGCACTTCAGAAAATTTATGAATCTTGTATCCTATATCTAAATAAACAAACAGTTAATAGATAAATAAAAATTCAACTCATTTATCTTCTAAATTTAATCTTCACAGATATCAACTGTTTGTCAGGGTAAAATAAGGCTAAGAATAGAATAGATTTATCTTACTCTGATGAGGAGTATATCTACAAAACTTGGAATCAGAGATAAGTCTTGTGAACTTTTATTTATCTAGTCACTGTTGCTTCTCTATTTTTTAATACTGTGTTGTAATGTTGTCTTTGTTCAAAATAACTGAGAATTAAAAAGGCCATAGTTAGAATATTGAAAGAACAAAAGACTAGGTAGGGAAAACAAAGAAAAGGTTTATTAAATACTTATATATAGAATGGAAAAACTTGAGTCCTCAAATCCTACTCTAATGTGGCTACATGCCACCTGTAAAAGTAGGAGCAGTCCATTGTCACAGTAGTAGGGAAGAGCAGGAAGTATGCTGAATCCTACTCTACAACATACCGAGAACTTGCCATTAAATATATTAAATTTGAGTAACATGTTTTGTTAGGCATTACTGGCAGCTCAGTCAGTGAATGCCAAATGTTTCCTTATAAGGAAATGGCTAATATTACCATTACTGTTATCATTGATCTCTATTATTATTATAAAAAATTAATATAAATGAACAAGTCTTTGTCCCTATAAAAGTAAAACAAAAAAGGAATCTTGTTTATTTTTGCTGTCATTCCATGTTTCTTTGGTTGCCTATCATTGTTTACCTTCTTTGAAGTGCCATAGCCTTTCCAGATGTGGGTAGATTGGAATAGAAAAAGTAGTCTTCCAAAAGCCAAACAAAGTATTAAGAAACAGGGAAATATATTAGAAAGAAAGTAAAGCATACTAAACTGTTATGTAATATTTGTCCTCAATTATGGCAGAAGATGCTGGACAATCTTCTCATAGATGAAGAGGAGATTTTAAATGTGATTCGATAGAAGGATGCTGAGAATACCATGGACTGAATATGAGATTAATGTTTTAAAGGAAAATGGAAGTAAAAATGGGTGAAATTATAGGATACATAATGTAGAAGGAGAGCTTGGAGTATCTGACACTCACAAGGACATACTTTGAAGGCAAAGGGATTAGAAGAGAGCAGTGGATGACTGACCTAAGAAGAGTCTGTGTAAATGGTTGGCAGAACAGTGAATAGGAGGAATAGCAAAAAGACAAACCTTACTAGGAGATACAAACAAGGCTGGATTTAGATGAGGAGAGGCCCTAGGCTATTCCATTTGTGAGGCCCCTTCAAATCCCCCCATTCTCATGAGCAGAGGAAAATGGAAGAGTGTTAAATTAAACAACTTGAGTAAAGCTGATGACGAAGGGTTGTTTAGAGTCTACAATGTATTATGACAGCATGTGTAAGAAAGGCCTATGACAGTGTCAAAAATTATTGTGCACTTTGACTGGTGGCACCTTAGATTTTGAGGCCCTTGACTTTGGACTGCTAAACCTGGAGGTAAATCTGGCACTGGATGCAAAGGACAGGAAGTTGTCAAGAGTCATGATCACCCAAGTCCTGAATGGACAAGGCACATAGAAGAAGAACAATAGATAATAATATAAGAGAAACGTAGTTTTCAGGTTTGTATATGAAATAAACTTTTTGAAAAAAATCTGTAAAACAAAAATAGAAATATACCATAATGTCTGTGGGTAGAATAAAAAAAAAATTAAAATATTTATAATTGAATATGAAAATATAATTATGAATTTTTGATTTACCAAAATTGGATGCCAGTCAAAAAAAAAAAAAAAGGAATGGGAAAGGAAGAAAGAAATGGATCCAAGCAAAGACTATGAAGAAACTATCATGGTAGAGATTTTGTATAAAAGAAAAAAAGCAGGTTTAGTAAAAAGAAAACTTCCATCTGCAAAAAAAACAAAAACAAAGCTAAAATATAATGATTACAAGCAAAATGTCTTTGGTTTTGGTTCTTCTTATGGAATGTCTTTTATTTTGGCTTGAAAGCTTTTTAGCTTTTTAGTCGAGTTACTTGCTTTGAAAACAACAATAACAAAAGATTCTGGAAGAATTAACTTCTTTTTTTTTTTTATTTTTCCAATTCTCTGATTAGTTTGGTTATCTGCTGAAAGAATGCAAATCCTGAAACATCATGAGGATGAGAGGATCCAAAAGAAAGAGATGTCTGCTTTAAAGAATTCTTGCTGTTATTTACAACACTGTCAGCGGAATTGAAAAAAAATAAAATGGAAGAAAGACAGTAAAAAGCTTTGGTTTAACTTCTGTGTGTATGCCTCTTGCCTTTTCTTCATCTTTTTCTGTTCATTTTCTTCATGGTTGCAAATTGATTATCTGTTTGTTGTCACAAAATGATTCTTGGACTGATTATTCCAATTGAAATGAGCTGATGTTAAAACCTAAACTTGTGAAATGGAGTCAACTTTTGGTCCCGAATTTGAAGTTAGCAGATATAGTTGGGACATTGTGTAAATATTTTTGCATGAAGAGTTTGTACGATCATCGAGTACAGAAATCTGATGAGACAAGCAACGTGTTGTAAAAATGATGGACAAAGAATAAATTAAAATAAGAAAAGGTTTTATCTACAAGTAAAAAAATAACAGAAATTGAAGGGGAAACTTGAAACGACAGAGATGTGCTTCCGCAGAATGATGTAAATAATAAAGTGGATGGAACATGGAAGTAATGAAGAGAGGCTTTAATTAAAATAGGAACAAAAAGATACTTCTCATTAGAGTTGAAATTTCTGGGACACATAATGAGGAAAGAATGTTTAGAGAATTTGATACTCACAGGCTATATTGAAAGCTTGACTGGTAGAGAGAACAATTGAGTTTGAATGGCAGGACAGGGACTGGGAGGGAGAGTAAGGAGACAAACATTGCTTACAGCTACAAAGGATAGGAAGTTGTGGAGAGCTATGCTCGCTCATGATATGAAAATGCATAAGTATACTATAACAGAAATTAAAATGAAAGCTTATAGTGATGTTTGTTCTAACTGATGAAAAGCAGAAGGCATTTTATTTTTCACCAAAATGTTGACATAAATATGGATGTTTAGGATGGAGGAAGAAATTTCAAGTGCCAAAAAGAATTGACATTTTGACCTTTTCTATTTTAATCTCCCTTGTTAACAAATACCAAACATTTTTAAATTTTAAATTATCTGCCTTTTTGAAAATTCTACACGTTTTTCATGTCTATACCTTGACATAACTCTTTTTACCATAGGCTTGTTTTAATTGGTTGAATTAGTAAAATATCTGAAACGTACTTGTGACAGTCTAACTTTAAAAATATCTGCTTTTCTTTGAACTTTGATAGAGACATTCATGTTATGGTTGAAGAATTAGCTCAGAAGCTAAATTCAAACTGTTTAATGGTTCATGTAATAACTTTAAAAGTTGCTTCAATCTCTGAAAATGGGTTCCTCATGATTGGACAGAAGCCAACCATAAAATGAGTGAGGTGAGTTTCATTAACCCTGTGGCATATAAAAAGACAGTCTCTCACCACACAAGGAAATTAAGTGCGAACATATGCAATTATCTCTACTGCCATAAATGCAGCTTGTCATTTCTGGTTTGAAGTTAGGACTGTACCTGGTGATGAAAAATTAGATAAAAGAATATTAAATGGTAGAGTTCCATTCTATCACTGCTGAATGGATTGCAAACTACCACAAGTCACAATGAACAGGGAGGCATGATACCTTGAAAGACTACTGGGCCACAAATTCACATCTGACCTCAAGTGGAACCCATATGATCCATTGCTAAGGATGCAGGTCAAATGCTCAGCTTCCTGTACCCCTCCAGTAAGTACCTGACTCCTACTGTTATCCTCTACCTTTACAAGAGCTATATCAGGCCCAAAATGCAGTACTCACTTTCAAGCCTTGATAGAGTCCAAAAGCATCTCCAAGCCCTTGTGTGTGAGGAATTATTCTCCACCCTCCAACCTCTTTCCCACAGGTGGGATGTGGCAAGCCTCTCACTGCTCTATCACTACTTCCATGGAAAGTGCTCGGACAAACTACATTCCTTGGTTCTGCCAGTTCAAATCTTCATGGCAAGGACACACTAGGTCACTTACATAATAGCAAACCACCCACATTCCCTCTGTATTTCATCAGCGAGAAGTAAGTTTGACTTGAATAGCTTCTTTCTGTGAAGCACTGCCCTGTGAAACCAACTACTCTTAATCTGTTCAAGGCTAGAGTTAACCATTATCTTCCCCTCCTATCCACACAAACTGCATCTTAACATAACCCTCTACCTCAAGTGGCCTCACCCCCCCCCCGGGCCTTGTACAGAGTGAACTTTACTGTAAAAAAAAAAAAAAAATGAACTTCTATCTAAAGAAAGATTTGGTAAGTGTGTGGTTGGAATGTATAGCTGTTATCCACTTTCAATTTCTACCAATGAATAATTTGATTACAGCAGACATTGTTAAGAGTTAAGACATCATATTCTGTTTTAAAGGAAAACAAACCCAATTTGATTAATTGAAAAAGGGCATGGCATTAAATACTGACAATGTATGGCTCCGTACAGCAAAATTCACATCAGAAAATCTTGAATCATTCAGCTTGAAAAAAATATCCTTACCTTATTATCCATATATCATTCTATCTGATTGCACCAGTTCCAGAATGGCAGGCTCATTATCATATATTAGTTCTTAAAGCACATGAAGATATGGAAACTGTCTCCTCTACATTTTTTTTCCTTCAAATATTTATATCAATTCTTCATAGATTACAGAAAGGCATTTCATAAAGTATAAAAATAAGAACTTTTTGAAATGTTAGGAAAACTTGATCTACTTGGAAAGGATAAACACATATTGCACATCCTATTTTGGAAACAATCAGCTTGTATTCAAAAGGGCACTAAATTAAGTACACTAAAATAGGGAGAGGAGTGTGACAAGGATGTGTTTTATCACCAGATTTATTTAAGAGAATTAGAGGACCATAAAGGATTTATCATCATGGGACAACACACAATATAAACGGCACAATGTTGATTGCTGATTTAAAAAGAAAATTGAGTTGAATTATTAAACAAGGAATTGAAGGAGAAAGGTCTTACTATTAAATATAAGAATGGTGGTGAGCAAAAGAGCCAAATCATGGTGGGAATTACACATTGGGGACTTGAAAATGAAATGTATGGAAATGTAACTCTCTGGTTAGTGTAATAAAAGATGATGGAATATGTGACAAGGAAATTAGAAGCTACATAAGCATAGCAAAAGATGCTTTCAAAATAAATATTAATAGTCTGAAAAATAACTTTAGAAACAAAGAAAACAGTGTTAGATTGTTCTATGATGTCTACCCTCTTATGTGGCACAGTTTGGTTTGGTCTGTTTAACGACATATCAACTCCTTATGGGTCACTTAATGCCTCAGTTTGGGGATTCACTATTTGACCGTAGCTGGGACCCTAACAGGTGCTATCATCCTGGGTCTGTGTGAACCTGGGAACCACATCAATTAAGAGGGGTTCCATACTCTCCTGAAAAGATCCCGATCAGAGGTGTTGCTGCTGGATGTAATTTAATGTCATGACCAACAATGAGATGTGATCTAATATGCAAGGCATGTGCAGTAGAGTAACATTTAACAAGTTAGTCTTTAAAGCCATTGCCAGTGTGTTTGAAAATAATTAATGCCACAAATATTGTGGCCTTGTGTCAGATTTGGCTTAGTAAATAATTAAATAGACAACAAAAATTACTTGAAATTATGGGGGCCAGTTGGAAATAAATATTCCAAGGCTATAAACATATTTCTGGTTTCTGAAAATGAAAATTTAATCAGTAGCCTGACAAGGTTTTGATTTTAAATTTTCACTGAATAATGTTCACTTGTGTGAATAATATTCACCACATAACTAAGAGAATTTGGGCACTACGATGTGGTGTAATGATTAACAAGCTTGTCTCGCAAGATCAATTACAACAGAGTAGTGAGTTTAATCCTCAGGGCTCCTCACTTCTGGGCATGTGCCGCATCTAAGCTATCCTTACAAAATCATTTCGGCATTTTGACATTGGGTAATAGTTAACAACCTTGTTTCACTAGATCAATTATGACTGAATAATAAATTCAGTCCTCACTGGGTGGCCCATACTTTTGGCATTGTGCTCGATCTAAGCTATGCTTAGAAAATCACCATAACTAAAAGTGTCGACAAGAAAGTTTATGTTAAAAAAATAACATTTGGTGTGTGAAATAGATGATTTTTTTCATCATTAGGCTATGGACTTTTTGATTTAATTTGTATACACATACATACATATATTCACGCATGTTTGACTGAAATGTCTATTTATTTTAATCCTCTCGAATTCATGGTTCAATTTCTTAGTGCTGTTATTAAACTGATTAAGAAAGACACCATAGTTTTTCTCATCACTTTAATTTTCCCAAGTTCTTTCAATCTCAACTAAGATCATATACAATAGTGAATTGCTAAGACAAAAAATGTAATTGATAGTTGTGAATTTTTTTTAAAATATGCATTAAAAATACATAATGGAGACAATTTATATTTTTTTATTAGTAATGTTTTAAAATACTCAACCTACAATTAATTTGCCTCAGTTTGGGGATTCACTATATTTACAATTAATTTGCCTCCCTTACATATTCTGAATATTAATTTTAAATTGACTATAATGGAACATGCTTCATGTGCATTTGCCAAAAAATTAAACCAATCATGCTTGAAAGAAGATATGCTGCCTAAGTATGCATAGATATATGCATATAGATATGTGTAATTAACTATGTTTGGTATCACCCAGTACAGTATTATCTCCTTGAAATTTGAACCCACACCACCCCTTCTATTTTCTGTGTAATGCTTTTTGTACTCGTTATATATATATATATATATATATATATATATATCTCATAAAGTCCCCAAATGTGGTCTACACTCCACATGCCCTATAAATTCTAATCATCAATTTCCATTTAACATACACTTAAATATATATATATATATATATATATATAGGTGTCTATGCGTGTATATATAAATACATGCATGTGTGCGCTTATATTTGTATATGTGAGTACACTTGGAGATAAGTGCATGCATGCATTTACACACACACACACACACATATATATATATATATGCATAAGTACATATAGTAAAGTTGGCTTGCTTAATTGATAGTCTTTTCACATTGTCAGATAAAAACTCTCTTCACAATGACAGTGTTTGGAATAAAATCGCCTTCCCGACTCCCTGCAAAAGAAAAAGAAAAAAGGGAGACATAATTAGAACTAGGCAGATCCCAAAGAATCCCTCGGGAAAAACTTAATTTGCATAAAGCAGGATTAACTTTATTCTGCTTCTGGAAAAAAGAATTCAATTCTTTGTTGTGAAAAAATCTTACCAGGGTTTCATGACACGTGACCCGAGATGTCCGATTCACTCGTGGTGACACTTTTCTTATATTAATGAGGGAACCATGTTATGCAAAATCATGCAAAACTTGAAAAGATTTGCTTTTAGGGACATCCTTTCTTTTCTCGCTTCCTTTCATTTGTATTCTCCTGCCATTGATAATGTCAACACTTGAAAAAAAATCACCTTGTTGTCAAATTTTTTTCTTTTATTGCCCCAAATACAAAAAGGTGCTAGAAAGTTGTTAACCTGCCCAAGAAGGGTTTATAAAAAATGATGAGGTTCCCTAATTTGGTTAGATTTTGGATAGTGGTTCAGCTGCCATATATATCTCAAAGAAAAAAACTCAATACATCATTAAAGAGTTTGGTAATAATTTATTTCAGACAGACAACTGGAGTTATAATATAGTTTAAATCATCCAGACAATTTATTAAATATTCTATTTTTAAATTTAATTAATATATATATATATATATATAGGTAATAACAATTCATTTAAACAAATTTTGTTAAATTCACTTGACAAAGTCTGTTTAAATTTTTTATTGTATTTAACCAATTTCCAATTAAAGAATTTTCAAATAAGTTGTACATCAGAATGAAAAGTGTAGATAAACTATCCAAAGTTTCTCTTTGTGTTTGTTTTATTCAAGTACTTGCAACCGACTCAGTCAATAGGAAGAACTGGGTGTTGTCAATATGTTAGACAAGATTTTGTAGTCTATATCCTGGTATTTGTTTTGGAATGTACCAATTTAAATTCAGTTCAAATATATATATATATATATATATGTATCATATATGTGACAATGAACAAACATTTGTTAAAAATCTAAGACAAAATAAATAAAAAAGTAAAAGTAAAAACAAAAAACAGGTTTATTCAGTTTGCAGTTATTTTTGTAATTTTTCTCAGGAAATTAGAGTCTAAGCTTTTATAAATGATGAAAGTTTTCAGAATAAGAAATCAGTTTCCTATTTTGAGTTTGTTGTACAACTTTGTCTCAGGTTATAAATTTACTGATCCACTCTCATTTAGATATCTACTCTATAATAGAAAACATAATGTAACTTTATTTATCTGTCTCACTGGTTGACCTTGCCTCCTTAGTAATGAGATACTCCACTGTTATGGTAATAGAAGGAATTACCAAGCATCAAGATGCAAATATCTAATTAGTAATTAAGGCAGATCAGGATGATAATATATTGCATTTTTTTCTTTTTTAGTTTTTTTTTTATACATTTTCACTTTTCACGATTTAAAAAGTCAAATTCTTTCTGATATGCAACAGTAGAATTGCAGAAGTTCAGAGACAAAGAAATGTTCAAGAAACTATAAGCATAAATGTATTTGCAGAAGTCTTTTGATCGTATAGACACTATAAAACTCAGGATGACATGTGTATATGACAAAAACTTCACACAAGTGCGTAGTGTAGTCAAGAAAAGATAACTACCTCCTGAGTGTAGAAAGCTTCCCACTTATATACAATCTAATTTGCATATCACCACATTTCCTGGAAACTCAGAGGTTTTATGCCCTTGGTAGATCTGCTACTTCTACAAACTACTTCAGGAGGTGTACCGCTTGTCTCATGGTGATTGTTAAGATTTGTCTTTATGGGAGATCTCAGTCTTACCAGATTTTCTTCATTTGAACCTTCCTCATGTTCCTCATTATCTCTAGACATACTCATTCTCTCTCCCCCCCTTCACTCTCCAATTCTTGGTGATAATCCTGATCTCTCTCTTCTGTGCTAGGCTCTTCTGCCATTTCAATATCTTCCATCTCTTTTTGCAATCCAAACTGGTCTTCATAAGCTAACATGCCCTGTTCATTTTTTGTTAATATCGCTGTATTAAATCCTATTTGCACTACAAATTGTGCTTTCTCAGGATTCAAATCCTTATTCCTTTTGTACCATACATTTTTATTTGTTGAGAAGGACATGGTTACTGGGACTCTAATTTGCCTTCCCATCAATGCTGAGGGACTTTGTCTTCTGCCCACATGCCAAATGGTCCTGTAACTTAAAAGCATTCTTTGCAGATAACTTTCTAAGCTATAATTCTCTGGAGAGAATGCCTTCAATCCAATTTTTATCATCTGGACTATTTACAGTGCAATTCCATTTAACTGAAGATGGTATGGGGTATTTTGTATGGCCTATATCCAGTTTGTGCTTTCTTCAGCAAACTCTGGTGCATTATCCGACAACAATGTCTTAGGTACTCCATTCTTCGAGAGTGCTACCCTAAGGCCTATTTTACAGTACTTGCTTTTCTGGCAAAGATTTTAACCACTTCAGGTCAATCTTAATATGAGTCTACTTGTATAAAGAATAGTCATACATCTTTAATGTATGCATGATCCATGAGTACTCTTATTCATGGCTCTTCTTTTGGCTATGAATGAGTCTTGGTTTACATAAAGTTCTTTTTATTTGCATACTTAGGGCATTTTCTGACATAATCCTTCATGTCTTGCATATACCCTGGCAAACAGGCTTGTAGCTTCAACCTTAGCTGTGTGTTCAATATGCCATCATGTATGTTGTTGTGTACAGCTTTAATAACATCTTTTCTTAATGATTTTGGTGGTTCAATAAAATCTCCACTACATATGACTCCTCTTTCAGTTGTTAATCTGTGCCTTGTTTCCTTAAAAGGCCTTTCCCTCATAGTGCAGTTGCTCCATACATTATTTTGTTTTCTATTCAATACCCTTTTTAATATAGGATCCTGCTCGGTTTCAAACTTGAGCCACCTGAAGGTTAACACATCTGTCTCTACCCAGTGCAGAATGCTGTCCTCACAACTGTTCTTTATTTCAACATTCTGGGTATTAAAATTCAATCGTGACAATACATCTACGTGTGGAATCGCATTTGCTTTACTATACATAATGTTGAAATCAAATGCCATAAGCTTAATCGCCCACCTCAAAATTCTGGACAACATGACTTTAGGTGACTATTTCCTTGGGTTGAAAATGAACTCTATTGGTTTGTAGTCAAACTTTAGTAGAAATTTCTTACCCAATAGCAAATTGCATGCTCTTTCAGTACTCCAGACAGTTGTCACCATTTTTTTTTTTTCATTGTTAGAATAATATGTCTCCACCAACTTTCTGGACAAATGTATAATAGTATGTCTCTCTTGTGTTACTATCATTGCTATGGCACATTTGCTAGTATCAGTAGTTAGTAGGAGTTATTTTATTGGGTCAAATACCTTAACTATTGGCTTGTTTCTAAGTGCTTCCTTTAGCTTTTTGAAGCTGTTTTTCAGTCCACTGAAATTCATTATTCTTCTTTCTCAAGTTTGCAAAAGGTTCGATCATGTTGCTGTAATGAGCTATTATAAAAGTTAACCATACCCAAGATAGATTCTAAACCTTTCTTATTTTTTGGTGTACTTCTGATATTTTGCTGATAAGTCTGTCATCTGTTGAAATCCCATCTTTAGATATTTGATACCCTAAGTATGAAATTTTCTGGTAATTAAACTTACATTTGTCTCTATTGTCATGCTTGCATTACTCAATCTGCTCAGAACCTGTTCTGTTTTATTCTTTAGCTCCTCCTCAGTACAAGCACCAATACCTATATACCTGATATACAATGATGTTTTCTACTCCTTCTAAAACATTCTCAATAGCCTTTTGGAATATGTGGCTGGATGTTTTAATTCCAAACGGCAGACAAGTCCACCTTAGAAGACCTATAGGAGTGTTTATCATGGTAATTTCTTGAAAATGGTTGTCAATTTTAATCTGAGTATACACAGATTCCAAATCAATCTTGGCAAAAAATTTCATGCTGGCAAACTTGTGACAGGCTGTTTTAAAATTTTTGTCAATAGGAAGGAGTCCAAACATAATTGGTGATTTACACCAACTTTGTAGTCACCACAAAATCTTAAATCTCCATTTGTTTTGCATATGGCCAAGATTGGAAAAGTCCAATTGCTATCTCCCTGGCTGACCTTCTCCTATATTCCTTGTTCAATCATTTTATTAAGTTTTGCAGTAATCACGGGCGGAAGGTGAACTGGAACTTTACAAGACTGAAAATATACTGGTTGGCTATTCTCCAAATCTCAGGTTCTTCTAATTTTGTGCAATTAATTCATTTTGAGGTGTCTATTCTCAATATGTCAACCCCCAGGAGACCATGATCTTTTATGCGCTCTAAAACTATGATTGGTATTACTTCAAGTCGTGTCTTAGTCTTGAACACCCCCTCAAAGCATCCAAGTGTTTTAATGACTGACCCATCAAATTGTTTCAATTGCAGATTCGTCCTCCTTAATTCCAGTCTTAGCAAATTTTTAACCAAAATTCTTGGGTATTAAGGTTACTCACTACCCATATCCACTTGTATTAATAGGGTTATTCCATTTATTTTTACCCTTTCTCTTCTTTTGTCTCACGTATTTACTTCATAAATTTCAGTGTTTCTTGTCAGAGGATCTATCTTTTCTACTTCTAATGGTTTTTTTATATTTGCATATTGACTTCAAATGCTTTTTTCTTTTTGCTCTTAAGACACATCTTTCCAAAAGCTGGGCATTTATACTTGTTCATCTCATGCTGTTTGTTGCAAAAACAGCATTTGCGTAAACTCTCCGTAGTACTGTATGTCTCCATGTTAGTCTTGGGGAGTATTAAATCTCTGAATTAACTCTAGCTGCTGTAAAAATTCAAAACCCATTTCAATATTCATGTTCTAGACTTGAAGTTGTTCCAAAATTTTGTACTGACTCAAGATGTCATACATTCCTTCAATTCACTATAACTGTATTAATTTCTTGTCTGTTGACATCACTTCCATATCCAACTTTTCGAATTCACAGAACCTCAATGCTTCTTTTAGCCTGTGAATGTACTGTCTAATGGTTTCATCTGGGTTTTTGCCAGATTTCAAGAAACTTTGTCTTCTCCGCTATGACCAGTTTCTTTTTGGGATGTACATTTGCTTGTACAATGTTGGTAATTTCTTCAGATGTCAAATCTCCTAGTACCTTTGGATATGCCATTATGGAAATCTTTTTTACAGCCTCACAACTGGCTGATGCTAGAAATAAATCTATTACTTTATTTACTCTCACTGTATCTTTGCTGTCATTCAATTTCTTGACTCTTGCCAATGCCATAAAACATCTCATCCACAAGCTCAGGATCCTCTAATGAGGTGAGATATCCTATTGATGACGCCATGTTGTTGTGTGTAGTTCTCTCAAGTACACAGTGTAGTCAAGGAAAGATAACTCTACTCTGGAATGTAGAAAGCTACCCATTTATATTCAACCTAATTTGCATATTATCACACTTTTGATGGTATGGTTTAACTATAAAACTTTTGATGATATGCTTATATGATAAAACTTTTGATGGCATGATGAAACTATAAAGCCACTAGGCATCATAATCCAGTATTTAGATAATCTGCTCAACTTTACAAATCATAAAATATTTGATTTGATTAGGCATAAATATTTGATCTTGGGTTTCATCTGCAGTGGCATTGTTTAGCTGCAACTAAAAAACTCTTGTTTTAGTATAATTGGAATTTTTGTTTGTCTTTGTTGACCCATTGGGATAAACAGAGACAAACAGTTTTTGGTTTAAGTTTGCAACCAAGTCACTTGCATTCTATCTAAACATTAGAGGAGAAAAAGAGGAGAGAAAACGTACCTAAAATGCCTGCAGATAGCATCCAGCCATTTTGGTTATGTTACCAATGCAGACTTTGAAAATGAGGAGCAAAGACAATACAGGCTCAAATAAGTGATAATGACAGGAAGTGATAATCTTCCTCTTTCTTTATGTTGTTCTTTTTCTGTCATGTCAAACAGTCTGAGACTTAGTTTATTCCAGGAAATCTTCTATATATGCAGTGTCCCTTCAGGACATGAGTGATCATGGCTCTCCACAACATCTCATGACTTGTAACTCTTAATAACATCTGTTCCTAAATATCTTTATTGCATTCCAAGATAAACAGAGAAGAGAACATTTAGTATTTGGATTAAAAATTACTTCCTGTTTTCTTTGTTTGATGTTTAACCCTTTCATTACCAATGGATATTAATTAACATTTTTCTTACTTTACCTGTTAAGTGATAAACTGTGTTAATGCTGTAATGTTCCCTTGATGCAATTCATAGCCTGACTTCATTTTGTACTTCACACTCGAGAAGGAGAAGTTGAAATGGTATCCTCTATCATATGAGCCAATAAACATTGCTCTACCATTGTACGAAGTACGACCCTTAGTCAAAAAAAAAAAAGAAAAAGAAAAAGGCAGACAGAGGGCCAAAATGGACTGGAGGATCATTCATAGATACTTGCACACAAATGTCAGGTGCTTAGCTGTACAGTGACCCTAGAGCCACACCCAGTTACATACTGATGTTGGTGATTTCCAGTAAAGCTGTTCAAGTCTGGGGCAGGGAAGCATTAGTGCATACATACACACACACATATCTTTTATATATATATATATATATATATATATATATATATATATATATATGAATATACTAACAAATCAATCAATGTGCAGGTACTTTGATCAAAACTGTAATTTGGATCGGAGTGCATTTCGCTGTCAGTCAATTTTTTTTTCTATGTGTTTTTTCTTGTTTTTTTCTTGGTTTTTCTTTTTCTCTTTTTTCTTTCTCTATTTTTTCCCCTTAGCGTACGTAGTGTTGTTCTTTGGCACTTTTAAAATTCCTTAGTTTATCTTGATTATATATAAAAATGTTATTTCACAGATAGATTAATTTTTTTGTTTGAATTTTGTTACATGAGAGAGACGGGAGTCAAAGTTCACCAGAATGTCAGGAGTTAAGCACAGAAGTTCAGAAGAGACAATTCCAAAGATCCATAGACACAAACTCCAAAGACGATGTGTCTGTACCTCCAGAACAAGACTTGAAAACATTTGCCTTGTAGTGATTTCAGTTTTTGTTGGATACCCTAAAATCATGGCCTTATGCCAGATTAAGATTAGTAATAAAACTTGACTGATTGTGTAACTGTTGGAGAAGAAACATAAACATTTCTTGTGAAATTTTTTATGTTTTATGGAAATTTTAAGAAACTGAAAATAAATGCTATTTTGTGTTTTTACGAAACTGGGATAAGAACCACTTGGTTCAATTTGTTATGGCCCAGAATGATGATGATATATCATCGTTCTAAAAATGATGATAAAAAAATAGGGATATCTCATCATTGTAAAAATAATGTTGTCATCAGTGATGATAAAAAAATAAGGATATCTCATCATTGTAAAAATAATCTTGTCATCAGTGATGATAGAAAAGAAGGATATTTTATCATCTTGTCATCATTATAAAAATGATCATTCCACCACAGAAGGCCAGTAGAGTAGAAAAGAGAACAGTAAAGTAGACTAGGGCACCTGTAGCAGTAGTCACTGATAAGTAGACAAGTAGCAGTACAGAAACACATGGCAAGCTATTGCTCTGTGAAGATCAAAAACAGCTGATTTCAAATGCCATCCTCACAAACGAAATTCTTGGAACCAAACCAAATAAATACAGACTTTTAAACAAAAGAGACACTGAGAATATTTTTACACACACCATACCAATATTCTGTAATTCACATCACAAAAAGAAAATGTAAATTCTTGTTATTTATGTCAACGTGTGTCTCAAGTTTTTATTGTTGTTATCATTGTATGTTTTATGCATTCTAATTTCATGTCATTAATATTGACCCTGTTACAGATTAATTCCTGAACCGTACTTCAAGCAATCAGTCTAGCAAAATAATAGAAATAAAAAAAAAGAATATTTAACTAACAAGTCTATTTTTGTGCTCTTTAAAAATCAGTAGACAAATCAAAGATTTACTTACATTACTTATGTGAAAACGTTTTTATATATGCTCATTAGGGCATATACAAAAACATGGAGTGAGATATTTCAAGCAGATAGTCCATAATTAATATGAAGTACTAATTATTGTCAAACAAAGAAAAGAATGATAAAATAGTATGTAATATCAATCCTTTTATATGACAGTGAATACTGGAAATTTCTTTATAGATGAAGACAACACTTGAGGCAAAAGAGATGTGGTTCTACAGAAGGATGCTGAGAATACCATGGATGGTTCATGTAAGAAACAAGGAAGTCTTAAGTAGAATGAAAAGAAAAAGGACACTTACACTTAGAAACAGGAGACAGCTGAAATTTCTTGGACATAACGAGGAAAGAGGGCTTGGAGAATTTAATACTCACAGGGCACATTGAAAACAAAAGGGGTACAGTGAAGCAACTACTTAAAAAGCTTGTGCAAATACATGGCAGAACAAATACTGGAAGGGATAGTAGAAAAACAAAGGAAAGGAAGTTGTGGAGAGCCATAATTGCCCATATCCGGAAGGGATATCGTACATAAAAGAAGAAGAATATAATAGAAGTTCTTTGATATGTACCTGAAGTAAGAAAATAAGTGAATTAAGAACTGAAATTTATCAGAATGTTAAAAGTTCCAATGTCAGACAAGGTGGTGAAGGAAGGGGTGCTTCTGTTTTCCGCTTTTATCCCTGCAAGGTTTATACAAAATGGAATGTTCATTTTCAATATATGCAATCATTTTCTGAGATCCCAGCAAATTATTGGTTTCTTTTTGGTTCCTGGGTCCTCTTTGAACTCTCAGACTATAGTAACAATACACTCTGCCTTCACTTTCATTCTCATATCCCTGTATGCCTTAATAATTAGGGCTTGAAGGACAGATCTTAACCTTGTAATTTGATTGGAAATCTTCTGACAATCCAGATTTAGCAATGCAATTAAGAAAAGCAGTATAGTTATTCTGTTCAATTTAGACTAACCGCATTTTGTAAAGAATATTTTAGATTTATATAAAGTTCCTATATCACTTATGAACATTTTTTAGGCTGATTCATATTGAAAGAGCTGATATTTTTTTAACACGAATAAATATATCAACTCTTGTTAATGAACATGTGCATCAATTATGAAGAGTATTTTCTTTAATGCTATGTCTCTTCAAGCAATGATGACTCATGAATTGTGGACTGCATCTTAAATAATGTTAACATTCTTAAATGAATATAAATGCCACCCAAATCGAGACGGACGCAAGCTGAGTGAATGTACACGCAGTTGGTAATGTGTTTAGGATTTACTTATTTATAACAGTGGGTAATAAAGGGAGCGGTCAGTGCTGGGTGCAGAGTGTCTTAATTGTTATCAACACAGAAAATACAACGGGAGAAATAAATTTAAATTAATGCAGACGTTGCATTTAATCATCATACCTCATGAATCTAATTCTCCCTGAAAATATTGTCTTTCATTTTGAGAAAAGTCATTATCATTCAAAGACAATTTTTGTGTTTTTTTGCAAGTTGCAAAAAAACAAATATACAGAAAAAAAAAAGAAAAACATGAAAAACCATGGATGTGTGGGTGGTGAAATGGATAGTGGCTTTGAATGAGAAATCAGAGAGCCAAGTTCAAATCCCAATCAGGTTTGTTTCATTCACTTACACACAACTACCCTTGAGAAAGCAATGAATCCATACCTTCTTCCAGCTACGAATTAAATAGTAGGACTTGTATCTAGAAAAATTATTGTCAAAACATTCTTAATGCAATAGTCACTTGCTAAAAATAATTATTCTTACAATTTCAAATGTTTCAGCTACAAATGTCTTACAAAGGGTTGATAAGTCATAAAAAATAAATCAATCAGTTACAGCAAAGCCAAAGAATTTCTCTTACTGTAATTACCAGGGAAATGCTATGAATTATCTTTTATAATTAACAAAGTGGTAGGAAGTGGTGTGTATATATCTGCCAAAGTGGTATCCATAGCATCCAATATATTTTTAACAAACTGGTACAGAACAAAAGAAAAATACAAGAGCAGGCTGAAAATTTATGAAATATTTATTCCATAAAATAGGAAAAAAAAAAGATAGAACTTTGTCCGTGGAAAAAGCTGCGGAATTGTTTGTTCAATTCATTGTGTAGCTTTTGAATGGTTTCTCAAGAAATTTCATTCTTGGGTGCAACAACTTAGATAAAAACTGGAAAGATGTAACAGAAAATTAAACAGACATTCCTTGTTGGTCAGTTTTACTAAAAGTTTATTTGAATGAAGACAGATGGGGACAGTGTGAACATAGGAATCAACACTGCATGGAGACTGTCAGTTTCACACTTCAATGCAATCTTCAGACCAAATGTCATTGATTCATATGTACACACACATACATACATACATACATACATACATACATACATATATATATATACAAAAATAAAAGAATTGGCCTTGCCATTCCAATAATTTTGGAGGGGACTATATATATATATATATATATATATATATATATATACTTTGAAAGTAATAACTCTCATGTGATTGTGTTGACTCCCAATTTTAGATGTGGATGTTGGATAGTATGGCAGTGGAGTTTGTATCTTTCTGCAAATAACTAAAGATTTTTTTGCTTTGTTTACAGATGGTACAAAGGCAAAATGGTGTTTGCCATGAAAGTATGTAAGAACCTCAAGAGAAAAAAACTAAATACTTCTATGAAGAAAATATTACACCTATTAGCATTCATCAATAAATACTAAACATTTATGGAGACCAAACAGTGGATGTAAGTGCAGTAAGGTAGTGGGTGATGTGTCTTTAGTTATGGTGAATGTAATGTATATGATAAGCCATGTTCTTGGTGATTCTGCACAGCAATCAACAAATGTAATGAAAAGATCCTTGAAAATTTACAGCCAATGTATTGTCGCTTAAAACAGTGTTGTGCTTTTAGTGCCGATTGTAATTTCTGTGGAATATCTTCATTCAAACAAGTTTTATTGAATAATGTAGACATATTATTTTTATACTGATCCTTTCAAGATGGAATTCATTGTAATTTAAGCCTGAAGATGACCAAAAGATCAAAAGTACTTGGGTTAAAAACAACTACGGAGTTTTACTTCATGAATTTCATCTTAACATCAAGAAACTGAATCGACAACAGGAATGGATCAGTTGTTCTTTACTATTTAATGACCACTTTGAAATAACTCATTATAAATTTGCACATTTTAAATGGACCATTAATTTCCAAATAATAATTATTAATATTATAATATTTACTTTTTTTTATAAGATAGAACATTACCAACCATTATTAACTTTGGAATATTTTTTTCATCTTAATTTTCCTGGCCTTATTTACAATCTTATTATTAAGTAATAATAGAATTTCATAGAAAAAGAATTTATTTTTTCAGTTCTAGAAACACTTAATTCTCTACACCTGAACATTGACAAATTCTCCACAGATAATTCCACAATTTTCCACCTTCTGTGTTTGAAATATTAGAAGAACGTTTCCAATCTACCCAAAAGAACATTAATTAATCCAATAATATCTGTTTCTAATTCTAAATTATTCAGAAAACTTCATACTTAGAAACAGGCTTTATTATAAACTAAATCTATAACTAACCTATATTTTGATGAATGATAAAATATTTTGCTTTAACATTTATTTTTGACTTCACACATAATGCTTGTAGCCTCCATGTTGTTTCCATTGACAGTGTCTTAGACATTCAATCATGTCTATAACAAGCCAGTCTGAAAATAGCGAACATCTTAAAATACAAAAGAAAAATAAAACAGTCATGACAAAAATAAAATATTTTATAGGTGATTGCAGCTAACGTTCAGAAATGCCAGAAAGGAAATAAGATACGATCTTACACTGGTTCAGAAATATAATTTCTTGGAATGATGAAAAGTTCAATATTTAATGAAATCTTGCCCGAGGCTTGATGTCGAAAAGTACAAAAAAGAAACAAAGTACTTATAATTTTATATCTACTGTGGTTTGTTTTAAATACTTATCTCAAACTATCTTAGAATAGTTTATTATTGAATATCTGGAGGGAACAACAGCGATGATGTTGATTCATGCAACTAAAAATAAAAGAAATAAAACCGAAAGTAAATAAGGATAATTTGAACAATTCTCAAATTATAGAAATTTCAGAAATTTGAATTATTTATTTAGGAACTAAACTAATCGTTTGAGTTTCATGTTCAGGAATTTTGCAGAAATCATGAGGATTTGTTTTAAATATACAGAATATATGAGAAAAGATATGTTTATTATTTAATGAGTTTAGTAATCTTATTTTGTTTAATTTTATTATATCTTTGTAGCTGATGCATTCTTTGGCCTTCCTCATTGTCAGAAATTCTTACATGAATCATTATCATAATTCCTCAAATTGTTTGGACTAATATCCTCATCCTTGTTAGCTTTATCCCCACATTTTGGCTGATGCATTCTTTGGCCTTCCTTATTGTCTGAAATTCTCACATGAATCATTATCATTATTCCACAAATTATTTGGACTAATATCCTCATCCTTGTTGGCTTTATATCGACATTTTGGCTGATGCATTCTTTGGCCTTCCTTATTGTCTGAAATTCTCACATGAATCATTATCATAATTCCACAAATTGTTTGGACTAATATCCTCATCCCTGTTGGTTTTATATCGACATTTTGGCTGATGCATTCTTTGGCCTTCCTCATTGTCTGAAATTCTCAAATGAATCATTATCATAATTCCACAAATTATTTGGACTAATATCCTCATCCTTGTTGGCTTTATATCGACATTTTGGCTGATGCATTCTTTGGCCTTCCTCATTGTCTGAAATTCTCACATGAATCATTATCATAATTCCACAAATTATTTCGACTAATATCCTCATCCTTGTTGGCTTTATATTTGGCTGATGCATTCTTTGGCCTTCCTCATTGTCTGAAATTCTCACATGAATCATTATCAATATTCCACAAATTGTTTGGACTAATATCCTCATCCTTGTTGCCGTCATCATCCCATTCTCATTTATATGGTATTCAGCCTTTCCCACTTCATTCACATTACATTCTTCTTATTAAACTCTTTTGATCTCTTGTTTGGGAATTTTTACAAGCAATTACAATCCTAGAGTTTGTTTTAATATTTTCTTCAGGAAACACTCTCATGAGCTAGAAAACTTGCATGGCTGAAAATATCTTGCAAAAATCTGTAAGTCCATTTTAAAAATATTCATGAATTTAAAAAAGATAAAAAGCCTGCTTGTTTTTGACGTACATGGTATTATTCAGTATTTTGATATGTAATTGTTTGTTAAATTTTCTATCAAATGTTTGCAAAAGTTAACTTATTTCATTTTCGTATTTTACTTCTGAATGTGCCCCAGAAAAAAAAGACTATTCCAGCAATTGTATCTTACAAACTATTCACCAGTGATGATCCTCACTTGGTACCCCATCTGTACTAAACTAAGTTAATCTTAGTAAATGTATAGTCACTAATGAGATATTGATATTTTGTTAGTTAATCTTACAAACTTAGTGAAGTGAAATCCTCACCAACTCTTTACAACTGTGATTAATCTGAAGTTAGAAAATAAACATATTTAAAACACTTTATAATATTTATTGACCTTGACTTAAATATACATATTAGACATTATTACACGTTTTGCTATTTAGAGCAGCAAGTTCATATCAGTTGTTATATGGATGATGTTTCAGTCATTGTAATCTCTGGTCTTCTTCAGGCATTTGAAGATAATAGAACTATACTGGAGAATAAGACAGCTGAAAGGATTAGCATACATGATAAGTACTGATAATCTCCCCAGTAGACACAGCATAAATATAGATACCATATCCGACCCATTGGTTAAAAAAAAAGACATTATTTATATTATTTTCATTTTGACTATTGTTCTCATCTTTGTTGTTTTTATCATAAAGTTTCAGCTGCTGCATCTTTCAGCCTTCTTCAGGTGATTGCCAATCTCAGTAACGTTCATGGAATATTGTACGAGACTCTTTATTTAATTTATTGGGGTAGATGTTCTTAGTCTGCTGTTAATGTTTTGGGATATCTGTCATGTTCTTATTTAGTACTGCTCAGTTATTGCCCACACCTTGTCTTAGTGATTCTAAGTCTGCACAACCCAGCTCAGGGATTGAACTCACAATTATTATGTCACCAAATTCATGAATTTTAATACAGAAGTTCTCAACCAGCAGGCTGTGAACTGGCACTGGTCTTTGTATCATTTGCTACAAGGCTGCCAAGAAATAATTGACTTGTTTAAAATTCAATAATAGGTAAATTGAATATCGGATTTAAATTCCGATATCGTATCTTTGTGAAGTGGGGGTTTCTGGAGGAACAGTAACAAAAACAAAACAACAAAGTAGATGAGACATAAGGAATACACTTTGAGTGTCATTGCCTCCCATCACTAAAAGATGGGACCGTCCAGTGGCAGGGAAACAAGGTCAGGGCTCCCTCTGATGCTCCATTAGGGTGAGTTAATATTGATGTGATAATAGTGTAATAGGGATTGATCCAGGGAAACTAAACACACAAGGGTGTGGTCGGGGGGTGGATTGATCCAGGGAAACTAAGCACACAAGGGTGTGGTCGGGGGGTGGGTGGATTGATCCAGAGAAACTAAGCACACAAGGGTGTGGTTGGGGGGATTAATCCAGTGAAACTAAGATCACAAGGGTGTGGTCGGGGGGATTGATCTAGAGTAACTATGCGTACAAGGGTGTGGTCAGGGGTGGATTGATCCAGGTAAACTAAGTCCACAAGGGTGTGGTCAGGCTGGGGCTTAGACCTGAGAGTCTAAAGATTATACACATTTCCTTCCCTTTAATAAAAGTCACTTTTTGTTATTACTCTGTTTATCGATATGCACTTCAATTACACACGTGCCACTACCATTCCTCAGAAAGATTGTTTGGCATGAAGCTGCTCTGTGTTATAAAAAATGCTTGGAGACCACTGCCTTAGATGATGAAATGTGTCGGCTAAGAATAGTTTTTCCCTCTTGCCTTTATACATATATAAATATATGTAGGGTCATCCACAGACAGATTATTTCACAGCTCTTCAGTGTGGATAGACGTTCAATTACTTCAAGCTGGGATCGAAACTCAACCAATTTGATATCAGTTAGATATCCAACACTTGGGCCATCATTGCACAGCAGAGAAGAACGGAAATTCTACACTGATTCTCCATTAGAGTGAGTTAATATTGATGTGATAATAGTCTAATAGTGATTGATCCAGGGAAACTAAGCACGCAAGGGTGTGGTCAGGCTTGGGCCTAGACCTGAGAGTTTAAAGATTATACACTTTTCCTTCCCTTTAATAAATGTCTCTTCTTTGGGAATTACCTGTGACTCTAGAAGATATAAAAAAAGCAGCCGAGAAGGATGAATTCATTAAAAAAATGAAGAAACAGATGTGGCTGATTCTAACATATCATCTTTTTCAATCTTCGAGCAAGTGCTATTATATGCAGCTAGTGGTAATGCCAGATACACTGCAAAAGAAAATCCTGAAGGAATTTCATATAGGTCATCCGGGCATGTCAAGAATGAAATCATTAATGTGTAGCTATACGTATTGGCCTAGGATGGACGAGGATATTGAAAAAATAGTAAAAGACTGTAGAGGTTGTCAACTTGTGGCTAAAGCACCACCAATAAAAATTCATCCATGGCCTAAAATGGATGTCCCGTGGATGAGGTTACACATTGACTATGATGGACTTATAAATGGTTACTACTTCCTTGTAATCATGGACAGTTTCTCTAAGTGGCTGTAAATATTCAAGTGTCGACACCTGATATCTGCAAATACTAGAAGTGTAATTAATTATTGCTCTCTTTATCAAAATGCACTTCAGTTATACATATGTACTACTACCAGGCCATGAAAAGATTGTTTGGCATGAAGTTCGTCAGTGGTATAAAAAAGGTTGGAGACCCCTGCTTTAATTTTAGTTCAACCCTGGAGCCTGGCATGTAACCCTTTTCCTGCTGCTGACTCTGTCGTCTCTGTTCTGCTTGATAGCATTCAATGTGGCTTCTTTTTCCTTACTGTTGCTGAAGTTTTATTATCATTTCTCTATTTATTTATTTATCAACGACCCCCATATTGTATCTATTTCTCTGCTAGGCCTACTAAGAAGATCCTCATGGCTTAGCATATGCACTGATACCTTCAGACATCTGACAAGCCAGTTTTTTTCTTTGTTTTGTATTTTTACTTCATGCCACAGGAGTTGGTGTGACTACTCTTTTTTTATCCATATATGATTGGCCATCACTTATTTTCTTGTCTTAATCTTAATTTTTTTAAAATCATTTTACCTCAAGTAAGGCAACAAAGCCACTAAAATGCAGGGTGTTACTGAGTGTGAAAGAATATATAAATAAATAAAGAATTATTAAGAAGTGAGAACAATGAAAGAAGAGAAATTAAGAAAACAGAATATGATGATTGACATTGCATTTAAATTTTTGAAGATCAATATTGACTAGAAAGCAAGTTATGGGTTTTAAATATTCTGCTCACCTTACTTTTAAGGTGAAGCTGGTTTCAACTTTGCATTTTTTTTGCAACAAATGCAAGCAATGTCATATACAGAATTCTTGGTCATGTTTTTATTCATGCCAATCTTGACTTTTTATATTTTTATTATTTAACCCCAAGCAAAGCAACAAAGTCACTGAGATACAGCTGATTGCTGAGTGTGGAAGAATATAAGAAATGGAAAAACATTATTAAGGAATGAGAACAATAAAAGAAGAGGAATCAAGAAGACAGATGATAATGATTGACATTAAATATAAATTTTTGAAGATCAAAGTTGGCTGGGAAGCAAGAAGCTGAAAGAGAGTTCCACAGGCAAGAAGTGCAAGAAAACTGTTAGCATAGAACTTAAGGTTACATCAGCCAATTCAATTGTAAAATGCTGATACCTAGCAGCCAATCTAGTATTGCACTTAAATTTATAAAGTCTAGCAACCCTAGAGCAAAGTTTATCAGAACAATTACCATGAAAGTATTTATAATAAAGGCACAAGGAAGGTACATTACAGCAGCATGAAAGTGACTGAAGCCAGGATGCCATGTCTGAACTAATAATGTTGCAGATTTTTTTATATTTTATCAAGAATCTCTAAATATATAACAGAAGCACCATATGTGGCAGTAATATTCTAAGCATGTATGAATGGCAGACTTATGAGAGAAAAATTGTCTAGCATGATACAGTGAATCAACTTTCCTAGCAGCAGATCTAGCAAATGATTCAATAAAATCTTTCCCCTTCATGTCTGCAGAGAATGTTAGCCTGAGAAAGCACAGTGAGTCACTCTCTTGGATTTTAGCATCAACCTTGCTGATGGAAGGTAGAAAGGAGTCTCTCAGATGTCAGACAATTTTCTGTAAGTTTGAAATATTTCTGAATATTTTTCTGATATTGTTTGGAGCACAGATCCTCTGAAACCTGTACAACAAACCTTGATGTAAGGGAGACAAATCATGGTGGTTTTCCAATCTATTGACTTGATCCTCCTCTTTCTGCCTTCAGAAACTGACATGTTTGCAAGGGAGTTAATATTCTGAAAGTTATATTTGATGCTGATCATCTCCTGTTGGTATCTGTTTGGGTCACAACTTATGATTTTTGCACAGTTATAGGCATCAGATGATCCACCCCATTCTTTATGCTATATGGATGATAAGAACTGAAGTTGACGTATTTTCCAGTGAAGGTTGGTTTATGATATATATGTCTTGATTCTATTTTCTGTGCAAGTTTTATTAGTAACACCCAAGAAACTTGAATGAGTTTTGTTTCTTCTTCCATGGCAAACTGGATCAGAGGGTCTTACCGAGTTCACATGGTCCAGCATTATTTGTATAGCTTCCTGGTGAGGCTAGAGTGTGAAGGTGTCATCCACATATCTCAGTCATACTGATGGCTTCAGTGGGGCCATTTCAAAAGCTATTTCTTCAAAGTATTCCATGTATATATTCATCATCACTGGTATATGTCAGAGATTAGTTGGAAAAATGTAGTCTGGATGCAGAATATCAAGGCTGGGATGTTTGTGGAGTCCCATCTCCTGAGTCGGGGCTATCCTACCATCTGAATGGGGATGGTCATATAGTTACACCATTTGTCAGGGCACTTGTACACTTCAACCACCTGAGTTGGGACACTGGTACAAAATCCCATCTTATGAGTAAAGACACTTATACTGTTCGGCCTTATCATGACAAGCATTAGGTTTAAGGCGCTCCATAATTTCAACATAAGGCACAGTCCATAAGGCACATGGCCTAGAGAAATAAAATTCTTTAAAACATATCAGGTTCTCTGATAGTTGTGAATTCAATCTCTGAGTCAAAGAGTGCTGAAATATCATATACTCTGGTTTAGTGGGATACATGGACAAGTAAATAACACTGGTGAGTATTAACTGCAGAGACAGTGCATGCTATATCCCTGAACGCGTCAACAGGGAGGGGGGGAGCCTGATTGGGAGCCTCTGGCAATGCTTTGTGAACCTTGCTATCTTATCAACATTTGCTTTCTTTTTCTACCTACATTTATATACGTTACAAATTAAACTAAAGCACAACTGTGAGGATTAAAGAACTCAAAATCCTTTGTGGATTTTTAAGTCATTCTCGGGTCTTTTTTTCGTCTAAGTCCATTAATTTAAAAAATTTTTTTTTTACAATGGTTTAAATGTGACATTAGTCTTCTGTGCCCTGACAGCCATTTACCTTGCTCTTTGATCTGAAACTAATTTAACACTAAATGGGAAAAGATGAAAAGTGCTTTGTCTCAAAGACATACAACTAAGAATCTCGATTGTGTGTGGTGGGGGGATTGCATTTTTCAGTGCACCCACATCACTGCTGAATGTGACACAGTTTAAAGTGTGCGTATGCGTGTGGGGAAGCCACAAGAGCCTTGCATCAGCCCTGATAAACCTGTATTAGTTATCTCCCCTAAACATGGAAAGAAAAATGTGAATAATCAATCCTTGTGGGTTGAATGAAGGGTTCAGTTTGAAATTCCAAGAAGATTACCAATTACAAAGATAGAAACCTGAAGAAGGCCAGAGGGTACAATGGTTGAAACATCATGTGTATAACATCCAAGATAAGCATGCTGGTCCAAGTAACAAAGCATATAATAAAAATAATTCCTTATCTCAAGATTTCCAACAGCGACGGATATGAGAAGTAACTTGAGAGGTACGAATAAAATAACAGACAGGTAGGAACAAACATACTGGATTCCCTGACAACTGTGAGTTCAATTCTTGAGTCGGGTAGTGTTTAAAAGTCACATATAACCATAGTCCAGTAGAAGAAACAGACAAGCAATACAAAGGTGACTATGAACTGATAGGAGTTATATCCCCTAAGCCTGGAAAGCAGAATGAGAACAATCTACCTATGTTGATTGAATAAAGTATTTGGTTTGAAATTCTGTGTTCAAAGACAGATGCCTGAAAAAGTTCAGAGGTTAAAATGGCCAAACTTTTATAACAACCAAGGTGAATCGGCTGATCTTTGCAGCAAAGGATATAATTATAACAATTCCTCATTCAACATTTCAGTGTTGCATCCAAGAGTCTTTAGAAATAAATTCTCACAAAAATCTGAAAGCATTTAAAGACAGTTGTAAGAAAAAAAATGAATCAGAGGAAGACCCATCTGAAAGTGGCTGATATCTTGAGATGAAATAAACAACAAAGATGAAGATACTAGTTAAAAAATGAGTTCAAATCCAGGGCATTCTAACTCCTGTTGGAGGAACACCTCCCTGTCTTCAGGGAGTGCAGTCATATTCAACATGCTTGGTCAATTGCAGGTTGGTGAAGCCATAGTTGTAGTTTTGAATTCAGAGTTGTTCTTCTCCCAGGCTGGTTGCTATCCAAGGCTATAGGACCCAGCTTGTCCTGCTGGGGGCAAAGAAATGGATCCATATCTTTCCAAAGGCTATTAGCAAGTAAAAGTGAATGCAATGAACTCAACTGGAATTTGAACTTGGCTCTCTGATTCCTCAATCTGAGCCACTATCCATTACGCTACCCCGCACCACTCAAAAATGAGTAGAACAATGAGAATAGAAAAGACAAGGGAAGCTGAAGAATATGTTGGTTAAAATGTGATAAAAACAACAAAGATAAAGATAATAGCCTGAAAATGTATGGAACAAAGAAATTAGTATGCAGTACTTCAAAAACACTTGTGGTGAATGTAGAAAATAGTGGCTGAAATATTAAAACAACAAAGATAAAGATCATAGTCTACAAAATAATTAAAATTCTTCTTAGAATTCTAGAAAACATTGTGTAGCAGAATGTGTGACATAAATTTAATTCACTGAAGAACTTAAAGACAAAAATGTAAAGAATAACTAGAGAAAGAAAAAAATTGTGGAAATCCAAGAAAAGTGCATGAAAGAGATTTTGTTAATCCATTAACGCAACCTCAACTCGTTCTTGGCCTGATTTTCACATTTTGGCGATGTTCTTGATAATCTTTGATTATTTAAAGTTGCATGCTATTTATAAGCAATATTCACTTTGACATGCAATTTCTATCAGTTTGAAAAGTGCAAGTGAAACTCTTAATGTATCATTTCTTATTCCTGCAGGATGTACAAACAAAATTATTTTTATATGCACATCAGATGCACAAAAGCATTTACACTCTTCTTCTGGCTTCCTGCTTTCTTGTCAAATATAATCTTCAAAAATTTAAATATAATATCAATTGCCATCTTCTGTCATTTTGAATCCTATTCTTTTTATTGTTGTTTTGTCTCAATGTTTTGTTATTTTCTTTCACTTTCAATAACGATTTGCATATTAGTGGCTTTATCACCTTGCTTGGGGTGAAAATGATTAAAAAAAAACTAAGACCCTGGATATATATATATATATATATATATATATATATATATATATATATATATATATATATATGAGAATCCAGTTTCCAGTTTGAGTGGTAAATCAAAAACAATTTAACATCCATCTTTTCCAGTAAATCTATATATAAAATTCTGTAACTTGCATTAGTCCGTCCCCCTGTCTGTCCATCACACCTTCTAAAATAGCCATACATTGACTGATCAAAAACAAATTTGGAGGAGAAGAGCAAACAGGTAAATGGGTACAAAGTGCAGTTAGTTTTACTAGGGTGTGTATCTTAGTACAATAAATTTTCATTCATTTTTAGTATTTAACATGCAAAATACTTCCACTATTTTAAAAACAATTTAATGATTAAAATAACAAATACTTGTAATAAAAATTCAATATTGTTTTTTGCATATCTTTTCTTTAAGGTTTTATATATATATATGAGAATCCAGTTTCCAGTTCACATGAACTATAAACAAATCACAAAGACAAAGGTTTCAAAAAGTTGGAATTTGGCCCCAGAAAGAAATATTTACACATGGCCAGTTGTATGTTGCATGTTCAAGAGTAAGAAATCCTAAGAATTTATTCTTCATTGTTAAAAAGGAAAAAAAGAAATTTTCTTAAAAATATTGTTTACCATGAAGTCCTATAAAATTAAATTAATTATTAAACCACAATGTTGGATTTTTATCAAAATATTTTTTCCAAACAAATCATCTTATTCAAATTTCATCGGTTGGTTTGCAAAATTGAATGAAACATAGAGTTTGTAAATCTTGACAAAATATGTTAGTGACAACTTCAACAATACGAAATACTGTGAGGATTCACAAAAAAATTATAATATAGAAAAGCCACAATGGTCGGCCAATTCTGCCAACATTTGAAATTTTTTTCTAAATTTGAGATAAAATTGATATATTGTCAAATTTTATTCTAATTTTTCATGAATTCTACAGCAATGGGTAATGGTTAACAAGCTAGTAGGTTGAATTCTGAATATTATTACTGAATCAATACAATTTGATTTATGCCAATTTTACTGAGAAAACATTGATTTCTGTCATAAAATATGAAATATTATATACAATGCAAATGAAAAATTTTAAAATCCATTTTTTCACAGCACAATGAAACTAGCACACACATACAAACACATCTAGTTTAGTTTTGGTACAAGGCTACAGTTATGGGGTACCCAGTGAAGATCAAACTCCACACTTATTATTTATTAAGGTGGTTCAAAAGTATATATATATATATATATATATATATATATATAGAGAGAGAGAGAGAGAGAGAGAGAGAAATATGGGGAAATTGTATGACAAAGTAGAAAAAGTTTACTTGTGACATGTTTCGCCTGTCAGGACTTCATTGAACATAGCAAATTCAGTCCTGAAGGACAAGACCCATCACAAGTAAACTTTTTTATCACTTTGTAATACAATTTTCCCAATACAGTTCTTGATATATATATATATATATATATATATATATATATATATAAATATGAAGAAATATAGTCTTAAAGTGTGCTATATTTATGGGATAAAGTGCTCAATATCAGAGATAGAGCGTGTGTAAATATAAAAGTGGACATGGAAGTCAGCACTTAGAGGCGACAGTCTATTTCATGCTAGTGTAATCGTCAGGCGATATATATATATATATATATATATAATTTATTTGAAAATTATAACATAAATATGTTATAAAATCACTACAAAAATAGCCATTTTGTTTCAACACTTCTGGTATCTTACAAAGTGATGGTGTTGAATGTAGAATAGTTTTAAAAAGGTTCAAATCAACCAAACACCCCTCAATAGGGGAAACATTGGTCATTGCAGCTTATGTAACAATCAAAATCCAAGTATATGAGAATTCACAAACCTTGACAACGAACCTTGGTTATAATAATTAATGCCTTAATTTTAGACTTAGACTAAAATAGAAATCATTCTAACTCATCATTCAGATTAATATTAAAGTTTAATAGAAAATTGAAAATTAAAATTTCATCAATTTTAAATCTGTATTAAGTTTAAAATATCATAAAATTATTTAAAGAAGAAACTGAGGAAAAAATACATATATTTTATTATTTATTTTGTTTTAATTAGAAAGCCAAAAACTCAATTAGAATAAATGGGGATGTAAAACATCGTCCCAACTTAGACACATTTGAAGTGTTGATATGGGCAGGGGAGGACGAAATATTGCAAAAGACAATACATACACAATCAGATTATAATACACAAACATGCAGACATATTTAGATATATAAACATGCAAAAGCATGAGCAAAACAGGAAATAGACATCCACGAACAAAAAAAATATATCAGACAACATATATACATACAACAAAAGGCATATGTAAGCAATCATACACGCATACATATTTATACATCATACACGCATACATTAATAAAGACATATACACATCCACAAAGATTCAAATTTGAAAGTGTTAGTTAATGAATGCAAACAGACTGTTAAAATATTACTTGGATGGGCAAAGATATATAGAGAAAAAGAGGGTTCAATAGATAAAATTTAAAAGGGGTAGAATAGGAAAACAAATATTTGGCAATGAACAACACAAAGAAAATAGGCAATTAAATATATGGGAATGGACAAAAAATAAATATATACGCATACACACATATATACAAAAAACACTATATATATATATATATATATATATATATATATAGGCGACAGTCTGTTTTATGCTAAATTGAGTCACTGTCAGTCACTGTGTGTTTATCTAAATCTAAAAATAAACACGCTAAAATTCACCTTCATCCCTGCCATGAGCCGACGGCTTAGTGGTAGAAGTTCCGACTGACGCCAATTCAGTCGGGTTTCGATCCTAGCTAGCTAGAGGCAACCGGACGTCTAGCCACACTGATGAGCTGTGAAACAGCGAAACAGTCTGTCTATGGATGACAAAAAAAAAAAGAAATATATATATATATATATATATATATATATATATATATATATATATACACCCCAGATCTTATTTCATATGCATATCTCAATAGCATTATCGCCATCATCAAAGTGTATTAGGGATTTTCACAGAACTTTATGAATAGAAAATAATTTAAAAGACTTTTTACAACTTCACTTCAGATAACTTATTTTTTATTATTTGATTTCTGTTGTCCACTTATTTCCTTCTGCATTCCAACCAAAGATTTCTTGGGACGGGGGTGCCTAACCAGTGACCTAAGGTTATAAATGCCATCATGACATTTTCCACATTTGTTGAAATAAAAATTAAACTGTCTCAAAACATATGCATTTTATGCAGATAAATCGCTACGTAAAGTGTGAGCTGTGCTGCTTGCCATAAAAGTATTTTTGTATTTTGTTCAAGCACAGGCTTTAATGTGTCTATCAAAACATTTTTCTATCAAACTCAGCGCCTCACCCACAACTGGAATTGTTGATGTCTTCATGTACCACATTTCTGAGGTTTCTGCTTCCAGTTCCTTGTATAGTAAATAATAATAATGATAATAATTTCCAGTTATATGAAATGTTTCCATGATTTTACAAACATTTAATCCAAGGGCTTATTTCATGCACCCATCTAATGACTGTAAGGTTCAACTATTTTATGAATATTAATCTTATATATTAGGTGACATCATAATATTTTCATTTTTTTTTTTATACTATTAAATCTAAAGCATATTTTAAATACAGATCTAAAGATTATATCTGACTCCATTATATTTTAAACTAGCTTAAAATCCACACTCTGCGGACTTTTTAGCTAAGTCCTGTGAATGGCAAATTGGGACTATTGCCCAAAACTAAAGGGACCTCTAGTCCATCTTAGAAAACAACAATAATAATTTTGAAGAAATAACTTTGAATTCTTCAATTTACTCCATAGAACTTCAAAACCACATTTTAACTCTGATTTGGGCTTTAAGTCCAATTCCAGCTGAAACTCTCATTTCAGGCTGAAATTCCATTTCAGGCTGAAAATTGTCTTCTTCAAATCATAAACTCTGCAGAATTTCAAAACCTCACGTCATAAAACCTCTCATTTTAACTCTGATTCCTTGGCATTTTGAAGAAATAAAATTGATTTCCTCAATTCACAAAGTTTTGGAGATACTTTAAACTGAATTTAAAAGAAAAAAATTTTAATTCAAATTTTTGTGTTACTTTAAACTCAATATAAATTAAAAATTCACTAATTTTTCTCAGCTATTTTAAAATTTGAATTTTTAACTTTTCCCTCCTCATCCGGACACAAATCCCAATGCTGGATATTCAAGCACCAAATTAAGGGCAGATTTTCAATCCTGATTCCAAAAAGCTATAATATGTCTATGTAGAGCAATTGTGGCCCAAGTTAGAGGGGTTTTCAGACACACATGATGGATAGACAGAATTTGCCATTTATTTACTTAGAAGGTATTATTATTATTATTATAATTATTACATATTATTATTATTATTATTATAATTATTACATATTATTATTATTATTATTATTATTATAATTATTACATATTGGGCCAAATCAAAAGTATTTATATTTTAAGCTTCAAAGTTTATTTCATGTACACATATTAAGAATATCTCATTCCTGTTATATTTTTACTAATAATAATTTTCTGATGTTATAACAATGCATACAATTATTGAGGCTTCGGAAATTTTGAGGAATTATTTTTAATTCGGCCTTGAAGAAACTGAAACAAAATCAGGACCGACCAGAATTGGATGAAGGATTTTAAGGATGATGATTTTATTTGGTAATAAATACTAAAATTAGTTCAGTTGCTGACTTTCATTCTGAGAAACTTTGTAAATGGTTTTAGTTGAATGTGTCAGAATTTGCAAGAGGTGGGGAGAATTCATTAGTTGTTGATGATGAAACTTGAAAATTAAAGATAGAGCAGATCTCCATTTTGCTGAGCTTGGATGATTCAAAGATTCTGCATGTAGAGCATTAAATAAGTTTCAAAAATCATTAAGAAGCTCTCAAGTCTTTTTAAGCAGATCTTTATTCAAGTAGGTCTGTTAGAAATGAAAATTAAAAGGAAACACTTTAAATCTATGATTTTAAAAATAACAGAATTAATAATACAAATATTATTTCTCTAAGTTTATTGTTGATAAAACTAATATAAAAATTATCAATATGTTAAGTTTTGGTTTACAATTTCACTAATATTACCCACACCAATGTAAAAGATATATAATGAAATTTTACAAAATAGAACAAATTTTATTTCAATCCAGATGCAAATATTGTGTAAGTTTTGGAATTCAAATCTGCATAAGATGAAAGTTCATTGGAAATACAGAAAACTAAGTATAAAAAGAAAGAGACTTTGTTTTGCTAAGGAATCCAGTCATCTACCCCTCCCCCCACGGCAAATGATAACATAGATTGTTTTCTGTGATAGGACCATTTCATTTTTCCCATTAACTTTGAAAATGAGAAAATTACTAGGACTCTTTCAATTTCACAGTTGCTGACTTTCATTCTGAGAAACTTTGTAAATGGTTTTAGTTGAATGTGTCAGGATTTGGAAGAGGTAGGGAGAATTGGTGTTTGCAGACAATATACTTCATATGGAATCAGATAAAAGTTATTATGATTTGTAAAAAAAAATAAAAAATAATTTTAGTTCCAGAACTGATTGCTTTTGCAGGTTTTTTTCTTTCTCAGTTTTTATGATTAAAACAAAGAGAGAAAAGCAGAGAATTTCTCAACTGTTTGAAATAAAATGTTTACCAAACCACAGAAGTTTGTAAATTATACCATATTGAGGAATCAAAAAAAAAAAAGTTGCAACTTATTTTCTGGACAATTCTTTTCACTTTAAAGAACTTTTTTTTCTTCAAAATTATTTAAATCTAAACAAGCAATATTTCCAATTTAAAAATGTTTAATCTGATATTAATAGACATTTTAGATTATTTTGCAAAATGAGAAGATTGTCCTATTTTTGCCAGAGAAATGTTTTTTGTTTTCTTAAAAACTTTTCTACTAAACTTTTTAATTGAGATACAAATTATGAAATACAATGTAAGGAAATTAAGTTATTGGATTACACCATATTGTAAAACCAACTTTAATAAATTTCACAAATTTTCAAAAATTTAAATGCAATGCCAATCACCA
>OZ038491.1:22853239-22948239 GCA_964036315.1 Acanthosepion esculentum
TAATGCCTTAAGGGAAAGCATGGATCCAATTTTTGATATCAGTCTATCCAATATATCTTCACAAGATGTCTTGTTACTGGCATGTCACATTGATTGATGGAGAAGAGAAGTAGAAATGAACATTTGGACTTAGGGAAATTACTTTTCATTAAAATTATTTCACTTCACTAGGCTCTAGCAAAAACTAAACCGTGACCTAAGCCAGCAATTATTTGCAAGCAAAATTATGGGTCCTAACCTGGCATCTCAGCTTCCGTCACTTTTCCACTGCCATAATGTTGTCTCTCTCTCTGCCTTTTCCATAAATACTTTCATGGTATTTGTTCAATTGGGCTCTTTGCTATGGTACCTAGACTTTAAGAATTTAAGTCACGTACTAGTCACGTACTAGCCTGGTATTGAGATATAAGCATTTTGCAGGTGAGCTGGCTAAATGTAACCATAAATTCTATGCTAACAATTTCTTTTCCTGCACTTCTTGCAGCTCCATGCCTTCCAGCTAATTTTAATCTCCAAAAATTTAAATGCAATCTCAATCGCTATCTACTGTCTATCTGATTACTCTTTTCTCTTCCTGCACATTATTAATGTCTCTATACCTAATTCTTCCACACCTCTTGTATCTTAGTGGCTTTACTGCCTTGTTTGGGGTGAAATCAATTAAAAAAAAAAAAACCTTAAAAGTTACCATTTTTCACCATCCTTGGAACATTGCTGTTTTTTTTATTATTTTGCCAGAGTCAAATAGGTCAGGGAATGACACCAAGTGTATTTGCATTTTTTTTCTCTAATATCTGTACATATTGAGGTCAACAGTACAAAATATGAGTGGTGACACCAGATGGCAGTGTCTTTTTATAACAAAATTGGCTTTAAGTATGTTGCAAAAAGAGATCTGAGAAAAAATTAAAAAGGTCAGGAGTAAGAAAATATTTGACGAACTTGTGAACGTAAACAGAGAGAAAAGATGCAGAATATTATATGAATGCTAGCTGATGACATGAAAGCAACCAAACTATTTAGGTTGGATCATAAATGATGTCCATTTTTGCTTATCTTTTTTCCTGAAAATATTACAATTGGTCACTGAACAAAAATTACTTAATGACTCAACCTAATGTTACTTGTAAGTAAAGAGCACAAAGAGAAAACATTTATGTTTGTTGAAGAAGTACAGGAAAACTGATTTCTCATTATTGTTAACAATGAATGGAGAGCAACATTGGGTTGACTTGATGGCTGGGCTAAGATTAGGTCCTTCATGGAAATAGTCAATCGATGCAACTTAGAAAACAACAAGAGATAAGTTAAATAATGTTTGGGCAATTATTGCCTTTGTTAATCTTTAGTAGTTGCTCCACATGGCAACTCTTCAACCAGAAAAGGAGTGGTTTAGCCAGAAGTGGCTGAGTGGCCATTTTAAATAGGGCACATGTATGAAGAATGAAGGAGTCTGAATAAAACATTCTCTTTCCATAACGTTCCTTTAATTTCAATCTACATTGGTAGCTGAGCATAATTACAATTTATGGACCTAAGAGTGAGATTTCAGTTCCTTCCTGTTGCCAAATTTGCAAGTTCTCAGCCTTGACTGCTGTTGAGATAAATTATGGAGTAGAGAGTATTTTCATTGGTTAATAAATTAAATGTGACCATGTAATCAATCCTGACCTGTCATCTCAAAATAAGTTACTCACTACAGCAGTGACATGGCTAAATATTTTCATGGCAATTGCCCTAATGAGGTCTTCTCCTTGGTACCTTGACCACATAAATTTAATGTAGTACTAGATTGGCTACTATGACTCATTGTATTAATGTTAAATTAGCTAAATGTAGCTGTAAGTTCTATTTTAATAGTTTCTTTTCTTGTACTTCTCGCATGTGGAACTCTCTTACGATTTCTTGCTTCAAAAATATAAATATAATGTAATTCAGCATCTTCTGTCTTATTGATTCCTGTTCTTTTATTGTCCTTTCTGCTGGCAAATGTCTTCTCATTCTGTTCCACTCCCAGTAACCCATTGCCTTTTAGTGGTATCATCACCTTGTTTGAAATGATTAAAAGATAAAAAAAACAAACTAACCAAGACACCAGCTTACCATGACTGTCTTGCACATCATAGAAACAGACAAGAGAATTTTATCAAATTGAAATTAGAGAAAATCTCTCTCAAGGCAAGGGAAGGAAACTATGGAAGATGCTAAGTGATGTGAATTTTCTTTTTGACATATTCTTAAGTGAGGGTAAATTAATGCTATTATACTTTTTTCTTTTTTAAAGGACATGTATTAGTCATTTTCTGTGCATTTAAACAGATATATGGTTGTATATAAATATGTTGGCTTGAGAATGGAGCATTTCTTTTAAGGAGAAATTTGAAAATATCTAGAGTGTATATTTATGTTTGGGCTAGTGTCAGTTAAAACACTTTTGAGAACTTGTCTTTAAGTTCTCTCTTAATAAGGACAGCATATTTTAAGTGAATATCATTGAAGAAATTATTTCTGCATATAACAAATACATTTGATAAATTATTATGTACAAGACCTTTTTTATGTTCATAATTACTTTTTCTTGTCAACTTCTGAAGGTCAAAGAAAGGTTTGTAAAGTAATTGATCCTGACCAGGCCACTTTCTCACCAACGTGATGTGGCCTGCCTTGGTCTTTTCTACAAATATGGTAACTTTTCTGATGAGTTTTTATCCCTGGTACCTTGTCTACATGAATTTAAATGAGCTACTAGATTGGCACTTAGGTCTCACTGTTCTACTGTTAAACTAGCTAGATGCAAGCACAATTTCTATTCTAAAAGTTTCTTTTCTCGCACTTCTCACCTGTGAAACTACCTTCTTTCTTCCCTGATAATTACAATCTTCAAAAATTTAAATGCAATCTTAATTGACATTTTTTGTTTTCTTGAACACTGTTCCTATTTTGTCCTTTCCTCAATCCTCCCTGCTAGAGTTTTCTCACTCACTTTCACTCCCTGTAACCCCTTGCGTCCCAATGGCATTATCACCTTGCTTGGGGTGAAATGATTAAAAATCAATATTGTAAGGAACAATTATATATTCACAGGCTGTATGAGGGGGTGCTGAAAAGTTCTTGGCCTCAGCCATTTCCAAAAGTCTGACAAAACATAAAAACTTTTTGGTATCTTTTCTTGGTTATGTGAAAAACTTTTCAGCACTTCCTTTTATATATATATATATATATATATATATATATATATATATATATATATATACTCACACATGTACACATTGATTTTAATCACACACACACACACACATATATATATATATATATATATATATATATATATATATATAAAATGATGTTTATAGACATATGTATTTATATATAGGTATGCATATATGATTGAAATCAATGACCTTTTGCTGTATTTCATATCTTTTGTTTGCAGACAACAAGGTAGTTGGAACCCAGATTCATTTACTGAGACACAATGGTTTACCAGGAGAGCAGAGACGATAGGAAATCTTTCAGTTCGTTTCTATTTTCATTGTTAACTTCACATTGATTTCCCCCCACCTCTCAATTCTCTTGAATTCAATAAAAAAATATCTTTGAAGAAGAAATTGTGCTCAGGTCTGAAAATGTTCTGCAAGGAAAACAAGAGAAGCTTTGAACCTCCCCACTCCCCAAACTCTGGCTTGGTTGACGAAAGATTTGTCGACTTTAAGGCACCTTAGCATAAGGAACAAAACAGTTAGCACACTCTCTGGTGCATTTTACTTTCCAAGATTACACAGATAAGATTTTCAAAGACTGTCTGCATATGTGGTACCACCCTAAATTTTCTGAAATTTGACCACAAAAAAATATTACCTATATGATTATCTACTTACCCACCACCTCCCTTGAAGTAGTTCCATTAGATATATATACAGTAATAATCTGGTAACAGGTACTGCTCATAGATGGTAGTGGCAAATATCCATACTATATTTTATTCATGTAAGCTTTTCAAATTTCTAAACATATTCAACAGCATCTCATATATACATATATATATATATATATATATATATATATATATATATGCAATTTATTTTACTTTCAACTGGATATATGGATATATTTGTTTTATGTATGCGTTATAGGAAGTTATTTTAACTTTAATCCGAACGCTTACTTTTCTCTACGATGTAATTAATTTTGTATTAATTTTGTCATTTGTTGTCCTCTTGTTGACCTGGTAGATCTCATGTCTTTTATTTTAAAAATATTAGTGGGCCTCTTGTGATTTGGGTGCACAGGCCATATTATATTGCACCCCTCTAAGGGGTCAACTACAATGGCAAGATCATCATCAAGCAAGATCATCAACACACCATCTGAGATGGGACGTCCTTATACATTCTCCAAACCTATCATTTTTTGATAATTATTTGCTTTTTGTCATACAATGCTCACTGTTTGGTCAACAATTTCATTTGACTTAAAACTCACTAGAATCAGTTTTTTATGACTGAATACATGGCTCATCTAAAAAATAGTAAGTCAAGGAGAAGAGGTTTATAACTAAATGTTAATGTTATGAATTTATTATCAAATTTTATACATTTGGGGGCTTGCTGAAAAATGACCCATTTTCAAAAATCAATATTTTAATGACTAAGCATTTTTGGGAATGGGTTCGGCTCAAATTTTCTATATTGCTCAAAATTTGTTATTTACTGAAAGAGAAAATATCAAGAGATACTGACTGAAAATGATGCTTTTCAGTTTTATATTTCCAAATTGGTTTTGCAGGCTGTCATATTTTGGGTGGGATGGATTGAATAACAACATGCAAAATTTCATTCATCATCACAAAACATTCTCTCCTCACATGTAGCCGATTGTGAACTGCCATGATAACTCATTCCGGAGTTCATGGTCTTTGGTTTTAGAATCCAACATCAAATTCTGTTGATTTCATTATGTTGTCATGCCCCTTTCTTCACTGGATCCACCTCCTCCTTTTCCAATGCATATTTTTCATACCCTTTTTTCTTTCATTTGATGCATTTCCATATAACTTTATTAAGGGGACAATTATAGTCGGTCTAATTGTGTCAAAGTGGGTTTGTATCCCTTATGCAATCTGTTAGGCAACTGTTGGCTATGAATTCCATGATGTGATTCTAGAATGTTTCCACCTTCTTAAGAAATGTCATAGTCCAATTTATACAATGCAGACCATAAGTAGGGTAGGAAGAATATGCATATTGTAGATTTTAACTTTGATTTTGTAGGAAATACAAAAGAATATTAAGAGGGATTTGTTCTTTTCAAATGCTGCCCAGTCAATATCTGTTCTATATCGAACAGGAACTGAACCTACATTTGAAGATAAAAGTTTGTTGCCATGATAGACAAATTCAGTTATTTTATTATTTCCAATCATTAAACAAATTGTGGAATTAAGTGGGACAACATAAAAAAATGTCATGATTGTATTTTAAGTGCCATTCACATTTGAAGGTGATGTAGGAAAGGAGACCTTGTTTTTCTTATTGTGTGAACACATGTTAAATATTCTATTTTCTATACCTTAAATTTAGTCATTTTTCTCTGCAATTATAAAATATTTGATAATTAAGTATAGATATTATTCCTTATTTTGTTCAGATAACTTTTACAGTTACAGAATTTTGTAATTCCTGATTTTATAATTTCTCCTCCAGTTACAATGCTCATAAAGTCATGAAGAAAGGGATTGTCGATGGTCAGAAGTTTATGTATGCATTACAAACAGAATCGGGTGATAGGCTCAAGCAAAAGTTTTAGGCAGCATCAAACACATTATGAATTATCTAACTTAAAATTGAGATTCTAGACTGAATGTAAAGTTGAAATCAAAGAGTATGTAATGTAAATATTATTCTGTATAATGATAATGATTATTAGAGATTTAAAATATGAAACTTTTAGAGAGAAAATGATTTAGCTGTTCAAATATAACTTAGTAAAATGAAAATTTAAATTAACATCGTTTAAAAAAATAAAATGAACGTTTTATTCAAGTAAGTTATTTTATTTCTATATGTAAAATGTGTTTCAAGTGAAAAATACTGAAAAGTTCTCACTTTTGTGAGGAGAATAAATTGCAAATGGAATTTGCCTCTGCAATATTCTGGTGTAATGTACAACATATTAATAAATGAGATTCAGAGACCAAAATCTTGTTATAAATGAAAATTATCTTAGTGACATTATATATATATATATGTATATGTGTGTGTGTGTGTGTGTGTATATATATATATATATATATATATATATATATATATATGAAATGTCATTAATTTTATATTTATATATATATATATATATATATATATATATAGTTTGAATTAATTACATGTCTTCCACAAATGACCTTGTCTAGGATTCTATTTCAGACTACATTTTGTCATGATCTAAATTTTCTTCTTTCTGAGGTTAATTTTGAATTTAGCATAGGTCTGACATCTGATTGGTTAATCAGGGTCAACTCACAAGCCTCATTTGAATTCTGATCTTGTTTTCATGTCTTCTGTTCTCTTTTGGAAAAAGAGACGGTATTTTGCTTTTGAAATTAAAAATAATCACTTACTCACCAGTAATTTATCATAGCTCGGAGAGGCACATCTTATAATATATATATATATATATATATATATATATATATGCATACACACAAGACTGGTAAAAAGGTCACTGTTCAAGTGAAGAAACACTGAAAGAGTGAATGAATGATTTTTTTTAATGGCTTAGCTTTTTGTAGGCTATTTAAAGCCAGAAAATATTTTTATATTGTAAGAAATTTTTGTATATACTAATGATTTATATGGGCATGTGGTCAAGTGGTTAGAATGTTTGTTTTCTGACCATGAGACCTAGGTTTGAATTTCATCATGGTTGATTTGTTAGGAAGGTGACTTCTTAATATTATTGGTCTGGGGAAGGCAGTCCCAGTGAGTGGCACCTTTGGAATGTGCCTGAAAACCATACCATCAGTTGACCTAAGTCTTGTAAGGGAAGTAGATACAACACTTGGAATTCCATCGATGGCTGTACTAGAACAAAGTCACAAGTCATCGTGACTGAGGGTTTGAGCATGCTGGCCTCGTTCAGATTGTTGATCTCACTAGATAACATGCTTCTCTTCCAGAAACTGTCACTAAAATCTGCTCGGCATAATTGCAGTATAAACCACAGATGGGCTGTGTGGGTATTGAACAAACACAAAATGCACTTGAGTAAGCATCTGCAATAGGGATTAGCTAGCCACCCGGTATCAGATGGGTATCAGTCATTAATTAATTAATGATTTATGCATACATGTCCTACTGGGGGGGGGGAGCCATAACTGGGGGGGGAGGTAAATTCATAACTTTCCCAAGAGTATTTTGTGCATAAGTGAATATAATGAACCCGACTGGAATTGGAACTCGTCTCTTCAATTTCTCATTCCAAACCTTTATTCATTACACCTACCCATCCCCCCCACACACACATTCACATTTACAGCACCTGGTAATTGTATGAGAACCGGTTTTTCAAGGAGACATCCAAAGAGAATGGACAATTAATTTTGAAATGTCTTGAATTTTACAATCAAACATATTCTACAATGAAATAAATTGATTTTGGTCAAATTTCAGATAAGAAGTCAAAGTTGACAGGTAAACAAATAAACTGCAGGTAAATGTCATGCAATTTTAACAGTGTATGACTATTCTCAGTTAATTTTCTCATTGGCATGTTGAAATGAATATTTTTCAAGTCTGTGACAATATTGGAGAAGACTTCCTAATTTATGATTTACTAAAAAAATATGAAACATTCTGTGGCAATTACAGTTTAGGGAGCAATTAAAGGTGATGAAAAAAAGCAGAATCATTTTGTGCCATGGAAATTGAAATATCCCAGACATGTAAAAAAAAAATTGTACATTTTTCCACAGAATGGTTTCAGCTCTTATACTTGAAATTGGATCATAAATTATTTAAAAGAAAACAACAAGAGACATTTTGAAAATCGGCCAAGTCAGTCTCCTGACTCAGATATTACAGAAAATTGTTGGAATGAACTAAAAACGAAAGTGAAAGATAGATCTCCAGAGATTATTGATCAGTTTTGGAAGCTCATAAAGATTGAGTTGGAAAAGAGTAATCATTCCTTTATTTTCAATTTATATTCCAAAAAAATATTTTGGCAGTTTTTAACTACTAATGGAGTGTTTAAAGTAAAAAGTAATTTTTATAATTGTACTTAAATTATAATTTATGAATTAAGTCATAAAACAGCTGAAAAAAATAATTTTTATAATTCTGTGTTGTTTTGAAATCTTTTTAAAAATATTTATAAAGTAAAATATTTTGTTTTAAGTGCTTAAAATGTTTACTTATTAAAATGTTTGTAGATCTTCTGAAAATCTCTGTTCCTTATATATATATATATATATGTGTGTGTGTGTGTGTGTATGTATGTATGTATGTATGTATATATACACACACATTTGTATAGATTTTTTTCTCCAAATATAGAGAAAAACCTTTCAGATTATGTTCTTTGATTTATTATTTATATCTGTTTCAATCTTGGATTAAATCTGGAATGACAATTTGAAGTTCGATAATTTTAAAGCCACTTTGTATTCCACGGAAAACATTTGCTTGATCGAGTTTTTTATAATATGAATTAAATGCACTGAAAATAATAAAGAACAAGATTTTCAGTGGTCAACAATAAAGTCATTATTTACACTATTTATATTTGACTATTATTATATTTGACTATTGTTGTTATTACAATGTTTCGGCCATTGTACATTCTGGCCTTCATCAGGCATATATCAATCTGGGTAACCTAAAGGAAATTCTGAACTAAACCCACTACTTAAGTAAGCTGTTCTTGTTTCACTGCCCACGTCTAGGGATATTGTCAAGTTCGTATTTCTGCTCAGTTATTGCTCACCCAGTTCCGCCAAGTCTAAGTATACACTACCCAGCCCAGGGATTGAACTCACATTCACTATGTCATCAAATTCAGTGGAAACAGATGAGCAATAACTGAGCAGTACTAAAAATAATGAGAACAGTCTACCCCCATAGATTAAATAAAGGGTTCAGTTCAGAATTCCCACTATAATATTCAAATTGATATACACCTGAGGAAGGTCGGAGAGCACAGCTGTGATAACAACAAAGATGAGGACAATAGTTTGAATATAAATAGTGTAAATAATGATAACTCCTCATCCCTGAAATTCAGACAGAAACAATGAAGTCTTATATGCATAAGAAATTCAGGTGCCTATCTTCACCGTGATTGCTTTATTCACATTGATACTTAGTTTCTTACCTATCAGTCAGTTTATTAGCTTTCATTGTCTATTTTGGTAAAAGTTCTTGCTTGTGAGTGCTTGGTAAGCAACCAAAATTGCATTCAATCAAAATTTATGATAAAAAGATATAAAAGATTCCTATATGTCTATACTTTGATAATAAAATCAGGAGAGGATTTAAACATCTGAGAATTAATTGTTCTTCTCTTGGCCATATTGCTTTTACAATTGTTCTTCTCTTGGCCATATTGCTTTTACAATTGTTCTTCTCTTGGCCATATTGCATTCTCAATTTTTATTCTCAGTCATCTTGCTTACTGAGATGTTTTTGTATTGTCTATATTGTTTTCTCAATGAAAATGGAAAAAAAACCTAAATGATTTTTAATGCTTTTGGAAGTATTGCAATTCTAATAAACCTTAATATCTAAGTGGCACATCATCTGTTAAAATAATTTAAAATATTTAAATCTCTCTTCTAGATTTATTCATTTTTTTCCTATCATGCAATTCCATGAAGCTAATCCATTAAGTATTAATATCAACTCAGAACTTCCTTCATTTTAGTAAAAGTCATAGCATAAAACATGAGGAATAAGTTACTAAAAAGTAATTGTTGATTTAGATATTGTGAGACATTTAAAAGTTGATAAAAACTGAAAAGAGAAAAAAAAGGGAAGGAAAACTAGACAATAATTTTCTGAAAAGGATACACTAATCAGCTTTTCCAGAAATACTTGACTGATTTAAAAGGTTTTAATCCTTCCTTTGTTATCAATTGTTGCATTGCAGAACTGAATATTGAATCCGTTGTCTTTTCGTTTTTGTTTTCTTTATCAATATCACCATTTCTTTTGATAAGAAAATTTGCTTTCAAAATGACACAAACAGTTTTCTTTTCTTTCTGTCCTGTCTGCGTCTGCTTGATACAGAATCTATTCTGAAATAGAGTCAGTCCTTTTTACAATGTCGGCTCAAGTTTAACAGAAAATGGAAGAGAAAGACCGGGTTTTATTTGAAGACATTGGACTTGATCTTTCTTATTTATTGCCGATCGTAAAGACTTTGAATGTATTCACATTTTTCTTTTTTGATTACAGCTGTTTTTGCTTTTATTCATGAAAGATCATCGCAAACAAAACCTTCACACTAGCAAAAATAGGAATTGTATGAAAGAAATTCAGTATATAATAAAACTCTTTGTCAGGATGATGGAGTATATGCAACCACCGAAGATTTTGAATCAGATAAGTATTTAAATAACAAGTCTTTTCATCCGGTTATGGCCAGGCGTGTTGGCTGTTGGCCAAATTGTAGCCATCCGGACAAAAATCTCAAATAAAACACGGATCAGAATGGAATGGATATTACACAAGAGGCCATAGAATAATATTCTCTAAAACAATTTTAATCTGTCTGTCTAGAATTTTAATATTTGAGATCAGGTCAGGCTTAGACCTGCTGCTGGTTGACATGTAATCCCATAGAACCTACTGCATGGAGAGTTTGTTGGCATCTAACAACAGCTCCAACATTAGCTTTTCTGCTGGTGAGGAGGATAACATGTCACCTCCACAGGACAAAAAAAACAAAAACAAGACCTATCAAAGGGTAGATGAGATTCTTATAGGAGTAAATGGTATAAATAAAAATATTACCAATTTGTGACTGGTAGGGATAATTCCAAGGAAGATATTAATCCAGAGAGAGCTCAGTGTAAACTACAGAGCATTATAATAATAAATCAAGAAGAAAACCTTAAAGATCCATTTTAGTCATAATTTATTAAATGAATATTTCTATCTGTCTATATTTCTGAGATGAGGTATTATGTACAGTATTTACATTAGTCAGACTATTGTCCTCATCTTTGTCGCCATATTTCAGGGTTTAGTTCAAAATTGCAACCACCGGAAGAAGGCCGGAGCGTACAACGGCCGAAACGTTGTGACAAATATGGCGACAAAGATGAGGACAATAGTCCGACTAATGTAAATACTGAATATTTCTATATATTCATCTCTTCAGATCAAAAGTTCTTAATAAATGGAGACAATTTCTCTGGACTGATATACGAGGTAAACAGGAGGAAGGGAAAGCAAGAGAGGAAGAAATAAAGAATAACAGATTATAAAATTCTTTTTAACACATGAAATAGAGGGAGAATGAAGTTTGGTTTTGTTTGCTGTGTTTTACGGCATATCAACACATAAATGGGTTATTTAATGTCGACAAAGTTTTTATTGCTGGCAATATTTTGTTTTGTCAAAAATCTATTTCTGGTAATAATTTTTTCCTTCAAAAATGTATTGCTGGTAATATTTTTTCAAAAAAATATTGTTGGTAATATTTTTTTTTTCTTCAAAAATTTATTGCTGATAATAATTTTTTTTTTTTTTTTTTTACAAAGTATTCCTGGTATTAAAACCCATTTTTACCCCAATTTTGGGGTTAACTATTTGCCCATAGCTGGGACCCTAACAGGTGCTACCACCCCAGGTTAGGATGGACCTGGGAAGACCAGCAATTAAGAGGTGGTTCCATGTTCCTCAAAACCTCCTGATCAGAGGCCTTGCTGCTGGACGTAGTTTATCGTCTTATCCATGCTGCTGGACGTAGTTTATCATCATACCCAGGACGGGAAAGAGAGACGGTGTAAAGGAAGGGGAAAGAAAGGAAGAAATGAAGGGATAGTAGTAACACTGAAATAGAACGACTGGGTCAAGAATTTTTTCATTAAAGTGTGGAAGTTTGTACATTGAATGATACAGCAAATTGACCAAGATGGCCGGTTATTTTAGGCAGGACAAATCAACATAACTTCAAATCAATCAGTCTAATAAAGAAAACCTTAATAAAATAATAATAATATCAAACATATGGATCTTTAAGGTTTTCTTTTTGATTTATTATTATTATTTTATTTATATATATATATATATATATATGTAAATTATTTTCAGATTGTTTGTATCTGCAAAGGAACAAAATGAATAAAAAGACAAGAGGAAAAACTTTTCTTAGCCAAGGTGTTTCCTCCTCTGAGGGACTTTATCAATTATATATATATATATATATATATATATATAAGGCTAGGATGAGGTCTTTATAAAAACACCCAGTGTACTTGGACTACCATCAGTGATTTAGTTGGTCATCAGGAAGAGCATCTGGCCTTGTAAAACTTTGCTTTAAATCATTATGATAAATTCTTTGTCAGGCAGGGACTCACCCTCACTTTGTGCCTGATTAATCCTGGTCCTACCTTGACAAAACCCCACCCCCAGGGCTATATACATATGTCTGTATGTATGTAGAGGTGGCATTGAAACAATAATGTGCATGAAATTGAAGTTTTTCAGGCAATAATAGACAATTTCCTATTCCTAAGGTAGGAAATGGAGGAGAGATAGAAGTTGGTGGATTGTACAGTTGTCAGCAAGTGTGACAGGCCCCGGGGTTAGAAAATGAAGAGGAGGCCAAATTCAAAGCAAGTAGAGAAATTTAACTATCTGCTTTGTATTTTAGCAGACAATAGAAAATATGACACAGAAATCTGAAGCTACATTGGAATAGTGAAAGATGTCTTCTATACACGAAACAAAGTATTAAGAGACAGATTTTGTTAGAAACGAAGAAAAGAGTGTTTTCATATCAATCTACTATAACATATCAATTCTTTTCTAACAAAGTGAATGCTAAACAGTTTCCTTATAGATGAAGAGGAGACTTGAGGAAACAAAGATGTGGTTATACAGAAGGATACTGAGAATACCATGGATGGAATATGTAAGCAATATGGTAGTTTTAAGTAAAATGATGTCAAAAAGATCACTTGTACTTGACACAAAATGATGAAAGAGGGTTTATAAAATTTGAAACTCACAGGGCACATTGAAAGTAAGAGATGTAGAGTGAAACCCTTGAGTAACTCACTTAATGAGCTTGGATGGCAGAACAGAAACTTGCTAGGACAATAAGGAGACAAACATTCCTTAGAGGAAATTGCGGAGAGTTATTATCACTCAGGTTTTTAAGGGACATAATGCATAAAAGAAGGACAATACTCTATCCTTTCCTTTCTTTCATACAAATAATAATAATGATAATAATGATAGATGGTAGATTTAGTACTATCCTCTCAATTACTACAGTTACTAATACTAAAACTACACTGGGTTTTTTTCTACTTTAAGATACCTTGAGAAATATTTAAGCCATTACCATTAAAATATCTAAAAAATACACTAATATATATTTATAACATATATTTATTTTTATTATAAATATATATTATTATATAAGAAAATGCATAGAATATAAATATACTTAGCCTAATATCAGAAAGAGCATTACAAATGCAAAAGGATCCATACTTATGTTTTATAGATTATGCAAAAGGGTGTCACAAAGAACTATTTGAACTGCTAGGTAAGTTTGATTAATTTTGGAAAGCATTTAGAACAATCCAGAAATGCATATGGACAGAAAATGAATTCAGTAAATACACAAAAATAGAAAGGTGTGTTTTTCTCATCAGACATATTGAAGTATTACAGGTGAGGTGATAATGAGAGAATTAAAAGTACTACCAGGCTTTGATATTGGCTGCTACAATCTTAACAATATAAGATATGCAGATGACATAGTGTTGTTAGCAGACAAATAAAGAAACTACAGCAAATTTTATAGATGATAGTAAAAGAAAGAGAGAAGAAAGGGTTAACATCAACTGTAAGAAGATAGAATGTCTGGTTGTCAGCAAAGAAAAGGGCCTAACATGTGAACTAGGAGTTAAAGATATTCAAAATCAAAGCAAGTACAAAAGTTTAAATATCTAAGACGTGTCTTAAGAGAGGATGACAAATGCAACACTGAAATCTGAATGTGTGCTGGAATAGTGAAATATGCCTTCCTAATATTAAGCAACATATTAAAAAAGAGAATATTTTGTTACAAACAAAGATTACTGAGCTGTTATGTAATATCCGTCCTCTTATATGGTGGCGAATCCTATACAATCACGTCACAGATGGAAACAAGACTTGAAGTAACAAAAATGTGGTTCTACAGAAGGATGCTGAGAATATCATACACTGAACACATCTCAAAAAACCTTTTGTGCTGGGAGAATTCTGAATAAAAATTTAGAATCACCAACACAAGACAATTTTTGTGAATAGTGGATAAACAAAATTTCTTTGTTGTCTACTCTAATTAATAATGATTTCATAGTGTTGTAAATTCTCTCATATTAATTATGAAGTTTTAATTTTCATATTTAGCCACTAAACACAACCCACCAAACAAACATGCAATAGATTATCTAAAAACTATCTATGTAGCTATAAAAAGGCTAAAAATAATGGAAGCCTTACTAATAAAAACAAACAAACCAACACATAATAATATTAACTTTGAACATGGACATAATATCTTGACTGTGTTTTGAAACAAAAAAAAACAAAAAAAATGAATCACTTTATAAAACATACATATAACAAACTATTTCTATTTCTAATTCTAACAGTTGAAATATAATCCTTGAAAATGGCTAAATGTATAGCCGAAAGCGCTCGGATAAAAAGAACATTCAGACAGTTTTTATATAATTTATCCTCTGAAAAGAAAAACTTTATTAGATCACACGAGAAATTATATAAAAAACTAAATAAAAGCACCTTGTCAGTCTTTTTTTAATGAAATGTGCATGAAAGAAGGATTACTGCCTAAATACACACACACACATATATATATATATATATATATAAATATATATATATATATGTATATATTGAATTCTAGTTGAATCCATTACATTCATTTATGTGCTAATACTCTTGGTAAAGGTATTAATCCTCTTCTTCTCCCTCCAGCTATGGGTAAGTAACAGGACAGACTGAGTTCTATAGCCTTGGATGGCAACTGGTCTAGGAGAAGGACAACTCTGAATTCAAAACCTGTGAAGGGTTGTTTGGGGACCTTGTGGTACGTAGTGCACCAGGTCTCTGTATTCGGCCCTTCAAAAAGTGTGGTTGGGATTGGTTCTGCACAAAGCTTTCACCACTATAATCAAATCATATGTGCTGGTGTCTTGGTTGTTGGTTTCTAGGAACTGAAGTGCTTGATCTTCATATGTCAAATATGACAGGAAAATCCACCATATATATATATATATATATATATATATAATTGATAAAGTCCTTGATAAAGTCTTGCAGAGGACAAAACACATTGGCTAAGAAAAGATTTTCCTCTTGTCTTTCTATTCATTTTGTTCCTTTGCAGATACACTCTATCTGAAAATAATTTACATATATACATACATAAATATATGTATATATATCTATAAAGCAGATGTTTACCCTGGAAGTATAAAATTATGTACAAAATATATGTAGTTGAAGCCATAGAATTGCTCTCAAAATATTTAGATTTCAACATTAAATAACCCATAGATGTGTTGATATGCCACTAAACAAAAATAATCAAACTTAGTCATGTATATTAACAGTTCTGAGTATGGACAAAATAAATGGTGATTGAAAATTTTATTTAAACCAAAAACATTTTACGTTAATCTACTATGAAATTTTACTAAAATTATTTGGTTAATATCAATTTTTGTAAATACTTTGACTTGTATAATGTAATCTGCCAGTGTGTATTTAGTATATACACACTGTGTAAAAGAAATAAAAAGGAAGGTTGGTATAAGAGTATTTCAATATGGCTGTAAATTATTCAAGTGGAAACATTTTGTGGGTCAGCATCATGGGAAGTACTTAAAATGCAGGACAAAGAAATATATTATTGGCTCTGGTCATAAAAGCTGTTCATACTTTGTGGCTGTAAATAAAATTGACCTTTCTCTTCGCCTGCAATTCAAATGTATGAGGGTCATAAAATGTGTTCCTGGAGCCAAATATTAACAATAATAGATGAGAGAGAGTCCAGTTCACTGGAGACTAATTGAAGCTCAAATTATGATTTATGTAGAAAAAGACATTGTTCACTTGTGAGCCATCAGCTTCTTGAGACAAATTCAGAACAGCAGGAATATTGAATAGGGAACACATAGTAAGAAATGCTGAAGTGAACAAGTGATGTGAGTGAAGTTCTAAAAGGAAGTGTTATCATTGATTAGGAGTTAATTATACGAATATCATCATCATGTTTTGAACCCAAAATTTAGATCAATGTGTTTTTGGCTTCCCTTTCTTCTTGTTGAATTCAACACTCTTTCATCCTTTTCTTATACAATCGATATGGTTGTTCTTTTCTTTTTTTATTAGGATGAGAAAATATAATCAGCAAGCTGAGTTCAAGTTCTGATCTAGTCTACTCTAGGAGGTGAGGGGGAAATTGTTTTGCAGTCATTCACTAACTGATTGAAATCAACAGAAACCATTCCACACACCTTGCCCAAGAAGTCATGATAATTCACAGAGAATATAAAAATGGGACTTGTGAAGAATCAGGAGAGCCTGTGTCTAGAGGGGAAATGACATTTAAAAAAAGGCCTTTTCTTTGTTCCTCTGTGTGCAGAAGAAATCTCTCTACCTTCAAAAAGGTTGAGGGTATATACCTGTTTATGCCATTGGCTCCATGATGCAAAGACAAACTGAGGCATATTCATTCAATTGGTTATACCAGAGAATGGTTGATGGAATAGCCTGGATGTGCTGCCTACATATTTGATGGAATAGCTTGGAGGTGCTGAGCTATGGATTAGCAAACTTGGATCCGAATATATATAAAATCATTGGCAGTGAGCAAGTGGTGGGGGGGAAAGTGTGGATTTTTGGTGTGCAAAATTTGTGAGCATTTTATTTTTGCTACACTTTGTCTTTCTTGTGTTGCCTGATATTTGGGATAAAATCCTGAAATATTCAGATTGATATCCTCATCCTTATTATTTTGATTATTATATTTTGATTACTTTATCAAACCTCATGAAGTACTGAACAGAATAACTTATGCCATTCATAAATTCTGATCTCACTCTAATTAACTTCTGATTAAAATCACAAAATTATGAATATGAATGGGTGGAATAATTCTTTTATCTGTTTCTTGCAGCTGACAGGAATTTTACCAAAAATCCCCTGAAAATGACATTTGTTGCTCATTTATGTTTTTTTCTAGGATCTGCATTTATATACATGGCAAGAAGTATCTAAATAAGAATTTTAAAAGATTACCTGTGGTTACCTGAGATTAAGATTCTTTGTATTTTTGGTGAAAAAAAGCACTGTTCAATTATTATTCATTTTTAAGTCATCTTTCTTTTATTTTCATTTCAACAGCATTAATGTGAAGTGTGGATCAAAGTCAAACCTGGATCAACTCTCATAGAATAATGATCTGGGAGTTGTTATAAAAAGCAACAGAAAATAAGATGCAAAGATATTTTAGTAAAATAAATTTATAATCGACAATGCCTCGTACAAGAAATTTGAATACTATTATATCTAATACTACTAATGTGATAAAAGTTAACAAAAATAAGATGAATAATGCTAAGTTAATGGCAATAATTGCCATTTCCTCATAAGGAAACATTCAGAATTCATTGACCAAACAGAAAATGCTGGAAATTTATAAAATCTTTCTATTAAAATGATTTTTCAGGAAGCTTCTCAAGTCCAGTAGCTGTTATTGTTCTTTCAAGTATTGATAGGAGTTTTCATATTAACCTTTTGCTTGTAGTAGTGTGGAATGGCAACATCCTGATTATGTTATTATTTTTTCTTCAAGTTACATGTGATATCTATTTTAGTTGTTGCTGCTGTTGGAAGTCCTCAAGTAAATTCTGTTAAAGTGGTTGTTTAATACATAATAGAGGTAATAGTCTGAGTCAAAAATGAATGACAATTGACAAAGAATCATCTCAGAGATTTAGACAACATAAACCAATTACATTTATTATGTATTATATAACAAACTAAAAAATGATGAAAAAACAAATTAGTCAAAACTGAATAAAGACATCTAAGAAATTCAGATAACATAAGATTTTTTCTGCTTGACATAAAAGCAAGAGAAATTATATCAAATAAAAACAAGTCAAAAATTGGAATAATAAAGTCATGTTTATTTTAAATTTTATCTCATTTTTGTAATTTGATTAAAGAAATTCAATTCTAATTAAATATCTGAAAATTCACATGTGAAATTTCATGAAAAATGATCAGCTGATTCTAAATTACCAGCATTAACTACTGATACCTAAATCAATATGAAAGCTGAAAATACCATTTCTAGATTAGATAAGAATAAAGGAATATGTTTATTAATTAATAAAAGTGACATTTTTTTAACAATGACAGAAAATAAGTTTTTAAGAAAGAAAGCAATAAGAGGTAAACATTTTCAGGTTATAAAAACATTAACCCAGTCTTTTGCAGTCACTCATAAAATGGTATGAGTTATTCAAGAAGGATCAATGTCACACAGGTAGCTGAATTTTGATCTAAAAGTTTCACTGTATGTTTGATTAATGCGATTAATATTGCGCATGGACCAGGAAGGAGATTAAGGAGATTGTAAGGAACTTGCAATCACATGACATAAAAAGATCTAATTTCCATGATTCCATAGATGAATAGAATCTGTCCTACTGGTGGGAAATTTAGAACCCTTCCTTCTGATTATATATTATAAACGTCTCACTTTGTTGTTGTGATGAATATATGCGGCAAGGCTGATCATAACAACACCATGAAGTGTTCAACAATTTCTCTTGTATTTATTTTGAAAATTTGTCTTATCATGTTTCACTGTTCATTTAACTCTTACATGTTGCAGTGATCTGTGTGTAAGATAAAGGCAAGATTAGTGGCTAAATACTGGCCATGATAGATCTATTTCCAACTATATAGGATACGCCAGATAACTGTAAGTTAATGAGCAATGTATTATTCTGTTCCACTTTTGTCTTGAGAATTCAACTCACTCTTCATGTTGTAATTGCAATGGTTTTGTAATTGATCTCATGATCATGGGAAATGAAAAATGTTTCTAATTCTCATGATTCTATAGAACAAAGGCAACCATCGTAATGGTGGAAAATTTAGAGCACTTTCAGCCAGTCTCTTGCAAGGAGAACACACATGGAATTGAGTAGCTTCAGATATGAAGACCACAGATAAGTCAACTTACCCAAATATTTCTCTTATTAAATATCGTCTTTACTGATAGACTTAGCACTTCCAAAAAAATCTATTCATTCACCAACATAAACAGAAACCAGAAATATCTAACTTGTAACCACATTACAAGAACTTTCTTACTCTACCAAACTTTGACAATAAACCCTTCTTTGTTGTTGTGATGAATACATGCCGTGTTTTATGAACTAAAATGGAGTCCAGAAAGGCCCATCGTAACGAGATTACGTTGAAAATAAATATTTGTTGTATAAAGTAAATGCGTTTTTCATCATTAGGTTACAAACTTACTGATGTCAATATATTCAGATTAGGTTGATGAAAAAGTTCCTCACTTGTACATTCCTAGGGAAATCTCAGAAGTGTCTTCAAAATTTACTCAACTATTTTTTTGTTTGCAAAATATGACAGTTGTTTATAAAACTTGGGACAAATTAAAAGTTAAGAAAAAAGGTTTCCATAGAAATCAAATCTAAGTCCGTGATTAAAGACACAACTTTTTTGTCAGAAAAAATATTTTGGATAAGGGAGTTACTGGCAATGACAATTGGCTGTATGATTAGAATCCCAAAAGAAAAGAACAGCTTTCAACTTTTTATGGAATCTACAGGTGCAATAGTTTTTCTCTGTATTTGGTATGATTCCAAGGAAATCCTTGATTATAAATTTCTAAAACCTTAACTGTTAGAATGCAATGTTACAATGAGCAACTGGCTTGTTTGAATTGTTTATTGGAAGAGAAAATAACCTGTTTCTGGGCCAAGGAAACTAAGTAGTGATTTTGCTGTTGCACAGCAAATGACCATGGATTTGGGAGGTGAAATTCTTCCATATGTGATTGATTCTCCAGAACTGTCCCTATCAGACATGTTCCAATCCATGCAACACATTGGTTCTAAAAACAGTAAAGATCCATTCAGTAAAAATAGTAATGGCAGTGGTGGCAGGTCAAATCCCAAATCAGCAATCTGTAGTCTTTCAGGGCACCTCTTCGTGGTGTAATAGCTAACAGCTTGTTTCACTGGAACAATTATAACTGGGTAATGAGTTCAATCATCACTGGGTACCCAATACTTTTGGCCTTGTGACACATCTAAGCTGTACTTAGAAAATCACCATAATGTAGTCTTGCATGTACATAGCCAAAATTGTTGGGGAGGGAGTGAGTAGCGGTGATTGAATGCAAAAATAAGTAACATAACGGATGACAAACATAATTGTAATAAACAATAACAAGGAAAAGAAAAGAACAGGGCAAAAAAATAATGTAAACCAAGAAAAGAAAATATATGTAAGGCAAAGTAACAGTAATAAGGCAAAGCAACATTAATAAGGCAAAGCAACAGTAATAAGGCAAAGCAACGGTAATAAGGCAAAGCAACAGTAATATGGCAAAAAGTTCACAAACTAAGAATTGGGGTTGACACAAAAAAATAAGTTTTGGACAAGTGAACATAGCATTGTGACTACAAGACGAGACAGACCAAGACAAAGTCAGATTTGTAGTCATACCAAGCAGGATTGAAAGCAAGAAAGAATAAATGAAAAGGAGCAAAATAATCCATATCCAGAAGTTGCAACATATTACTGGGTTAATAACTGGTAAGTATTGCTCACAACATACAACTGATTTCATCACCTATGAAGAACAGAGGAAAAAATGCTCCTTTTGTTCAAAATAGCATTTCTTTTATTGGAGGAAGAAAGGCTGTGATTAGTCAAAACTGGTAAGCAATCACAAAAGTTTTGAGGCTCCCTACTAAAGTAGACCTGACCTAGATTTTAATTCTCCCTTTTTTGACAAACAGCATAGAGAATGAAGGTTCTTTTCTGGTGGCAAGGCATTTTTTCTTCTTCATCATCATCACCTAAGTTTCTGAAAGTCATCCAAAGCCCCAGAAAAATACTTCAGTGGTTGGAGAATGAGGATAAGACTTCTGATTAAAAAAGGCTTTTGTCCCCCCCCAAAAAACGTGGGATGAATTTCACAAGAACTTAATATATGTGTGTTGGGTGTGAGTTATTTGAAAAAAAAAATGACTACATCTATTGACATCTGTCTCTATTTCTGAGATGAGGTATTGTAACTATTTACACTATTTACATTGTTCGGACTGTTGTCCTCATCTTTATTGCCATATTCACCTTCAATATCTGTCTCTATTTCTGAGATGAGGTATTGTAACTATTTACACTATTTACATTGTTTGGACTGTTGTCCTCATCTTTATTGCCATGTTCACCTTCAACATCTGTCTCTATTTCTCAGATGAGGTATTGTAACTATTTACACTATTTACATTGTTTGGACTGTTGTCCTTATCTTTATTGCCATGTTCACCTTCAGCATCTGTCTCTATTTCTCAGATGAGGTATTGTAACTATTTACACTATTTACATTGTTTGGACTGTTGTCCTCATCTTTATTGTCATGTTCACCTTCAGCATCTGTCTCTATTTCTGAGATGAGGTATTGTAACTATTTACACTATTTACATTGTTCGGACTGTTGCCCTCATCTTTATTGTCATGTTCAAAGCATTGGTTGAAGTAATCCACTGACTTGACCCAAGGAGTTGTGAGTTCAATACCTGGCCACAGCAGAGGTGAACAAAAACTTGGAGAGTTGAGTTACTAAAGGGAATTAACTGAAACTGAGATATTCAGAAAGGGCGTGGCACATTGAATTAAAACAATCTACCCCTGTGGACTAAATAAAGGGTTCAGTTCGAAATTTCAACGTATAACACCTGAAGAAGGCAGGAGTGTACAATGGTCAAAACATTGTAAATATGACAATAAAGATGAGGACAATAGTTCGAACAATATAAATAGTGTAAATATATATATCTATTGAGTATATCAAATTTGTGAATTTTTCACTACAGGTTACCAATTACTAATTCAACATTAATTGGGACCAGAGTGCCAAGGGAGTGATTTTGCTGGATTAATGATGGTTACATTACAATACACTTAACCTAACAACTAACCACTTCATCCTACCTTATAATAAATACCTTATAAATCAGTGCATGTCGGTTAATAGAAAAACAAAACAAAATGAAATAGAAATCAATTATCTGTCATGGACAGTGTATAATGTTTGTGCTTCAAGCCATAAGAAGCATTTCCTGTATTCATTGAAGCCAGGATTAGCAGATTATAATAAAAAAGCACAATTAAAAATGCCTTACCGGTATTTGAAAGTGCTCAAAAACAGCTGATGCAGTAGCTAGTATCAGCAAATTGCAACAGCAGGTCTGTGCAATGACCCAGGAAATCCGAAATTGCTCTCGTGGAAATTAGCACCAGATTACAGATTTTGGGATTGGTGGTGGCCAATCTGTACAAACAAAAAATACTGACAATATAATTTTTCAATTATGGAAGGTTTTAATGGTACTGACAAAAAAAGCACTGAATTCTATATTGGAACTGTTTATGCTACAGTCCATCATAGGTGTTATTATGAAAATCACATAATGCTCAATTTGCTTTGAACAATTTTTGTCAAATTTTAAGGAATTAATTTAGACATTGAAATAATGCTGGAGTTAAATTAAATTTATTAGATTTATTTTAAAACCTGTAGTTTGAAGTTATTATGCAGATCAAACAAATATTAGTTTATGGCTTCTGAAATCTTTTTTTCTAATAATATATGTTGAAATATCTGTGAGGAAATTGTCCAGCATTCACTGCCATATAGAATGATTGATATTACATAGTAATTCTGCACTTTTCTCCTTGTTTCCAACAAAATTTTCCTGTCTCTTCATACATTGTTTAGTATTTGGAAGGCATCTTTTGCTATTCAAATGCACCTTTGGATTTCACTGTCAAATTTTCCATCCTCTGTTAAAACACTCCCAAGATATATAAATTTCTACATAAGTAAAAATGAGGTTATTGTATCTGTTTTCATTGATGACAGGTTAAAAAAATGTTTGCTGAAAGCTTTTCCTCAATCTTTGTCCTTTTTTAGCAGATGTTGTCTCTTATATTGCATTTGTCATTAAAGTTGTTGCCGAATAATTAATTTGTAATGAAGACATGTCACAAATGGATAAAGATGTTGATGTGACTTAATTAACCTATGCTCAGCCAGCAGCAATTAGGAAAGGGGAGGTGACATCATGTCTAGAGATTTGGATTAAATAATTGTGTCGGTACAAGTGGTAGATATATGGATTATTTATTGATTTTACATACTGACTTACACATGTTCGTCAATGGTGCCAATGGTTATTTATATATATATATATATATATATATATTTCAAATGTCCTGAAGATTGTGTTTAAGCATGAAACAGACAGTTGCTGCTGTGTTTCGACCCTAATGTCCACTTTTGTGTTTAATTACACTCTATCCCTGATATTGAGCCCTTTAAGCCATAAAGGTAGCAAACCTTAAGACTATATACATATATATATATATATATATATATATATATATATATATATATGAATAAAGATAAAAGGAAAACTTATCTTTCTTTTGTCTTTATTCATATTGTCATTTTACAGATATACTCCATCTGGAATATATATATATATATATATATATATATATATATATATATATATATATACACACACACATATATAACAATATATCAAGAACAATACTGAGGGAAAATGTATGACAAAGTGGAAAAAGTTAAAGGATGAAATACATCACACAAAAAATGTTTCCACTTTATATATATATATATATATATATATATATATATATATATATATATATGTGTGTGTTTTATTCTAGTATATTACATCAAAATTATATCAAAATTGCTACAAAGTTGCATTCACATTTTGATTCACGTACAAAGCATATCATCAGCCGACAGTAATTTACAATCGCCTGATGTGTTGTATGTGCATCAAAACATGATTGCAATTGTGTAGCAATTTTGACATGTTTTTGATGTAATATCCTAAAATAAAAATATTGCTCCACTTTGTGTATGAAGGTGGGTCTTGGCTTTGAAGCGCTGATGACTGAAGCAACCACCAGTTGTTCGAAACTGAAACTTGACGCCGCTCTCTATGTCTGCGAATGCATATTTCAGCATCATCGAGAAGAAAAGGGCAAAAAGGACAGGTGCCCTGACAAACACTTGCTTGGTGCCATTTGTGACATCAAAGGATTCTGACATCATACCATCAGACATGATATTAGTTTTCATTCCTTCATGAAAAGAGATGATCACTTTTAGCATGTTTTCTGGGATGCCGAATTTCCTCAAGACTTGCCAAAGAGCCTCTCGATTCACAGTGTCAAAGGCCTTTGCCAAGTCCACAAACATCATGTACAACTCCTGGTTTTTCTTGTGAACCTTCTCTGCAACTTGATGAAGAGAAAATATCATGTCAATGGTGCTATGATTCGACAGAAAATCACACTGCGATTCAGGATAAATGTCGTCAACAAGGTGTATAATGATTCTGTTTAGAAGCTAGGATTTTGACTGCAATAGAAAGGAATTATATCCCCTGATGATTATCACAGACACTCCTGATATCTTTGTTTTTGTAGAGGTGTTTGATAGAGGTGTCTTTATAATCCTGAAGGACACAGCCTGCCTTCCATATCACCATGAAAAGGAGGTGCAACTTTTCTACCAACTTTCGGCCACCATGCTTATATGCTTTAGATAGAATAGGATCCTTAGGACTAGATGATTTTCCAGATGAGATTTGCTTGATGGAATCGCTTATGTCTTGATAGATAGGTTCAAAAGACAACTCTAGAATTTCTAGATTTTGCACAATTAATGAGATGGCTTCCTTCATCAGTAACGAAGTGGTGTTTAACACAGTTTCGAAATGCTCTTTCCACTGCTCCAAAATGTCTGACTTATCCATCAAGAGAGTTTCACCATCTGCTGTGGACATAGGAGCAGCACCACTTTTCCGAGGATTGAAAACACTCTTGAGGCCAGCATAGAAAACCTTTAGATCCTTTCTATCTGAAGCTTCTTGGAATTAAGAATTTTCAGACCACCAATACTCTTTCATGGCTCTGAGAGCTCATTGGACCTGATTTTTGCACTTCTTGTAAGCGATCTACTTATCGGACGAGTTCTTGTCCTCGATCCGTGCTTTATGAGAAGAGTGTATTTGATCTATAAGCTGCTGAACCTTTGTATTATTGTCGTCAAACCAGTCTTGGTATTTTCAATGTGGTAGTCCAAAAAACTCCAAAGATGCAGAATGTGTTGCATCCTGCAGAGCCTTCCAAGATGATTCAATATCATTGTTAATGTTTACAGAATTAAGATTGTCAGACATTAATGCACTGCAGAATTTATAATCCTTTGCTTTGTAAATGCAGTGTAGACTTACTCTGAAGTAGAGTATGATCTGACACATAGCAAGTTATCTGGAATGTACGCGTGATCTTAAAATCTTTTATGTCCCTTCTTTTGGTGACGACATAGTTGATCAGATAGCAGTCTTTCGACCGAGGGTCCATCCACATGGTCTTATGACAGCTGGATTACTGGTAGAAGGTATTAGTAATACTAAAGTCATAATCCTTGCAGATAGAGAGAAGGTGTAATTCATTTGAATTCATACGACCAATACCATAGCAACCTAAAATGCCCTTCCAAGAATGATAATCATTGCCAACATGAGCATTGATTCACCTGTAAGGATTAATTTATCTTTATGTTGGACTTTGGAGATGACATCCTGAAGGAGATTGTAAAAATCATCTTTTTCTTCATCTGAACAACGTAAGGTTGGCACGTAGCAGCTAACCATCATCACACGGGTGTTGCACGCCAGATTGAGGGTTATACGATCTGATACCCCTTTAGGTAAAGAAGGCAGTGAGCTAGCAAGGTCTGACTTGATGGCAAAGCCAACACAAGATTGGTGTGGCTCTTTCTCAGTCTTGCCAGCCTATAAAAACCCATATCCACCTTTTCCTTCTATAAGTTGAGAATTGCCAGACAGATGTGTTTCACTAATGGCTGCTGTGTCGATGTTATACTTCTTCAACTCGAGAGACACAAGAGCTGTTTTATGCTCTGGTGCAGAATCATTGTCCTGGAGAGTGCAAACATTCCAGAATCCAAAATGAAAATTCTTCTAGGGCTGCTTTGTCAGCAATGGAGGACATGGAAAACACAACTGCACATGAGTTTGTGAAAGAACAGCCACCACCCATCAGTTTGCCACTGCCTTCCAGTAATATCCTTAACCTGTCCCCGTCACCTTCACTCTCTCGCCAGTGGATCTTGCAAGTGAACTGTATGGATAAGAATGTCTGAATCAAGGTAAACGACCAGACAATCCACACAAGTGATTTGATTGAAGTGGTGAGTGCTTGTGCAGAACCATTCACACTTTTCAGAACTATTGATACACTTTGGTTGGTGCAAATAAATGCCACAAATGAAGCAGACAATACATCTCAGGCTTTTCATGTAAGTTTTCTATCCCCTAGACAAGTCATGTTTTATAACACTAAAGAGCCTGGTTAACCCTGGTAGGAACTATTTGCCCATAGCTGGGACCCTAACAGGTACTACCACCCCAAGTCAAGGTGGACTTGTGAACAACAACAATTAAAAGGTGGTTCCACGCTCCTCAAATCCTCCAATCTCCTTATCAGAGACTTTCTGCCAGATGTAGTTTATCATCATCATCATCCTCCTCATATATATATATATATATATATATATATATATATATCCTGTGTAAGTGGACACTGAGATCAACACCAATTGGTGATAATTTGTTTCATGCCTGAAGGCAATATTCAGGCCATGTGTGTTGTGTTTTGGCTCAACTATTTATATATGCTGCTTAATAGTGCATTATGTGTAGCAAGGTCTATTGTATTATCTTAATGGCTATTGGGCAAGTGGTAATGTTTAGATTCAAAATTTTTCTAAAGACAATTGAATAGCAAATAATTGTACATCTGGATGCGGTTATTTGTAGCTAATTTTTGTGTTGTTTGTTAACATTTTTTACTCATTATTTGTCATTGATTATTATTATTACATTTATTTGTGTTTATGTGTGCATTTGTAGTTTGTTTATTTATTTATTTGTTTATTCATTTAGAAATACAGAATGGAATCAATTATCAAACTTCTACTTTGAGAAACTTTTGCAATGAATCCCAAAAATTTGTGCTGCAGTAATCAAAGCTAAAGGAGGATATTTTGATGAGAGCAAAATTTAATCATAAGATGCTTTTTTCTTTTTGTCATAATAAAATTTCTCTTATTTAAAGTACAAAACCACACTACATTTGGGCCAATTTTAAAAATTACCATGAGTGGCCTCATACTTTTGAACTGTAGTGTATATATTATTATTGGTATTATTAAAATATAAATAACAAAATAAATGATTAAAACAATTTAATAATACTTGAATAGTACCCATCAAAAATGAGGTATGAGTTTTATTCAGAAAATAATCCAGGCAATTAATATCAATGAGGAAATAATGACATAGCCAACCACACACACTTATCCAAGCATCCTTTCAATTTTTTTAGGCAGCAAGGTTCACAATTGGGATTGCCATCAGCTGCCTTCTCATATTTTCCTCAATGTTGTTCATAGTATTTCAATGGCAATTTTCGGCTCTAGAAAAACCAGAAGTTGAAAGGTGCTAAATTTGGACTGTAGTTAGGTTGATGGAGCCTGGGTGATGGGATGTTTTGCCCAAATCAAATGTAAACTCAGTCAATAGCATCTCAAGGTATATAAAAGAGCTGAATATGCTCCAGAAATAAATTATATATATATATATATATATATATATATATATATATATGTATGTATGTGGGTCTTGTCTTCATATATAGCTAGCTTGACAGCAGACAAAGAAAGTGGGTTGGACAGTTGTAGTTCAGGTATAAAGACAAGCTAAAGAGTAACCTCTCAGCTGTCAATGTGCCTCATACTAACTTTGAATGAGTTGCCGTGGATAATTGTGCCAGAGTGGTATCAGAAATTTTGAAATCAGTTGTATAGACAGGCTAAGTGATGTAAGACAATGGCAAAAAGTGTCAGCAAATGTTCCTGGTGCTATGTCCCAAGATCCTCGTTGTTGCATAATATGTGGATTTATATACAAATCACTAGCAGGACTAAAGTGTCACATATGGTGCAAACATAAAATCTGAATGAAGTTGTTGGATCCTCATACATTGAAATGGATGGGTGAATTCATCATCATATATATATATATATATATATATATATATATATATATATATATATATATATATATATATATATATAATAGATGATAATATTTTTTATACTTTTTATTCATCTGACATGTGGAAGCAGAATAAATATTTTTGAAAATCACAAGGTTTTTCAGTTTCTCCTGCAAAACCTTCATCACTTGAAACATTGATACTGAATAGTGTTTTTGTGAACTGGGCTAAATTTTAGGCCCAGTGGACATTAATGGTTACACTGTGAGAATCAGCAATTCTTTGACCATGGCATCTGATAAAGATATTTATTGCCTCTTCTCCATTTTGTCATACATGAATCTGTCTGTCACTCCAAGCAGAGGATGCCTACTATAAGCAGGTGGAAGTGTTTATCTGAAAACACCTTCCACCTTTGTTTTATTAGTGAGCTAATGTGAGAATCTAATAGATAGTGTATTACATATTAATAATAATAACAAAAAATACATGTAAAAATATCTCTCGACTCCAATCTGTCCTGTGAGTATCAAATTTTCCAAGCCCTCATTCCTCATTATGAAGCTCCAGAAATTTCAACTCTCTCTTTCTGATGTAAATTATGAATGTCCTTTTTGTTGTCATTGTCTCTAGAACATTGTTGTTGCTCACATGTCAGTCCATGGTATTCTCAGCATGTTTCTGTAGAACCACAATTGCTTCAATTCTCTTTTTCATCTGTATGGAGATTCTACAGCATTCACTGCCATAAAGCAGGACTGATATTACATGACAATTCAGTAGTCTTTTGTTTTTAATGAGCTGGAAATGTATTCCCAGCTGGCTGTCTTTGAACAAGCAGAATTCTACTGCTTACATGTCCAGATTTTGTTTTTTTCTCAAGGAGAGAAAATGAAGACAACATTGAAGATACATAACCTGAGGGTTTCATTACTTACCATTTTAGTTTCCAGTCTTTTAGTTCCTTGACTATTTTTGCCTACAGGAATACAATTCCTGGGGCTTTTAAGATTTGACTTTTCAAAATTTTTGCTTTCTTTTTCTTTTTCTCATATTCTGTCTTTACTTTCATTACACACCATTTTCAGAAGGTATTTTTAGTTTAGACTTTGAAAACAACTTCAACAGTACAGTACAGAAAAGGTCTTAGGCAAACCAAGATAGAATTTCTAAATTCTGATATTTGATCATTTGGGAAGTGAATTGAACCCAGAGTTTTCAGCGACCACTTGTATGTGACTATATATATATATATATATATATATATATATATATATGTGACGATTTGAATAATCATTTATAGTAATTAATCGAGACTAGAAGAAACCTCAACAGAATGCAGAATGCACTGAATCAGCAGTGCACATCCATTACTGAGATACAATACAGCTTGCATTGTATCGGTAACGGTCCGGGTTCTATTCTTGTAGGGGATGCACACTGCTGCCGAGTCCTGAATAGGATAATACTGCCATCCAGTGCTTTCTACATTCTGATGAGGATTCTTCTAGACTCGATGAATTACTATATATAATATATATATATATATATATATATTATGCAGTGTTACATTAGAATATGTACATACCCACTACAAAACTGTACATCTTGTTTCAATGTTAAAATTTTTTTTAACGTTTCAACAGGTGGGAAATCACGATGCTACTAAAATATTTTATTCCAAAATGCAGTTAATGAAGCATATGTTCCACTTCTGTTATTGGAAAGTTTCCCATAAAAGGTAAAAAAGAAAGTAAGCTAAGTGATTAGTAACAGCGAGAGAGAGAAGAGAAATAAAAGGAAAAAGCCCTAAAAAAGGAAATAAAGATTCAAAAAGAAAAAAAAGAAGAAAAAGTGGAGGGAGGTGAGATAAACTAAGAAGGGACAAATTCAACTAATGGTATTCCATCGAATCATAGATTTTGAATTTTAACTGTAACATCGTGGGGTTAGATTAATGTTTCTAAGACAAAAACTTCTTGTGCTCAGAGACAATTATTAAAAAAATTCAAATTCTATGATTCAACGGAATACCATTGGTTGAATTTGTCCCTTCTTAGTTATATATATATATATATATGTAGATATATATATATATACACACACACACACACATACATACATACACGCTTTCTTATTTTTTTATCATTTCACATCAAGCAAGGTAACAAAGTTACTATGATGCAGTGTGAAAGAATATAAGAAAAAAGAATAATATTATTAAGGAACAAGTACAATAAAAGAACAGGAATTAAGAAGACAGAAGATAAGGCATTTAAATTTTTCATGATCAAACTTAACTGGAAAACAAATATATATATATATATATATACACACGTGCTCTTTTTCTCTCTCTCTATATATATATAGGGGTTGGACAAAATAATTGAAACACTTGTTAAATTCAAAGAAAATTTATTTAATATGGAGTTGGTCCTCCTTTAGCCTCACATACAGCTTTAATATGTCTAGGAATGGAATCATACAGCTTCCTGACTTCATCCAGAGGAATTTTCAGCCATTCTTCCATTAACACCTGCTCCAGCTCTTTAAGACACGACGGTGGAGGATAGCGGCTCCTAACTTCTCGAGCAGTTTGTATTGGAGCATTATCGTCTTGGAAGATACAGTTGCCATCAGGGAATAAAGTCTGGGCCATTTGATGAAGATGATCTCCCAAAATGTTCAGGTAATCTTTGCTGTTGATTCTACCATGCAGAGCAACTATTGAAGTGAGACATTACCATAATATGGCAGCCCAAACTATCACTGATCCACCTCCATACTTCACTGTTGGAAGAAAGCAGTCAGGGTTGTAAGCTTCTTTGGGTAGCCTCCACACACAAACCTGCCCTGAAGTTGGGAAAAGAGAAAAACTGGACTCTTCTGAGAATATGACTTGCTTCCATTGGTCTGCAGACCAGGCATTGTGATCTCTGCACCACTTCAACCTCTTTTGAATGTTGCGAGTGGAGACAAGAGGTTTCCTTATGCCGGCTCTTTCATGATATCCAGCCTTATGGAGCTCACGACGAACAATTTTCATAGAAACTGGACTATTCAGATGATTATTCAACTCAGCAGTCGCTATGGCCGCAGTAGTCCAATGATTTTTTTGCCACATTGCATTTCAATGCATGTCGGTCTCTGTCCGTAAGTTTGCAAGTCCGGCCCAAATTGCTATGGTTGCTTGAGGTTTTGCCCTGTTTCTCGAATTGAGTCATAGTTCTGGATATGGTAGCTCTTGAAAAACCAAACATTTCAGCAACCTTATGGATCAAGGCTCATGCCATGCAAGCTCCAATAATTTGCCCTTTTTCGAACTCGGAGAGGTCACGTATTTAGCTTAAATTTTACTAAATTCTAAAAATAAATAAGACAAAGACCGTGAATTAGATAAATAAATGTATTCACAATAGATATAACCTGCAATTACAAAGTTTTAGTTAAAGTTCTTAATATGATAAGTCTTTGAAACATAAGAGTGGATTTTGTACCTGTTCCAATTATTTTGTCCACCCTTGTATATACAGGCACTCACAAACCACAGGTAGCTAAACTACATTGTATTCCCTAAGTCATTTTCCCATAGGAAAATAATTTCAAAGAAGATGAAAAATAAATTTAACAGAATGTCCATAAATTATTTCTAGTTATTGTTGTACTTTCACAACAACATCTCACTGACAACGGCTTCTAAGATTAGATGACCACCGTTCTATAAAAGGTCTATACAATAACCAGTGATTTAGTCAATAAAGACAAAGTTGCAGAGAATCTATTTTAGTATTTATTGACATTATCTTCAAAGTATAAAAATAACTTAAATGTTAAGGAGTAAAATTTTTTATGAAAATTGGTGTTAAATTTTTAATTGCCACTGACAAGACAAAAAACCTGCAGCTCGTCAACGAAAACTGTAAAAAGTATTTGACAAATGTTTTGTCTTTAAAATGATCAGAGTCATTAACGTTGTAAATATTGTTTGCTTAAGTGAACCCTTTGCTACAGAAATCGAAGACAGACATCACCCAAACAAGAAACAAAAAACTAATAACAACATTTTTCTTTTAAAATGAATGCCATGTTGCTTCAGAATGGAGAAAGTCATGACACTTTACAGATTTCTTTTCTTTATTTCCTGTAATTTGCTATGCATTCATGGGAAATTCAGTAGAGTGGTTTCCTGTTGTGTTCTCCAAAGTTTAGAATTCTGAGTCATCCTTCTCTTAGATTAGTTGCCACCCAAGGGCTAGCAATTGCAGGATAAGAAACATATTCATGCTTTCTCCAAGGACATAAGTGTAAAAGTGAATGCAACAGAATTGACTGGAAGTTGAATTCAACTAGAGAGTTCCCCTTTTCCACAACAATATGCATATCCTTAAATAATGCAAATACATCTCAGAACTTTTGTATAACATAAATATATCTCAAAACCTTTGGCAAAAGAATATTTATTTTCAATTGAGAAACTCTGCCTTGATTAAATGCTGCAGTTTAATTTAGTTGGATCACAAGTCTCAAAGCACTGAAATATCTAATCGCCTTTTAAACAAAGAACTTCTTTGCAATCCAAAAATGATGACAATTATTTAACAACTGACAACTTGAAAGATTTATACAGAGAAATGAGAAGAAAAACCTCATAAATGCATAGAAAAAACATGGCCATCAATTTTTCTGCATGAGAATCTTGCTGAACACTTCCTTGTTTGGCCACCCACTGATCATTTGAATTAGTAGTCATGGCCACTTTATTCTATACTAACAAGGCCAGACTAATTAAGTACTTAGTGAAATCCAGAAAGAATTACTGATTCAGGAAGTCTCCTTAAACAATTTCCGGCAGCAAAATGGCGTATCGTCTTATTGGCATGCAGGAAATTCAAGTTCTGCATTTATTTTGAACTGATCCGAGACACGTCTAAGCATGCAAACTGCCCAATATGTTTCTACTTATTCCATGATTCAATTCTCAGACATTACTATACTTTGAAAATGAAGTGAAATTATAGGGATCTATAAACCATAGTCTAAGCCAACTATAGGGAAGTCGATGTCATTGTTAAGGATTTTCTATCATGCATGTTGAGACTAGTTTGTGTTATGTCAGTTTTTTGACCAATTAAGCTAAAGGGAAAAAGGTTACCAGTTGTGTCATGTGAGTCATACAACCAATCGGTGATTGTTTTTTTTTTTCAGTCAGCTCGATTATACAATTTGGGACCGGATTGGAAATATTATCATGATCCAATTGAGTGAATTTGTTTTGCTTTTGTTTTTTTTGTTTTTTTTTACTAATGTTCAACTAATACAAGGCCCAAAAGCCACTCAATGTAGAGGCTTACTGTGTGGTGTTGTATGTATGTAGCAAGTAAAGTTTTGGGGCTAGTTAGGAAAGATAACGGCTAACTCTAGACTTCAAGAGGTCAAGATTTAATCAGTGAATAATATTTCCGAGTTCAGATGGAGATTTTATAAGTATATAGTGATGAAGTAGACTTTAGAAAGAACTGGAAACCCAATCCTAAACAGGAAACAAGGGATAAACCTTTGCTCCTGTTTAAAAGATCGGGGAGAAGTGTGAACTGGACAAAAGACAAAACTATCTACTCCTATTGGCAAACCTATCATTGAATGCACTTTTTTCAACTGGGCGGACATAAAAAGTTATAGAACAATTTCAAAAATATAATCTATTTGGTTTTAGAGTAGATGAATCGATAAGTACAATTATTTCATTGACAATAGTAGTACCGTTTCTTTATACAGGAAACATGCACTGAAAATTGATTAAAATATTTAATGAAATCACACCAGCATCAAAATAAAATCCTGCTAACTTACATAAATTTAAAATCCCACTAGGAACAAGTCTTTTTCTATTGTTTTTTTAGGTAAATTCTTTATTATTTTGTCGAATCAATAGACATTATGGGAAAAGAAATGTCTTTGATTGTTGTTATACCTTTTGTCAATTTATAGAGGTGAGGAGGCCTGAAAGGGAGGAATCCTTTTGACACATTGTGTATTTTGTCTTTGAAATACCACACCCAGTGTGTGACAATTACCATGATATAGGGATGATTTTGGTGGGTGAGTTTATTTATAGGGGGAGTCAGATAAGAGGGGGAGTGGAAATCATATCATTTTGTCATTTTTTTCTGTTTATTTTCATAAAATATCTTTGCTTTTTTTAAAATCTCCTCAATAACACCAGAGAGTCTATTTGTCCATCACCTATTGATCTGTCTCAGTCTAAACATATATGTCTATCTCAGTCAACTCATATCTATTTTCTCATATCTATCTACCTCAGTTTGCTCATATCTATCTATCTACCTCAGTCTGCTATCTATTTCAGCCAGATCATATCTATCTATTTTCTCATATCTATCTACCTCAGTCTGCTATCTATTTCAGCCAGATCATAACTATCTATTTTCTCATATCTATCTACCTCAGTCTGCTATCTATTTCAGCTCAATCATATCTATATCAGCCAGATCATATCTATCTCGGCCTGCTCATATCTGTCTATCTATGTATCTATCCTTTGTCAAGTTTCTATTTCTGAGAAAAAGCATCGAGATTGCTGAGAATTTTTTTTTTTTTTACATTTTTGGAAGCCCATTTTTTTTTTTTTTTTAATAATAATGGGTATAAAGTAATTAATATTAACAAAACAAAAGTCATTGAAACAAAGCCAGTTCAGTTGACCAATGATGACAATTCCAGAACAACGTAACTATAAACAATTTTTTCTATCCTCTGCCAGCCGCTATGATGGAGAAAGCATTACCTCGAACCGTCGCCAGCGAGACACGCTGCAAGAGCCACTCCGTTTCGTGAGACTCATTCCTTAATCGAGACGCAATCGCGCCAATCCTCCGAAGGAACACCATCGAACGAGGGCCAATAACCCATCAATCCATCTCAGTCTGCTCATATCTATCTTCGCCTGATCATATTGATGGGGAAAATTCCTATATATTTTGTCTTGAGAAAGGATTTCTCCAGATTGATAATGGTCTTATAAATAAAATCATATATATATATATATATATATATATATATATATATATATATATATATATATATATATATGGGTTAGGGAAAGCCATATAATGAAATGTCAATTGCACTTTTACATTGAGAAATACTGATGGTACAGGGATGATTTTTTTTCTTAAGACGCGTTTCGTGAGTAAATATGATTGATCAAGAAAAATCATTGGAGATTGTGTGCTTAAAACCATTAATTTGGACTTTGCTAACCAGATGTTTCTCTATAGTTAATTGGTATAACATGTCAGATGAAATTACAGCTCCATGTAGGACACAGGTTCGATTCCTGCTAGAGAATGTATATTTTCTACAAAATTTCTTGAACATTCAGGCTGGTAAATGAAATTACTACTGTTTAATTAAAAAGAGAGCATTTACTTAAATAAATTGTATCTATTAAAACAACGTATAAACAGAAAATATATGAAAAGAAAGTGCTGGAGTAGAAGTGGCAGTTAAATTTAACTATTTCAAGAGTAAAAGAGTGGGACCTAGATGCCACTCTAGTAGCAAACTTAAATTCATGCAGTCAGGGCACGAGGATAAAAAGCTCATCAGCTTCATTACCATGAAAATATTTGTAGTAAAGACAGAAGGAAGCCACATCAGGTCTGTAAGAAAGTGACTGAAGTCGAGATGCCAAGGATTGGTTACATTGCAGATCCTTCTTTGGATTTTGTCAAGAACCTCAAAATGAAGAGCAGGGGCACCAGACCAGATATGGCACTAGTATTCAATGCATGGACAAATGGTAGATTTGTAAATGTGCAAGATGGACTTTGATGAGTAAAACTTTCTGGCATGACACAGTGACCCATTCTTTCCCTGCAGTAGATGCAGCTATTGATTCAATGTCGTTGTTCCACTTCAAGTCAGTTGAAAATGTGAGGCCAAACGATGCATAATGAGATGCTCTCCAAGTGTCAGTCATAAATGAGCTGCAGTTTATTTTTGGATGCATTAAAATTTACAAGCTCTTTCTTGCCCCAGTTAATGACTGAATGGAGGTAATATTTAAGAGCAGCAGCCAGGTTAATTTTGTCAGCTCTGACGAATCTGCTAGTGAGACAGGTGTAAATAGTAGTTTGATCTGTATAAATGCCTACTCGGGAAATGATAACATCCGGAAGATTATTGATGAAGATCAGAAACAGTGTAGGACAGAATAGAGCCTTGGGGGCGGGGTTACCTGCATTTGTGTGAAAGGATCTGGAAGCAGGCCCATTCTGGATGAGCTTCACTTCACGATTTAATAGGAATGGGTGGATTAAATTAAGCAATCGTCCTGTAATATCATAGCCCTAGAGCTTACGTAGAAGACTAGCATGCCAAATTGTCAAATACCTTTGAGATATCTAGATCCACAGAACAAGCTTTGCCATTATTATCAAGAGCTTGATATACCTATTTGGGATGGCCATAAGCACATCAATGGTAGACTGGGCAAAACGGAATTCTTATTGTTTGTAAGAGAGTAGGTCATGAGAGGTAAGACACATAAGCACTTCAGTAGTGATTAAAACCTCAAATACTTTGCTGAAAAGTGATAGGAAGCTAATAGGGTACTGATAGCAGTAATTCTTTCGACTATCTCTGTGGGATTTTTAGATGTCCGAAGCTTTAGGGAATGAGACAGTAGATGAAATTCTTTTCCACGGCTCGTCCTTTAGCTTGTTTCTTAATATATGGTGGTAGAGAAGCCAATATGTGGTAAAATTTCTGTTTTGTTTGCATTATGTGTGTGATGTTAAATTGGGTTTCAATTATGAAAAACGACACTAGCACATTGGATTTGATGAATGCAGGTGGTTTGATTGATATTGCATGTATAGAACTGGTTTGATCAGGAGATACCAGTTCTACTTCACTGTCAGACATTGTTTAGGGAAGAATTATTTCCACCCTCCAACCTCTTGCTAACAGATGGGATGTGGCAAGTCTCTCACTGCTCTATCGCTACTACCATGGGAAGGGCTTCAATGAACTGCATCTCCTGGTTCCACCCGGTCTGACCTTCATGGCTAGGACCTGTCATGCCACTTACACAGTAGCAAACCATTCACATTCACTTCATATTCTATTGGTGAGAAATAAGTTTCACTCAAACAGCTTCTTTCCAGGAACCACCGCTCTATGAAACAGATTCCCTGATCACTACAATCTTAACCTGTTCATGTTTAGAGTCAACTGTTTTCTTCCCCTCCTATCCATATAAGCTACCCCCCTTAATGTAACTCTCTATCTTGATTGGCCCCTGAGGTGAAGCTTACTGAAAAAGAAATGTCAGATTAATAAATAAAAATCTATTAATTTTTGAGAAAATCAGTAGATAATGAAGAGAAAACATAGATAGGACTAAATGAAGGACCCTGGAAACAAAGAAACTACACACACAAAACTTCCTTTACAAATAGTAAATACCTGAACAGCAGTATGCTTTCTAAACATATATGGGAAATTCAAAACAAGAACCAAATCACACCAAAAATATCATGGAAAATAAGAAAAACAGCATGAAACTACAACAAATAATCCAAAAACTATAAACTCTGTCTGGAGAAAAAAAAAGCTTTCATTGTCTTCCCTGACCAACACAAACTACTAAACAAATGATCAGAACTCATTCCTAAATGCAGACAAATTTTTAGTGCATGACTTAAAAAACTGAAAAAATAAAGCTAACAAAAATAATTTAATAAATATAAATAAGTAAAAAAATCAATCCAAATGAATATGGAAATAAATTAAGCAAATAATAAACACATTAACAGACTATGAATGCACACATAAACACAAGTAAACATAATAATAACAACCAACAACAAATAATAAAATAATCAATATTAAATAATGAGAAAAAAGTTAACAAAAAAACTATAAAATAGCCAAATAACTCTCTTGAAACAAGCAAATGCAAATACCCACCAGAGGCACATAAACATCTTTACAAATGCCTATAAATGCATCATATACCAATGTCAGCATACACTGCACACAGACACAGAAAAAAGGTGCATCATATGCATATTAATCATAGGAACGTCCACTACATAAATATGAATAGATGTATTACGCACATGTGCAAAAATAAGCGAAAACAGTCTCTAACTATATCGATACATACCAATCTGCTTACATGCAGGTGGTTTATTAGTTTCCTCGAAATGAGGAAAAACTCAAAGAGATTCCTGGGAATTTTTGCAGGATATTTCCCATCATATAAATTATAACAGATCACATATCACTGATATACCATATTTGGGAGAATGATCCACTGACGTTGCATTTCCAAAGAGGGATAACCAAAAAGAAAAAGTCATGTATCAACTGCAGCAGATGGTGTGCATATATAACATGATTAATTACATTATTGACTGGTACTTCTGACTACCTTAAGAATATTCATGGATGGATAAGGAAGATCATTCACGAAGAGATAAAGAGGACCATTCATGGACGGATAAGGAGGACCTTTCACATACAGATAAGGAAGACCATTCATGAACAGATGGATAAGCAAGACCTTTCACACACGGAAAAGGAAGAACATTCATGCATGGATAAGGAGGACCATTCACGCACAGATGAGGAGGACCATTCACAGATGGATAAGGAAGACCCTTCACGGATGGATAAGGAGAAGCATTCACGGATGGATCAGGAGAAGCATTCACGGATAGATAAGGAAGACCCTTCACGGATGGATGAGGAGGATCCTTCATGGACGGATAAGGAGGACCCTTTATGAATGGATGGGGAGGACCCTTCATGAATGGATAAGGAAGATCATTCATGAAGAGATAAGGAAGATCATTCATGAAGAGATAAAGAGGACCCTTCATGGACGGATAAGGAGGACCTTTCACATACAGATAAGGAAGACCATTCATGAACAGATGGATAAGCAAGACCTTTCACACATGGAAAAAGAAGAACATTCACGGACGGATGAGTAAGACCCTTCACGGACGGATGAGGAAGACCCTTCACGGACGGATGAGTAAGACCCTTCACGGACGGATGAGGAAGACCCTTCACGGACGGATGAGGAAGACCCTTCACGGACGGATGAGGAAGACCCTTCACGGACGGATGAGTAAGACCCTTCACGGACGGATGAGGAAGACCCTTCACGGATGGATGAGGAAGACCCTTCACGGACGGATGAGGAAGACCCTTCACGGACGGATGAGTAAGACCCTTCACGGACGGATGAGGAAGACCCTTCACGGACGGATGAGGAAGACCCTTCACGGACGGATGAGGAAGACCCTTCACGGACGGATGAGTAAGACCCTTCACGGACGGATGAGGAAGACCCTTCACGGATGGATGAGGAAGACCCTTCACGGACGGATGAGGAAGACCCTTCACGGACGGATGAGTAAGACCCTTCACGGACGGATGAGGAAGACCCTTCACGGACGGATGAGGAAGACCCTTCATGGATGGATAAGGAAGATCATTCATGGACATATAAAGAAGTCCCTTAACGGATAGATAAGCACACACGTAATATCATGCATTTCTGAATCAACTCCAGCAGAGTTTTTTGTAAACACAGAAATAAATTATATATAAATTTGTAAGATCTTTGCACACTGTCAAATTACATTACATTTCACATAAATAAACACATTTACATAGTTTTTATACTTTTTAGAAAAATGCAGAAGACACATATTCACAGTTTTAATGTGCAGAATTGACAGAATGTCAGATTGTAATCAAAAGGGACATGCCAAGATGCAAACTCTGAACTGGAGATACGAAAATGAAGCAAATACAAAAATTTAAATATCTAGGAAGTGTTATAAGAAAGGACAGAAAATCCAACACCAAAAATGCCTTCCAAAAACTGAACAAAGTATTAAGAAACAGGAAAATTTCATTAGAAATAAAGAAAAAGAGCACTAGATGCAAGTCCTCCTATATGACAGTGAATGCTGGGCAATCTCCTCACAGGTGAAGAGACTTTCAGTAGCAGAAATGTGGTTCTACAGCAGGATGCTGAGAATTCTATAGACTGAACATATAAGCAGAAGCAATGTTTTAGTGAAAATAGAAACAAAAAGGACAGTTATAATTTGTAGTAGATGACAAGTCACTCTTATGCCGTAGCAACTCTTTGATAATTTCCACATTCTTAGCCCAGATTACTGAGACCCCAAGAAAAATTTTGTTGGAATTACAAATTATAATTATAGATTGTGTGCAAAGTTTATGAAACAGTTGCTTTGAAGAAAAAACTGAAAGCATTGTCATTGTAATGAGAAAAATATTATAAAGACAATATTAGATGTGAAGTACGTTATGAAACTAATTTTAAAAGTTCTTCATTCACTGATTTTGATACCCAGCATTTTTTATAACCCACTCCTAGCAGTTATTCTATTATGTCTCACTTTGGTTACTTGCCATGATATCATTAAAGTTCTTCCTAACTAACTCCAATGAACTTCTACTGTCCCACTTTGAGTTCTTTATTTAAGGCATCTTACCTAGTTCATTTGTGTTACCGGGGCTGTTTTAGTTACTTCACAACATCGCTTTTGAAATTTTTTTTTCACTAGTATATATTTTATTTTATTTCTTACTATTTACCCCCTCCTCTTTCTGGTGGGTGTGCCCTGTACTGAACTTCCTTTTGTTCTGAGTCAACCTCTAGTTTTTCTGTATGTTCCTTTTTCTGATAATCATACTTGTACGTTCAATGAATTTTGTGGGTGTTGGTATATTAAAAGTATCATGCAATACTTGCATAAATTCTTCCTTTCTTGTGCACTTCAGTAAACCTTTTCTTTAACTGATTCCAATGCTTTTTGTGTTCCCATTTTTTTCCCTTTACCATATATATCATTTTTCCAATTCATGACCTTATTACACCATCTTCCTAGATTTCTTTTCCATTTTTATCTACTCTGAAAAACACTTTTTGCCAATTTGGAAAAGATTTGGGGTTCTTTTTGTTCTGATTCTTTTTTGACCTGGTAACAACTTGTCGAACACCAATTTAATTTTTCTTGTGAACATCAATTCTCTGGGTGTGTCATGCCTATTGGTGTATTTGGCATTATCCAGTATACTCTCAAGAATTTTTGTAATGCTTCTTCATGAACTTTTTCATTACTTGCTTTTTTCAAAGCTCTCTTAAAAGTACCCAAAACCGTTCAGCTTTTCCATTTTTACCTTGTATGATAGGCACTCAAGAACATTTTACAACAGTTTTTAAATTCCTAAGCACTGAATTGGGTACAGTAATCCAAGACTATGACAGCATTACAAAGTTTATTTTGTTCATAAGTTGCTATCTACCAATGTCAAACTTTAGAATACTCTATGATGTCTCAATCAGGTTGGGGTCAAAAGTGAACAAGCTGGTCAGTTTTTCAAATGAGTGTATTTGAAACCATTTCCTCCTGATATTCAATAGTACCTTTAAGTGACTGTTATGCTGCATTGTTATTCATAAAAACTGTTTCTGAAAATCTTCTTGAACAATGGCACTATATGTGCCTTCAATAAATTGATGCAAATCTGAAATGATGTAAGACCATTTGGAACTTACCATTTTACTACCTATAAACCTAGCAATATCAGTCAGCTGAGGTCTCGTTAAAGAGAAAACAAGTGAAGCTTTTTGCAAAAATTTACTTTTGACCAATGCTTATCGGTAAGTGAAGTGAACTTTAAAGTGTAGAGCAAGAGGCTTAGACAGAGAAAAAGTAACAGAATGAAGTCAAACTACGTTTTTAGATAAAGATGACAAGACAAAGATTGTTATATATAAAACTGACCATCTTGTGAAAAGGCACATGGCAGGCCTCAGAGAACATACTGTGCACCCCTCACCTACACCTCATCTCAATTTAGCTCACTTATAGCAGTAGGTTACAACTCAAGAATAAAATCTGGTTTATTGTTAGAAATTGTTTAGTTTTTTTACTCATGGGTCAGGCCAAAAAGTAATTTTTAAGTGACAAGCATTTGACTGGAGGAAGCTGCACCTTTGCAGTGAACCTGTTGTCTGATATGAGCTACAACACATCACACCAAATCTGCCTTGTTGACATCTCAACCTGGACAGTTGATTTCTGCCAGTACACAACTCGACTCTGCTATTCTGATTGAGGGTAATATAGCACTTGTCAGTAAAAAGAATGGTTGAGAAATGAATTTTCATAAAATTTCTTTACAAATGTCTTTTAAGGGTAGTCATCCAATCTGTCTCCCATGTTTTGCCCATTTAGGACCTGACATCTTGTGTGTTTTAACATTTCTTTCCTGCCATGGTATCTAAAACTATCATATCTTGATTTTCTTTTATAACTTCTCTCCAGATTTGGGACACAGGGTAGTGAGGAAAAGAATTTGTTCCTAAAGTTGCATTGGATTTTTCAAGATCAACAGTTAGCTCCTTCAGATGTTGGAGGTACCAGCCAATCATATTTCCAGGATTGTTTTACCCTTTAAAAACCCAAAAGCTGTTAAATATTTTATCTGTCAAATCAGTTTTAATTTCATTTTAAAGCACTATATACTGGTTTATCTAAATATATACTGAAAATTTAACCCACATTGGCTGATTAATATCTTTTCAGTTTCCCACCAGAGTGACATGGCTTCCTTTGATCTTTTCCATAAATATTTTCATGGCAATTGTTCTTATGTTTTCTCCTCCTTCGTACTTCAACTATATGAATTTAAGCATAATACTAAGATGGCAATTAAATCTCATTGTTTTACTGTTTAGACAGCTAGATGTAAGCATAAGATCTATTCTAATAGTTTCTTTTCTCACACTTCTAACCTGTGGAACTTTCTTTTGGTTTCTTGCTTCCTGCTACTTATAATCTTTAAAATAACTGCACTGGATCTGTTCAGGACCTACAATGAGTTTTTACAGAATTATTTTATCTTTTGCAAGCCTTAAAACTGTTAAATATTTTATCTGTCAAATCAAAGATTTACATTCATTTTAAAGCTTTGAACTCACAACGTGGCTATAAATCTGAGACATTAAAATTCTGCAGTTTACATTGCAATGGCTGTTATTTGTTTACATTTGTGCAGAAGGAATTGGTTTTAATCCAAACTACACAGATAAATGTTTCCATCATTCAGCAAATAAGCCTTTAGATTGCAATAAGTATTTATTTTATATATCAATAAAACATAAAGCGGCTAATAATAGGAGACTTCGCCTACATGTGTATATATGTATATACACACACACACACACACACATATATATATATCAAAGATAGGTCAATAAGTAGATATATATCTAATTCTAAATCACTTTCAATTTGTATTATATATATATATATATATATATATATAATATATATAGAGAGAAAGAGAGGGATGTGTGTGTGTGTGTGTGTGTGTGAGATTCATATATGCACACACACATCCCTCTCTCTCTCTCATATTATATATATATATATATATATATATATATATATTGCAATACAATTATTGCACTTGGGACAACTTCATTAAAGAAAAAATTGGAGCATTTTCTGGTGCATTCAACACTACATCATTTTTATTTAAAGATTTCCATAAGACAGATTTCCCTTGCATTTTTCTGATTTGTCCAAAAGGTAAATAGGCAAAATTGTATAAAAGACGTTTGTAGAGAAAAAGAAACAAAATGTCTGCCGAAAAGAAAATGGAAGAAAATTGAGGAGAAAAAAGTATTTCAGTCGGATAAAGAAATTTCTCTTCAAATCAAAAAATGTCTAAATAAATTTAAGTTGATTGAATGCATAAAATTGATTCATTGTGAGAGAAGACATAGACAAAAACACATACATACATTCGTGCATTTTTATATATTTGTGTGTGTATACATGCAGGCATGTTTATGTATATAAATATATATGCATACATATGTGTATATATGCATATCTATATCTGAAAATATATAAAATACATAAATTGTTCTGTCAGAGATGAACATTCACACACACACACACATATATATATATATATATATGTATGTATGTATGAAGAGAAGTGCATACAAATACATTGATTTTTTTCCCCCTTGGTAATAATTATATGTAGGAATATGTAAATGTGTATTATATATATATATATGGACACTGAGGCCATCACCCAGCTTCAACACTCTGTTTCACATTTGAATGCAACTTCAGACCATATTTCACATTTACATAGACTCTATCGCAGATATTTAGTGCCATTATTCATAAATATCTTCTTTTATGTGTGTTGCCCTTCAGGACATAGGCAATCATGGCTCTCCACACTTCCCCCTATCCCTTGTAGCTCTCATAAAGTTTTCGCCCTTTGCTACTTCTCTCAGGCTCTGTTCTGTCATTTACATGCTTCTGTCTTTTCTATAAATATTTTCATGACAATTGTTCTTATCTGTTCTCCTCCTTGGTCCCTAACTCTAAAACCACAAACTGATGGTATGCTTAGCAGCCTTCTGTAGAACCATACCTCCATTGCCTTGAATCTCTTCTTCATCCTCGAGGAGACTGTCCAACATTCAATGCTGTAAAGGAGGACTCTTTTCTTTGTTACCAATGGAGTCCTGTCATGTAATACTCTGCTAGCTTCAGGAATGCATCTTTGGCTATCCCAATATGTCTTCAGATCTCAGTATTGCACTTTCCAGCCTCTGACAGAACACTTCTCAGATATTTAAATGTCCACTAATTTAATTTTCTTATATATATGAAAATTGTATCTTTCTTATGACTCATGGGAACTGCAAAAGTAAGACAATATTTATTGATTGACTAATGGCAATAGAATGTTAGCAGTTGACTAATTGAAATGGAATGTTAGCAATTGACTAATGGCAATAGAATGTTAGCAATTGACTAATGGCAATAGAATGTTAGCAATTGACTAATGGCAATGGAATGTTAGCAATTGACTAATGGCAATGGAATGTTAGCAATTGACTAATGGCAATGGAATGTTAGCAATTGACTAATGGCAATGGAATGTTAGCAATTGACTAATGGCAATGGAATGTTAGCAATTGACTAATGGCAATGGAATGTTAGCAATTGCAAAAAACTTGAACAAAGATTATTGAACAATCGGAAATTTAATGGTTTAAAAATTGTGACAATCAAGAAATTTCAGAAAACTTGCGAAAGTTTGTGATCAAGAAAAGTGGATTGAAGAGCAAAAGAGCAAATTTCAAGAATGTTCGTCCTGTGAATATAAATAGAGGAAAATCGGAAGTATATTAAAAATATTGGCTAAACACATGAAAGCAAACCAAAGTGCAACCTGTAAATAAATGTTACAAAGCTGGGTGAAGAAGTACATGAAAACTGATTTGACAACAGTAATTAATAGAGATGAATATTAAGCTAGTGGCTGGGTAATTTGTGGAAATAAATAATAACATGAATTTAAAGATAACAAGAGGAGGTGGAGGAATGTTTTCAGCTTGTAAATGTTGGCAGTAAATTTAAAAGTTCCTCCTAAACTTATGATTGTGTCAAAATAAATAATGGACAAGGTTATTTTTGATTGATTCATTACATAACCAAGAATCCTTCTGTGAAAAATTATAATTGAGTCAGATAATGGTCATTCCCATTCTTTAATCTAGTGTCCTCTTACCAAAAAGCTTTTAAAGACTCCAACTTAATAGAATGCCCCTCAGCTTCTCCAGATATTAATCCAATGGAAAACATGTTGCATAGTAATAAAAGAAATGAATACGGGAATGGAAAAGAAAATCCAAGCAAAGAAGAATGATGGAAGCAATAAAAACCGTTGCAAGTAATTATAAGTTCAAAAGAAAACTTGTGTTTCAAAATTAAAGGAGATGTATATAAGAATGGAAAGCAATGTTTAAGAAAAGAAGATCTCTGGGAAGTAATGTTAAAGGGGAAACAGTAGAAAAATTAGTAAAATCACTGGAAAGACAGATGAAGGTTATAAAATTCTAAAGAGCTTATATTAAAATGTAAAATAAGAAATTTATTCAGGTTTATGGGATTTTGGGTTATTTTTGCTCACTATCCCATTTTTCAAAATGGTGGGCAGTAGTCGACTATAGGTAGAAAATTATAATACAGGATATTTTATTTAAAATTTTATAAATAATACCAGATTTAATAGCGGACATTCCTAGGTTTATCAAATATTTTGCTTCTGTGGTCAATATCATTTGTATGCATCTATGAATATTTTATAATAAAATCTGGCTCACTCAAAACAACAAAATTATTTTTAATATTATAAATATGGATAGATAAGTTAAACTTTTGCCCAGTATACTGGGAATCTAAGTTTATACTGAGAATTTTTACCAACATTGATTAATACTTTTTCAGTTTCCTACCAGTGTGATGTGGTTTCCTTGTGTCTTTTCTATAAATATTTTCATCACAATTGTTCTATGTGTTCTCCTCCTTGGTACTTAACTGTATAAATCTAAGCATAATATTAGATTGGTAAATAGGCTTCATAGTTTTATTGTTGAAATAGCTAGACTGAACCATAAATCCTATTCTAAGTGCTACTTTTCTTCCACTTCTCACCTGTGGAACTCTCTTATGGTTTCCTGTTTCTCTGTCGCTTACGATCTTCAAAAATTAAAAAACAAAAATAAATTGTGTTCTAAAAAACATTGACTGGCATAATAAACTGACATATGTTCTTTTATTTCTAGCATTTGTATTTATAAAAAATGGCTTTATTCATTATATTCAGGATTGTGCTTTTAAAAAGTTGTTTCCTGGAACTTGTATATGTTATTATTATTACTATTATTATTGTGTATGTGAATGAAATGCATGTAAGCAAAATTAGGCTGTATAGAATATACTGAGATAATCCCACCTATAAGAATGTAAGATATGAACAGGTATAAGCAGGCCTGAGGTAGATAGATAGGAAAAGGTAGAGACAGACAAATATGAACAGTTGGAGAGATAAACAAGTAGATATGTGTGTTGGCAGATATTCTTAAACGTTTGCTTAATATAGTATATTTGCAACTGTCTTAAACTGTGCCTGTGATATTTCTATAAAAGAAATCACATATAGATAATTTTCTAGTAAATGTCCAATTAAATTGACAGTCCAATATTTATTCATAGACATCATGGATGATCAAATTTCCACTTTTGAATCAACACAGATTTTTGGTATTCATATAAAGACCTACTTCATCATATGACCATCGCAAGATGCAAAGTTATTTTCCCATCAACTATTTTATGCAGATCTTTGAAAGTGGATCAAGAACCCTGACATTGATTTATTTATGAATTGTCATATCTTTTGTGAAATTGCAGCTCCAACACCACTAATAAACAAAAAATGAACATTAAATTCTTACATTGGTCAACCACTCACCACATTCTCTTGTAAGTTAACTTGCTATTTTTCTTTAATCATTTTACTCCAAGCAAAAGTGATAAAGCCACTAACACACAATAAATTACTGAAAGTGTATAAAACTAATAAAACAATCCTGAGGAGAATAAAAAGAACAATATTCAAGGAGACGCAACATGGCGATTGATGTTGCATTTCAATTTCTTAAGATTTTAGTTGACAGGAAAGCAAGAAGCCAGAACAGAGTTCCACAAGTATATATTTTTTTTCTTTTGTTTTTTGGCATATCAACCTCAATGGGTTATTTAATGCCGACAGGATTTTTATTGCTGGTAATGATTTTTTTATTCAAAAATGTATTTCTGGTATTAAAATCCATTTTTACACTTTTATAGTGTTTTGACCCCAGTTTGGGGGTTAACTATTTGTCCATAGTTGAGAACCTAATAGGTGCTACCACCCCAGGTCAGGATGGACCTGGGAAGACCAGCAATTAAGAGGCGGTTCCATGCTCCTCAAAACCTCCTGATCAGAGGCCTTGCTGCCTGATGTAGTTTATCATCATACCCAGGATGAGCAAGAAGTATAAAAGAAGAAACTATTAGAATAGAACATGTGTTTACACTTTTGACCTAACTGCCAATCTAGTCTTTTATGTGTTCCTTCAGGTGTTGTAACCTAGGGAAGGTTACTGAATAAAATAATCACATGAAGGTTGGTAATGAATGATAATACTTTGGACAAGAACAACACATATAAGATTTGTGAGCAGCAAGTAGAAGTAGTAGTCAACTGCTAGGAGTGAGCTAAATGAATTCCATAATGAATCTTCAACTGCAGACCAACATACAGTATTTACTACTGTATTTATGTGAATGGGGACATATCCATTATCATCCATAGGCATGCTACAACAAAGATATAGGCGATCATGGCCTGCCACATCTTCCTGTTCCTTGTATCTCTTAATAAGTTTTGTCTTTTTGTTATCTCTCTCAAACCCAGCTCTACCATCCATTTACTCAAGTGCTTCAAGTATGTCTTGCACTACTTTCCTCTGTCCTTCAATCTGTCCTGTGAGTATCAGGTTTTCCAAGCCCTCCTTCCTCATTAGGTGACCCAGAAATTTTAGTTGCTTCTCCCTGATGCTTAAATTCATAAAGTTGCAGTACTTAAAAGAGAAGATCATTGGGACAATTACCATGAAAATCTTTTTTAGAAAAGTCACAGTGTAGCAGCGGGAGAATAACTGAGATGTCTGCTTGGGATTGATAATATTGCAGATTCTTCTTTGGACATTGTCAAGAATCTCCAGATATTTAGCAGAAGCATCAGATCAGATTTAGCAACAATATTCAAAGCATACACGAATGGTAGACGTCTAAATGTGCAACTTATCTATTTTTTTTCACATAATTGCATCCATATCAACCACTGCATAACAACTGAAATATAACTATTAACAATAGACAAATATTAGTAGTTAATACAAAAATACTAAACAGCACTCACTGCAAGGAAAGACACAAAATACTTGAAGCTATTATTAAACAAAAGAAACAATACACATTAAATAAAACATTTTCATCACAGAGGATTGCATTTTAAAATGTACTCTTGTTCTCTACCCTCTGTAACCCGTTGCATGCTAGTGGCACACCCACCTTGCTTGGGGTGAAATGCTTAGCAAAAAAAAAATATAAAAGATTTCATATTTATGTGCTATAGAGCGGCACTCAAGTGACGTGAAAAAATTCTTCATATGATATCATTTCAAATATATATCTATATTTAAATTTTAAATATTGTTGCTGTTCTTCTTCTTCTTCTTCTTCTATGTGTCATGACCCATTAAGATGTTGGCAATCATGGCTCTCCATAATTTCCTGTCCTTAAAAAATGTTGTCTTTTTGTTTTGCCCTCCATTTACTCATGCTTAATAGGTAGGTTATGCATTGTTTGCCTCTGTCCATCTTGACTTCAATTTGTCCTGTGTGTATCAAATTTTCCAAACCTGTTTTCCTTGATATTATGTTTCTAAAAATGTTAAGATGAAAGTAATAAAACCGTTTCTGTGTGATGATGATAATAACAAAGTTTCTGATAATGAACAGAGATAGTAGTCAAATAAACACATCAATTTTGGAGGATTTCTCCACAAATTTAACCCACATGTGTGACAACTTATTTGTAAATTGGAAAAATATTAAAAAATTAAATAGGCAGACTTGTCGGATGAATTTAATAAAAATTGATTGAATTCTTGCAGCGTAGATATAATTTTTTTTTTCAATAAATAAAATCAGGAAATGAGAAATTTATTAAAAATTGGAAAAAAGTTATTAATATAAATGGTTAAATTGTAAAATATTTATTTTTAAGTTTTGTTTATATATATATATATATATATATATATATATATATATATATATATATCTCTCAGCAAGATGTTGAAAAGTTTTCAGTTATACTAAATAAAGCTTCTCCTTTCACAAATGTAATGTTTGGTCATTTCGTCATACAGAGGAATGTAGGTTGGATGAAGAACTTTTTGGTGCTTCTTTGTAGATGTGTCTATTCAGAAACACTAAAAGAACAATGTTTAAATAAATAGATTAGAAGAATTAAAAGGGGTGGAGAAAATGAGATTTTTTGTCCGATAAAAGCAACAAATCTTGCCTATTCATCTGAAATCATCCAAATGAAGAGCACCCTGACCCATACACGGGCAAATAGTTAACCCCCAAACTGGAGTCAAAACAATATGAAAGTGTAGAAAAACATTTTTATAGTGAAGGTGACAACAATAAATTTTCATAGTAATAAATATTACTGGCAATGTTTTTATAAAAAAGAAAATGAAAAAAAATTGCCAGCAATACATCTTTGTAAAAGAAATTATCAATGCTCCCAAGAAAATTAAATTTTGGCATTAAATGACCCATAAAGGAGTTGATATGCCATTAAAAAAATAAAACAAATCAAAATACCAAAGTGCTGTTCTCTCTCCAACTCTCTGATTTCCTTAAGCTCTCCTGTGGAGTATTGCAGTCATAATCTCACCAAACCAGCTGTTGCTGATGTGTTTTCTTCTATAAGTAGGTTTTTACAGGACAATTTTGCCAGCCCCACACTCAGCAGGCTTTGAATACAGAACTGTCTTTCTAGACTGGTTGCCAACCAATGCTACAAAGCCCAGTCTTCCCTACTATTTTACCCTGGAAGAAGAGATGGATATACACTTTTTTCAAGGGTATCTGTATGAAAGTGAATGCAACAAACCGACAGCTGAATTTGAACTTGGCACATTGATATCACTTTTCATGCTTTTAGCCACTACACTAGCCTAAAGGTGTATCAAAAGTATTTTCATTTTTGTGAGTCCATGTGTAACCTCATGAGTATATAAAAGTGGACATTAAGGACAACACCCAGCAGTGACACTCTGTTCCATGCACAAGGCCAGAAGATTGCATTTAAACAAGAAACAGACTCTGTCACCTCCGGGTGTTGACCTCAATATCCACTTTTATCTATCCCTGATATTGGTAACTTTAAGCTATAAATAGAGTGAGTATACCATAGAACTATATTTTTATCATATAATAAAATAGGCAGCATATAATTTTATATTACAAAGAGTTAATCATACCTTGAATCTATTAGCAATATTAATGCAATTATTGGCGAAATCCCTTCGCTAGTAGACATAATTATAAGCATTATACTACTAATAATCCACTGAATGATGAGATCCTTATGTATAAAATGGATATGGGGTGTTTTTTAATTCAGCTAGTACTTTCAAATCCTTCACACATTCATCTTCAGGTTGTATTTTTTCCTTTAGAATCAAAACTGGAAGAATTGATCCGCAGTAAAGAATTCCTGAGAAAAAAACTACTAAGACATATCACTCTGTTAATTGAACTATCTACTTAGTTCATGTCATGTTAACTGAAAAACACTTATAATAAAAAATTTGTGGATTTACCAAATTACAAAATTCAAAAAATTCTCACTTGTAATATTTGAACTTTAGCATTGCGATTTGCACGCTCCAACATTACATAGCCATTAATAAATAGCTCATTCTTAAAAACATCTTTCGGTCGGAAAAAAAACATTTATTTTGTCTTCCAGTTTTGATTCTAAAGATAAAATTACAGCCCGAAGATGAATGCATGAAGCATTTGAAAGTACTAGCTGAATTAAAAAACACCCCATATCCATTTTATACATAAGGATCTCATCATTCAGTGGATTATTAGTAGTATAATGCTTATAATTATGTCTACTAGCGAAGGGATTTTGCCAATAATTGCATTAATATTGCTGATTGATTCAAGTTATGATTAACTCTTTGTAATATATATATATATATATATATATAATATCCAATGTCAATAACATGATTCAGAGTTTCATGCAATCTTCAGGTGCTGAATATATTGTGACTGTTATGAAGTTCACTTTCTCATGGTGATGATTTAAAATTGTGTGTTAAGATGTGTTTCTTTAATTATTGTTGCCTAAAATATTATAATTAATTATTTATAATTCATATCATTCAAATTCTTAAGTTCGAAACACAAAGAATTAAAAAAAAAATGTTTAAATCTGAAATTTAGTAAGCAAGTTAGTTATCAATGGGTATAACTCTTTTCTTGCATAAAATACCATAGTTATAACAATTAAACTAGTAGTCATGGGGTAAATATAATAATAGGTTAGGCCTATATATATCTAATGTGTTTGGAACCAAGCCTTATACTTACAAGGGTGAAATTATATATATGCACATGTTATAAATTAATCAAGTACAGTAATATGGGATTATATGTATGTATGTATAGATATATAAGAAAAGTTATTAGTGATGCATTCTAAGAATATTAATAATTATTGTACATTATATTAATATTCATAAAATCTATTTTGGAATCTCTTTTAATCGGGTCAATGTAATTGGGCAGGTGCTTAGTCTTATTTTTTTGTTAGGCAGCAGGTTCCCCATTGAACATCATCTTCTACTTCTATATGACATGTTCCTTTAGGATGTGAGCAATCATGGCTCTCCACAATTTCCTGTCTTTTGTAGCTCTTAATTAATTTTCTCTTTTTGTCATATCTCCTAAACCTAGCACTACAATCCATTTATACAAGTTCACTATTTAGGTCATGTGTTCCTTCAATCTGTCTTGTGAGTATCAAATTTTCCAAGCCCTCTTTCCTCATTGTATGCCCTAGAAATTTAAACTGTCACTTCCTGATGTTAAGTATAAGCATCCTTTTTGGGACCATTTTCCTTAGAACTTCCTTGTTACTCACTTGTTCAGTCCATGGTATTCTCAGTATCCTTCTGTTGAACCATATTTCTGTTGCTTCATGTCTCTTCTTTATCTGTTAGGAGACTGTCCAGCATTCAATGCTATATAGGATGACTAATATTACATAACAGTTCATAATTATAGCATTAATGAAATTAAAACAGTTTGATTGGTTCAAACATTTCAGTTGTTGCTTATTTCACATACAGCCATTGGTGATTATATGTTAGATTTCCAAAATAGACATGAAAATACATTTATACATCACTTCTATTTACTCTTAAGCTGTGATCTAAATGCTAAGGTTGTTTCAGGAAAATCAAAATTATTTTAATAACTAAGCAATTTAATTATACAGTTGTTTATTTGTGAAGTTCGCAAAGGACCAAACTAGAAATGAATAATGTTGAAAATCTAAATCTTAAAACTGAATATACAAATTAGTTTATCTTTATTAAGCAAGAACCAAGTTGGGAAAGATATAAGACACATGCTGATAAATACAAATAACATAACTGCATTTATTTGATGTCACAATTTTATATAATATTTACACACAAACACACACACACGGACAAAGAGACAACTAATTTTATACATGAGATGATATGATATACAATAATAATAATGATATTTCAATAAGTGATGCCTTATTTACATATGAGCCTATAGACTTTTTAATACTGAGAAAGATTATTCAAGTAGGAAAACTTGTGTCATACACTTTACAACAAATGATATATTTGAATCAGAGATAGTTTTTAAATGTCTACATTAAATAAGCTTTTGAGTAAAGGTCAGCAAAAACAATTAAATATCTTTAATGCATCCACGTGCATTCGCTTCTGTCGACCTTTCCAGTCTTTCAGTTGATTTCCTCTAACCCATTTTTATTTATTACTTATATACAAAACAAAATATGGAATAATTTAATAATAAATAATACACACAATCATAATTGTTGATACGTCAATAAATCTACAGCTTAATGATCAAAAAATCATTTACTGTGTACAACAAAGATTTATTATTCAACATGATCATTTTCCTCGTCAAAGCACTTAATTCTGTGCTGAATATTAACTGCCAGACATGTCATAGAGATTAATGCCAAAACAAACAAAATCCTGATGAATAATGAGAAGGCGCTTTCAAGAAAAATAAAAGTTGGTGGCCAGGAACTTAAAGTAATGAGACAATTAAAATATCTTGGTGCAATTATCAGTTAAGGTGGCTCCAGAATTGCAAAATTTCAAGAGCATCACAAACAATAGCCTTCACAATCTTGGACATTAACAGCAGAATTATAGTGAAGAATCCAAGAAATCAAATGCTTAAGAACAGTTTTGACATCTCCTATATAAACCACATCACAAATAACACTGTGCAAGATATTATCAGATAAGGAATTGGCCCTTTGAGAGAACTCATAACCACAGTCACAAAGTGGAAATTGAAATTATACAATCATGTTACAAGAGACAGCAATCAGATTGTTGCATGCTTTGGCTTTCTCACTCTTTCTGTACATCTGCAAATTTTGGTCATTAACAACAGAATTATAACAAAGAAACCAACCATAATGCTACAAAACCATTGTAGGCCTCTCCTACAGAGACCATTTCACAAATGCAAGATACTATCAGACAAGAAACAAGCCTGTTAGAAAACCTCATATTCACTTTCATGAAGATGATGTTGAAACAGTATGGACATGTCTTTAGAGCCAATAAACTTCCCACTATCATCCAACAAGGTAGCACCTTAAATAAAAGATGAAAAGGCAGACAATGGGAAAATGCTGTGACAATGTCACTGAGTGAACAGGCAGGTCATTCACAGAGGCTCAGACATTGGCATGCAACTGAGAGCTCATCAGATACTCAGCCGTATCATACCCCCACAACCATTCCCAATTATGGGATTATAATAATAATAATAATATAGATAAAATAATAAGTCAAAATTCATATAATTATCTATCAAGTTATGGATCTATTGTTAGTGCTTCATATGAGAAGTGATGAAAAGTTTTTAGCCAGACTTATTTCCAAAAGTCTGACCGCATCACCAGAATGTTTTTGAAGAGATTCTTTGATGGGATCAGAACTTCATTTGCTTTGATATATGTTGATATGCAAATAGTGCAATAAATAGCAACTCAGAATGAGAAATTAAAGGACCAAGTTTGAATTCTAGTCAAGTTCATTACATTCGCTCATTGTACAAATAGCCTTTGGAAAGGTATGATTCCATATCCCCACAACCAGCTATGAATTAAGAAGTAGGACTTGTATCTGGAAAAATGATTATTTCCAAGAAAATTTTAATGCAATATTCACTAACAAAGAAAGAATTATTCTTTTAATCAAAAAGATATTTAGGATTTAAATAACCTAGAAAGGGTTGATAAGCTGTAAAAAAACAAATTAATCAACCTTCAAATATACTTTCCTACTTGCTTCCATTTACTTAATATTAATAATTATCTTTTGGCTGATAGAGTTCTGGGGATTTGGGTATACAGCACAATATATTTACCCCTCAATTTTAACAGCATTTCTTGTGTCTTAAAAGACAGTCACATGTCTCTAGAAATCACTCTGGCAGGAAGAAAAAGACTTAATTATATATCAACTTTTTTTTTATATAACGAAACCGTTTCTTGCCTTAAATTCTTTTTATTTTTTTACAGTACCTTTGTATTGTTTCACTCAAATCCATATAATTTCATAAAGAACCTCTTACCTACTGAGCTGTGGTAAAAATCAGTGCCACAACACATTTGTTGCATTCTACAATATTCAGTGGCCATATTTTTTCATTTAAGCATCAGATATAACATCGGATATAACAGCAATAAAAATAAAAATGTAAAGTAAGAAAGAAAAATTCCAGTCAAATATTAAATTAAATAATTTAATACAGCGACTATGTAAATGGCATCATTTGGCTTTGAATACAAAGTAAATATACCAAGTGAAAGATATTTTGATCATGTGACTATATTAAACCAATGAATAATTGAATAGACTAGTATTTTCCATCTTCCATCGATGATGTCTGCTTACTGGATTAATGTGAATGACAGTGAGAGACGAGTGTCTACATTGGAAGCTCAAAGATTGGATTGCAGACAACCATATTCAAACACAGAACCCGGGAGATGTCTAAAAATCATAATTCAAAAGCGGGAAAAGAAAAATGAAATTAAAAAAGCATCGTATTTATACAGGGTTTCTTGCTAACATTTTAGAAATAAAACTATGAACTTGCTTTTTATTGAGATTCTTCTATTCTGAAAATCTGTGTGAAGTTTTTTTCTTTATTTTCTCAGTCACCACTGCATTCAAACTTTTCAAACAGAGGTTTCTTGATTCTTAATTTTCCAATTAAGTTTACTGATGCTTTGGTCAAAAGATGTCAGACGATTTCAGATTACAATGTGCCATAATTAAGGCTTAAGGTGTATCAGGATATATTTTATCTCTGGCTCATATTCTTTTCAAAACTTATTCAGAATTCATTTTTTCTGTTGCTTATTTTGTTCTAGGTAGTTTTCCAAAAGATTACATTCCTCAAGTCCACTCTTGCTTCTATTTCTAGATTTAATGTGAGTTTCCTTCCAACCCTTTTATTTAAGGTAGTGCGGAATTTCAAAATCTTTTTTTTTAATCATTTCCCCGTAGCAACGTAATTAAGCCACTGTGGCACCAAATTGGTTACTGACTGTGAAAGAATACGAAAAAGAAAAACACTATTAAGGAGTGGGAATAAAAAAAAAAGAAGAATCAAGAAGACAGAAAATAACGATTGACATTGCATTTATATTTTTGAAGATCAAAGTTGGCTGGGAAGTATGAGAGTTCCAGAAGTGAGAGAGAAGAAACATTTAGCATAGAACTTCTGGTTACATCTAGCCAATTCAACAGTAAATTGATGAAACCTTGTTGCGAATCTAGAACAGCATTTAGAACTATCTAGGTACCATAGCAGAAACTTCATCAGAACAATTATCATGAAAATATTTATAGAAATGACACAGGGAAACTACATTACAGTGGTGGAAAAATAACTGAAGCCAAGATGCCAGGTCAGGACCAATAATGCTTCAGATCCTTCTTTAGATTTTATCAATAATATGGAAGTGAACTATTTGAGTAAAAGTTGAGTAAGAAAAAAATTAAAAGTCTGAATGGCAGAAATGTCAGTAACATCAGAATGCTTAAGCCGCTTGTTGTGATGATCATTAAAATCACCAAATGCAAAAATGTTCACAGATAAGTGAAGAGAGAGAGAGAGAGAGCTATTTCTATACTGTCACAAATATATTACAGTCCTGAGAAGAAGGAGAATGATAAAGAAAAAAAAAAGATAGCTAATGAAAGTTGAAAGCACATGAATGAATCATCTGGGGGACTCAATGGACAATTCCCTTACCACTGGAAGATTTTCCTTGATATAAAAACTAAGGCTGTGCATATGTGTACAAGAATCTTTTTGGCAAAGAGGAAGATAACCTGGAAGAGAGAATTCATTGGTCACAACATAAGAATTTAAATGAGTTTCATAAAGCGTGAAGAAATCTGTGTACCGTTTCAAGAGAAAAGATTCCACACTGCAGAAATTGGATGCCATGAATATTGGAGAAAGAAAGGTTGGGGGTGATTTTTTGTTTACTCGTTTACACATATTTCTTTTCATTGTATCTGTCATTAAGAATCTTGATTATGTCATATTATTTTCTCTTCTAGTTGCACGAGATATGTTCATTTTCAAGCGATGTTGGTTTTCTTAGTAAATCTCTGAAAGTGATATTGTAGCATTAGTCTATGTATGAGACGGGCTGGAGGATTGTTTGGTGCAATTCAAAGAGCCTTTTTTTCTGACAAATTGTTAATATTTCTCTAAAGTGTTTATTTTGCAATGATATATTGGCAGAAAAAAAAGATAGCTGATGACTTTGTATTTGTCTTTTCTTTATGCAAATGATCTTAAAGTTAAAACACAACACTGCTTGTCTGTCCAGCAGTCACAAGTTCAGCATATTGAAAACAAAATTATTTCAAGAATTAATAGATTCAAAAAACAAACCATTCTTTTAGGATGGAATAAACTCTTTATCTAAAAGGACATGTAAGGCCACAGAGAGCCAAGGAAAATACTTTGACAATAGAATAATCTTGTTACAAATTTGTTTAAATAAAAAAAAATTCTCAAAAAGAAAAAAAAAAGATGAAATTATTTGCATAAATTTAAAAAAAAAGGAGTTGACTGTAGTCAGGATCATAGAGTCAATGCCAGTGATCCTTTCCTTAGCTGCATAATATGTGCCTCGCCAGGGCTATATACAGTTTTGAATTCAGAGTTTTCCTACTCCTAGACCAGTTGCCACCCAAAGCTTAAGAACCCAGTCTGTCCAACTATTTATCCATAGCTGGGGAGGAGAAGAGTTGGATTCATACCTTTCCCAAGCGTATTAGTGCGTAAGTGAATGTAATGAACTTGACTGGAATTTGAACTCGGCTCTCAGATTCCTCAATCTGAGCTGCAATTCATTATTTTACCATGCCAGAGGAGGCATAAATTCAATATACACTAAAAGATGGAATAAAGTTAAAGAAATTCAGAAAAATACTTTGATAAAAGAATAAAATAATTTTTCAAGAAATGCTGGAGACTTTTGCATCAGACCAATATTTCTTTAAAAACCTAATCCTCCTCAATATAGCAAAGAAAAAAATGAAGATCCATTCACTATTTTGTGAACGGCTCAGAAAAACCAGTGAAGAAATTTGTAAATACGAGTGAAAGAAAAAATTGTATAATTAACGAAAAAAGAAGCCCAGCTGAATGATAATCAGAAATGCGTACAGCTAATGGACTTAGCTGCTTATGTTTTTTCACCAAATCTTTGACCTGTGTGACCTCAGCATTATGTTTTCAACTGCGGACCAACTGCTAAATCTACTGCTGATACACCTAAGATAATCCTTTGAAGTTGCAAAGAAGTCCTTCACTGAACTGTGAAGACACACACATACCCTAACCTATTTTAGTGACCAACTTTCAATGTAAAATGTAAATCACATAAAGGCTTGTCATTCACACCATAGGGATTCAGGTGACTAGCCTCTGCCTGTCCTATAAATGGATGAGCTATCTGCTCCACCGACAGGAATTAAATCCTATATATATATATATATATATATATATATATATATATATATATATGTGTGTGTGTGTGTGTGTGTGTGTGTATATATATATATATATTTATCTTCAACCAATAAAATCCCATCAGAAATTTTGTTAAACAATCATTACAAGGACAAATACTGCCAAAATCCTTGTGGACACAATTGCAGATGTACCATGTCTTATTTTTGTACCATTTAGAAAATAAGAATAATGACTGCTTTCACCTCTCGCGCAAATTCGAGAAAAATTTTTCGTGAGCCAGTGTGAAATTATTTTCTAACTAATGCAAAACTTATATTCCAAAAATTCACACCTCTATGTGAAATTAAATTTTGTATCTCCTTACAGTTATAAAAATAGAAGTATACATCTTCTTGGGATTCAAACCAATTTGGTCTAGACAGGCATACACCCACACACTAGAAGGGATAAGCCTAAAGCAGCTGATGAAGCTTTTGTCTCACAAACACATGAGGTTGACTGTCATACAACTCACACAGCAATAAGAATGCTTAATTACTTTATAAAACAAACTTCAATGCAAGAAAAATTGAACATTTTTATTTTTATTGTATATTTCTGAAAAGAATATAGAAATGACGTTTTGGTTCTTCAGAAAAATAATTTTTTACTTGTTTCTTTAAAAAGATGGGTTGTTATTATGTTTGGAATCCTGATACTGTAGATAGTAACTAAAACCTGGAGAGACCTGGATAGACAGATATCAGCACACCTATATCATTTTGTATGCATATATATATATATATATATATATATTACATGGTACAGTATATTTAAATGATTCAAATATTTTAGACCCATTTTTTCACATCTGTGCATGTGTATGTCCAAAACCTAGTCTAAGAAAAGGTTTCTAGAAGAATGACTTTAAACAAAATTTCAGGTAATGTTCTAGGGTTAAATGCCCCATGAATACAGAATTACAAAAGGAATTTCTTTTTCTCACTGTTACTTCATCTTTTATTGGTTCCAGCAAATTGAAGAATCTGAACAATTCATTCACTGAATCAAAATTAGAATTGTTCTTTCATTCTTTTCTGATATGATAAACAATTTAACTGGAAGATGGCTATTTTAATTTCATTGCTTATAATAAACAGAAAACGGAACATCAATTTTATTTGCTACCAAACTAAATGCATTTGCCATGTATTAAGGAATTTATCTGCAAATAAACACCTCAATGGCATGCTTTGATGATTGAGAAATGGTAATAAGAATTTATATGAATAAATGATTTCAGGTAAAAATTTTGGAAACTTTTGCATCAATATCAAAAATTATTTTTTTTAACAGATTTACCAAAAGTTAATCAAACAAAATAAAAACAAATTTTTAATGCTTTTCCTAAAGTAGTTTTATCAAATCACTAGTTTTTGGCAGCAAGTACAGAAGACTTTTTTTTATAAATTCTGTCTGTTAAGATATATTTAAATATTTGCCAATCTCTTTTCAAGATGAACAACAAAGCCTGACTCTTTCCACACCACATTTTTTTTTGTTTAGGAATATAACTCAAGCTTTTATTGATATTAATAAAGAAAGAAAGTGTATGTGTTGTAGAATTTAATCTAATTTAATTTAGCAGACAACTTCTGAACAGTGCAGTCTTAGTATAATCAATTTTATGAACTTAGTGTCTGTAAAAGACGTGAATATATCTGAAGACAGTCATTGGCTTTTCTCCAAAGAACAGAAACAAAGCAATGCTATTTTCTTATTACGAGTGATAAACTGATTTTACGATGAAAAATTTCTTGTTGTTCACCACTCGTTGCTTTCTGATTTAGTAGGCTTTATGTCAAGAGGAATTTATTTCAAAATTACATTCTTTCTGCAAAATACCATTCTCTCTTTGCATGAATAAATATTTGTTTAAAAGGGGAAATTTAATTGGTGTGTGTGTGTGTGTGTACATGTGTGTGGGTTGGTGGTGAGGGCCACTAAAGAATGTGGCTTTTAAAATCTTTGTAAAGTTAGTGATAAACTAATTTCTGTTTTAATAATACTTTTTTTTATTTATCTTGTATTTTAGGTGGGTGGGCAAGTAGTTTGTTTTTCTGATTTTGTTTCCATTTGAAATTTGTAATTTCCTGAGACTTTTTGGGCCATCTAAGAAATTTACTCTAAAATTTTGTTTAAGGATTTTGTGTTGAAGACATCCCTAGTTGTCTCTCTCTTGAATTAGTCTACAATAAAGAGTGATGGTCGAACCACATATATGAGCAGTGGCTGAATTGATTTGACTAACGTTTCATTACAAGCTTAAAGGTTTGTCTATTTTCTTTACAAAGTCATTCTTCTACCAATGTTTTCTAAGCCTATTCTTTGCAGAGATGTGAAGAAATGGATCTAAATCGTTTAAATATTCTGTGTACCACAACCCAAAGGAATTTACTGAAGACATAGGCATTCAAGATTGAGATAAAAAGGATCTCAAACAAAAATCAACATTCTTTACCAAACATTCCATGAAGTAGGACTCGCAGAAAGTATGATCTGGATTTGGATCGAGAGGTAGTGATGGTATCGACCTTAAACCCGTTATAAAAATTCAGAATGTAGAACTGATAAAAAGGCAGAAGGAGATATAATTATGTTTTATAGATTATAAAAAAGCATTTGTGTAGCAAACAAAATGGTGGTTTATCTCATCAAAACAACAATGTGATGTGTGTATATTACATCAGAAAAAAAGAAGAGCACATGTGAATCTTGTTTAATATAGGAGAATGTCATGCAACTTTTTGGTCACACCACAATCAATCACTGACTTCTCGACCTAGATGTAAACAGGTGCTGCATGTGGCTGGTGGATTGGCTCTATGAGTCGTTACATGGCAAGAAGGAGGATTTCATGTGATGTGCAACTGCAGGACTGGATTTTATCCCCCCTCAAAATTCTACTACAATACCAAGAACTGTTTGAACTGCTAGTAGAGCTTGATTTACTTGGAAATATAATCCAGAACTTATATGGGGGGGGGGAAACACTGAATATGGATAGAAAATGTTTTTAGTAAATACACAAACACTGAAACAGGCACAGACAAGAATGTGTCTTCTCACCAGACTTATTCACCCTCGACAGTAAAGTGATCCTGAGAGAACTACAAGTCCTACCAGGATTCATTATTGGTGGCCACAATCTTAATAACATAAGATACGCAGATGACAAAGTTTCCATAGCAGATGTAGAAAGGAAACTACAGGCAGTCCTAGAAAAGGTTGTAAAGGAAAGGGAGAAGAAAAGACTAAACATCAACTGTAAGAAAACAGAATGTATGGCTGTTGGCACGAGTAACAACTGAAGAAGCAAACTACAAATTGGAGACAATGAAATCAAGCAAGTTTGGAAATTTAAATGTCTGGGAAGTATTTTAACAGAGAATGAAATATATGAAACTGAAACCCAAAGGTATATTGGCATAATGAAAGTTGCCTTCTAAAACCTAAGCTAAATATTAGGAAACAGGAAAATCTCAATGGAAACAAAGGAAAGAGGGCTGAACTTATGTAATATTGGTCCTTGTGTATGGTAGTGAATGCAGAATAATCTCATCACAGATGAAGAAGAGACTAGAGGCAGTAGAAATATGGTTCTACAGAAGGATACTGAGAATCCAATAAACAAAACATGTGAGTAACAAAGTTTTATGAAAATGGAGACAAAAAGGAAACTTCTATTTAGAATCACAAAGAGACAGTTGAAATTTATAGGACATGTAATGAGGAAAGAGAGCTTGGAGAATTTGACACTCGTAGGATATACTGAAGGCAAGAGGGAAGCACTGCATAAACCCTGCCTAACGAGCTTGTATAAATGAATGGCAGAATGACAAACTTTACTAAGAGCTACAAAGGAGAGGAAATTGTGGAGAGTCATGATTGCTCACACTCTGAAGGACATAAAAGAATGTTTCTTATGCTTCCCACCAAATCTAAAGAAGGGTTAAAATGGCAGGAGGGTTACTTAAGGTTATAAAAAAAGGACTGAGTATCTCAACATGGGAGAAAGAAGATGAAGAAATATAAATACACTATGGAGGAAAATTATTTTCTGACTTCAACAATGACAAAATGAAAATGATTAAATATTTACAAGAAAATCCAATTTAATTAATTATTGTAATCTTTATAATGTACATACTAGTAGCTAAGAACTGTGGGAACATACAAATTAGTTTGACAAAATATTCTAAACTAAATATGACAGGTCTATATTGTTATGCAACTAGTAGTCTTGTTTTTTCTCTGTAGTATTTGATACTCTCTACTTACTGAGAGTTCTCTTCAAGGGAGGTAATCTCATAACTCCATTGGTATGACTGCATGGCAATTACTACTACAATGATAATTATATTAAATGTAATGAATGTTGTATTTATAAAGAAGCAGTTTCTTTACCATAAGTAATATTCAAGAGAATCAAATTAATAAAAAATGCAATCAAGCATCAGAGAAAATTTATTTTTACAGCAATGCAGATTATTTAAAAAACAAAAATAATGAAATCATGAATAGATTTCAATAAATTTCCTTTGTAGAAAAGAAATTTTTTTTCAAAGCACAATCAAATATGCAACGTATTGATGCATATGATTAAATTTGCTTTCATTTTTAACACTTGATGACACAAATCTTTTAACTAGTACATAGTACAGTAAATGTTACTGGTTAGAAGGAAAGTTTTCGTCATTAGTAGACTATCAAATTTATTTAGAAACTATAAGAGCTTTCCTTCCAGCCAAATACAATTAGTTTACAAAGCAGTCAAAATGACTGACCTCTAATCGAGGAATTTGGGCAAAAACCTTTATGGTAGGGGTGCCAAGATTTTATTTATGGCATAATGGTAATTTTGAGAGGGAGAGGAAAATTTGTCATATGTCATGGTTAAAATCCTGGCTAATGATGATGTCATTGTTTCTAATATGAATGCCAGGTATAAAAACAAAATGGAGTTCATTTTTTAGGAAACTAAACTGTCTGCAATCATGAAGCTTCATTTATGTGTTCTTACTTAAAAAAAAAAAAATATTAATCCAGACGCAATTAGGAAAACTAACAGATGAACTCATGATTTTTGTGAACAGAAGTTTCAATGCTTTCCTTGTGAAACAAGAACAAATAGTGTCCCACTTAGAAAAAGAGAATAAAATAGACAGAATCTGCAACAGAAAGAACTTGGAGGATATTTTAAAGAACTAAAATATGCAAGGCTGTGTTTCTTATGTCAAAGCAAGAATGTGCAAAACTTGGTGCAGATTGGCCAAGAATTAAAGAAACCTTCAAAACCAGTTCTTGACCCCCAAATTATAATTCCATTGATACAGAAAACCAATTGGGAAAACTGCATATTATTTCCAACAGAAACATCCCTTCTGGAAGTCAGCAGTCACAACAAGGAGAAACCAAACTTGGCACTGGTATTTTTCTATATCATCATTTCTTTTAATGAACAGAATTGTTTTGGATTCAAATCTGATATCAATGGTGAGAAATCCAATGCCAGTCATGAGAAAATGAAACATCAGATACAAGCAAATCTGAAGATTGAAATTTCTTGTTTCAAAAGATCTGATGCTGATAATCATTTAGTTGGGCTTTTTAAAAATAACTTTTGATTAACTGTTATGCAAATTTTTCTCTTATAAAAAAATATCAATTAACAACTCTTCATGCACACAATTGAAAAAGGACTTTCTTAATATTAAATTGAAAGAAACAAGGACACATGGCACAGTGGATAAAGGCGTTGGTTAGATCCAGTGACAGACCCAAAGAGTGTGAGTTCAATACCTGGTTAAGGCAGTGAAAAACTTTCAGAGGGAAAATTAGCAGGAGATAACTGATAACTGACATCCATAAAACATGGCACATGGAACTAGAACATTTATTTACAATTATTTGTAAGGAAGATGGGCCTAGAAGTTGTTGGAAATATTCTTTCCAGTGCCTTAAAAAATGAAATTAGGGAGAGAAAAATGTATGTAATAAAGTAGGGACCTACAGTAGAGGCAGAAGTTAAAGAAAAGTGTCAGAGAAGTTCTCGAAGTGCTTTGATGGTATTTTAAAGAAAGAATGTAAAGCTGTCAATTTATTGTTGGCCATTTGTAAATTAGAAGACCAACACTTTAGTGAGAAATAGGAAGAGTTGCAGAGTTATTGGCATTTATGGAAAACTTTCAGAAATTGGTACTGCCTTGTATAATTATAGTTGCAAATGAATTGATATTGTATTATTAAGGAAAATTTGGTCTGGTCGTGTGTTAGTTACAGACAGACATATTCAATATTATCTGTTTTTGTATGTTGTCCCCGAGTTATTTTTATATCACGAGTATCTCAGAACCCAGTGACCTCTTTCTTTGCTGCTAAGGTTACTAAGCTCTCCTGACTTACAACTCTCCCTGACAAATCACTCACTAATAGAATTGCAATGAATAATCATTAAACTGGTTGGCAGGTTTCAATTTAATTGTTTGACTGGATCAGGGAGTTACTTTCTCACATTCCTAATTCCATCATTTTGATTATTTGGGAATAATCTTTACAGGGAATTCTCTTCTTAAGCTCCCCCACCTCTTTCTCCATATGTAAACGTTCTCTTCTCTATATGCATTGGTTGAAAATGTCTACATTCTGAAATCTCTACACCTTCTCAATATCTAGAGTCGAGATAGTGGGAGGGGGTAGAAAGTTGTGGGATTTTGGGGGGTAAATTTTTATTTTATCAATTTAAAAAATAAAATTATTCAAAACAATAAGACATGTATAAGTGTTGTTAAAAAATGAATGATAAGGTACTGCATTTAAGTTTATTATTTAATTTTCTTGTGTTCTTCTAATTTTCTTCTTTTCTGGACATAAATTCTGTAGAAATTGTCTGAAAGTTCTGTTTATCTGAATGCTTTCGGCTATACTTTTAGCCATTATCAAGGATGATTTTGACTTTTAACTGAATGTATGGATTGTTTTATGTATCTATCTAGAGTTATAGGAAGGGTTTTATTTCCCAAACATGAAAGGAGGGCTTTCTAAAAATGTAAATCTTCCCTCTTTTCTCCAGTTATAATCTTCTCTTCTTTCTGTGGATGTAAACCTTACCCCATTTCTCCAGATGTAAACATCCTCTTCTGTAGATGTAAACCTTTCCTCCTCTCTCCAGATGTAAACTTTCACTCCTTTCTGAAGATGTAAATATTCCCTCCTTTCTCCAGATGGAAACATTTCCTCCTTTCTCCATTAGTAAACTTTCTCCCCTTTCTCCAGAAGTAAACGTTCTCTCCTTTCTTCACATGTAAATGTTTTATCCTTTCTTCAAATATAATGTTCTCTTCTTTCTCCAGATGTTTCCCCTCCTTTCTCCAGATGTAAACCTTCCCTTTCTCTTGATAGAAACAGGCAATATTTCCTTATCTTACTCCTCCCAATCCCAGTCCTGAACATTCACTATATATGACCTGAACACAAGACATCATTCCAAAAAGTACACCAACACAGGTGAGCAGGACAAAAGGGACAACATTTAAAAGATGAAAAACATTTTAATAATTCTTTGATACAAGAATTTTATAAATCAATTGTGGAACAAACTTAAAAACCATACACACATATGTTTGTGTGTGTATATATGAACATACATACACACACACATTATATATATATATGTGTGTGTGTGTGTATGTGTGTGTGTGTGTGTGTGTGTGCATACCCACATTTACACATGTGCCAAACTTCTTTCAACTCATAATAGTAAAACATAAATTATAAAAATAATTTCATGAATTGATAAAGAAATGTAAACAAAGTTAAATAAATAACTTTGTGAGTGTGTCTATCATGGATGGGAGTGTGTATATATCATCGCATTTATCTTGGGACTGCTTCTTTATTTTGGCACTAATTTTAGAAATATCGAAAATTGTTCAAAAAAATTTTCAAATAAAATATAAGTTGCCTTGGTCTTTATATGTGAATTTAAGTGAGCCATGATAACTCGGGCATAACCTCACTACGTGATACTCTCATATTAAATGTAAGGTAAGGAGGTTTTTTTTAAACATTTCCCAACAAGCAAGGCAATAATGCCACTAAGACACAAAAGGGGTTACTAGGAGTAAAAGACGATGAGAAAGCTTCAGTGAGGAGAAAGGACAATAAAAGAACAGGTTTTGGGAAGAGAGAAGATGGTAAATTCGAGTTGGTTATCACATGAATGCTAATCATGAATTTTCATATTATGGCTATTCAATCCCTAATATAAAATGAAGTGATCTTTACATGAGTCAATGTTTCTGTGCGACTATGTCTATTAAATACTACGTCTGCCCCAACTATAGTTACCATTTAGCATATGAAATGTCTATGTAACAATTATTATGGGATGGATGAGGTATCACTGTATATTACTCACCTAATATTGTGTTGAAATCACTGTTTATGTTATCAAAAATATATGTGTGTATACTTGAAGGCATGCAAGATGGCCCCTTCCATGTACACCTGTGTGAGTGTTCTTATCTGCCATTATGTGTGTGTTTGTGTATATCTATTTACAGGGGTGTGAGTTCAGTTTCCTTCCCCTAGATTGGCTGCCACACAAGACGGCACGGCCCAATTTCCATTTGTATTTGACCTATAGCCTCAGGAAAATGAGTTCAAGGAATGAAATAGATTAACAATTTGAACTGTTTATACTATTTACATTATTCGGACTGTTGTCCTCATCTTTATTGTCATATTCATGATGTTTCGGCCATTATATGCTCTGAACCTTCTTCAGGTGATATACATTGAAATTTCTAACCAAAACCTTTATTTCATCCACAGGGGTAGATTGTTCTAGTTCCACATGCCATACCTTTTCTGGATATCTCAGTTTTCAGTTATTTCCCTTTAGTAACTCAATTCTCCAAGTTTTTGTTCACTTCTGCTGTGGCCAGGTAATGAATTTCATTATTTATCACCTGAAGAAGGCTGGAGCATACAATGGTCGAAATGTCATGAATATGACAATAAAGATGAGTCCAAACAATGTAAATAGTATAAATAGTTACAATACCTCATCTCAGATAGATAGATAGATAGATAGATAAATAGGTAGATAATAATTTGGACTTGGTAAATTGATTTAATTTTCTGCACTGGTAATTTTACACTCTTAAAAGTTGTAAGTTACAAAAAATTCCTAGTGTAATAAAAATGATTTCCTCTATTCATATTTATACTTGTAAAATCAATGATCATTTTAAGCTTATACCGAATTATGTGTATTTGCTTTCAACTACGAGGATTATGAAGTAGACTGTTTTTGAAATGGAAGCTTTCAGTCTTTTTTTGGGGGTGGCAGGGATTGGAATAACTTGGAAACTGATTCTTTGCATGGTGTTCTTCTGCTCAAGAACTTTAGAGAGAAAATTTGTTGTAGAAACCAAAAACTCTTCAACCATTCACTGTAAATAATCGACATATCTACTCGGGTACTTAAGATTATTGGACTGGAAGAAATATCGTCTGAGGTCCAATTTTATACAAACAAACCAAAAAAATATGTAAGACTTAAATATATTTTTCTTTTTGATAGAATTTTTTAAAATTATTTTATATTTGTTCAGTATTTTTGGATGTCTGTTATTTTCAGGTTAAAAAAAAATTACCAGCACTAAGGAAAAATTCTAAAAGCGTTTTTTATTTTAAAAATCTTTACCTTTTTTTTTTTTTTCTTTCATATCTTTTTTGACTTATTTTCTTAAAAGACGTCTGGCGATATTTTTATATATTTTTGTCATGATTATGAGTCTCAACCACCTCTACAGAAAATAAAAACATTTTTGGTTCTAAATTTAAATTTTAGGTTCTGAGAATTTGAAATTTATGATTAACATTTGTTCTGATATGAAATCTGAGAAAAATTTTGATAGATTTATGGAACATCTGTCCCTGACAGCAATATGACATAAAACTCTGGAACTGGTAAATCAGATAAGTGCCTTGAATTTAATTGATTTATTGAATATACTTTTATCTATAAATATATATCATGTGACCCAGTAAATTTGTGTTTGATCTAATGCCTTAGATGGAGCATGTGAGCAATAAGGAAGTTTTAAGGAAAATAGAAATAAAAAGGAAGCTTCTACTTTGAATCATAAAGAGATAGTTGAAATAGCTATGACTTCTAATGAAGAAAGAAGGCTCAAAGTATTTGACACTCACAGGATATATTGAAACAGTGAGTCATCTACTTAACAAGCTTGTGTAAATAGATGACAGAACAGGAGTGGGAGGTATAGTAAAAAAAACAAACATTGGTAAAAGCTACAAATGATAGGAAATTGTGGAGAGCCATGATCAGCCACGTCTTGAAAGGCATGAAAGATAAAGCCTCGGGATGGCAGTGTAAAACACTAATATAAACAAGTGGGTGTTGGAAAGCTCTTATCCTGATCAAGAAGCCCTTCCAAAAATAATTCTGTTTGGTTGATCATTTGGTCAAATTTTGGCAAGTGGGTCAGGCTGAGAATTTTCCATTTATGGCCAAATAGTCAACTGGATGATTGGATCAACGGTAGCTGTTTAATTAACCATAAAGGAGAAAAAGACAGAACAATTAAATTTGGGGTGATTCTCTGTTTAATTTGGCCAATAAGCTGTTTAATTGGGCCAGTGTGAACAAATTAAACTTTTAATGATAATTGCTGACTCGTCCATTATTTAACTTCAGTCAAACACTATCTGCTGTGTATCAATTAAGTAAGTAATCTTTTAGAGTATAGGTACAATTATACATGTTAGTGTATATAAAATATAAAGAAATGTATTCATATTAGTGTTTCACATTGCTATCATGAGGCTTTACCTTTCATGCTTTTCGAGACGTGGGTGATCATGGCTCTCCAAATTTCCTATCCTTTGTAGCTTTTACCAATGTTTGTTTTTTACTATACCTCACACTCTTATAAATGAATGTATTAAAATTATAACACAAACTTTAAAACCTTATTTTCTTTGATTCTTCCTTCTTTTATTCTTAAACAATTATTAATGAATAATAAACAATTTAATTATTAATGAATAATAAACAATTTAATTATTAATGAATAATAAACAATTTAATTATTAATGAATAATAAACAATTTAATTATTAATGAATAATAAACAATTTAATTATTAATGAATAATAAACAATTTAATTATTAATGAATAATAAACAATTTAATTATTAATGAATAATAAACAATTTAATTATTCATGAATAATAAACAATTTAATTATTCATGAATAATAAACAATTTAATTATTCATGCATAATACGGACCCTTAATTTAAGTTTATGAAATTCTGGCATAACATCTTTTGTATACACATTGATGTTTTAAAATTTATAGAATCCATCTTGAACATTTATGAATCTACCATTTTTTTATGCATTGAATATTGCTGTCATATCTGATCTGGTGTTCCTGCTTTATATCTTGAGATTCTTGACAAAATTTTAAGAAGGGTCTGTAATGTAATTGACCTTTGACGTGGCATCTTGACTTCAGTTACTTTCTCATTGACATGATATGGATTCCCTCTGTCGTTTCCACAAATACTTTCAGGGAAACTTTTCCTGTCAAGGGAGACCTGAATACCAATGTAGGCACAGATGGAGATGATGAAATAGTTGGCAAATTCAGACTAGAATCTTGTAATAAATGCAGAGAAAGATGGGTTGAATGATGCACAGTAAATGATCAGGTAGTAGGCAACAGCTGGTTTCAAGAACACTCCATATGGACATGGAGAATTCCAGGAGGAGAGATGAAAAAGTGAATTGACTTTATAACTATCATTAAGAAATTCAGAACTGCACTTTTACATTTCAAAACAAACCTAAAAGCCAACTGCAGGAGGAATGACAATCTTCAGTGATATGTAAACTTAGAGTGAAACTTGAGAAATTGGAGAGGGTCAAGGCAGATTTTTGATTGACCCAGATGTCAATGAGAAATATATGGACAATTTTAAAAGTAGATTCAATGGACAAATTGAGAAGGGGAACTGAAAGTGGGACATATTAAGAGAAGCTTTTGCAACATCAATGATTGACTTCCTCCTAAAGGACAAGAGACAAAGGAAAAAGAATCAATAACAGATGAAATTCTTGACATGATGAAAAGGAGGCAAAAACAATGCCATGGTATGGCACAGAATATAGGAATCTGCACAAAGAAATTAGGAACAAATGCACGTGAGCTAAAGAGGAATGACTCAAGAAAACTAACAGGACAAAAGACATGCTTATCAGCAGGATGCATAAAATCCAAGGACAGGATGCTGATATTAGAGAAAGAAGAAATATGGAACAAATATATTGGAAATATCTTCCACAACAAAAGAAAACAACCAAAAATACACAGAAATAATGAAGAATAAAAAATATTGAAATCTGAAGTAGAATTGGCACGAGCCCAATTGAATGAAAACAAAAAATTAGGAATGGATGCTGTCAGCGTTTGATGATTTCAGCAGTGACAAGAGTGGGGATTTTACCAGAAGACCTAAGTAGATCTATTTTCATAGAATTGCCCAAGAAGCCAGCTACAAAAGAATGTGAACACTATCGCACAATCAGCCTAATGAGCTGTAACAAAACTTATCATGCGAATCTTGACAAATAGATTGTGCAACAGAATCAAATTTGAAATAGGACAAAATCCGTGCAGGTTTATTAAAGACACTGGAACAAGGAATGCAATATTTATGCTCAGAATGATATCAAAAAGAGCAATACAAATGCAGAAGGACGTGTACTTATGTTTTATAGATTATGCAAAAGTATTTTATGAAGTATATTATTAGGTGAATAATAGTATAAAAAAGGTTCACATGCATAGTATGCACTCGTAGGTTTTTAATTTAAATACAATGTCAATCATTATCTACTGTCTTCCTTGTTACTCTTCTATCGGTCTCACTTTTTCATAATGTTTTCTGTTTTATAATTCTTTTACACCCAGTAACCCCTTGTGTTTTAGTGGCTTTACTGCCTTGCTTGGGGTAAATCTGGTTAAAAAAATAAATACACAAATAATTTTAGCATTTATTTAAGTTATACTTCCATATCTTCTGCTATTGAATCTACTCAATGTTTGGTCAGGCACTATAATATTCAATAAATTATCTTAAATATTATTATCTTAAATACTATTCAATGCTAAATGTATCAGTCTATATTTCTGAGATGTGGTATTACGTTCACTATCTATATTATTTAGACTATTGGCCTCATCTTTGTTGCCATATTTATTACAACATTTTGGCCGTTGTACACACCGGCCTTCATCAGGTGGTCGGAATGTCAAACTGAATCCTTTATTTCGCTCACTGGGGATAGACTGTTCTGGTTCCATGTGTCATGTTTAATGGATGTCAGTTATCAGTTATCTCCTGTTAATTCCCCTCTCCAAGTTCTCCACTGCCTTAACCGGGTATTGAACTCACACTCTTTGGGTCCTGTCACTGGATCTAACCAATGCCTTTATCCACTGTGCCGTGAAATTGTCTGTATTTTCAACTTTACTCTTAAAGGCCATAGCCCAACCTGTCATACCATTTTGGAATCAGGCTTACTTCTTGATCAAATTAGAAACATTTCAAGCCAGGTTTGAACACACAATCCCAAAATTTTGGATTCCCAAGTTTTCCTTACTGCAATTGTTTTCGGTGATTTTTTGCGACAAATTTTTTTGTATGATAACAATTTTTATAACCTGGGAATAATCAAAATTAATTGTGAAATCCAGTGGAAGTCACTCATGAAATAAAATTAATTGTTTGTATGGAATGTAAGGACCTACGTACATCAAATTCTCTTTAAATTAAGTGGCAAGAGGTAAGCTTAAATATTAATGGAATACTTAAAATCAAAGATCAATTTTGAGTTCTTCTGCATTTTATTATTGCCTATCACATACAGCACCAGTATGTCTCAGAAAAAAAAAATCACTGCCAACAGAGTTCTAGATTGCAATCAAAAGAAAGTCCATGCAAATAAAAACCCAGATCAAACAGTAGCCAGGAGAGCTTTTAATGATGAGAATATGCAAAAACAAGGCAAGGACTCTCAACTCCCAGAAACAAGCTGAAGGTCCAATCAAGAGTCCTCAACAGGAGCTCGCTTAATTGATACCTGATAGTAAAACAGAAACCACAATAATGGCAGGAAATTTAGAGTAACTCTCTTTTCAGAAACTTCTCATCAAGAGGGCACTGTGAATGAAGACCACAGATTAAGTTTTACACAAATATAACTTTCTCATGTTTAATATTACCTTTTAATGATAGATTTATCAGTTGCAAATAATTTATTCATTCACCATAGCAACCACAACACAAAAACAGAAACATTAACGACCACACATTAGAAGAACTTTCATATATCTACAGAACTTTGTACAAATCCTTCGGAATAAATAAATCGTTATGTATAAATGTCTCCCTTTGTTATGATGTATATTTTGTTAACCAAAAACAGGAATCAAACATAGCCCATCATAACATATCCTTAGGCAGGAGCAGTGGAACAAGAACAGTTTCCCTCCGTAGATTTAATAAAGTGTTCAGTTTGAAATTCCCTGGAAGTTACTGGGATTGACAAACACCTGATGAATGCCAGCCATTTCAACAGCCGAAACATCTTGATAACAAGGACAAAGATTGTCTGTACGTAAATAATATAAATAACTACATGTTTATGAAAGTGAAATGTTACCAGGTTAAAAAAAAAAGAAGATTTTTATATAATGCAAACATATTTATGCAAATATTTTTCTGATTCCTGCATATATGACACAACTTAATAGAAAAAAAAATTAAACTGCTGAAAATAAGGTGAACACTGGCAACATCAAAAATTGGGACCAAAAATTAAAACAAATGATTCAACTTATCCCATGTGCCAGCCACTTTAAGGTATTAGAAATTCTTAATCAAAAAATATTTAATAAAGTGTAAAAGTTATAACCCTGTGCCATACTTCAAAGTTTTCTCAAGTTTTTGATAGCTTAAAAAATATTAGTGAACATATTTTCAAAGATATTTTTAAAATAGGAAACCAATCAAAAAATAAGCAACTCTTATTCACATTTATCTTCAAGGTCGAATGAAAATGCAGTTAAGAAGCCAGGCCTGTTGATAAGAGTAAAAGATGAAATGTCCAAACATCTTTGTGAAATGGATCAATTGTTTTGGGATCAGAAAATATGATCTGTCGGTCAGAGGTGGTGAAACTGTTTGCTTAAAGATCATCTTTCTTTCAGTGGAGATAAAAAAAACAAGGTTTGTGTGGGTCGGCCAATGATTGTGTTGGTGTCATCTTCTGACTGTATGTAAATCTCAATTATTTAGTTTGTGTGTGTGTGCATGATAATTCAGCTAAAAATATATATAGCATATATATTTGCCTTCCTATGGGATGTAGACATTTGTACAATAGTCACTTTTATAAATGTCAAATATGTATGTGTTTGTATTGTGAGTGTATAAAAATGGAAATATCTACTCAGATATGTGTGTGTGTGTGTGTGCGTGTGCGTGCGTGCACAAGTAAAGTCAAATGAGAATTCAGTAGAATGAAAAGTATACAAGACAATCTATAAAAATTTGGTAAAATTTTGCTGATGAACTAACATCAATGGAAATTTCTTTCTGATGATATTGTATGTTTGGGCAATAATCCTTATTTTAGGCATGTTTCATTAAATATAATGGACAAGGAATATCTGGAGACTTTCTCATTTATTTTTTTCTTGTGTCCTTACAAGTTTTCTTTTTAGGGGATTGAGTGTGCAGAGTAAATGTCAGCCATTTTCAAGAAGCTAATTTCTCAGGGTCATGAGGATTAATGATATATTTTTTCTATAGTATGTTATGCAAAGAGACTCTTTTGTACTAGAAACTTTTCTTTTTATTGAAGATTTGTTTTGCTTTCAAGCAAAATCAAACATTCAACCCATGTTTGTATGCAATACTATTAAGTTATATATATATATATATATATATATATATATATATATATATACACACACACACAAATGCTTGGAGGTACAAAATCTATATACTGTTTTAAAAACAAGGAATTTATTAATGGTAATAGTCCCTAAGGCCCTTTCGTCCAACATCTCATCAGGAGAAAATCGTTGGAAAAATTGATAAATTAAATGAAAAGAACAGCAACGAAGAGGAAGAGCAAAAAAAAGGGGGAAAAAACACGCTAAAATCAATAACGTATAAGTATATACTCTTATAACGAGGGGAGGGGAAATTGCGTGTAAATACTTAGTGAGGGACAGTTAAAATAAAATATCCCCCAACAAATTAAGGGACTTCACAAAATCTTTCTGCCAGCAAGGAGAAAGTTTCCGTAATCCTATACGGATTGATCCCAAAATCTTCAATGATATATATATATATATATATATATATATATATATATATATAGCCAGTTTTTTTCTCTCCACACTCCAGCTTCCCTGACGATCTGTTTAGGTGAAACCTCATTAGGCTTGCCTGGCTCCTTAGGATTATCTTAGGTTTTGCTCTACCTTGTGTATTGAGCACTTTATGTAGTTGTCTTTTTACTCGTTTTGGTTTTTTTTTCTTTGTACTTGGAGCTTAAACACTGGACGATTGTTTTTGCCTTGGTTTAGTGTTCTTGGTTCTTTCTTTTTTATTCCCCATTTTTCCTCAGGTACCGATTTGTTCTACTGCAAGTTGAGCTATCCAAGTTTTTTCCAAGCGAGTACCACTATATATATATATATATATATATATATATACAGGGTGTCCATAAAGTTCATGTGCACTTTAAAAAATTTATAACTTTTTTTTTACAGATTATTCTATTGCAAATACAAATAATGTTTAATGTATCTAGTTTTAAGTATAGCTAAAATAACTAATGTGATTTCAGGCATTACTCTAAATCTGTTGGCAAATGTTTTCCATGACATGGAGGATTCACCTGATTTTTTTACTTAAAAACTTTTTGCCTATTGTTTTTGGGGTCAAACTAATTTTTTAATCTGACTGATATAAAGACCCCTACCCGACCACCTAGTAAAAAAGTTTACTCACCCTAAGGTATTCTATTGATAATTATAATTTTGGATATAAATGAGATTTAGGGAAAAACTTTGTGCAAAAAAAGTGACTCACTTATTTCCTGCAACTAGTAATCAATAGAAACATAACCGAACAGCTTTAAATAAAGAATAATAGAGGTATAATGTATTTATAATAGGTAATATATTTAATAATCTATGGGTCCTCCTTTATTTTGAATAACCTTTTCAACCCTTTTTGGCATTGACTTGATTAGGTTCTGGCAAATCTCATCTCCTAGCATTGAATTCCATTCGGATATGAAATTTACGATCAAATCCTCTTTTTTTGCTCAACTGCTTTCTCGAGAGCCTGTACTTTATAATGCTCCATAAGTTTTCTATGGGGTTGAGGTCAGGAGATTGGGGCGGCCATGTCATAACACTCACCTGCTTCTCATCAAAGTATTCCTTCATCAATTTTAATTTGTGACAGTGAGTATTATCCTGCATAAAAATGAGCTTGGTGGGGGTCGATTTGCACCCTTTCAGCAGAAGGGAGCAGACAAGACTCTAAAATTCTCTTGTACTGCTTGCTCCTGAGGGTCTTTTCAATAGGTTTTAAGAAACCAGTTCCATGAAAAGAAAAGCATCCCTAGAACATTATACTGAACGGATGCTTGACAGTACTTACTGCTAAATTCAAAGAGCTTTCAAAGTTTCTTCTTCGGATTTTAGATCGTTTATCCTTTGAATTTAGCTCAACTTTTGTTTCATCGGAGAAGAGAACATTTAGTAAAAAAATTAGGTGAGTCACTTTTATTGAACAGCACTATATATATATATATATATATATATATATATATATATATATATTATATTTAGGCTGCCTATCTGCATCCAAGCAGGAATGATTAAATAATACAGACATATTATGTCTATTTATTTTTATGATAATCCCTTCTAGATCTCTAATTATTTTCTTGATGTCAAGTTGAAATTCGTCAAGAAAGGTGATGTATTTTTTTAACCCAAGTACTTTTGAACTCCTCTGTTTTTTTTTCTCTTCTTATTCCAGCTCTCTGTGTAAATCATATCTCCAGCATGAGCATTCATTGGTGACGTCTTCGCACTTCTTGAAGTCCATTTCCACCACCCTCATGACATCTTTGACGCAAAGATGATGTCACCCTTGTGCCCTCTTGCAAGTGGCCAGTTCTCCATATAGAAGGACCTTCAGAATGCTCCCATCAGTAAACTGTTACTGGAATCTCCTTTCCAGGGAACAGGACTGGGTGGGGTTTTATGAGAGATCAGCAGTTGCCCATGCAGCACATCTCCCCTCTCCACATCACTGATATTGTCCAAGGGAAAGGTGAAGTCCAATATATATATATATATATATATATATATATATGTGTGTGTGTGTGTGTGTTGTGTGTGTGTGTGTGTACTCTGAATTGTATACACCCAAATGATTCAATATAAATATGAACAGAAATGATTGTCTTTTCTCAGGCTTGAGAATCAGCATTCAAAATCAGACATTTTACTTGGGATTTGGCACCAATGGAAAATATGCAACTGTCAGAACTATGAAGCAAACTTTCTGTCTGTATCTCTTTCTCTCTCTCTATATATAAATTATATTATATTGGGGATCAGAGTGCTGAAAATATCTCAGCATGAACAAGAAGCTTTTAAAAAATCTGATATTTGGTTATTGGGTCTGATTTTCAGAAGAGAGCTGGTCTTATAAATGTTTTAAATATTTTGTTGTTTCAATTTGCTAGAGTTTTATCATGGAGGCAATTTTGTACTTCCTTATGTATACACAGATATACTTATATAACAATATACGCATATATATTTGGGCTCAAATCCTCTGAGGATAACAAAAGCGTGACACCAAGGAAGCGTGACTTGCTGATCTCCTCCTTTTTTTGAAATGTAAAAGCTCTACATGTTAAATTTTTATTTTCTTTATATGTGTATTGAGCACTTTTTTATACAACTGTTTCCTGGTCTAATTCAACTCTGACCAATAACTGTGATATATATATATATATATATATATATATATATATATGCAATTAAAATAAAAAAAATGAAAGGTAGTTCACATGTGCTCCTTATAATATGTAGATTAAGTAGGTTGGTTAATGAAATTTGAAGGAGAAAAAATTAGACAAAAGCTGATACAAATATTATCAATGAAATTGATATTTATTACATATTAACCTTTTGACTGAAATGAAGCATTAATAGATAAATTCTGACCTTAAAATTTATCACTTCCTGGTTCATTTCAGTCAAAAGTTGTGCCAGACACAATTACCTCAGAGGTCCAAGAAGGCCAGAGTGGCATAGCTTAAACTTGCACACAAGATGAGCAAATTGCAAGTGAGGTGAACCGTGTGAGCAGCAGTGCTGGAATAACATGGCGCACGCATCACTGAGCTAGACCAAGGTTGGCAGCATGCACAAGATGCTAATTTTCTGGCTTGGCAAAATAAATAAAAGAGGCGTGTGTTTGTTGGGGTGGCAAGTAAGCTTTTGTGCTCAATGTAGTTCAGATTGCAGTGTGCACTAAACCAGAGTCCCTGGCAAGTGCCCGTGCTAAAAAAGAAACTGTTTCCTGCTCTAAGCTATTTTGGTATCATTATTATGGTTAAGGTAAATATAAGTAGAGATATGATAAAGTGATTTGGAAGTGAGGAACCATGCTCCCAGAAGCTCTCAATGCCATCATGCAATCGTTCTTGTGTGGGAGGATTGTTGGACACCTTGTGGTATGTGAGTGGCTTTGCGTGGCTTGCAGAATAAAGGCTGGGATGATGAAGTGAGGGACACCCTGCTCCAGCGTGTGATGTTCGAGACCATGGATGTAGTGAAGTGGGATGATCTGGATCATATGGGATTGGTGTATGGATTGGCAGGAGCTGAATGTGTGGGTTGATGCCATAACAAAGTCCTCAGGTTCTGGGCACAGCCCTTACCAGGTTGGAGATTACATGTGCGTCAAGATGCCATAGAGTCAGTGTACGTCAAAGTTCGTCAGGGGTCAGGTGACTAAAATAGTCAGCACACAGTCCTGTCTGGTGGATGGAATGCCCTACCACATGAAGGATCTACACCCACAATGCAGAGTCACCACATTTTGGTGGATGACTCTGACAGCACAATGTCTTCAGAGAATGGGTCGGAGAGTCTGCTGCATGACAATGGAGATGTGGAGATGGACAGTTTGGCTGAAGAGGAAGAGGAAGTGGGAGAAGAAGCAAAAGCCGTCACCTCACCTTTGTGCAGAAGTACCAGTTTTGTGATCAAGAGATCAGGTGGAAGTGTGCTGGAGAATAAGAATTAGAAAAGGGCCAGAATGGTGGAATCTAAACTTGTGCATAAGATGAGCAAATTCTGAGCAAGGCAAACCGTACAAGCATTGGTGCTGGAATGACATGGCACATGCATCCCTGAGACAGACTGAGGCTAGCAGCATGTGCAAGATGCTAATTTTCAGGCAAAACGAATAAAAGAGGTGAGTGTTTGTTCTGATGGCAATAAGTTTTTGCACTTAGTGCAGTTCAGATTGGTGCATTGCAGTGTGTGCTAAACCAGAGTCCCTTGCAATTGTTGCTCCAGTGTCTGTGCTACAGAAGAAACTTTTGCTGATACAAATGTTCAATATGTAATATCAATTTTATTGACAATATTGGTATCATCCTGTTCAATTTTTATACTTAAAACACAAACTGTCAGCTGTCAACATACCTCATAACACCCTTGAGTGCTTCACCTTGGAGCGGGTAGAATGGAGATCAACATGTTTTAGTGGACTCAGCAATTTTCAATCAAGTTGTCTGAATCGCCTTCAAGAAGTGAGAGCAAGATCTAAAAGGTCAGCCAATCTAACAGTGATCTCATCCCACAATGCTTACTCTTGCTCCATATGTGGCCTCCTTTGTAAATCACTAGCAGATCTTAAGTGCCACTTAAGATTATCGCACAAAATTAACTGAATCAATTAAGTTGTCAGATCCTCATACGTCGAAACCAACGGGAGAGTCCATTATTATACACACACACATTACTATGTAAAATGCTTTAATATATGATACGTGTAAGAACATACAAAAGAACAGAAATATATACCAATATCAATACTCACTAAAACACACAATATATATACATGCAAATACATCAATTGACACATTTGTATTTAAAACCACCCAATTAATGGTAAAACACAAAAAATGAAGGTAATTAAATAATTTGTTTACATTTCATTGATTATTCATTATGTTCTGTAGATGATGTAAATAGACATTGAAATATTTACAATTCTGTTTTTTAACTTCATTTTTTAAAAATTCCGTATGTGGTATGTATTATTGCCACATATTAGTTTCTGTATTTCAATAAGTCAAGCTCGGACACACTCCTTTCTCATTTGAATCAAACCTCAGGTAAGTTATACCTGTGTTTGTCTTTTCACTACACTGTAGTTGTCTAAAACTGCTTTTTCCAAAAACATTTTCAAAAATCAGGAAAATTGTTCATTTCACTATTCTCAAAATTAAAATTTGGTTTACTTAAAACAGACGAAATATAAAAAATGCCATTTAATCTTACAGCTTTGACTTGAATGTAAAGAAAAGTTGAGAAACTTTGACATCCATTTAATTGTTAGCATCAGGTATATAATCCTATTAAACATTACAAAGATCACTAGTGGCTTTTAGCAGCTCAAGGAATTAAATTATCTTCGATATTTTTACTTCATTAAAGTTCTATAGAAAGATCTGTTTAATTTGACCAAAGTAACATTCATTCTGCACTGAAAGGTTGAGCTAGGAGTTGTTGAAAACTGCTAAAAAAAGACCCGCCCTGTCACTCACCGTTAAATGTTAAGAAAAAATATACAAGATACAAATGAGAGGAAATTAGAGACGGTTCTGCTTATCAACAGGTGCTTTTGACATTCAAAGAAAATAAAATATTTCTTTTAGATGACCTTTGACATTACAGGGAGAGAATTTGTACTGGCTAGATATAAAGTACAATACAATGGCATGAAATATTAAACTTGAATGGGGAGATTGTGTGTGTATGTATACAAAATACCTATATATATATATATATATATATATATATATGTTGGTATTTTATGCATGTAATCTTAAACAGTATCAATTTATCTACAAAAAGAGATCACTGAAGTATGTTTGTATATGTGCCTGTAGGTATCTCTTTTAGATTTGTAGGTTTATAAAGATACTAAAAAATCTTCTGCTAATGACAAAGAATACATATGACAAGAGAACAAAAATGTCCACAGACAAGCATGTGTATGTATGTATGTATGTGTGTATGTGTGTGTGTGTGTGTATGTATATATATATATATATATATATATATATATATATATATGAAGAAATATAGACTTAAAGTGTGCTATATTTATGGGATAAAGTGCTCAATATCAGAGATAGAGCGTGTGTAAATATAAAAGTGAACATAGAAGTCAACACTTCGAGGCGACAGTCTGTTTCATGCTAGTGCAATCGTCAGGCAACTCCTGAGTTGCCTCACTTTAAGCTCAGCAGCTATTTTATTGTTGAGTAATTTGCAATTCTAGTCTTGAATGTTTGAATGAAATCACAATTAAGAAGCAGCTCAAGCATACAACTGTCGAGTCAAACACAACAGGGAGGAGAACAAAAACTGTATTCCATCCCTTGCAGTTGCAGCAAAGAAGGTGAAACCGGTTGTCCTTAGAAAGACGTTGAAAAACAATAATTAGGGGTTAGAAAATAAAATCAAGTAAGGCCTATCATGTAATGAGAGAAAAGAGTAGTGACCAATTCTTGGAGAATTAATTAAAAAGAAAACACTGGAGAATCTGACATTTGAAGGAATTTGCATATAGGTTAGGCTATAAGATCCTTCTTGGTATAACTTAGCAAAGAAATAAATACAATATGGAACCCATTAGTAAATAAAGTGGAATGACAGCAAGACTTCAACAACAGCAGTAAGAAAATAAATATTGTATTAGAAAGGATTGACTAGATGATTTATATATATATATATATATATATATGTGCTTTAAAAAAAAAATATATATATATATATATAAAAGGGAACATAGAAGTCAACACTTAGAGGTGACAGTCTGTTTCATGCTAGATGTAATCGTCAGAGTTGCCTGACGATTGCATCTAGCATGAAACAGACTGTCACCTCTAAGTGTTGACTTCTATGTTCACTTTTATATTTACACATGATCTATCTCTGATATTCAGCACTTTATCCCATAAATATAGCACACTTTAAGACTATATTTCTTCATATATATATATATATGTGTGTGTGTACTTTAAAAATCAGGAGGTCAGTTGACGCTGCTACCTTGGTTTCAACCATATGGTATCCTCAGATGATTTTTATCAAATGACTCCTTAATGCTTTATTTAAAAAAAAAAACTAATGAACACTATATTATTTTTACAAAAATAAATAAACAAATGCACGGTGCATATATATGTATATATATGTGCCAACACATCCAGTTCTGCGATTGCAGAACATCTTTTAAAAAATTAAGAATATACCACATCATTCTGCATGCACAAGTTTCTGTCTTATGCAGATTACATTCTATCTACCATCTAAAAATCTCTGAAATTATTCTTATTAACTCAGAACAACATTCTTTGTGTAAACAGAAAGATTGGTTGTGTGAACTTAATCTGATCTGTTTACGAAAAATATATTCATCTGTATATATTATTGAGTTAGGTGTATTTTCTTTAGTCCTGTTCATTTTTAATCTGTGTGCACAGAAATTTTATTTATTTACCTTAGTTAGTGAAGAGTGATAACCAGTTAAGCTCATTGCATTTTTTTTCTCCTTTTCTTTTGTGTTTCTCTTTGCATGCCATTATATCTGTTTTTATTGCTGTAATAAAACAACTGTATTGACAATTTTATCAAATTTGACATTAACGCATTAACTTATATGGCAACAACTGCATTAAGAATTTACACTGTTAAACTAATTTTGCATTAAAAAATACATGTGCATCACAAATATATATATATATATATATATATATATATATATATATATATTTATATATATGTGTGTGTGTGTGTATTTTCAAAAAAGTTTGATTAAAAAGAATCGATATGGTTTGTTGGTTTCATTTTTTTATATTTTTCAATTTTCAGATAAGGTGTTGAGTATTGTGCGCAAAGTTGTATGTAAGATTTACCTATCATAACTCAGTGCACACACCAACCAGCATATAATAAACAACTAAAATATAACTACCAAGATGAGTCAAATACTAGTTGATAACACAAAAATACTCTACAACACCAAATACAAAGAAAGACTCAACACCCTAGAAGCTATGATTATATTACTAAACAGACCACATTAAATAAGATATCATTCACCACAGAAGATGGCATGTTAAAGTGCATATTATATAATTAATATGTGCATATATTATACTAGTATTAAAAAAAATAAATTAAGATTAAAATAAATAGATGGATAAAATAAATGAATTGATTTCTTTTTGTGAGGCCCAGATTCAACAGCCGTTACACATGTTATCACACTAGACAATTTCAAACTTCCAGCTTCCCAAAGAATACCAGGATGTAGACAAAGGAATTCTAACAACCACACAGAAACTACATTGGTTCTTGATAATGACTGTGACAGTTGAAAACCTTTGAACAAATATAACTGCACTTTATCAACATCTCATTTGAAGGTGGGAAAAATATAATAAAAAATTAAACAGACATTGTCAGTTTTTTTTAATCAAACTTGTTTGGGTGAATACTTGCTGCCTATCTCTCTCTCTCTCTATATATATATATATGTGTGTGTGTGTGTGTGTGTGTGTGTGTAATATATATATATATATGTGTGTGTGTGTGTGTGTGTTATATATATATATATATATATATATATATATATATATGCAGAAATATAGTCTTAAAGTGTGCTATATTTATGGGATAAAGTGCTCAATATCAGAGATAGAGCGTGTGTAAATATAAAAGTGGACATGGAAGTCAGCACTTAGAGGCGACAGTCTGTTTCATGCTAGTGCAATCGTCAGGCGACTAGTGCTGTTATTTTTCTCGGCTATTTATATAAGGGTCAGTGGTGCATTATGGGTAGTCTATTTTGGCGGTTACTTTTACCGGAAGTTGCTTATTTGTTTATTTATTTATGTCAAATTATTTTGCTTGTTTTTTGTTTGTTTTTTTATTTTTATTTTTTATCTTATATATTTATTTATTTATTCTTTTATTTTGATCGGTGTTTTTGGTTAATGTAGTAAAAATTTGTTTATATAGCTTAGTTGTTGGTAGACGATTGCACTAGCATGAAACAGACTGTCGCCTCTAAGTGCTGACTTCCATGTCCACTTTTATTTATTTATATATATATATATATATATATATATATTCAATTTTAACATATACATGTTATAAGATCACTACAAAAGTTGTAATTTTGTTTCAATACTGCTGGTGTCTTATCAAGTGTAGAAACAAAATTGCAACTTTTGTAGTGATTTTATAACATTCATATGTTATGAATTTGAATAAATATTATTAGTTCTACTTGGTACTGAGTGTTTTTTTTTGTAAGCTTATCACCACAAGCAAGGCTGGAAGTCACTAGCATGCAAGGGGTTACAGAAGGTTTGGATGAAGAGCAGATAGGAGTGTTAAAGGAGAGGATGTGGAGAAAGATAGTGGATCGATCAAGGTAAGGGGGTTACAGAAGATTTGGAGCGAGAGCAGATAGGAATGAAAGGTGAGAGGATGTGGAGAAGGGAAGTGGATAGATCAAGGCAACTGGAGTGTTCTTTTAAGAATAGTGTTTTTGATTATTGGAATTTTATTCCATGTGTACCAACCCTATTCTTGGTTATATATTTAGGAAATGCATTAAATCTGACATATTGTTATTTTTAATTCATTTTGTTTAAACATAATTTTGATGGATACTTATATTCGAGTTGAAGGTCCGTTTTTTTAATTAAACAGTACTTTTTATCCAACAAGCCAGTCGATGTAGTCGGATGAAAAATAGTGTTTAATTAAAAAGCAGAGCTCCTACTCAAATATGAGTATCCATTAAAATAATGTTTAAACAAAATAAATTAAAACTATTATACATTATATATATATATATATATATATATATATATATATATATATATATTTCATTAAAAACGACTGACAAGGTGCTTTTATTTAGTTTTTATATAATTTCTCGTGCGATCTAATAAAGTTTTTCTTTTCAGAGGATAAATTATATAAAAATTGTCCGAATGTTCTTTTTATCCAAGCGCTTTCGGCTATACATTTAGCCATTTTCAAGGATTATATTTTTATAAACTTGAATGCATCTTGATAGCATCAAATCATCAAAATCTGATATTGTGTTATATTGCAATCCAATCCAATAATAGAATAAACAGATTTACACAATTACAAATCTTTGTAGAATATAATCTACACATGTTGAAAATGTATCTCAATCAGATTAAATTATGAATGCTTATGAACATGACACACTTTCTGGCACAATCTAATATTTACATGCAAGGAAATATATGTTTTACTTATTTATACAAATATAGATTTCTTTTATATTTATATAAACACATCCCTTCTCTATGTATTTATATGTACTTGTTAAACTTTTTGTTTTGTCATTGAAGAACATGTGGACAGAAAAATGTTGGAGAAATTACAAATAAATTTTCTGCTGAGTTCTTAGTTAAAGGTTAACTTTTTCTGTTCTTCGTAGAATTTGAATTTCAATAATGTCAAAGGTGATGAAAAGTTGAGGAAGGAAGGTTCTGATCAGAATGTGTCATCTGTCCTTATGGGTCACTGGGTCACCACGGGTGGATTTTGTTATTCATGAGAGCATTTAGGTCAGTTTTTATTAACCTAGCTCATATCTCACTGTCACCTTTTGTCTAAAATGGACAAAAAAAAAAAAACAACTGATATATATATATATATATATATATATATATATATATATATATATAAAGAACAGAAAGCCTTGTTCATTACACATTCCTAATTCTGAGTTATAACAGTGAGTTATCACTAAGTGCCCTACAGCTGGATATGGATGGACCACACTGGGTGGCACCTCTGAAGAGGTTAGCTAAAACCATTCTATATAAAATTTTTGTACAGTGTTTCCCTTTCTTTCATTTTTTTTAATCATGTTCATTTAATACAAGGCCCAAGAGCCACTCAGACTAGAGAGTTATTGAACGTGGTGTGTGATATGAATGTAAGATAAGGAATTGAAGTATAGTGGATGCATTACTTCAATTTGAAGAGATTAAAATGTAGTATTCTGGGAAGTATCCACATGGGAATCTCTTTAAAAAAGTAGCGGTTCTCATGAAGAAATGTTTGGAGTGGAAAACCCTTCTTACCAAGGGAATCTGTTGGGAATGGAGTTGATTTAACTTTGTGGATGTAGCAAGACAGGTCTTAGCTAGGCAGGTGGCACTAAAGAATGAAGCTTCTCAGAATATTTTCCCTGGAAATAGCAGTGTAAAGTAGAAAAAGGTTTGTAATATTTCATCGCTGGTGTGTAGGTTGGAAAATAAATCATCATTTACAAGGCCACATAAACATTTCTGAACTCTGTCAAGGCTGGTAAGTGAGGAGCGAGCAGCTCCAGTTCAGCTTCCCTGGGCCTTTTCTAGAAATTATGAGATTTAAACATCAGTTCTATGCTAACAATTTCTTCTCTTGCACTTCTCGCTTGTGGAATTCTCTTCTGGCTTCTTGCTTCCTTGTCAACTTTGATCTCCAAATAAATTTAAATGCAATGTCAATCGTTATCTACTGTCTTTTTAATTCGTCTTCTTTTATTGTTCTCACTCCTTAAAACTGTTTTCTTTTTTCTTATGTTCTTTCCCACTTAGTACTTTTTAGTGACTTTGTTACCTTACTTGGGGTGAAATGATTTAAAAATGGCAGCTATATTCCATTTCTGGGCTAATCTGACGCTTGTTAAGTCATGACATCATTCTGTGACTGCTTGTGTATTGATCATTGCTGATTTTGGCAAATTCTCTTGTGTTTTCAGTTCGATATTGTGAGAATTTGTAAACCGACATCAACATTTTGAAGAAGGAAGGAATTATTTGAAATTAAGGAGAAAAAATATAAACAAGTAATTTGTTCATTCACCAATAATAATGTATCTATATAATCCAATATAGAAGCAGTTTACAAAATGATTTTGCTTTTAATATCCATATAAGTTAAAATATTCAAGTAATTTAAAACTTATATTGATCAAATATTACTCTATGGAAAATTATTACCTTCCATATATAACAATTATTTTAATGTTAAATTTAATATAAAAGTTTAACGTTAAAATATTAATGTCCTTAAATGTTATACATTTAATTTTAGTGTTTTTCTTACAGAATTTTCACTTTTATCACATGAAACTATGTAGATTTAAGCTTTATGTGTAATATCATAAAAAAATATAATTTTAATTTTACTAGTTGATGATGTCACTACGATTGCCACGACATTCATTAATAAACATGATTTAAGTTTTATAATTAACATTAGTACAAAAAACATTAATAAAAAAATTGTATAGTCTGCTATGGGTGGCAGTTCAGGGCAATAATACCATGAGTTAGTGTTTTTGGGTGATAACCAATCCTAAAGATGCTACTGCCTTGTGGTCATAAAACTGGGGAAATCTTAAATTAAGCTGTCACTTTCCTTTTTTATTGAAAAATATTATTTCTTTAAACTCATTAAATTCAGAATAATAATCACAGTAGCGATTATATTTATTGGAAAAATATTTTTTAAATAATAATTTTAAATAATAAAATTTAATAAAAACTGTGCAGAAATTCATACTAAATAAAGCAATGTTGGCTGAACACCATTCATCTGAACATAATAAGAAATATTCACAGTGCATTGGAGGGGGCGTTTTGCACAAGGAAAATTCCACATGCTTGACATCCCAATGAGCAGCCTTTTAGTTGCAGAAATTGCCAGAAAGAAAGTGTTGAACATTTATCTGTTTTAGAGGGTTTCACTTTAGAATCAGAATTTTTAATCTCCGAGATTAGTTTCCAATCAAGGTTAGATGTAGCAATAGGAGTCAGTTGAGGTGTTGCGGACCCAATAGCGTTGCAGAGCTGGCCTACGAAAAGATGGCCTTGTGCCAGACACTACACACGACTACCAAATCCACTAACAAAGTAAAAAAAAAAGAAGAAAATAAGACGTGTTCTTTCACTGTACAAACGTCGGGGTTACCAATTTTATTTTATTTATTTAACAAGTAATTTGTCTCAACAGTGGAGACCTTCAGTAAAGTTACTAGAATTTTTGCAATCAATGAAAAGGTCGTGACAAGTAGTCACTAAAGGTATGTCAGGTTCCACGCCAAAACGAAATTCAAAATGGCTAAGGCGGGAAAAAGTTTCTCCAGGAAGAAAGTTCCAGAACAGTCAATTTATATGGAATATTATGCATACACAACAAAGAAAATACTGCGAGATTTTTGTAATGTGTGTGTAATGTTATATTTTTAAAGTACTGGTTCGTAATGGTTAGAGTTCAAAGAATATGAGACGTTCTCGTTCTGGTGTTGTTGACGGTTTCAAAGTTCCCTGGTCATGGACGAAAGGCAGGCTCGAACAAGATGTTCGCATCAGGACGAAAAATACGTCATTGAAAAAGGTAATGTGATGACAGTGTCGTAAGCGCTAAGATTACACGCGACGAGCCAAAAGGGACTAAGCAATATTTGCTGGTAAGATATCCCTGTCTGATATATGGTTGACAGACGAGGGATAAATGAGTCAACTGCCCGGTCCAGTGACCCGGCAGCGACTGCCTTCGAAAAGCCAGTTTGTCCGTGACGTCAGAGAGAAAACACGGGCAAAAACAGCAGCGGCAGCTGATGTCCCTCACATCGGCTACAGAAAAACCGTTTACTGCTATTACTAGCTGTAAGTGAGAGGAAGGGATGAAAACTCGCGTGCGTCAAATGTAGGTGGAAATACGTGCTATTCCACAGAGGTTTTGTTAAATTGAAAGTGGGATCTGTTGCAAAACTCAATACAAAACATTTACTTTTGACTGATGGTTATTGGTAAGTGACGTAAACTTCAAAGTACAGTGGCTCAGAGTGTGAGAAAATCATGGAAGGAAGATTAATTACTTTTTTAGATGAAGATGACAAGACAAAAAAAATTGTTGCTTATACAACTGACCTTCCTGCAAAAAGGCAGACAGCAAGAAGAAAGCAAGAGCCTCACAGAAGCAGCACATAAAACGGCTACTGAACTGTGCATCTGTGCCCCCCCCCCCGCATGCCTTGTCTGTACTTTGCTTGCATATAACAGTAGGTTACAACACAAGAATAAATTCTGGTTTACTGCTAGAAATCATTTTGTTCTTCCCTCATAGGTAATGATCAGGCTGAAGGATAATTTTTAAGCTACAAGAGTTTGACTGCAAGAAACTGCACCCTGTCCATGAACCTGGTGTCTGGTCTGAGATGCAATGCAACACTAGAGAGTGCAGGCTTCCCTGCCATTATTCATCTCTTCCTAGAGCTGAACTTCAGTGTAAGTATATACAGTGTCCCTCCGAGATAGAACCTTTCATATATGACAAACAAACCATAAATAATATTTTTATTTTACTTTCCCTTCACTATCTCTGCCCATTGAAGCTGATATGAGACTTACAGAGTAGTTTCTACTTTAAAGAGCATTTCTAAGGCTGATCATTTTCTGTTGGCATGTATCTTGGGTTACCACTTGGCCCAGTAAGCATGAAACTATCTTGGTCTTCTTGCTTTATTAATGCTAGGAACTGAAGTCTGGATTGTGTCAAGTGAATATTTACAAATGTTTTGAACCCACATTCTTAGTGAGTTATTAGTACATCTGGAAAGGGAAGATGATCTGCTTTTTTTTATTGTGAACTGTAGAAAACTTGTATTCAAGGCCCAGCAGTGTTTGCACAATCTTCATGTTGTGGGGTCATAGTTTGAAGGTGTAATCTACATGTCTAAGTACCTACAGCAATTTGCTTAGACTATTACATGGGGCTGCAGAGGTGGAAATGGGTAACCTGGAAAACAGAACCTTGTTGTTGTTGTTATTGCTGTGGAGGTTAATTCCTTCACCATCTAAGCAAATGTAAATCCAAATGTCAGACAAAAGGAAGACATTGAGTAGGAGTAAATAAATATATAATTTATTTACATATATACAAAGTTTGGTAACTTCTATCTGTTGCTGCTGATAAGGCAACAGTGAGAGAAATTAGAAGTGAAATGGATATTTGGTGGTGGCTCTCATTTTCATTGGTGGAGTCTCTATCTCGGCATTTTGGTGTTGACATCAAACTGGTTTTTGCCCCGTCTCTCTCTCTTTCAGTGTGTCAGTGTTAACATCAAGTGTTGGTCTGTGTCACAACTGTCTCTCAGCATGTCTGTATTGACATCAAGTGCTGCTCTGTGCCAGGTCTGTTTGAATTCGGGTATATATAGTTTTTATTTGGCTTGAAATTAATGTTTGGGTTTTTGCGTGGGAGTTGCTCTGACAGGTCATTATTAATTTTGTTTTGGTTAAAACAGATGTATGCATGGAGTCGATGTGCAGAAAACATATTTATGCAGTTTGCTTTGGGTCATCAAACGGTTAACATCCAGTTTGTGTAGAAAATGTGAGAGGCCCAACAATAGATATGCTTGTCATAACTGGAGATAATAGTGATCTGAACTTTCTTCTTATTGATATATCAGAACACAGTTGGATGTATGTTCTATCCAAATTCATAGGATAGAGATATTGTTATTCATCTTATTTACATGCAGATTAATGTCCTCATCTTTGTTGTTATTATCACAATGACATGGCCAGCAGAATGAGGACAGTCTACAGTCATAGATCAAAATAAAGAGTTCAGTTTGAAATTCATTGAATTTTAACATCACCTCTGCTGGGCGGGTGACGTATCCAGAATGTGTCCTACTTGACCCCCACATATCATCCTGTTTGGAGAACTCACCAGTGGCAAGAGGCTACACAGAAGCTCAAAATGACACTTCAAGGATCACTTGAAGACATTGTTGACACAGGCCAATATCGACCCTGAGGCCTGGGAAACCATTGATTGAAATTGGCCTTCCTGCTTTTGGGATGATTTGACCAAGAGTTTTGAGCCCAACTGTCAAGAATCTCTAAATATATAGCAGAAGTACCAGACTAGATGTGGTGGAAATATTCAATGATTGCAAATATTGAATGCATATTGTGAAGTTCAGCTGGGACAAAGTTTGATTCTAATTTATCTTTAACCACTGGTAGGGTTTCTTCTGTGGGAATTTTGGCAAATAGACATAACAGCTAAGCTCACCATCCAGTTTGTATGAATGATAGCAACTGTTATTGTTGTAACCCAAGGAAGGTTACTGAATAGAATAATCACATGGAGGTTGGTAATGAACAAAAATACTTCGGATATAAACAACACATTCGCCAGCGGTGCATAAAAGAAGCAGTCAACTGCTAGAAGTGAGTCAAGTGAATTCCACAATGAATCTCCAACTGCAGACCAACATACAGTATTTACTACTGTATTTATGTGCATGGGGACATACCCATTATCATCCGTAGGTATCTTACAACAGTTATCTCTATTGTGTTCTTGTTTTTTAGTATATTGTGCATGCAGCCGTCTTCCAGTGTCTATTGTGATTTGGAATAATACTGAGTTTCATTCTCAGAGAGCAAATGCTTTTCTTCTTAGGTATTTCAAATCTGGGGCCTGTGTCTGTATGTTCCTCCTAAAAGTAACACTCAAGAAAAACTAAAAACCTTTAATTTGGGAAGACACTTTAATGATTATGTCTGGAAGGAGATGAGACTCATTTAACTTTATGGAATAAAGTCATAATATAAACAAAATCCAGCACTGGAGCACAAAGAAGGTTGTAATTATCTGTAAATATACTTTACATAGAGTGCTTAATCTATAATATTAGTGTTTTTTTTTTTTTAAATTTGAAAGAAATACTTATTTCTGGTCACAATGCCCATTGTACAACTCCACCCTCACATATATCTCCTCTGATTTCTTTCTGATGTTAGATTTTCCCAAGTGTCAACACTGGCATTGGCTTCTTTCACATTGTTCAGGCAATATATATATATATATATATATATGTGTGTGTGTGTGTGTGTGTGTGTGTGAAAAATTTCTCAGAGTTAACCTGTAGAAAAAGACAATATTTATAAAGGTAAAAGACAATAGGAAAACTGTATAATACAGTTTACCTATTATCTTTTACCTTTATAAATATATATATTGTCTTTGGTATCCCCTTTGTATTTTATTCGTTGGGCACACCTTTTTGGATCTCTTTTTTGAGCTTTGAAGGGGGAATGTGTATACTTTTTTTATTTATCTCTTTATGATAATTATATTTTTTCTTGCTCTTCCTTTCCCATCGTTTTTTTTTAATCATTTCACTCCAAGCAAGGCAATAAAGCCACTAAGATGCAAGGAGTCATTTGGTCATGAGAGAGTAGGAGAAAAAACAAAAAATAAATTAAGGAGGGAGAACAAATTTAAATTGATTTTAAGATGCAAATTTACTTAGATAATTTGATCAGCAGAATAAGCATGGATCTTAATAGCCTATGAGAACCATTAATCAGGAAAGAACATAATGATCTTGAGAATCTAGATGCCTGACCTGAGAGATATTGGTGTGTACAAAGTTCAACAAGTTCAGCATGTTAATATTGGGAAACTCCCATGAATACTCAGATGTAAACACTGATAAATAACAAATATAAGATGAAGGAAATGCTCTTGGAGAAGAAGATTTAATAATATTCCCAGACATAAGAAACGGAACCATAAAACGGCCAGGGAGAAAAAACAACAAAGGTGAGGAAGGCACATAGAATAATTAAAACATCTCTTCAAAAAAAAATCAAATAAAAATAGATACCAAATTGTTTCAAGATTGAAGATGCGAAAACATTAGAATGATTATACAGTATGTGGCGGAAATCACGCCCCCCACCAGCTCATATATTGCTCACAGAAATACCTCCCACATAATGGTAAGAGATTTCTTCATCTAGCTAATGTCTTACCATTGCATGGGAGGGATTTCTGCTGTACCCTTTATATACATGCAAACAGAGGCATGCACATATATGCAAGAACACCATATTAATACAACCAGCAAACATACCAATCTACACATTCAAACAATTTGAAACACACACGTACCTACAAATTAAGTGTGTATGATAATATATATCACTATGTATCTACATAGGAATAAACATTCTATATTTCCTGTTAAGATTTTAGATTTTTTAGAAACAATAGTTTTGAGGTTTTGGAATCTTTTACACTAATTGACCTTTAACAAGGAAGTGGTCAAGGGAGGTAATTAGTCACTTCACACATTCATTGTCCTGATGAGACTCAAGACAAAGTCCTAAGCATGACATTTAAATATCACTCAGTATCCTGTTAAATAATTATTTATATTTACTAAGCTTATATTAGTGGAGCACAAGGGCTGGGATATAAATGTAGGGAGGAAGATTGTCTTGTTCCAGTTTTCAAAGTAGGGAATCATCACCTGTCTTGAAAAGCAGCATTCAAAATCCTGGATGTTTACCTGTGTTTGAACACTGAACACTAGCGGTGCTGATGAGAAATATGCAATTTTATTCTCATCAAAGAGATCAATAATTTTGTGTATATATAAAGTTTGATTTTTTAAATTATTTCACCCAAAGCAAGGCAATAAAGCTACTAAGACACAAGGGTTTACTGAATGTGAAAGAGTAAGAGAAAGACAAACATGATTAAGGAGCAAGAAAATAAAAGAGGAATCAAGAAGACAAAAGATAACAGAAATTTATTAAGGAGAGAAAACAATAAAAGAAGAATTAGGAAGACAGAAGATAATGAATGACATTGCATTTAAATTTTTGAAGATAAAAAATTGACCAGAATGTAATAAGCTGGAAGAGTTCCACAAGTGAGATGTACAAGAGAAGAAACTGTCAGTATTGGACTTATGGTTATGTCG
>OZ038491.1:22953239-22983239 GCA_964036315.1 Acanthosepion esculentum
CTAGGTTTCTTGGGAGGTTTGTCTGGCTCTCTAGGTTCAACTAGGTCTGCTCTACTTACAGTATTGAGCACTTTATTTAGTTAGTAGCGTACTCATATCGGGGTTTTTTCTTTGGGCTTTGGACCTGCATGCTAAATGATTGTTTTCGACAGGCATTCATGTTCTCGGCTCTTTCTTTTTTTATACCTTTTTTTCCTTCGATATTGATTTGCTTTTTTGCAAATCAAGAAATCAAAGGTTTTCCGAAATGAGTGTAGTTAATTATACTTATAAGATTACTACTACTAATATATATATATATATATATATATATATATATGAAGAAATATAGTTTTAAGGTATGCTATATTTATGAGTTAAAGAGATAGAGTTTATGTAAATATAAAAGTGAACATTGAGATCAACGCCCAATGGTGACAGGATGTTTCATACACAATCTTCAGGCCATATATATATATATATATATATATATATATATATATATATATATATATATATATATATATATATATATATTAGTAATGAGATACTACCAATATTTTTACCAATTCAATTACCAATACTATTCTAAATTTCTGATTCTGGTATGATTCTTGATTTCACTGATTAAAATTCATTATTTTCAGACCCCACAATTGATTTGGGAAACTTAATGAACAAAGTACATTTATTAATAAAACATTTAGTAGCAAACTATTAAAAAAAGCTAATGAAATAAAGTTAGATATCCTTTTTATTTAAAAAATTGCATTAGAGTTTAAACAACAAAGAAAACAATTTCTTTAAGTAAATCACTTAAATACTTAGTTACTCATATTTAAGTCCTAAAATTCTTAAATTGTAATCACTTATATATATATATATATATATTACTGAAAATTTTTTTTATTATAGATTACAATAAAAATATTTTACATCGCTACGTACAGAAATATATATATATATATATATATATATATATATATATATATAGCCTGAAAAATACTACTCAATGGCCACTTTTATATTTACATCTCTTTTACTCTATGTTTGGGATCAAGATATGTTACTAAAATAAGTTTTTTGTCTTCCAAGTAGCTGCTAAATTTCCATGCTGAAAAGGTTCAATCTAACACATCAAACAATCCATTTTCTTCTCCCCTTTTAAAAAAGGGGTAAATGACTTTAATATGTTGTATAAGCGGCACTTGCTTCTCTATTACTTAATAAATTTGTACAATCAATGAATTGTTTAAGTATTTTCAATAATTTCTCTAAAATCTTCCCTTTGTTGGATTCTAAATAATGTATTCTTGCATGATCACTGTAATATGAGATAAGAGCATTTTTGGTTTTTGTTCAAATACTCTTGGACATCATATAATACTGACCATTCCATCTTATCTGGACATCCTGAATAAATTTATGATCTGGCAAATTAAATTTTTTTCTGCTATTCTTGTTACTTTGCAAAATCTGCAGGTGAGTGATTGAAGTGCCCAACTCTTTGTTTACAAATAAAAAGTATATCCTTCACATACCTTTGTGCAATGATGGCATCATTAACGGTCAACTGCAAGGTGTGTAGAAAACAAGTTAATAACTCATACTGGGCTTGTACAGCTACAGCTGCCATATTAGCTGCATTATTTCTTACGAGAACATGAATTTTACCATGAGAAATATTAAACTGCTGTCCTATCTCTGTAATATATTCACTTATATTTATTGCAGTATGTGATACTTCTAATGGAGTAATTCTTAGAACTGCACTTTTTTTGTTCAAAATTTGCAGTGATCCAATGAGATGTGAGACTTAAAAAGGATAAATTTGCTGAACTAGTTGTCCAGCCATCACTAGTCAGAGATAAATGAGTAGCAGTGTTGATTTCCTCTTGTATTTTATTTCTATTATATATATATATATATATATATATATATTGCACAATATTTTCTTTTATATACTGTCAAGGGGAAATTTGATCATTTGGACTTATATGGTTCAATTGTCTTTTAAAACCAAGATCTTCTATAACAGAAAAAGTTTCAGGTCAATTGCAATCATTTTCCCAATACATTTATGAATTTTTGGCCTTTACTGTCATTTATATCCCAAGTTTGATTAATAACTTCATGTAAAGTTTGTTGCTTAAAAGACTTGCTGACAATTTTTTTTTTCATTTAATTATAGTTGATAGGCAATGTTCTTTTCATCTTTTCTTTCCTTTTCTCTTCCTTTTCCTTTTGGAGTTCTGTGCTATACTTTGTATTTAAGTGTTTCAATGTATTTTTTGAGGTGAATAAGGTAGCTTTTGCCCTTCTAGCTATTTGCATATTATACAGTTGACATTTTGCTTTACTTTGGTTATCATCAGAAATCTTAAGAACACTTCCAACCTACACTTTTCTGCTAATTGGGGTTTGAAAATAAGAAACATCATCGGTTAAAACTTAAATTTTTCACTGTGAGATAAAAAATGTTTCTAGTCTTCTAAGGGGTATAATTTGTAAAGATTCAACTAATAATGGTTTACTATGATTTGTAAAATAAAAAAGGGTTTATTTTTTGCTCACCATTTAAGTTTTAACAAGCAAAGGTGCCCCCCCTAAATATTATGCAATCTCCTTAAAATATTACATGTGACATTTTTCAATGAATGGAACAAATTTAGGGGTGTAAATTCAATTTCAGCATGAACTTCAAGGTAAATTTTTTATGTGAAGAAATCAAATGTGACCTTGGCAGGAATTCCATAGATTCATTTTTTTTCTTTTTTATAAATTTAAAAAAATAAAATAAAAACAGAGACCGGCAGAACAACAACGTGAATTCATTTTGTGTTTATTTTACATAATTTTGATGATATTTATTAAATTAATAATTTAAAATATTAAATGGGTGAATTAACAAAGTTTAAAAATAAATTAAAAACAAAAATTTTATTTTGGACTGAAGCAGGTTTTAAACTTGCAAACTTTATGGAAAGTTTGAGAACTGAGTAGAAATCCACATTTTTTTTTAAACACATTAAAATAAATATACATCAGACTAAAGTGTTATTATGATCTATAGATTTTAGTTTACTGATAATTTAAAATCAATATATATTTATATATTTTTTATATCTTTTATTAGTACCAGGAATGAAAAATTAAGTTTTAAAAAGAAAAAAAATCCAAAGAATCATTTTTGGAATTGGGAATTAGGTTAAAAATTCTCCAATTTTGATACCCCAAAAAGTTCTGATGTTTCTGATTCTTTATTTTGATGAATCATCCCATCACTAATATATATATATTTTATATATATATGAAATCTGTAAGTAGAAAGGATAATCCAAGTAGAGAATATTACAAAGTTATATCCATGAAGAGAGCTCAAAATGTATTGCATAGAAAGCAATATGATAATCATCAAAGGAAAAAACACATAATTGAAAAATCTGGTAATAAATTTATTTCAGTAGGTAAGTTTTTAATACCTGCCTCATCAGACCGAAATTACAAAATGGTTTAAGTTTATCCAGAAAATATGTTAAAAATTATTTTAAAAATAAATCTGAAAGAACAGGAAGTAAAGTCTAAATTATTATGAGGCAGATATTAAAAACTTACCTGCTGAAATAAATTTATTACTGGATTTTCCAATGATGTGTTAAGTTCTTTCCTTTGATTATATATATATATATATATATATATATATATATATATATATAATTTATTTTGACAAAAACATATAAATCAAACTTACTTACCTTACTTACTACAAAAAACTGAAAAATTCTAACATAATCCCTACCAATGATGCAAAAAAAAAAAAAAAGACAAAATCTTCGAAAAAATATTGTTACCTATAATTTTACTTAAGCGTTTGCAGAATGTTGTTTGGTTACACAATCACTACATTATTTCACCTGTTAACTTGCCATTTACCTGATAATAAATAGCTCAGTCAAATTGTATATCACCAATCAGCACAACAACAAAATATAATAAAAACAACAAATGCTTATCAATAATACAAAAATAGTATATAACATAACAGAAATTGTAACATTTTTACTTCAAATGTTAGAAATCTCAGACGACTCAACATCAATAAAAGATTTCATTTGTTTTAGGAACAAAATTACAAACTCCATCAGAAAAGAAAAGAAAAAGATACCACAAAGTCATGTGTGAAAAGAATATTTGAAAATAACTGAAAGAGCAGGCACTGATGCATGGGGTGCACATATGACACTTAGAAAAGTGCATCCTGGCTTTGTTGTTGGTCAATTGTCATGTTGGATAATCAAAGATAATCTCAGATCAATTTGAGTGCAGCCCCAAAACATGAATGAGAGTGTTGGAAACTATGAAAACTGTGAAAAAAAAAAGGTTACAATGCTGGAATCAATGAACTTGGAAAATCTAGGATAGAACACCTGAGAGAATTGAACCAGGAAGTCACTGGACGAAAGAACATTTAAATAATTTATGACAAATGCAGGTTATATTGTAAAAGCCATTCGGGATTGATATCACACAGCTGAAAAAAGCTGAAGAGTTGGGGGGTGGGTGGAAAATAGTAAGTCTTTGATCCTCATGAATCAAAAATATTGACAGAGTTAATTATGTACACACTCACACACACATATATATATATATATATATATATGCTTCTGGCTCCATGCTTTTCAATCAATTTTAATATAGAAAAAAATCTGCTATCTACAAGTTATGATGGGTAAATTGTCGCCATTTTATTGCTTGTTCTTGATTTTGTTGACTGCACAGTATAGTAGGGTCAGTTGGGCACCATCTATGAGTAAAAGAGCACCATGACAGAATTCACTCTACCAGAAATTTGGAAACAGCAGAAGAACCCAGTCATGGCTGAAATTGTCTGACAATAACAAAGGAATTGCTATCTTTGGTGCTATATGGCCAAATGTAAAGGATGATTAACTCCCCAGACTGCAACTCCCTCGATTATTGTGTGTGGAGTACAGTTGAGCAAGAAACTAACAAAATTCCTTGTAATGCCAAAAATGAACTGTTGGCAAGGATTATGGCAGCATTTACCAACATAAACAAGGAGATCATTCAGAAGAGTTGCAGGAGATTCGGAAGTCACCTAGAGGCCGTGGTTGAAGCCAATGGTAATTTTATTGAATAAATTTACTCTTTAGTATTTCAAGATATTTTTTGTGAAATTTTGGTAAATATATTTGTTAAAATGAGATGTTAATGTTATTCTGCATAATTTAAAAGACAAAAGACAATTTATCCATTGCATCCTGTATATACCATCCAAACCCAAGGTATTTTGGTAAAACCAATGCAAAGCCTCTGCCAGATGAGCCAGAAAACCAACAGCCAATAAAAGAAACAAGAGAAAAACCAATGGAAGAAAAAGAAAAAGGAAACTAGAATACTCTGGCTGCCTGACTGTCATAGTAGTGTGAAACTTGAGTAGCGATTTGAACTTATAATTATAAAGCTCTGTAAATTTCAAAATTAGTTATTCCAAAATTTGCTTGAGGATGAAACAGAACTAGGTACTTTAATTTAATTTAATTTCTGTAATTGAATTAGAAGTTTTTAGGTAATTCCTATGTACCGATGGAATCATATTTTTAAAATTATATATATATATATATATAGTTTACGGAAAACTAGGTAATCCGTATGGGTAGACCCAATGAGGATAAAATCCAGAGAGCTCAATGTAAATCAGAGCTAATAATTTTAATAAAAACAGATTACTTTAAGGTTCCATATAATAAATTATTTCACCACAGCCCCTTTAAAGGACAGTGGATCATCAGATTTATTTCCAAATGTTGAAATGAAAATAAATTTACACATTTATGACGGGCAATAATAAGGAAATTAATGAAGTGGGAGCAGTGTAGGGGGTAGAGAGACAGCCTTGAGTTAGATGTAACATTTCTATTGTTTCAAATTTAAATTTTCGCTGAAATCTAGACAGTGACACTTTAAATCTGTTAACGGAAGTTATATCTTGATATAGGAGGGGGATATACCAAAAAGCATAAAAAGAAAAAAAGAAAAAGAGAGAATAAAAAATATAAAATATATATATATATATAAAATGTGATAAAATCAAAGAACAAATTGAAATGTGTATGAATCTTACATGTTTAACTTTTATTAAAGCTTTGTCAGAGATTGAGAGAAAAACAAACAGACAGAAAACACTGATATTTTCAGTTTTGTTTGGGTCAGTTCTCATTGGTCACACACGTATCACATGTATTAAAGCTGTATGTAATTCTATGTGTATGTAGGTTTGTGAAGGATTTTGTATATCTAAGTGGGCATCAGATGAAACATAACTGAAAATACTGAAAATTTCTGTGTTTTTGTCTGTTTTCTCTCAATCTCTGATGGTGCTTTAATAAAAATGAAATATGTTTCCTGTTGGTTCTTTTAGTTTATCATCCTGATCCTGTTGTATTCTGATCCATATTTCATTTGCTTGTATATATATATAAAGACATTTTTATGTTTATACATTCTTTTATAGAATCTTTATATTTACTTAAATATTTGTATCTATAATGCTCCTCTGTGGCTCAATTGGTAAAAGCACGTCAGGCTATATGATGGTTACATATAGGATACAGGTTCGATTCCTGTCAGAGGACACATATTTTCTATGAAAATTTCTTGGACATTTAGGCCAGTAAATGTTGTTAATACTGTTTATTATAAACAGAGCATTTACTTAAATATTTGTATCTATAAAAAGAATGTATAAAAATAAAAATGTCTTAAAATAATTGTCATAATTTGTCCATTTCATTATATATATATATATATATATATATATATATATATATATATATATATATATCTTCTATTTGAAATGTATGCTGCATAAATAAAAGAATTATAGCACAAATTCAAATAAATTTTCAAATATTTTCTCTTTGAATTCTTTGGCATGAAGATTTATAATTATTTACCTGCTGAATATTGTCACCATGTTTGTTGTTGTTATCTCAGTGTTTTTACTATTATACCCTCTTGTCTTCATCAGGTGTAACTTGATCTGAGTAACCTTCAGGGAATTTTGAACTGGACACTTTATTTAATCTACAGAGGTAGATTGTTCTCATCTTCAAGGATATCTTGTCTAGTTCTTATTTATTATTGTTCAGTTATTGCTTACCCCATTTCACACTGAATAAGTATCAACAGCTGACTCAACATTACACCAAGCTGTCACATATGTATGATCTCCCTAAGATCCACTAAGTTGATATTCTATTGAGACCAATGGTCAGCTGCAGGGGTTTAGCATGCGACCTGCTGAACAAATTCCTAGTGGATATATAGAAGACATTAGTAGGGAAGGCCTTGTCATATGTTATAAACTCAGAACACTTTGTGTAATGAATCCGAGGTGCTCCCATCTATAGCTGTTGGATGGTAAGTTTAGATGTGGTGAGCCTGTTCACCAGAGTTCCTACAGATGAAGCTCTGACAGTGGTTGAAACAGATTTGAAATCAAATGCGGAGAATGTACTAGCAGTCTAATAGATAATCTGATGGAAATACTGATGTTCTGTGTACAGAACAACATTCTTCCAACTAGAGTCTGACATACACCAACAGAGGCTATGGGTTCACCATTGTCACCAGTGAGAGCAAACATATATATGGAATACTTCAAGGAAATGCTTTAATGAATGGCACTACTGATGCCAATAGTATGGCTGAGATATGTAGGTGATCCCTTCATACTCTGGATGCACCAGGAAGCTGTACAAATACTGCTGAACCATATGAACTCAATAAGATCTTCAAGACAATAATAATTAGCTGGCCTTCAAGGGTGTGCTAATAACTTGCACAAAATGGGTTCAAGACATCCATATACCACAAGCTAAGCTTCACTAGACAATACCTCAACTTCAATTCTCACCATCTATATACTGTAGAGAAAAAGATCATCCAATGCCTACAACACCATGCAAAAATCATAAAATCAGTTGTTGCAGGTAAAAATGGAAAGGGTCAAGGAGGAGGATCAGAAAACTTCTACAGTCTGTTTGCCTTGCATCAAAAGGGCTTATCGGAAAAGATTCAGAAGTTCTGTGGTCCATACAACATCAGGACAATATTCAGAAGCAGCATAACAGGAGGGGGCAACATGACTAATAACTGTATTTTATTCCTTGCAGTTGTGGCAAAGAATATAAAGGTGAAACAAACTGACCCCTAAAAGTAAAGCTGGAGGAACATTGAAAACCATAATGCGAGGTGAGGTACTGCAGCCAGGATTTGCTGATCATATATGGAGGGAAAAAGCTAGTCATCAAACCTTGTGGAATGAAGTAAAAATATTAGAAAGGAACACCAGAGAAATAGATTACTGAAAGAATCAGCACATATGCTAAGCTATGAAGACCCCCTCCCTTAGTAGGGCTAGCATAGAAACAAATATGATATGGCAGCCATTAATAAAGAGACATGACAGCCAGGATTCAGCAGCAAAAAAGTAAAGCCTCAGTTTATTCAGTCAAATGTGGTAAGTAGCAGCAGCAGCACTCATCAGCAGGCAGGTTAGGTTTAAGACTCAGAATTGTTGCACAGTGCAATTAAAGCATTGGTTTGTGAATTTGGAGATATCGTAATTGTAAATTCAATTCCTGGCTGGATAGTGTGTATTTGAACTCAGTGGAAATGGTGTATGCAATAACTGAGCAGTACTAAATAAGAAATCCCTGGACATGGACAGTGGAATGAGAACGATCTACCATAAAGTGTTCAGTTTTAAATTCTCTGAAGGTTAGCTGAAACATTGTAATAATAACACCAAAGATGTGAATGATGTCTATACATGTCATATTGTTTCTTATTTTTTATAACTTTCTAACAATTTATGTAGAGAAAGGGAATATTTTGAAGGTGGCCCAATAAGCATATAATTCTTTTTTAAACCTTAACTGGAATTTAATCTGAACCTTTCAATCTTTTCTTTGATTCATAATAGAGAATGGCATTGACAAGGAAAGTGCTTCTGTTGAAAAGTAAATATTTTTGTGTACATTAAGGCTATAGACTTATTGATTTACTGATGAATATTTACAAAAAATAGATAGGTTCACCTATCATCCTGTTCATACTCCTCCCTTCCCAGTCTTTTGAACAGGATTAGACATTTATTCTTTGCTTCCTGTTTAGAATTGGGTTTCTGGTTCCTTCTAAAGTCATCTCATTCTCTTTTACTCCCAGTAGTCACATGTGTCTTAGTGGCATTATCACCTTGCTTGGGGTGAATTGATTAAAAATAGTTTAATTTTGTATTTTTATTTGTAATATGTAAATCTTTATAATTTTGTGATTAAGAAAAAATTGAATTATTACAGAGAATGCCTTTAAAAATTGTTGCTATTTAAAATATAAGAGAACAATTTCTTCATTTTTAACTCCATAAACAGATATGCAATAAAAAAAAGGAAGTAGACTTGTCATAAAATAAAAAGCAAAAATAAAAATATAAATTCTTCATATTTATCTCTGCTATTTGATTGCACAGATTTTGTTCTGTTGTGATTCCATAGTTTTTGATTGCAATGGTTTGACATGTGCACTTGACACAGATTGCAACAACTCTGAACCTTTTTCTGCCTCTGACCAATAATCTGTCCATTGTGAACTGACCAACCGCGGGCCACATGCCAGACCCATCAAAATTCCCTGTCTTGACTGTCTAGTCTAAAGCATGATGGATATTATAACTTGCAGGTTCCTTGACCAGAATAATAGTGTTAAGACTTTGTCTCATGGTGCCATACTGACATTCAATGACCAAATGCCTTGAAGCAATTCTTTGGTCTAATTGGTCTCAAATTCTTTCAGAATTCAAAACCTTGTATAAGTAATAGTCTTTTGGACAAGAGACTCATTTTATCAAAGCTTTCTTCATCCATCTTTCTTCTTTATCCTTTTCTGTTTTTATTTTCACTTACACATTTCTTTCTTTTTTTCTTTCCTAACTTTTTTTCATTTTCCTCTTATTTTTCTTTCTTTTCCTTTTACCACAATTTGTTCCTTCTTTTCTTTTTTCCTCTGACTTTTCTTTTCTCCTTTTTCTTTTCCTCTTTTCGCCCCTTTTTTTATTTTCCTCTATTGCCTTTCCCCTCTTTTTCCCCCACTTTTCTCTTTCCTCTTTCTCCTTCATTTGCCTTCTCTTTTTATTTTATTTTCTCTCTCATTTTCATTTTTTTTGTTTTTCTTCTTTACCTGTTCCTTTTTTAACTTATTTTTCATTCAGCCATTTTATTATTCCTTATACTTTTTTCCCCTCTTTCACTTTTTCTTCTTTTTATTATTTACCTTTCCTATTTTTCTAGTCTTTCATTTTCTAATTGTTTTTTTTCTTTCATCAATATTTTTTTTCTTTCATCTTTTTCTTTGTTTTTCCCTTTGCCACATGCCTATTTTTGTTCTTTTCTAAATTTTTCATTCACTTTTCATTTATTCCTTCACATTTCTTCTTTCTTTTTCAGCATCTTACTTCCCATTTTTCTCAATTAACCAGAGTTTTTCTTTCAGTTTTTCGTTCTTTCCTTTCTAAAATTCTGCTGGTCAGTACTGAATACCCTAACCCTGCCTGACAGGCAGTCAGCTGTGATCATCTACATCCAGCTTAAATGACCCCAGATACTTTAGAGACAAAAGATATTAAGGGTCAGACATCTGTCCCCAACTGACCAGCATCAAATTTAACTAGACTGATTGCAGAACAAAAGGACAAAGGCCACCTTGATGACTAGAGGCTATCTTGACCAGTGACAAGATGAATGGGCACTGACAAAAAGGCTTTGAAAAGAGGCCAAAATGATTTGTCCATATTAAGGTAATGTTAACTATTGAAGTATAGACAGGGATTTAATGAAAAAAGGGGTAACATTATTGTCTATTAAAGACTGCACTGACGAGAATGAGTTGGAAGGGGGCAACCACCTTAACATGGAGATAGCTGACCACACTACATACTCCAGCAAAATGATTATTCTAATCAACACAGTTGGTAATGCAAGAAATGTTGACAGTACATTTCAACCTTTCAATTCAATATTTCTCTTCAGAGATTCCTTTTATTTTGCTTGAAAATACAGAAATTACTATTTGATTCACTTTCATATTGTGAGAATAACGAAAAAATGTTATGGTAAAGTTACAAGAGCTCAAGAAGGCAATAAAAATTCAATTTAATATTGAATTTAATAGTTTATGTTGTGTTATGTAGAAAAGGAGTGAACTTTTGAGTCTCCTATTAAATAATTTATAGTTGGTAAGGCTCTAACAGAAAGATGCTGAGGATAACATCGACCAAATATGAGAGCATTGACAAAGTTTTAGAGAAAAATGGAAACAAAAGGAAACATATGCTTAACATCAGGAACAGAGAGTTGAAATTTCTAGGACTGATAATGAGGAAAGGGGGCTTGGAAAATTGATACACACAGGAGAGACTGAATGCAAGAAGGGCAGAGAGAAAAATGTATAACTTTAAGTAAATGGATGGCAAAACAGGATTTAGGACAGATAGCAAAAAAAGAAAATTTATTATGAGCTACAAAGGACAGAAAAGAAGGTGGTGATAACTCATTGTCACATTTGTTTGTGCACTGGCAACATTTTATCTTCTATTTCTTTGTCTTTCATTTGTCTTTTGGTCTCTCCTTTATCTGATGATGCTCTTCTGGTCTCTCCTTTATCTGATGATGCTCTTTTGGTCTCTCCTTTATCTGATGATGCTCTTCTGGTCTCTCCTTTATCTGATGTTTCTTTTTTGTTTCCACTTTATCTGATGATGCTCTTTTGGTCTTCACTTTATCTGATGACGCTCTTTTGGTCTCTCCTTTATCTGATGAAGCTCTTTTGGTCTCTCCTTTATCTGATGAAGCTCTTTTGGTCTCTCCTTTATCTGATGAAGCTCTTTTGGTCTCTCCTTCATCTGATGATGCTCTTTTGGTCTCTCCTTTATCTGATGATGCTCTTTTGTTTCCCCTGTATCTGCTGACGCTTTTTTGGTCTCTATGTTTGTTGCAACTGTTCTGTCTCTCTTTTTGTCTCTTATCTGTTTTTTGTTTTATTCTCTTTGTGTCTATCTTTTTCTTCCCTTCCTATCTCTCTTTTAACTATTCTCTCTTTCTATTATCTTTTTTGTTCATTTCCTGGTTGTGTTTCTTGTCTATTTTTTATCTTTTTGTTCTACTTCTGCTTCTTTTTTCTTTTTTCCCATTATTTCTTGTAACTTTTCACACCCTTGAGACATTTTAGATTCTTCAGGAAATAATATTGAATCTAAAAGAAACAGGTTTGGAACCAGTTCCTGTGAAATAAATGTTAAATAGTAAACATGAAGAAACTGACTTATTTGCTTTGTGAAAAAGTTTCCCACATCCTGTTAACAAAATCTTTTATTCATATAGATCCTTAATATTCTTGTTTGGTCGTCAAATATTTTCCTTTTACTTTCTATAATCTTAAACTTTCATTAAATTGTGAAAGCCGAACACTGAGAAAAGAAGACATACAAAGATTCTCAGTGTTCAAAATCAACAACCTCAATGCCATAACTGGGGAAAATATCAAAGACAGAACAAAAATGGCTGCCATAAGGACAATGCTAGATATGAAGACTGACATAATTACTGATTCAAAGAAGGAAGCTAAACTGAAATCTGAAGAGGAGAATGAAGCTTTGTATATAAATTGTACAATCTCAACTTTGCAGGCACAACACCATGGATGGAATGACCAAATCAGTGATGACACCATATTGCTATTTCTGACACTTAAAGAGATTGCTTTGGACAGGACGAAATGGTAACAACATGTGGACAATAAATGCAAAAGAATCCCTTTGAGATTAGGTGACAAAGTTAAGTAATAAAAGAATGATTCCAGTTGTGATTGAAGGAAGTTCTTCAAATATTTCATATCTGGAATTTGTAGAACATCTGACCAAATAAAGAATATTTTGTATGTAGAAGAACTCACACAACTTCCATAATCATTTACTGCTTTTACAATATGAGGATTAGCATTGTCCTATAAAGAAAATCACTGGTTGTCATCCCTGTCTCAGCCAAAAGCATTTTCCCTTCCAATGGAACATTCAAATAAGCCAGTCGCTTACTGTATTAATCAGAGCTCTAAAAGTATTTACTAAAATTAGCTAAGTTTAACAAAAGGCTCCAAGTATTGTGCCTCCAGTTGGCACCACACTAACTATAGAAGTCTGTGAGACTAGCTTACTGCCATTTCTTCTTCTTTTATATTCAGTGACCTTTCAGGAAATGGGCAGTTATAGTTCTTTACAATCCCTGTCCTTTGTAGCACTTTGAAAAGTTTATCTTTTTGCTCTACATCCTAATCTCTGTTCTGCCAACTGTTTATGCAAGTTTGTTAGGTAGGTTATGTGCTGTTTTCCTCTGTCTTTCTTGCCTTCAAAATGTCCTGTGAGTATCAAATTTTCCAAGCCCATTTTCCTCATTATGTGTCTTAGAAATTCCAATTGTCTCTTTCTGATGCTATGTATAAGTGTCTGCTCAAACTTACTACCAATAGTTGCTTCGATTACCAATGTTTGGCTCAAGGCCTGCAAGTCTGAAGCACTGTTAAACTTATTACAATAGTAGTTGTCATTGACATTAGCTCACAAATTGTCATGCCATGGTTGTAGAAGTCAAATGACTTACTTTCTAACATGGCTGTCTCCTTGTAGAAAGGCAGGCCAGCTAATCTACCTCATTTATAGGAGAGTACCTAATACAGCAAGTGGGTAGTCCACTTTACTAGAATGGACCTGACCAACACATTTTTATGAGTGGACTCTATTCACCAATATATCTCTCCATTAAATCTCTAAGTGCTGTTCTTCAACTTGAAGTGACTACACCAGTCTACCTGTGTGTCAGACCCCCACTTGCAAGTGAACCAATATCCTGTTCACGGTGCCATGTATAATATTGGTTAACTTGGTGTGACACCGAGACGTTTTCAATTTGCAGGATCAGAATGCTTTCACAATGATCAACAGAAATACAGAAAAAAAGCATTAAATAAATTATAATATAAAAACTTATTGGAATTTTAGTAAAGCCTGATCTCCATTGAAAGGATATGTGAATAATCCACAATCCGTATTACAAACAAATAGCTTGTATGTAAATAGAGAATGAGTTATTATATCAAAATAGAAAAGTGCAGCTAGATGTGTTTTCCCTGCTGGATTTACAGTAACATCATTCTAACAATAAGAGGATTTACCAGGATTTATTATTGACACTCATAACCATAACAAGATATGCTATGCAGATAACACTGCGTTGATAGCAGATTTAGAATGAAAACTAAAATAAACTATAGACAAGGTGGTTGATAAAAGCAAGAAGGAAAAAGCAAACATCAATTTTATGAAGATGGAATACACATAGTAGTAAGCAAAAGGAATCAGCCAAAGTTGTGAGTTACACAGTGGAGATGTCAACATGAAGCAGGTGAAGAAATTCAATGATTTGAGTAAAAGGTTTGCCATGTATCAAAGACAATGGAAATTGTGACAGAAATTAGAAGACAGAAATAGGAAGACTTTATAGAAACTGAGCAATGTATGAAACGAATGAAAAATAACATCAGAAATGAAGAAAAGAGTGATGGAATGTTATGCAATGTCTAATGGCAGGTAATGTCGCACACTTTCCTCACAAATGTAAAAAAGACTTGAAGAGACAGATGTGGTTGAAGTGACAAATGCTGAAAAATTGACAAATAAGGAAGTTTTAAGGAGAATAGGATCTACAAAGAGCTCTTGCTAACAAAGAGAAAGAGAGCAATGAAATATGCAGGTTTGGAGAATTTAACACTCATATGGCCTATGGAAGATAACAAAAGCGAAGGAAAGAAATAAGTTAACTTCTTGCCCAGTTAGAAAAAAATGAATTGAAGTGTAACAAAGAGATGTTATAAAAGAGAAAGATGAGAGCAACAAAAGAAAGGAAGCTGTGGAGAACCATGATCATTTTTGTCCTGAACGGGTATGGCATGTATAAGAGAGAGAGATAACAAACTGCCACAAGGTCACAATTATAATGCATCCAGAGAGAATCAAATTAATTTCTGTAGCAATGGTCTGTGAGACAATCTTGTTAACCTTTGCTGAATGATAAGGCACCTAGAAATATTTATTGAGAACTGATATATTCTGAGAAAGGAAGAACATACGTAAATATTTAAAAATAATTTCTATGGAAAATTAAAATAGAAATAAAGGAAGCAAAAGTAACAAGGTTTAAGGTAAATATTTGTCAAAGATAGAGACAGATTCAGGTAGAAAACTTTCTGTTGATGCAATTGATACGAAGAATCAAAGACAGGAAATTATGTTTTACTTTTAGATTCTTCTTTATTTTGCTTACATTTTCATCAGATCTTCTGCTGCTGTAGACATACGTCTTTAAGAAACTTAAATTGCCTGCTGCTGACATATATATATATAAATTTTTAAGACACCGTGAAATGTCAGCCCCGAGCATTTGTGTTACAAATTAATTCATGCTAAGAGCTATTTCCAAACCAGTGTAGACATATAGTAGCATAATATGCAACCTGATTTGTGATGTATTTTTATTATAATGCATGTTGTGTGGGGGTATTGTTTAATTTAGTCTGTACTGCAAAGTCTCTGACCAAAACCAAAATGGTGTCATGCTTGAGAAATTATCATCAGTGTTTTACCACCGTTTATGTCTTATTACTTTCAATATTATTTTAGTCAATGCACCTTGTTTGAGTAGATGCTGCATTAAAAAAAATTTAAACAACATATATTATGGCTGCAGAATACATTTTTTCTATAAAGTCTATCAAATATATAGATGTAATTTATACTGGTTCGAAAAAAAAAGCAAAAAAAAAAAGAAACCTCAAACATAACTATTCACTAAAGTAACTCAGAGAGAAATAAGAAATAATATCAGATTTAAAATAAAATCTATAAATTCTTTAGAAAATTATTTGTTTTTGGTAAATAACAATTTCCTATTTTTCCAAAAATGGGCCAGTACAGCCAGGCAACAATGCTATAGCAAATGCAGCAGGGGGCAAGAAGAGACTTTTTCTTATTGAAATTATGATCATATAAAACGTTCTTTTCCTCTACTGAGTTCAATCCTGCATATGCTCTTAATACCTCATCTTTTTAGTGTTAGATTAGAAATAATAAGGTCCAGATTTATTTTATTTTAAAATAATAATCTATAATATTAAAACTGGTTGGACAATATCAAATAATGAACAAGTATGACTATACTAGAGATGGAGATGGCTGCCATTGATAGATCTTTGTGGGGGAGATTCAGTGTGTCTTCTGCATTCGAACTCCCCCACCCATGATCACAAAAGTTAAGGGATGATGATCATGATTTATCTTTGAAATAAAATAAAAAAATCCATTCTTGGACCAAAAGTGTTTATCCTCTGCATATCAAATATATTTATGCATTCTGCTGATAATACAGGCATTTATTGCAACATTTTGACAAAAATATCAACCTCATAAGTGAATCTGTTTTTCCTGATTCCCATAAACCGTTTGGGTTGTCAATGCACATGTATTGCAGCTGCTGCTGGAGTGGGTGTGAATAAGGCAAGCTAGCCTGACTGAGCCGATTCCTCTTCAGGCTGGCTTTGAATTCAGATGTGTTTTTCTTCTAGACTGGTTGCCAAGCATGGCTAAGAGATCCCAGTTGGTCCTGCTATTTAACCCATAACTAGAGGGGAAGAGAAAAAGGGAATTTGTGTGAAAGTGAATGCAACAGACTAGGCTGGAATTTGAACTTGGCTTGTCAATGTCACTTTACACTACAGGTATATGCACAAATCTAAATAATTTGAATCATGAGTAGAAAACGTAAAGACAAAAGGATATGTGCTGGTTGGGGTTATTGACACAAAAAGTGGAATCAGTAAAGCTGAGTCTATTCCTTTTCACACTAATGACCTTGGAAAAGACATGAATCCATCACTTGTCCCCTCCTCCACCAATGGGTTAAATAACAGAGTAGACTAGGCTCTGTGTCCTTAGGTGGGAACCACTCTAAGAGAAGGAATATTGAATTCCACGTTACAAAGCAGGGAATCCATTTTATTATTTTTACTTAAGAATGCATGGCAGTTTACAAGTAATAAAGAAAAGGAAATTGGGGAGAGCTATTTGCTTCTGGTATTTTCATTTTTTTTTAATCAAAAAGATTTTATTTGTCTGAAAGAAAGTGTGATTAGTTTCTTATTCAATGAATAACTTAATTTTTATTCAATTTATTAAATCTAAATTTCCTTTTGTTATGATTATTTAGATAATTGAGCAGAGTCTGGCACAAGATCACAGTGTAAAAGCACTCAGTGAGGATCAAAGTCAACACAAAAATTGGTCTCTCCTGATAGACACTAAACACTGTGCTTCAGCGGCTGTCATATTTATTAAGTTTAGCAAAGGCACGATAATGAAGTACTTAATGAGAATCAAAACTATTTATTTGCCATGAAAGTGTCTACTTCTACTATGTACCGTGTCCATTCAGGATATGGTTGATCATGGCTGTCCACAACTTCCTATCCTTTGTAGCAATTATGTTTGTTTTTCACCATCCCTCCCTATTTCTGTTCTGTCATCTATTTACACAATCTTATTAGCTGAGTGAGCAGTTTCTTTCCTCTGTCTTGTCTTCAGTATGTCCTGTGAGTGTCAAATTCTCCATGTCCTCTTTCCTCAATATATGACCTAGAAATTGCAACTGTCTCTTTCAAATTATAAAGTGTGCACTGTTTAGCTAACCATTAATCAATGGTAGGGGCCCCACATTTCTTTTGGTATAGACCAGTTAATCTTCAGGATGTCTGAAAGTACCTGCTGGGTGCAGTTACAACAAACATTGGGGGTGATTCTTAAATCAGAAAATTGAAGTCAACCAGGACAATGGGTTGTGGATAGAGAGTAAATTTTAAAGTCATGGGTGCTTTAAAATTGATTTTGATACAGAAAATGAGGCGTTATTGACAAGAATGTCCGCTACAAATATCACAAGAATTGAGCTTTGAAATATCTGTTTGAAAAATTGAAAATATATTTTATAAAATGCATTAAAATGTTTTAATTATTTAATCACACGTGACTAGCTTCATACATGAAGAGATTTTTAAATTTTCCAATCAATAATTTTCAGTGTTTTTATTAATTTGTTGGGAACTTTCTTTTGATGATGTCTGTTATCAGGATACAGAGATCAATATTACCATCAAATTACAAAATCAATGTTCTCCAAGACTTTCCGCTATCACAAATACAATGAAAAATCAATTTAATACTACAATAATGATATCTCATTGTAGTCTATATCACATCAAATACCTCAGATTGAAGTTTTAGAAAAAGTGACTTCCAATTTGAAAGAAATTGTGATGGAATTCTTTTTCCACCTTAAATCAGAGTTGAAATTAATTTATAGTATGTAAGAAATAACAAGAGAAGGATGAGGATTTTCCTTTAATTAGACCTCTTGTTTATATCTGTTGTTTTTCAATAGGTAATCATTTTCAGACAGACACTGTAATATCAAAGCTATCTATATGAGAGGGTCCTGAAAAGTGCTTGGCACAACACTTTTTCCAAAAAATGATGAAATATCTGAATTGCTTTTTTGAAGGGTATTTTGTTTGGGCTGAGAACTTTTAACCAAATCCTTGAATATATATATATATATATATATATATATATATATATGTATGTATTATAAATTAACTGATTTAAAAATATGGTTTCTTCGCTACTCAGGAATTATCAGGTTTCAAAAACCGAACGTAAAAACTTCAAATTTAATTATATAATTATTATTATATAATATTTATGCTCTGTAAATTTACATTGAGCACTGTTTTGTAAAAATAAAAATATAAATAAGGACACTGGATTATATATCTTACTGTTCTTTATTTTTACTATATATATATATACCAGAATAAAAAATAAACTAAGTAATTGGTAAAGCATCAAAGAACAACACTACCAATACTAACCTGCCAAAAAGAAAAAGACGGATACCTTCCTAATCAAAAACCTGTAGCGTTCAATGCCTCTAGAAATCAAGCTAAGAGTTTTTTTGGTTCCCATTACATACTGAGATATCAATTGTCAAAAATATGAGCACTTTACAAGACATTATCAAAGAATACCAGGTCAGTTTTGTCATTCCTCAAATATATCTTGTAACTGTGCATCCTGTTAGCTTTTTAAAGTACTTTCTCTTCACATGATATTGTTGTCATGAATAGTGTCACATAAAGACACAATACTTCCAATGCTGAAATGTGATATTTGGAAAATGATGAAACTGACATAGCACAAAATTCCTTTGATAATAACTTATGAAAGCCAAAAATGACCAGAAATTGGACTTTGTATATTTAAATATGAAACAGAAACCAAGAATAAGTAAATAAAAAAAAATTTAATTGGTTTTAACCAAACTTGTATAAATTAACAACTGCTGCTCAATATATATATATATATATATATATATATATATATACACACACACATAGAGAGAGAGAGAGAGAGAGAGAGGTATGTGTATGCATATATATAAATATGTGTATATATATATGTATGTGTGTGTGTGTGTGCGCATATATATGTATATCTATATATGTATGTGCACATATATATATATATATATATATATATATATATATATATATATATATGAAGAAATAGAGTCTTAAAGTGTGTTATATTTATGAGATAGAGCGTGTGTCAATATAAAAGTGAACATAGAAGTCAACATTTAGAGGTGACAGTCTGTTTCATGCTAGATGCATGATATATATATGTGTGTGTATATATATATATATATATATATATATATATTTTAAATCCATTTATTGTTGAAATTGTTTGGTTTCATGAGATGAAACCAAAGTATAGCAATAATATTTCTGAAGCAGGCATTTATAAAATTAATTGTTAAAACTGTTCCATCCAATATATTGGAGAAAAAAATCAGAAATTCTAAAAAAATGCATCTATGAGCACAAAAGAGACCTCACAAGAAACAACTAATTCACTAGTTATACACAAAAATAAATTCAACCACAATTTTGATTTAAAAAATGCTACACTCATAACAAAAGGAAATAACTCATTCAGAAGGAAAATCCTTGAGAGTGCTGCCATTGAATATTATCCAAATATTAATCTATGCCCCGGCCTTTTCCCAATATCACTTTTCCTAACAGAATTACTAGTCTCTCAAGCCAACATACACAACTGTATCAAGAAATCAAAAGAAAATGGTTGAATCCATCAACACAACAATAAAAACAAAATTTCACATGTGATAGTACTTGACATAATTTTTAGTTGACAATATGAATATAATAACATTTTCTAAATTCTTCTAGTTGCGAAGGACATTTTGTTTGTTGTTAATAGTTACTATGTTTTTAATAAATTCATTTTGTTTTTACCTTGGACAAAATGCACTGGCTAATATAGTTTTCCTATTGTCTTTTACTTTTATATATATATATATATATATATGTGTGTGTGTGTGTGTATACATATATATGTGTGTATGTATGTGTATATATATATATATATATATATATGTATGTATGTATGTATGTATGTGTGTAAAATATCAGATATAACTAAAATATATCTATAAAAGAACAATATGAATAAAGACAAAAGGAAAACTTATCTTAGCCAAAATATTTTGAATAAAGAAAATGTATAAATTCACTTTCATCATATGTTTAGTTTTTATTCCAATTCTAATCATCGCTTTTTAAAACAATAAACATTGCTGAGGAATGAAGATAGTTAATAAAAAAAAAGCAAAAAAAAAAGCAGAGGGTCATGGAGAAAAAATGTCCTTTTGACAGTTCATTTGTTATTGTGATCATGTTTATCAAATTCAGAAGCGTCTGAGTAACCTCATGGGTGATTATTTTCCACTCCTGCAAACTTTTAACTCACAGAGGAAACATCACAAGCCCTATTGCTTCTCAGTTGCTATTTACATAGCAAATGGTCTGATGAGCTATATTTCTTAATATTACCAGTTCAGACCTTCACAGCTAAGAACCCTCATGCCACATTCACTGGGTTATATCATTCCCATTCCCTTTGTATTCCATTAGTAAGTAAGAAGTTTCATTCAGATATCTTCTTCCTAAGAGCTACTACTTTGTATAACAGATTCTTCCCTGATCACTACAATGTCTAGGGTTAACAGTTATTTTTCCTATATATCCTCATAAACTGTACTTATTAATTCAGTAACCCTCTACCCTGAGGGGCTCTTGGAGCATTTATTGGATGAACAATTAGTAAAAAAGAAAACTCATAGCAATTCTTGACTTTTATCATCTCTGTCATTCATTTTAGGTCGGTTACTTACTATTTCCTCTCTACCACTTTTGCCTTCAATATGTATTGTGAGTGTCAAATTTTCCCAGCCTACTTTCTTCATTAAGTGTCCTAGAAATTTCAACTGTCTCTCTTTGATTCTAAGTTCAGGTCATTTTTCCTATTTTCCTTAAAACTTCATTGCTTACATACTTTGTCTGTCATATTTTTAGCACCCATCTGGAGAACAACATCTCTGGTACCTCAAATCTTTTCATCATCTGTGCAGAAAATTGTCTAGCATTCACTGTCATATGTGGAATGATATGATAGTCAGCTGAAAAGTTCATTGGCTGGTCAAGACATTTTCATGGAATGTGACCAAATGAGATTTATATCTCAGCATAGCCCTCCCTTGTGGTCCACACACTTCTTTCACTGGTATTGCAGTGCTTGCATCCCATTGATGAAGAAGTTTTCATCTTGTTGGTCAAAAAAGTCAACAGCAGCAGATATAATATCATCATCACCGTGATACTGGTTCACAGCCAAGTGCTTTTTTCATGTTGGGGAACAGATGATAGTCAGATGGGGCCAAATCAGGAGAATAGGGTGATCAACCAGTTTAAAGCCAGTCATGCACAGCAGCCTTTGAAACCAAGGACTAGTGTGCTGGAGCATTATCCTGATGAAACAAGACAGCTTTCATAAGTTTTCCTGTGAGTTTGGTCTTGATAGCCTTTTGTAACTGCCTAACTTGCACTCTCCATTGATGGTTTGGCCCTTTTGAAGATAACAAACATCCCAAAACCTTGAGGTCATCACCTTCTCTACAAATGAAATGACCTTGGCCTTCTTTAGAGCAGGTGAGGAGAGATGTTTCCACTGCAATAATTCTCTCTTTGTCTCTGGCTCAATGTGATGAACCCAAAACCCATCTTGAGTTAGGAAAAATTTAAGGAAATCAGCTGGATCTTTCTCAATCAATGTCAGATTTTCCTGCGATGTGATCACCTTGGTGTGCTTTTGATCAGCTGTTAGACAGCATGGTGTCCACTGAACAGAAACCTTTGTCATGCCAAGTTCCTTGTGAAAAATATTCTCAACTCTCACAGGATATGCTAAAAGCATTAGCTATTTGATTTATAGTCAATCGCTTGTCATCCATCACCATGTGATGAACACAATCCATATTTTTCTTGGTTGTGGCACTTACAGGAAGTCCAGACCTTGGGCCATCTTCAAGAATTTCCCTTCCCCGTCTAAATTCAGCTGCTCACTTTTGTACTGTTGATAAAGCTAGAGAGTATCATCCCGTAATATAGCAGCCATTTCAGCACAAATTTCCTTGGGGCTAAATCCATTTTCGGCAGGTACTTGATAATACCATAATTTTTTCATATTCTAGATTAGTTGCTACTAGTTACTCTTGAAGTTTTCCATGAACAGTCAGATATCATTTTACCTGGAAAGAAATAATCCAGCTATTAATAAGAATAGTTCAAATGAATGCATGCAAGGTTTCACAGCTCTAGCATCACCTTATCATTGCCAGCCTATGAACTTTTTACCCCATTTGTGTGTATAGCAGTTCTGCACTCTTTTCCTTGTTTCTAATGAATTTTTCATGTTTCTCAATACTTAGCTTAGCTTTTGGAAGGTACCTTTCACTATTCCAAAGCATCTTCACATTTTAGTGTTACATTTCCTGTCTACTGTCCTAAATCTTTTAATAATAATAAACTATGTCATCATTTTTTACAGTCTAGTTAAAATAGTATTAATATATATTAGTTCTATTAGAGATGATGTGGGCATCAGTTTAATAAAAGAAATGTTAAAAAATATAAAGTTTCCAGTCAGTATCTGATCATATGAAAGAATCCTATTTCATGATATCCAATCATTGACAAGAACTTGTGAAGAATACAAGTTTCTTTTGATCAAATGATTGTTATTTGATAAAAAGAAAAGTTTATTGTATTTAATGTTTTCCTGCTGTTGGTGAAACAAAGAAAAATCATTTTCCAATATTTGTCATTGAATAATATTTTCTAGTGTGAGAAGAACATTTAGTACCTGATCTTTTGTTAATTAACAAGAGGTCAAAGGTATTCCCTTAATTTACCTGAACAATAATATTTATAATGAATCATGGAAATACAATTAACAAAAAGGTTGAGAAAAAAAATAGCCAATCGGTATTTGATCCCAGAAAAGGAAATTCTTTAATAAAATAAATGGAATTCAATTCTTAAATGCTGTTATATGCCTGCAAATAATTTTGTGTTTTTTTTTCATCTTTTTGCTGTTAGGAATAAACACTTCCTTGGTTCTTTAAGTACCTGCCTATGTATACTGAGTATGGCTGGAGAACAAACCAGTCAAAACAATATAATCAAAACAACAAAGATAAAGATATGAGTCAACAACATCCAGAGAATAATGGCAAAATTTTATATTGAGAATTTAGATATTTATATTAAAGTTATTCATATTTTTTAATTTACTTTTTGTCATCATTTCCAAAAAATTCCTTTCCTTTCAGCCGCATTCACATCTTAACAAATTTTACAAAATTCTGGAGGGAAATTTGGAATAAAATATTTACTTCTTGTCATGGGGGTGAGGTTTAGTTTGAAATCAGCCAAAATGTTGAAGCATTTACTTTTGTCAGTAGCAAAGACAAAAGCAGAAAAGAAACATTGATGTGGCTGAGACCATAATTGCCAGCTTTTCAGAAGAATTGTGTGAGAGACAAAAATATCAGAGCTTCTTGTTGACATGAGAATTTTCCAGGTCAGGAAAAAATGAAGAAAACTCAACTAAAAGTATTTCTCTATCACTTCCCATTTAGATTTTAACATTTTATTGTTGATTACTGTAAATGAGAATTCCGAGCTTTGGGGTTTAAATGGTACATGTACAGATAGAATCAAGTTTACCAAAAATTGTCACTTATTCTACAGGATTTCTTTTTGCTTTGTACTGATATAGAAAGTCTTAAGAGACAAAATATCAGTTTGATTAACTCTTCCTGAACTTGAATTCTTGTGATTTTAAAGCAGTTATTTTCATCTTTGAGAGAGAGAGAGACTAAAAGCTAATGCACTCAATATTTAGCAGAGTACAAAGCCAACAGTTACTGCACTTTGCTTAAAAGTTATTCAGTGAAAAGGTATTCTGTACATACGTATGTTAATTCTTTGGCATTCTGACTCTTCAACTATGATGATAGGAATGACAGGGAAAAGGTTTTATTAAAATACTGACATTTCTTTGTTGTATCAACCCTTCAAACTCAATGGCTGGATATATGATTTGTACAAATGTTAGGTCAAATGTCAAACTTTTGGAAACCTCAACAAAAGAGGTGGAAATGGAAGTAATAGCTGTTAAAATAGGGTTCTTTTCAAGGGCCCCACTTATAATCCCAGGAAAAAATATGCCATCTGGGTGGTGGCTTTTAAATAAAGGACATTCTTCTTTTTTTTTTTACAGATCATATATTTTTATTACCTAAGGAAATCTATCTAAAAAAAATGCAATACTTATTTATCAAGAAAACTTGAGTATATAATTTTGTTTATTTAGTACTCCTGACATTGTAAAATATTAAAATGCGATATACACACATACACAAACATATATGGACACACATACACAAACATGTATGGACACACATACACAAACATGTATGGACACACAATGTATGATGATTGCTGACACATCTGGTCTGATGCTTCTGCTATCTACATTTATATATATATATATATATATATATATATATATATATATATATATATATATATATATATATATATATATATACAGACAGACATATATATAGATATTCTTGATAAATATGTGTGTGTATGTATATATATATATATATATTATACTGTTGGTAAAATACCAAGAGGAATCTGTAATATTATTGGTCCTGACCTGGCATCTCAGTATCAGTCACTTTCCTATTACTGTAACATAGTTTCCTTGTAACTTTTCTGAAAAATATTTTCACAGTAATTGTTCTGATGATCTTTCTTCTTTGGTAAGTAGACTTTATGAATTTAAGTTCACTACTAGATTTGTGGCAAAATCTCACCATCTTATAATCAAAATGACTGGATGTTACCATAAATTCTATGCTCAGAGTTTCTTCTATCACACATTTTGCTTGTGGAACATTCTTCTAGCTTCTGTCAAATTTAATCTTCAAAAATATAAATGTAATGTCTATTGTTATTTTGCATCTTCTTAATTCCTGTTCTTTTACTATTCTTGTTCCTTAATGTTTTTCTCATATTCTCTCAAGCTGTCCTAATGGCTTTATTGTCTTGCTTGGGGTGAAATGATTACAGCCCCCAAAATTACATATATGATTAAATACAAAGCAAGTAGGAAAATGTTTATAAATTTAACTTCAGAAATTTTTGGAAGTGTAACAATGTTAAAAAAAAGAAAAGAAAGGAGAAACATCCTCCTCCTCTAAAAAGCAGAATCAATTTACAAGTGTGCCATGAAAATGCTCAAAAGTCCAGGAACAATTGACAAAGAGCACAATGCAAAAAGACTGGGTAACAATATTGCATTTATCATGTTCAGCACATATTTTATGGCACGCCATTCTCAAATAACATTAATTATCGTTGGTGAGTAGCTTATGCGTATCCAACTGCTACCCTCATTGTAACATTTTATTTTAGCTGAGTGGATATAAAAGCCCATATCAACTAAAAACCAGTACTGGCCACCTGATAATATATATAATACAGGGTGTCCATAAAGTTCATGTGCACTTTAAAAAATGTATAACTTTATTTGTATTTGCGATAGAAATAATCTGTAAAAAGAATTAGAAAGAAGTAAATCTATATTTTTTAAGGTTTTATTGAAATTTTATTTAAGTTTCCACATGTCCTCCATCATTAGCAATACAAAAGGTAATACGATTTTGCAGTTCACGGAAAACATTTGCCAACTGATTTACAGTAATGCTTGAAACCACATTAGTTATTTTAGCTATACTTAAAACTAGGTACATTAAACTTTAGAACATTTTTTACAGATTATTTCTATCGCAAATACAAATAAAGTTATAAATTTTTTAAAGTGCACATGAACTTTATGGACACCCTGTACATATAATGCAACATCGTAATACAACACAAATTAATATAATAACATGTACAACATTGTACATAATTTAGCTCTTGAAAATGCATTTCAATTGAGCACTGTTGAGTGATAAGCTAATTCTATAAACAACAGCCACCTGCACTAATGCAAAGCTCTTCAGTAAAATGAATGGAGCACTTTGGCTGATTGGCATTTGTTTACATTTGTAAAAACAATACGCTAGATTTAGTTGTGTAACTCTACCGAGTGAAGATAGCTCTGGCTGACACCAAATTAGTTGTTTCAATCCTGGCTTGAGGCATTCGGAAGTCTAGTCGCACTGAGGAGCTGTGATACAGTGAAACAGTACTGTCTGTGAATGACATAATTTAACTCTTGAAAATACATTTCAGTTGAGCACTGTTGAGTTATAAGCTAATTCAATAAACAACAGCCACCTGCACTAATGCAAAGCTCTTCAGTAAAATGAATGGAGCACTTTAGCTGATTGGCATTTGTTTACATTTGTAAAAACAATACGCTAGATTTAGTTGTGTAACTCTACCAAGTGAAGATAGCTCTGGCTGACACAAAATTAGTTGTGTTTCAATCCTGGCTTGAGGCATTTGGAACTCTAGTTGCACTGAGGAGCTATGATACAGCGAAACAGTACTGTCTGTGAATGACATATATATATATATATATATATATATATATATATATATATATATATATATGTAAACACATTTGTAAAAAGGATTATGGACACCCTGTATATATAATGCAACATTGGTGGAATTGAGACTTTCTTGATGCAGTCACAACTTTGTTGGGCTGGACATGTTGCAAGGATGAATGACAACAGAATACCTAAGGTCCTGTAATGTATAGCCAAAATGACAGTGGACAAAGGACTGTTGGACGACCGTGGCTCAAGTATAAAGACAAGCTAAAGAGTAACCCCACCTCTCAGCTGTAAATGTGCCTCACACTAACTTCAAGCAAGTTGCCCTAGATAATTTAACTGGAGGTATTTGTGCCAGAATCGTTAAAGAAATTTTGAAATCAGTTGTATTGATAGTTGTAAGAGACAACAGTAAAAAGTGTCAGCAAATATTCCTGGAGATGTCTGGAGATCCTTGAAGTTACACAATATGTGGACTTCTATGCAGGTCACTAATGGGACTGAATTGTTATATATGGCACAAACATAAAAACTGAATGAGGTTGCTGCATCCTCATATGTTGAAATCAACAGGAGAGTCCATCATCATTATATATATATATATATATATATATATATATATATATATATATATATATAAAATGAAACTACAATTGTATAGACAGACCTGTGCCTCATCCAGTGAGATTAATTCAACATGTAATGCACACATATCTGTATATCTATTATATGTGGGTACATACAAATTTATATAAGAGATGAAAGACAATGGTGAAATGCATCAGTAAATATTCCTTTTGCTATGTCTCAAGATCCTTGATGTTACACAATATGTGGACTTCTATGCAGGTCACTAGTGGGACTGAATTGTCACATATGGCACAAACATAAAAACTGAATGAGGTTGTTGGATCCTCATACACTGAAATCAGTGGGAGAGTCCATCATATATATTTATATATATATATATATATATATATATATATATATATATATATAAGAAGCTATATAAGAATTTTATATTTTATATTTATATATGCTCTATCCCTGATATTGAGCACTTTTAGCCATAAATATAGCATATCTTAAAACTATATATATATATATATATATATATAGTTTACGAAAAACTAGGTAATCCGTATGGGTAGACCCAAGGAGGATAAAATCCAGAGAGCTCAATGTAAATCAGAGCGAATAATTTAAATAAAAACAGACCACTTTAAGGTTCCATATAATAAATTATTTCACCACAACCCTTTTAAAAGACCGCAGATCATCAGATTTTACTTCCAAAGGTTGAAAGAAAAATGAAAAGAAATTTACACATTTTTGACGGGCAGTACTAAGTATATGTAAATTAACGAAGTGAGGGGGGGAGAGAAACATGATTGAGTTAGATGTAACATTTCTATTCTTTCAAATTTAAATTGTTTGAGGAAATCCAGACATTGACATATATATATATATATATATATATATATATATATATATAGTTTAAAATTTGCTATATTTATGGGCAAAAGTGTGATCAATATTTGTATATTTTGCATCAATTATTTTAAACCAATATCCTCATGTTTATTGCTTTAATCATTATATTTTAACTGATGAATTCTTCAACCTTTCTCAAACATCAGCCCCCAAAATCATGAAAACAATAAAGATATTATTTCAAATAATTCATAGCATTTCATTATATATATATATTATATATATAAAATTGTGTATTTAAGAAGCAATCTCACTTTTATAGTTGCAAAAATGAGTAAACTATCTGAAATGTACTGATCAAAACAACAAAGATAAAGATATTTATCCAAATAATTCATGGAATAAAGACAGTATTTTATGTCAGGACTTCTAAATAACACCTGCAAGTTCTATTCTGTGCAAAATAGTTTTATTTGCATTTATTAGAGTTAATCATGAAAAACTGTTAATTAAATTAACTGTTGTAAATTATTCCATATTCAAGGAAGGCAGATAATGTCAAATTCTTGTTTAAAAAAAATGAGATCTTTACATTGCGTAAAATCAAATTTCATGAAAGTGAAAAATACACAAAGATTTATTCATTTGATAATTTACAAAGAAAGGAATTTAATTCTATAGATTTTGTCAATTTCTGTTACTAATTATTCTGACAAGTGAGCATAAAAATTTCACTAATATACGACTAATTAAAGACAATCAAAAATCAAAGACAATGAATAAAATTGAGACGTGAGTGAGGACGAGCAGGTAACAACATGACAAATAGAACTGACAAACTAAAGTCTGGCTTGGTCCGTTTGCATTCACTTTGTACTAATACACTAGGAAAAGGCATGAATCCATTTCACCCCCCCCATGGGTAAGTAATAATTTCATTGGAGACCTTTGGCCTGTATAGGCATTCAACATTCAATAATTAAGATACATTCGGTATTCATTGACAAAGCAGCCAGTGCTACATTCAATCTGGTTTTTATATATATATATATATATATTATAAACATAAATATGTTGTTTTTTTGTTTTTTTTCTCCTCGGTAATTCTACAATTTTAAACTTAATAAAGATTTGATTTAGATTTCTAAATAGGTAATTTTTTTACTTTTAATTTTAATTTCAAATTTTATAAATCTTTTAATATCTATGATAACCTTGCTTCATTGTCAAATTTTTTGAATTACCATATACTTGTATTTTGATTGGTCATTCTAGCTTATGTAACAGCGTTTACCCCTAGCGAAGGATCGTTAATTAATTTGAAACTTTTAAAACCATT
>OZ038491.1:22988239-23065739 GCA_964036315.1 Acanthosepion esculentum
CATTCACATCATTCTTCCTGGTGTGTTGTCTATGTGTGTCAACATAATTCCTAGTTGGGATAAGAATGATCTTGAACAAAAAAATCAACTTCCTCTACCAAGTGCTCCAAGAAATAAGACTGAAGATAAACCTTTTCTAAACAGAAACTATAATCTGGAATTGGAATGAAAGCAGTGATAGCACTTACCCAGAATGCATCATAAACATACGCGAAGTGGAATTAGTAAATACCAAATACTTCAAATACCACAGCATAAGGATCAGCTATAATAAATTAAATATAGGAGAAAAAGAAATTGAAAATAGAATAGATTGTAACGGAGGTAGTTTCACACAATACTGCCAATTGCTACAAAACAAAATATCCTGAAAACATGAGTCATGTTCATAAATAGACTTATCAGATCAAGATTTTTATAGGGATATCATGCATGGCACTAAACGCATTCAGAAATATCTCAACTGTAAGCTATAAACAACTGTTTTCTAAGATCAGTAGTGAAAAAAACCCTTTCAGTGAGTAAAGCCTGAGGGTCTTCTTGGCAAAGATCATTCTGCTTTGAACATTATGGACTGGCATTACAGAATCACAAAGAACTGTACCAAATAACAGAAACCACATGACTTGAGGACTACCAACAGCAGCAACAACTAAAATGGATAGCACATGTAACTTGAAGAGAAGATAATAACATAATCAAGATGTTAACATTCCACACCACATTAAATAGAATGTTCAGAAGGAAGCCCCCCCCCATCAATATTGGAAAAAGTGATAGCAGCTACTAGAAACCTGTTTTTCTGAAAAAGTGTTTTAAGAGAAAGATTTTATAAATTTCAACCATAAACCGTACTGGCTGCTCGGTCAACGAATGCCAAATGTTTCCTTATAGTGAAATGGCTAATTACCATTGCAGGAGTTTTGTTTGCAGATATATTAGAAGACAAAAGGTGAAAATTCCAGCTGATTTGAAATAATTAGGCTTTATCCATTATCCTGCATGGAGTATCTTTTTGAATGACATCTTTGCAGTTCAGTGCCAAATTTGGTTTGTTAGATTCTGGCATTAGGCACATCCAACATCCTGATGCCAGTGTCTTCATTCTAACACTGTCAGGAGTGGGGCTTCTTTTCCATAATTTGGTCATTACTGTTTTGCATTCGAAGTTGTCCTTCTCCGAGACCCACATGCAGTCTGTTCTGCTATTTAACCCATAGCTGAGGTAAGAAAAGAGATGGATTCATACCTTTCCTAAGGCTATTAGTGATTAAATGAATGTAACAAATGTTACACTTTGTCCCAATTAGATTGCATTCGGATTCATTCTGCATGCTGACTGGATGTGAATGCCTCAAAGGCAGAAAATGAAATAACAAAAGTCGTTTTCTGCACATCAGGCTTCACACACCACATCAGTTCTAAAAAGTGAGCTCCAGCGGTGGTCAATTGCAAATGTTCCCACCAGTAAAAGACACGTCCCTGGGGAGCATAAAACCAACTTAAAAGCAGGCTCTGAGGATGACCAGAACAAGTTGCAGTTGCCGTCCATCATGCAGGGTGCTGCTGCTGCCACCGCCACCTTGTCGCCATAATAATAGAGTTGTGAGCCGGCCATCACACAGAGCATTACCAGTGCCATCGTTGCTGCCACCACTCAACATCGCCACACATCTCAACCTCGACTCCACCCCGAAGAGCTATCCAGCTTCAACTTGAAACATCTCAACTTCGATTCCTCCCAGCTACATTCATTCACAGTCGACATCCGTGACCTTCATTCCACAGGAGTCCTATCAACCCTGCTGTCACCACGGCCTACCTCGACTCGTTTACAAGGCATTCCCTTCACAGTCGACAACACAACTTCTGTTCCACAGAACAGGGCTACCACAACCATGCCAATCTGACGTCACCCCGGTTCAACACAACAGGTCTACCAACTGACTTTGATCAAACAAACGTGCACTGACCATCTCCAGTGACCTGCACCACACAGGCAAAACAAATGGTTCATCTCCTGACACTACGTTAACTCCTGATCACTGTTCCTGTACTCTCTACCAACCATAAATGTTGTTTCAGTCTAATCCTCATTATTCCTTTCTCTCACTACCAAACACTTAATGTAACACAAACTTGACTGGAAATTGAATCTGGCTCTCCATTTTCTCATTCTGAGCCACTATCCATTACATATCCTGGGCATTAATGAAGAATGTTTACTTTTCATCTTAGATTTCTTGCTTTTTATTGTAATTATTATATTATTCTGAATACATCAACTCTGATCTTTTGCCTACACAGTTCATATTTCAAAACAAAATTAATTTATATACTCGGAAGGCTTTTTAGCACAAATTAAGCAAAATATAATTTTATTTTCATTGTTGTTTGTCCCTCAAAAGTCAGATTGTTACTGTTGTAACCCAGGGAAAGTTACTGAATGAGGAATAACCAAAACAGTGGCTGGAAATGAAATGGTAATCTTTATAACATCAACAAAGTACAATACTCACCAGCAGCATGAAGTAGGTAAACCACTGCTAGTGGTGGACTACTTAGACAGCATATTAGCCCCACTTACAATAGTGTCCAACATATTTATGAGGATTGGGACATACGCATTAGTGTTCATAGGTACACGATATATAACAGTTACATTTTACAGTTTTTCTTGTCCCAAATGATTTGAACTTATATCTGTGGCCAGATCAAGGATTGTTTCTTATTGCTGACATCAGGTAAACCAAAAAAGCCTGTCACATGTTACTTGCAAAGGAGAGGGCATTGTTATATAACCCATGTTTCTCTGATAGAAAACAAAGATAAATTATTGACCAGGACATCTAACTTTTGGGCACTTGTCTGACAAGAATGTCATCTGTGGCAATTTAGTCAGGAAGACTTAATGGCATGACAGTCTCTATGCATCCATAATTACACCTTCCTCATCCAATTCATTCATGCCCTAGTGTTTATTATCTAGTAGTTGTAGGTTTAATAGTCTTTATGTTGTCTGAATTATTTAGATGAAGCATTTTCATTAACAGGATTTTCTTTTATTTTTATTCTTGTTTATGAATGTGATGCTCAGATTCTGAGCATCTTGTATAGACTACAGCAAGGCCTCTGATCGAGAGATTGGAGGTTTTGTGGGGTGTGGAATGACCTCAGCTGTTGTAACCAGGTCCATCCTGACCCAAGGTGGTAACACCTGTTAGGGTCCTGGCTATGGGCAAACAGTGATTCCCCCAAACACTATGAAAGTAGAAAAATACTTGCAATACATCATTATATAAAACAAATTACCAATGATACATATTTATTGCAGAGTTACCAACAATACATTTTATAGCAAAATGGCCAACAATACATTTTATTTGTACTTGGTGCCATAAAACTGTGTTCAAAATATTTAGATTCTGGCATTAAATAACCTATGAAGGCTGATATGCTGCTAAACAAAATAAAAAATCCTGAGTGTTGTGATATAAAGGTGGTCAAACCTCTTGTAAATAAACAATACCCTGTTGGAAATTATGTTAACTCGACCACATGATAAATATGCCAGTTATCAAAGACTGATATTTGTTTCCTAAAAACCTATATTGTTGACTTGATGAAGTATAGAAAACTTGATAATGTCTGGATCCAGGAATTATTTCTTACTCTTATATATAACTTATTCTTGCAGTGAAGTGGCATCTTTTGTTGGTCAACAGGAAAAATAATCTTCGAGAAAAATGTCATGACTATCTTTGTTAGACCAGAAAAGAAATATGGCAAAGCAAACTGACAGAAGAAGAAAAAAAAATTGTTATTTCTGTTTTCTAAGGAGTTGCTGGCAAATATCTATTGAGGAGTAATTCTTCTGAGAAATGTCAAGTGGAACTTTGGCAGGCAAAAACAAGATATTTTTAGTAAAGGAGGTGATTTGCTGGATAAAAATCAGGAAAGATATGAGATAACGGTGATATATAGATAATGATGATTATGGAGGTGGTGCTGAAAAGTTCTTGTCCTGACAAAGAAGCTGTTTCCTCACCCAGATATTTGGTCAGATTTTAGTAAATTAGTCAGGCTGAGATCTTTTCAGCAGTTTACTAAATATTTTGTAGGAGTGCACTAGTTTTAAGTGAGAAAGGGGAAACCTGTATACAATATGATGGGATATGGTTAGTGGTGGAGATAGCTGAGGGTTTCCTTCTGACACCAGAGGTCAGTATTCAAGTCTCAGTAAAAGCCAGGGTTTCAAATACTGATTCTCAACAAAGAAGGCCCTCTCCATCTAGAAGATGGCATAACATAATCTTCCTATACCCATTTTCTCTTTATTTAAGCTTAGTGTGAAAAAGGATAAATTTCTCACATGTATTTGTCACAGTTCCTTCATAGTTTGGTATCTTTTCTGTAATTTCCAATGTTGTTTTTCCTTTGCAAGATCTGAAGTCGTTAAACATTGTTTTTTGATCTGTCAAATCAGATATAATATTCATTTTAAAGCTTCAAACTTGCAATGTGTGTATTTGCAACTTTGAAATACAGGATATTTCCTACAAAAGTACAAGATGTCTTGAAGAAAGTGAGAATCATGTGAAACTGACCACTCAGCCTACTTTAAAAGACATCCATAAATGAAATTGGAAACAGAATATATAAAATGTTAAAAAATGATATATACATTTTATATATCAAGTACAGTTTTAAAAGAAGAAATGTATGACAAATTGGAAAAAAAGTTTTGCGTTACATTTCATCTGTTAGGACTTCATCGGACTGGGTTTGTTTACGTTGTTGTATCTGGACATGCACATGAACAAGATATGCTGTGAGTTTTAAAATTTAGAAATAACTTTTTTCACTACATCTAAAACTACATTTTAAAAACAATAAAAAACTTAATACAAAACAAAACAACAAGTCAAAACTTGAAGGAGGAATTTACTCTATCACCTGCAAGGATTGCCAGAAAGAATATATTGGAGAAACTTCAAGAAGTATAATAAAAGATTATATGAACACAAAAGAGACATTTAAAAAAAATAACGCACAAAATGCATTTGTTGTTCACTGTAACAAAACTGACCATATAAATATGCTAATTAAAAGAGAAAATAATTGACTAAGATGAAAATATCTAAAAGTTTCTTTCAAAAACATATATTTCTAAAGAAGTGATAGCTTTTTATTTATTAACCTGACAGATTTTATTACTTAAATATTAATTTTGCAGGTTATTTAAAGCCAGAAAATATTTTGGGGGAGATAATAATTATAATAATAGTAATAATAGACCCTACTATTTAACCCATAGCTGAGGGGACAGGGGGTCGATTAATACTTTTCCCACTTAAGTGAATATAACAAACCCAACTGGAATTGGAACTTGTCTGTCTGATTTCTCATTTCTTACCATTATCCATTACACCACCCACTCAGCATGAATATTTGAGAAATCTTATTTTTTCTCCAGCTCTCTGTATTCCTGGTTCCCATATTGTATTCATATCTACGCTTGGCTGACTCAGGAGATTTTTGTGTCTTCGCATATGCGATGATTCCTTAGGTTTTTGTATTTTCCAGTCATGTTCATATTTCAACTTCATCCCACAGAGGGCAGTGATCTCCTGTTTTTCTCTCCATATTTGGTCTAAATAAAGGTTTTGGTTTGAAATTTCAACATATATCACCTGAAGAAGATTGGCGCATACAACGGCTGAAACAGCCAAGCTCTGTGATACATACGATATCATTTATGATACATGTATATATGAATTAATTTGAATTCTAGTGTCCCCCCCGAAAAAAAAATGACAGGTAGAAAAGCTTGTTTATTAAGATCCAATGCTTGATAATAATTGAGATGATTAAAATTCATTCGACCCTCCACCCCGCAAAAAAAACCCCAGAATAAACCACAGACTTTGCACAATTTTTATTGAGGGGAGAAAAAGAAAAAAGAAATTCTGGTATTTTTTACATTTGATTTTCACTGGTTAATCATGTTTCACATGCATTCGACTTGTTAAACAGATGTTAGTATTTGTAGCATTCTGAATTCAAGGTGAGACAACATGTTGAATTTCTTTCTTCTTTTTCTCCATATCTAATTTTCTGATGAACCTCTAATAAAAGTGAAGAAACATATTAGATTGATAAAAGTTTCCTATTTCTTTATCATATCATATATATATATATATATATATATATATGATGATTGCCAATTCTTTACAGAAGACGACTGTCTTTTCTTATTTTTAGAATGAAGATATGTTTAGGAATATATATATATATATATATATATATATATATATATAAATAATTTCTTGTATGTCTGCATATCTATCTGCTAAACTATTAAGTGGCCTATATCATCCTATTCATAATCCATCTTTGTTTACCTACATTCATATATCTCCATATCTATTGGCTCAGATACTCAAATACGTTGCCTGTCGAAAGTAATTTGTTAAACCCATCACAGCCTAGATATATTAAGTGTGGCATTTACCATCAGAAAAGGCCACACACCCAAAAGAGTAACTTCCTATGTTTCTGTTTCATCCGTTGTAATTTCATGGTTTGCAAATGTGAAAATATTCTTATAGAGAAGACAGACAACTTTTACAAAAAATAGGACGAGATTAATGGCAAAAACACGTAAAGCATTTTGGGTTGGGTGAAGAAGAAAAAGAAGCAATAGAAGAAATCAGGCTAAGCAGACCATTTTTTTTTGTTTTTTGTTCTATTTACCTGTTTCTAGGCTTAGATATTCATCTATCAGTCTTTCTCTCTTTATCTATAATTCAACTTTTACTTTCAACTTGTTACTCTATCTCTCCAGTTTTTTACATCCAAATATTGGGCTCTATTGTTGGCTGACACACAACCTCCCAAAAATTCGGATCAGGCAATTTTTGTTTGAATTTCCAGAATGAGAGATTATCCTTATTTACATTTGAACTAATATCCTCATCTTTGTTGTTATTATCACAATGTTTCAGCCATCATATCCTCTACCCTTCATCAGGTGTCTGGCCATCCAAGTAACCTTTAGAGAATTTCAAATTGAACACTTTATTAAACTAATGGGTAGATTGTTTTCATTCCGCTATGTCTAAAGATATCTTGTCCTGTTCTTTAGTACTGCTCAGTTGCTGTTTGCACTAAGTCATCTGTACTACCCACACCAGGGATTGAACTCACAATTATTATGTTGTGAGTTCAATTCCTGGGCAAGGTAGTAAAGACTTAACATCAATGGAAACAGGATGAGCAATAATGGATTGGTACTAAATAAGATTAAGATGAGATGGTCTTAGATGTGGACAGTAGAAGAAGAACAGCCAAACCTCATAAATTAAATAAAGGATCCAGTTTCAAATTCTCTGAAGGTTACCCAGTTCCAGAGTCATCTGAAGAAGGGATAAAGGTCACAATGACCAAAGTGTTGTGATAATAACAACAAAGATGAGGATATTAGTTGGAATGGGATTAAGTAGTATTTCTTTTTTGGTCTTTTGTAATTAGTACATTTATGCAATGATAAAATCTGTGATATCCTTGAGTCATATATCTATATGACTTATCTGTGTTGATATATCTTTTGGCACTAATCTTTTCTTATTTTCTTGTTTGTTCCACATTGGATCTTTCATCGTTCTATCTTTAAACTACTTTCTATCATTGACAAAAATAAGATACACCACACTTAGAGTTTACCTTGCCACTAACTTGGTCCTTAATTTATAAAACATTTTTTTCTTAGAGTCGACACATGCAAACAATTGCCGTTGGGATCATAGAATCATTATAAACTCCTTTATCCTTTCATTAGCTGTATTGTATGTACTTTGCCAAGATGACATAGAAATTTTGAATTAAGACTCTTGTCCTCCTAGACTGATTGCCACCCAACGCTGAAGAGCCAAGTCTGCTCTACTATTTACCCATTGTTAGAGGTTTTGAATTTAGAGTTTTCCTTCTCCTAGACTGGTTGCCACCCAAGGTTATAGTACTCAGTCTACCTTGCTATTTACCCATAGCTGGGAATATATATATATGCAAACATATATATATCAATTAATCCATTAATTATCTAGAGTAGTACTTCATTATTTTTTTTTCTTTTACACTCAGCCAAACCATTGAACAATGTAGCTCCTGGTCATCATCTATCAATGTGGTGAGGCGACCGTAACAACATGGAAGATGGGCTCTCTCTCAGCCCTACAGTCTCTCTCTCTCTCTTCTGGCCCCAGTGATGCCTGGCTGGCCTTTCTGGTCCTGTCTGAATCACCTCTTAACAGCTGTTGGTCACTGTAGAGTCAACCTTCAGAAATGGGGATATGCCATTGATGTTGATCCCAACTGCCAATGTAGGCAATCACAAACTAGGGTGTATCTTCTAGCTTACCCCAATCTTGAAGATTTATGCAAAATTAATTAGCTTGAAAGCTTAACACCCCAAGTAAGGCTCTATGTGCAACAATGGTGTAGTGTAACAACTCAATAAGAAGTATTTAATTTCTTTATATTTTAACCCTGTTTTAGCGGGTCTGTTCTCCTACCTTCCTTAGGTCAATGAAACTGTATAATTTCAGAATTTTAAACATCTACATTCATTAATTTTTTCCCCCTTGCGCAATTATTTTTCTTACTCCTAACATTAATTAATTTTGGTAATTTGATTATTGATTAATTTTCTTTTGTTTGAAGAACTTGTTCGTCGTTCTTATGATGTTCACAGGAAAGAGCATAGGAAATTTCAATTTGTATAAGAAGAAAAATTCATCTGTAATTAAATCTAATTTCAGGCAATGAAAATATGAATGGCTATGACAAGAATTCTTTTTAGCATCCCAAAACAAAAGCATGATGCTACTATAACTCGACAGTCGACAATACACTATGGAAGAAAATCAGAAAAAAGGCAATGGCAAAAATAATAACGTATCATTTTATTTGTAACACTTTCAACAGGCTAATGATTAATAAAATTGAAAAATTAATTTAACCTAATGAAACTTGCGAGTCTTGAAGGGAACTATCTTTTTCTGAATCTCAGACTGATGCTATGGAATTGCAAATAACTTTATCAAAAGACTTCGAGTGACATGGTTTCTGTAAAGCACGTCACTTGGTGACATTCGGCAACAGCACTAAAATGGATAGCACATTTAACTCAGAGAAAATAATGACATAATCAAGATGTTGACTTTCCACACTACCTTAAACGAAAGGTGAGGAAGGAAATGCCCATTGATAGTAGAAAAAGCAATAACAGACAGCGAACTTGAGAAACTTATTTTCCTGAAAAATTGTTTATAAAGAAAGATTTTTACAAATTTTGACCAACAATAATTGGTCAAGGAAAGTCGAATGTTTGCTGAAAAAGGGATAGTTAATTTCACTGTAGGGCTATGCAAATGACTGCCTAATTAGCATAATTAAGGCATTGACTATATGAATGCCGAAGAAGAAAGAGTAGGGCAGCTTTCAGTATGCAAGATAGACAGCTACACCTAGACTGATAAAATACAACAGAAAAGACACTTTATAGCACCTCACTATTACCATTAACAATGGTTAAAGTATCAGCTATAAATGATGAGTTCCCAAGTTCAAGTGTTATTTAAAGTAACTGTTTTATTTTGAATTCTACGGCCAAATTGTAGACGGGCCAAAAAAAGATTTAAAATAAAAAAAGAAATAAAATATATAGAAAAATGAAAATACTTTTTCTTCAGATTTTCAAAATAAGCACTTAAGTCTAAAATACCTACTCACACCAAGAAATGGATTTGAACTGAATCAATACAATGGTTTTTACTGGAAATTTTTATTTGTTTAAAATGTGAATTTTTTTTTGTCATATATTTTTTTCTTCAGTCTTTCTTGTTTTTTCTTTCTTTCTTCTTTTTTTTCGGTAATGCTTCTTCCTTGTTTCTTTCTTTATCCTTTACTTTCTACATTGACACTCCTCCCTCCCGCCCTTCCTCCCTTCCTTTGATTTAAGAACGTTGGTTTGAGTGAAGACAGTCACAAAATGGAGTTAATTTACAACAAAAACAACCGAATGATGAAAAGAGATTTTGAAATGGAAGTTAAAATGCTTGCTCTCTGATGTGAAGGTATGAAAATAAAGACAGAATCTACTTGCTTACTCTTTTCTCAGGAGGACAAGGAGGAGGAGCAGCTTTTCTTCTTATCTCAACTCCACCCACCCACACAATCTCTCTTGTTTGTTTTAAGTAGCAGAATAGATCAATGGGTGGAGGTTTTATTTATTTTAACCCCCACTCCCTGCTCATTTACACTGAAAGAAGAAAAGAGGCTTTCAAAGAAAATATTAAGGGTTACTTCACTTAATCTTGTAAGAAGTAAGAGGATCTATTAGGTTGAAATCATCTAAAGAGAGTCTTTGGACAAAGTGGGAAAAAAAAAATCTGGGTAACCTAAATTCAAAGTGAAAATAAAATGAAGGGTTTCTTCAAACTGATAGAATTGGTTGTCAGAAAATATAAGTAAATTAAAAATAAATGCAGAAGGGATTTTTCTGCAGCTAAAACTAAGCATATTTGTTATTTTGGTCTGATGATACTGTAACCATAATTATTTAGTAAATTAATTTTACTATATTGTCATGAATTTAGGCTAATCAATGAGGATCACTCTCACAAGATACAAAATTGTAAAAAACAGTTTGCTTGCCATGACCACATAAACAAGTGATGTTTGCTTCAAGAGTTGCAAAACATGTCTTGTATTGCTTTTAGTTTTAAATTAATCTTTTTTTTTGCTTTTGAGAAATGAACTGCCGATAAAACTGAAAAACAAGTAAAATAAATTAACCCAAACAAATAAATAAACAAGCCACTCCCGCCAAAATAACTGCCATAATAGATTACCCACAATGCACCACTGACCCATATATATAGATAGTCTAGAAAAAATCCAACACTCGCGGCCTGACAATTGTGTCTAGCATGAAACAGCCTGTCACCTCTGAGTGTTGACTTCAATGTTCACTTTTATATTTACATACACCCTATCTCTGATATTCAGCACTTTATCCCATAAATATAGCACACTTTAAAACTATATTTCTTTATATATATATATATATATATATATATATATATATATATATATATATATAGATAGATATATTTCATTTAAAACGACTGATAAGGTACTGTGGTTAAGTTTTTCATATGTTTTTTTGTATTCTTAAAATTTTCTTTCTTTTCTGGATATAAATTCTGTAGAAATTGTACAAATATTCTGTATGCAAAAATGAAAATCACACGGAAATCTAATTTTAACTACAGGATGCTATTTCCAAATTTTAAAAGAGTGAATTGCATCATGGTGCTCTTTTTTCAGACAGTGCCCAACTGAACGAAGTATACTGTGCAGTTGACAAAATAAAAAAAAATAGTTTATTATATATATATATATATATATATATATATATATATATAATGTGTGTGTGTGTGTGTATGATGTTAATTTGTAAATATAATATATATTTTTAAAAATCTCATCACATGAATGTCGAGATATATCCATTAATTTTTTCAGATTCATTAACTTCAGTAACTCGTAAAAATAATGACAAATTTATGGCAGGTCTTACTATTTCATTAAAATTATCACAACTTTTGTTTTTTCATTAATTATAATGGACAAGGAAAATTTTATTAATTATTTATCTAGTTTTCCAATGTTCTTACATTTTTCTGTTTGGTGAGGGAGTTCAAAAACTCTTCATATTGTCCAAAGCACATTTGGCCACTCCCTTTCAAGGGGTTGTTTTGTTTTTGTGTTGTTGGTTACCCTTCATGTTTTGACTGTTAAAACATGAAGAACTGACCGAAAACATATTTAATGAAACACATATATATATATATATATATATATATATATATATATATATGTGTGTGTGTGTGTGTGTGTGTGTGTGTGTGTGTGTGTGTGCAGAAATATAGTTTTAAAGTGTGCTATATTTATGGGATAAAGTGGTCAATATCAGACATAGAGCATGTGTAAATATAGATATATAAATGATTGTGTCTAGCATGAATCAGCCTGTCACCTCTGAGTGTTGACTTCAATGTTCACTTTATAAATATATATATATTTTTTGTCATCCACAGACAGACTGTTTCGCTGTTTCACAGATCATCAGTGTGGCTAGACGTCCGGTTGCCTCGAGCTAGGATTGAAGCCTGACTGAATTGGCGTCAGTCAGAACTTCTCCCACTAAGCCGTCGGCTCACGGCAGGGATGAAGGTGAATTTTAGCGTGTTTATTTTTAGATTTAGATAAACACACAGTGACTGACAGTGACTGACAGTGACTCAATTCTGCCGAAGAGTCATGCATATATATAAATGGTTAATAGTTGAATCAGATCAGGAAATGGTAGTATTAAACAGTGTTCAATACAAATGTGAAAAAATAAAATAAAAAGTAAAAATGTAGAGCTTTTAACTTTAAAAAATCAGGAGGTCAGTTGAAAACGCTACTTTGAATTCAATGTTGTGGTATCCTCAGGTGATTTTTATTAGTTCATTAGTATCAGTTTTTAAAAAAAAATAAAGTGTTAAGAGGTCATTTGATAAAAATCACCTGAGGATAACATAAGGTTGAAACCAAGGTAGTGGATTCAACTGATCTCTTGATTGTTAAAAAATTAATTTCGGTTGAGCTCTCTGGGGAAGGAAGTGTGGGTTTGTAAACAGTGACTATTAAAGCTGATATAGCGTGATTCTTCGGCAAAAGCGAATTGAGTCCTCTTGGTCACTGTGTTTATCTAAAAATAAATAGGCTAAAATTCACATTCATCCCTGCCATGCGCCAACGGATTAGTGGTAGAATTTCCGATTGACATCAATTCAGTCAGGTTTCGATCCTAGCTAAAGGCAACCAGATGTCTAGCCACACTAAAGAGCTGTGAAACAGCAAAACAGTCTGTGGATAACAATGATATATATATATATATATATATATATATATGGGTGAATAAAAAAAAGTGTCAACTTGCCATCATTTAAATCCTAATGATTGTTTGGTGAGAGTTTTCTTGCTAACACATTATGCCTTTTCTTAATTCAATTTTAAATAATTCTGTCCTTTAAGTATTGAGAGCCTTTTTTTTTTTTTAAATTCTTCTACAATAATATAAGTTATTTTATGCTTATCAAATTTCATAGTTTATATATATAGGCATGTAAATTTAGAACAGGAAATGTGGTGAGCAATCCTTTCTGCAAACATGCTGCATAATACACAACAGACAGAATCTATCAAGGTTTTTGCTGAGTTTTCTTACGCACTGATTAGAATTGTGCGCCAAAAGGATTTTTCAATCCTCATCCAAATTGCCACTTATACCTCAAATTTGACTTGATTAACAAAAATTAAATAAAATCAGTAATTGAAATTTCATATGAAACCATTTTAAATTTACAGAAGGATAAATGTATCACCAGTCACTTAATATATTTAGGCAGCAAACCTTCCTTCATATATGCTCTATTAAACAAAACAAAGAATATGTTTTGAGTCTTTTGAGTTTCTCCAGCTGATGAATTAGCATATTTTTTGGCTTACAAGACACACCTTTTTACCTAAAAAATATATGTGCATCTTCCAAGATGAACGTAAGGCAGCACGCAGGCTCAAGTAAGTTGGATGCTCACCTAATTGGCTTGACTGGTACGGAAGTGGATTTGTATGTTGAGTCATTACACTATATTGTTAGCTACCTAATTCAGCCTTTTATATGATGTAACCTCAGTACTTAGCTGTTACAAGTATTTTAAAGACTATAAACCTTCCTGGAGCCGAGCCACAAACTTAAACATGCTCTGTTCACTAGCAATGGCGGGAACCTTTTTTCTCATGACTAGTATGTCATTGCCATACAAACAAAATTGGATGAGTGATTAACGTAAACAATACGTGGCGCCAGTATGTGAGGGACGCATGGGGAATGTGTGGTTGGATGAGAATTACTTTTTTTCCTAGAAATTTCTTTCCAATATTAGGGTACGTCTTACAAACTGTAAGCCAGAAAATATGGTAGCCATTTGATTTCAGGTCGAAACTTGCAGCGGAACTTGCCAAAATTAATTTTTCTACATCACTCTTTGGATTGTCTTAATAAACTCTTTGATTATGATTGTTCTGAAGGCCAAACAGATTCTCTCAACTTTCATCCAAATCATCACTTACAACCCAAACATAACATTAATAAAATGAAAAAATACAAAAAAAAAAACTGAAACTAAAATTTTATATGAAACCATTTCAAGGTTAAAAGTGACTAAGCACATCACTCGTCACCTGAGATCACATTATTTACATTATTCGGACTATTGTCCTCATCTTTGTTACCATATTTATTACAACGTTTCAGCCGTTGTACACTCCGGCCTTCTTCAGGTGGTTGGAATGTCAAACTGAACCCTTTATTTCACTCACTGGGGTAGACTGTTCTAGTTCCACGTGCCATGTTTAATGGATGTCATTTATCAGTTATCTCCTGTTAATTTCTCTCTGAAAGTTCTCCACTGCCTTAACTGGGTATTGAACTCACACTCTTTGGGTCCTGTCACTGTGTATGAATTTCTGGGCATTATAAACCTAATGTCTTCAGCAATCATTTTTACCAGTACTCATATTGCAATTTTTGCTGCTATCATTGCATTTTTTACCAGAGCTCATATTGCAATTTTTTTTGTTATTATTAATTTTCTCTGGCATTCCTTATTACTGGTTTCCATATTGTATTCATTTCTATGCTTGGTCGGCTCAGGAAATTTTTGTGGCCTAGAATATGTGCTGATTCCTTAAGTTTATGAATTTTCCAATTAAACATGGCATGTGGAACTAGAACAGTCTACCCCAGTGAGTGAAATAAAGGGTTCAGTTCGACATTCCCACGACCTGAAGAAGGCTGGAGTGTACAATGGCCGAAACATTGTAATAAATACGGTAACAAAGATGAGGACAATAGTCCGAATAATGTAAATAATGTACATTATACCTCATCACAGAAATATAGACAGATACCCGAGATCACGTTTTCTTTTTTACTCAGTACTTGCATAAGAGCCACTTGAGGTAGAGAGTTATTGAATGAGGTGAATAATATGGAGAAATTAGAAAGTGAAGATTCTGAAGATATGGCAGGTAGATAACAACTGATGATAGACTTGAAGACATTAAGATGAATGCAGTTTTTAATGAAGAATTTATGTGGGCATCCATTCTGCAAAATAAGAGTTCTTTTCGAGTGAAACATCACTCTTAAAAATAGAGTGTTTAGGGAATGCAGATGATCAACTCTGTGGAGGTAGCAAGGCTGAGCTTGGTTGTAAAGGTCTGAACTAAAAAGTAAAACGTGTTTGCACATTTGCTGTAAAAGTAATTATAGAAGTGGTAACAGGCTTTGTCTGGGAAAGATGTTGTAGGGTGGAAAATATGTCATCACCCACAAAAGGTGATGTAAACAATTTTGTACTTTATCAAGACAGGGAAGTGAGGATTGGTTAACCTTGTAGTGTTTGGAAAAACATCCATATGGGAGTCTATTCCATAAAGTAGCTGTTCCTGGGAAAGAACTTTCAGAGTGAAACGCTCTTCTTACCATAGGATTACATAGGGAATGAGGGTGGTTCAACCCTGCAGATGGAGCAATGGCTGGCTTTGGTTGCAAACGTTGCAGCTGCTTGCATTAAAGAATGGAGCTTGTTTGAACATTTGCCGGGGAAGCAGTGGTAGATTTGTGACTTTACATCTATAAGAAAAGGAGCCACAGATGATCTGGAATTTCCTGGCTTGAATCACATGCTACACTTGTATGTCTCCCCGGCTCTCAAAGGGAAGGCCCTTACTGATACAAGTTAGCTGTCATAAAAATCTTATTAACTGTGTTAAATTAATCACCTCTTCTAAAACAATTTTCTATAACAAATTATGAAATATTAAACAGCAGCACAAAGACGTCTTAATCATTGTTGATCAACAAATAAAATTACTTCACAGACAATTAATCATCGTAATTGCATAAAAACCTTGATTTAAGCTACAGCAGAAATACTATTAATTTATTTTACTGCAATCAAATGCATTCCAATTAAAAAAAAACATTGAAAAATATAATACACAGATATATATATATATAACTCCTACAGTCAGTAAAAAACTGCCTCAGTTTCATTTTCAAAACTTTTCACTTGGTCAGCATCAATAACACTTTTCCAGAAAAAATAATTTTACAAAAGACCTATTCTAGTATTTCAATTATTTGCCCTTCAGTATACTGTGTCTGCTGATAATTAAAACAAATACATCGATATATATTGGTTCTAACACATTTCTCTTGTTAATGTTGATTTGCAATCTGAACAAAGGTGCAATATACAAACAACAAATTCATGGCACCATCACTATTTTTAGTTAGATCCTTGTTACCAATAAATTGGTTTTCTATCATTCTAACAGCAAAAACTGATTCCAAATCAGCCCCCAAAATCTACATATGCAGTTAAACAAAAAACATCCTTGATAATGGCTAACTGTTTAGCTGAAAGTGCTCAGATCCACAGATCATTTGGACAGATTTTACACATTATGTGTCCAGAAAAGAAAGGATTTCTTTTCTGTCAATATAAAGGGTGTGATGAATAAATTGTAGTCATTTTATATTTCTAATTTAACACATACACATAGTTTGTTTCTGATTTTGACAACTGCATAGTACAGTCGGGTCAGTTGGGCACCATCTGTGAGAAAAAGAGCACCATAACAGAATTCACTTTTCCAGAAATTTGCAAATGGCATGCGGTACTCCTTGGCATTAATGCCAGAATCTCCAATATGAAGATTTCAGAGTATTTGGGTTTCAATCTGAGGAGAGTGCAGAGCATTTGGAAATAGTTGGATGAGTGCGCAATGGTGAGTATGAACCCCCCCCCTTACATCTGGCCACATAACTTCCAAGACTTGGGCAAGAGTGTGGTGACTGGAAGACCCAATGTCTGACAACAGGACTCTACACAATGCCACACAAACAGGAGAAACCAGTCATGTCTGTCAGTCAATTTCTGCAACCGCATCATCCCTTACACATCTGGTCACTTAATTCCCCAGACTGCAACCCCCTTGATTATTATGTGTGGGGCGCAGTTGATCGAGAGACCAACAAAACTCCTTGTAAAAGCAAAGATAAACTGAAGGCAAGGACTATGGAAGCATTCACCAACTTAAACAAGGAGACAATCCAGATGAGTTGCAGGAGATTCCAAAGTCTTCTGGATGCCGTGGTTGAAGACAATGTCGATTTTATTGAATAGAATTACTCTTTAGTATTTCAAGATATTTTTGTGTAATTTTGGAAAATATATATGTTAAAATGAATTGTCACTGTTATTTTCAGTTTTGTATAATTTAGAAGACAATTTATCCATCACATCCTCTATGTGTGTGTGTGTGCGTGTGTGCGTATATATATAAATTGTCGGACTTTGTCCAATTCAAATATATATATATATATATATATATATATGCTTTCAAGACACAATAAAATCTCAGTCTCTAGTATTTGCATTATAAAATTTGGAACAGGAGAAGAGGTTTATCCCTTGTTTCTTGTTTAGGATTTGGTTTCTGATTCCTTCTAAAGTTCTCATTCTCTTTCACTGCCATTAATCCCTTGCACCATAGTGGCATTTTTACTTTGCTTGGGGTGAATTGATTTTTAAAAAAGTAATGCTTAGTGCCATTCTAAAACTTGTGCATATACTATGTAGTAGCATACATCTTGTTTTGTACTGTATTTTTATCATATTGTTTGTTTAAAGTTTTGTTTAATTTCACCCCCGTATTGCAAAGTATCAAATCAAAACCAAATCGATGGCACCCATGACTGTCATTGTCTTTATAGCTATTTATTTTTGATTAATGGCAATTTCCTATTTTTCCCAAAATGGGCCAACACAGCCATGCAACAATTCTATAGCAATGCAGCAGGGAAATCTGATAGAGATAATTGGTCATAACATCTCCTTGAAAAGAAATTGAAGTCAAAATGCTTTCCACTGAAAATGCCAAAACATTTATTAAAAAATGATCAGGTAAAATTTTAATTATGTTAAAGGCTTCCAATGGTTCATAAAATGAAAGAATGAAACTTTACAAGGTTCCTTTTTAATTTAATCTTCTCATATTTAAATAAAGTAAAAGCATTTTCAACACAATTTGTATTTATTGGAAGAAAGATTAAAAATAAATGCTAAACATGATGAAGAAATGCCAGCAGCTTACTTATTTGCAAAGCTTCACAGAGATGGACATTGGAGTATTTTCTGCCTCATCTTATGGCAAAAAAAGACATTCTAATTATTTTAGTAAAATTATACAAGTACATCATTAAGTGATTGTATTTGTTGCAGAAATGAATCATCAATAAAATCAACACATGATTTGTGGTAACTTGAGATTATTCTATATTGTACTGAAATAACTACTGAAAAAATCATTAGGGTTTTAATCACTACAAACTGTACATGAATAATGCAATGAAATAAGATCGTTCGTTTGGTGTGTTCGAGTGCAGACTGAGAATCCTTATTGCATGCTGGATTAAGTCTCTGATCAGATTAGAGGTTGTGAGGAACATGAAACAACCTCTCAATCAATTGCTATTGTTCCCAGGTTCACCCTGACCCAGGGTAGTATCACCTGTTAGGGTCCCAGCTATACATTTTAATAGTCAAAATAGCAGCAATACATTTTTATATAAAAAGACCATTTTTAAAGCAAAATACCCAACAATACATTTTATCTGAAGTCGAAGCCTTACAATTGCATTCAAAACATATTTAGTTGAAGCCATAAAATTGTGTCCAAATTATTTAGATTTCAGCCTTAAACAACCCCCATTCTGGTTGATATGCGTGAGAAAGGGGGTGTGGCCAAGTGATTAGAACATTCAGTTTGCGACCATGAGACCCAGGTTCAAACTACGCCTGGGTTTGTCCCTTATCAGAAAGGCAACTTTTTGATACGATCGGTCTGAGGAGGTGTGATCCCAACATGGGGTACCATTGAAATGCACCTGAAGATCAAACCATGGATTGACCCAAACTTGTGAGTGAAATTGGGTAGGCGGGACATTTTGAAAGCCATTGATGGTTGTGCTAGCACAAAGTCAAAAGTCATCATGACCGAGGGTTTCAGGATACTAGCTTTGTTCAAACTGTTGATCATTCAGAAACTGCAACTAATATCAGCTCTGCATAGTTGCAAAAAAAACACTGAGCAGCCAACTGCAACAGGGATTGATTAGCCACTCTAGCAGATGGGTGTGCTGGAAAATGGGCACCTGACCATTAGTTTATATATATATATATATATATATTAATAATAAATATACGTTTTTCCCCTCATTTGTAGCACAACTTTGAGTTACATGCACAATCAAGTGTTTAGTTAAAATTGATTGTTACATAATTTAAATTTTGATACACACACACACATATATATATATATATATATATATATATATATATATATATATATATATATATATATATATATATATATACTCGGCTATCATAATACAGGAGCAGTCTTTATTATTTGTGAGGATTGTTTTTGTTTTTTTTTAAATCTGGTTCAATATGTTTCAACAGGTATGTTTTTTTTTTTTAAGCTTTTCACCCCAAGCAAGGCTGGAAGCCACTAACACGCAAGGGTTTACAGAAGGTTTGGAGGAAGAGCAGGTAGGAGTGGTAGAGGAAAGGATGTGGAGAAAGATAGTGGATCGATCAAGGCAAGGTGGTTACAGAAGATTTGGAGCGAGAGCAGATAGGAATGAAAGGGGAAAGGATGTGGAGAAGGGAAGTGGATAGATCAAGGCAACTGGAGATGTCGATTGATGTTACACTTAAATAGTTGAAGATTATATTTGTCAGGGAAACAGGAATGTCTACATGTGACCATTAATTTCTCTTGTTTTATAAATTACGGTTATTTTAATTTTTAAATAGTTAATTTTTTTTTACAAGGCATAGCCCATATCTTTTGGCCTTACCATTGTAAAATTTTATTCTTGCCATTATTTTTAAAAGTAATCCCCATAAATAATATGGGCTGCTCCACTATTATGATAATCCTCTGTGTGTTGTGTGTATATATATATATATATATATATATATATATATATATATATATATAGAGAGAGAGAGAGAGAGAGATGAAAATATAAATTACATAACAGTCAGTCAGTCTTAACTCAGCACATGGAGATTGCATTGTGCATGAAACTCTGAGTTGTGCTACTGGTGAGGAAAACAAATGTATATCATTAATATATAATTTATAGCTCTGTTTTTTTTAAAAAGAACACTATTTTATTAACACCATTACTCAATTACATATAGTGCATCTTGGCAGCCATTGTTCTTCCAAAAAAGTCTCATTAAAAAGAACATTTTATATCAAATTTATTAATCTTTTTCTACAAGATGTGAATCACTTTTTGAAAATGTTGCTATTGTAGATGTAAAAAAACATCCAAAATTTCTACTATCTCCTACCTTTCAACGCACATGAGTCATCTTCAGAAGTGAGAATGTAAAGAGATGGATATAAAATCAAATGTATCTTAAGTACCACATTGATTTAGAAATATTTTTATCTTTTATTTATAAAATTAGAATGTTTTGGTTATATGCATTCAAGGGTTTTAGTTATTTTTATCAAAGGTTGGTTGGTTGCTTATGTTGAATGTAAATGGTTTCAATAATTTTTGTTTTTCTGCAATTGGATTTATGAAGTGTTTTAGTATTGTTAGAGACAAGCTGCCTAATGTTATTATTGTTGTACTTGTTAATGTGTTGTCTAATAGCACTTTGTTCAGAGAAATATCATGTTAGCCTGCATGAAAGAGTGGTTGTTATTAAACCAATATAAGATTATTTTATTTATTTTACAGATATATATTGCTTTTTTTATTATATAATTGTTCTATTATACTTTTAAAAGAGATTTTTAATGCACATGAAAGGAGAATTTTGATTTTATTTACCCATTATATATATATATATATATATATATATATATATATATATATATATATTAGATATATATATATTAAAATGATGGAATTTTCCATAACCTTAACAATTGAAAATATTAAGATTGTCTGTGTTTATAAATGAAGTAAATTTCTTAATAGGTTATTCCAAAAAATCGCTTGAGAATGGAACGAAGCTATGGACTTTAAATTCAATTTTATAATTAAATTTAAAATTTTAGTTTCTGTTTTGAAACATCATAATTCCTGTGTAGTGATGGAACCATATTTTTAAAATAGAAAATAATTATAATTATATATATATATATATATATATAGTCTGCTTAAGATTGTACAAAACACCGCTCATTGTTTCACTGGTAAACCATTTCTGGTGTGCTAACTTAAGCAATCTTTTAAATAAATAAATACAATTATAACTTAAGAGCCCCCCACCACCACCAAAAAAAAACAGACTCAAGTCAAACATCACATACATCATAACATTCAGTAATTCTATGAAATTCACCAATTGTCTCTACCCTGATGATGTCTTAAAGAATTCAAAAGCTTATGTTTCTTATATTTTTCTTCCAAAATAAACTTTGGACAAATTTCTAACATTATTTCCTCCTTGTTTGAGAATTTTGCAATTTGACAAAGTCAATCATTAAAATTTATCAACACAAAATACCTTTTGTCTTTAATAATATTCACCTTAAAGAACATTTTCTGCCTAAATACACACACTATATATATATATATATATATATATATATATATATATATATATATATATATACATATATGTGCGTGTGTGTGTGTATGATTTATAGCTATATCCATTATTTTACAAGATACACCCATTTTTTTAAAACTTTTTTTAAGCATTTCCAACATTTCTAAGCAATGCTTAAAATCATCTATAATAATGAACAGTGTGATTTTCTCTATACAAGGTCAACTTCTTTGTTTCTCTCTAACTTCTGTCATTCTAAAGCAAACCTATATAAAATTAATATATCATTTGATTTATGGGAACATTTAACACCGAATAAATTGCTTTGACAATAAAGGAGATTTTGTTGGAATAGAAATATTTTTAATCTAAAACAAATTCTTTTTCATCTTTACTTCGTGAACTCATTTATCTATTTATTAATGGGATACTCTTTAAATATTGCTGCCACGTATGGTCTGGCACCCCTGCTATTTACCTTAAACTCCTTAATAAGTACCAAAAAAGAATCAGCAATATTATTGGTCCTGGTATGGTGGCACAGCTTCAGTCACTTTCCCATCACCTTAAAGTAGCTTCCCTGTGTTTTTTCTATAAATACTTTCATGGTAATTGTTCAGATGAGCTCTTTGCTTTGGTAACAATGACTTCTTTAATTTAAGCGCAGTACTAAATTGGTGTTTACACTTGAGCTGGCTGAGATGTAACTGTAAATTCTATGCTAACAGTTTCTTTTCTCACACTTCTTGCTTGTGGAACTCCCTTCTGGCTCCATATTTTCCAGCCAATTTTAATCTGTAAAAATTGAAATGCAATATCAATTGTTATCTACTGTCCTCCTGATTACTCTTTTCTCTTCCAGTGCATCATTAATGTTTCTGTTCCTAATTCTTCCTTACGCCATAGCCCCTTCTGTCTAAGTGGCTTTACTGACTTGCATGCGGTGATATCAATTCAAAAACAAACCATAATGTTCTTTGAATTCTAAGAAATCAAAATCACCCCCTCCAACTCCCAAATTGAAGACAATAACAAAACAATGAATTTCTTCAGACTAATATCCGTGTCTTTCATTTTGATCACTGTTCTTTGATCACCGCCATAACTGGCCTTTGTGACAATAAAAAAATCTGCAAGAATTATTTCCCCAATTCACAATTAATTTTTGTTTTTTAAGATGATTTTTTTGTATAAAGTTGATCAAATGAGGCACACCTGGTGATTGTTAGAGAATAGACTGACTAAAATGTAATGATCTAAACAACAAAGATTAGGATAATAATAATCGTTCATGTGAGAACTTGCCAAAATCAGGAATACCAGAGAAGTAATGGTGAAGAACGGAATGAAGAATCAGTGATGCCAACTTACTTTCCAGCAGAGTCAGTTTGGGAAAAAAGGCATGTGTCCATCTTTTCTGCCCATCCCCAGCCTCAGTAAAATAGCAGGGTAGACTGGGTTTCTGGTCTTGCTTGAGAACCAGTGTAGGAGAAGGCCGACTCAGAATTCAAAACCATTAAGAAAGCAGTGTAAACCACTCCATTATCTTTCTCCAAGAACAAATGCAGTAATGAACAACTTACAGATCTTAAGTAAAAGAAAGCTGTGGAGAGCTATAAGAACAAAAGCCTGAAGAAACATGAGATAAGATGGAGGAAGAGGGATGTGAAATAAAACTTTGTTACAAAAACCAAAAAGTACTGATTAAAACAACACAAATGTATATTTCACAGAATAATGACAAAAATTTTCTCTCAGAATTTTACCATTTTGTTTTTTTCTTTTGTGATGTTTTTGTGATATAAATCTTCAGTAATTCCATTGTTATTGAAGGGTTAGGGTTGCTTTTTGGGAGTATTATCCTTCTCTCTATATTCTCTATGAACAAACATTGTGACAAAATGGTTCCAAGACTGTTGGCCCCAGTGCAATAAATATCAGAGCAATTTTAAGCCAATATTAGTTCTACTACCTGTAAAATATAATAAGTTTTACGACAGACTATTTATTAGAATCACGTTTTTTTCTGGTTTGATTTTTTTTTCTTTTTCTGGAGTTTCCTCTCCAAAATAAATAATCTACAGCCATTTTTCTTGAAGGAAGACACTAAAAGTATTTCCTTCATGTGCAACCATTAATAGAAAAGTATTTTCGATTAGATTATGGTTGAAAGCCTTTAAGGCCATAAAAACTACTCACAGACAAATTAAATTAACAAAACAATTATATCATATAATTAATTATATCATTTAAAGCTGCCTGTTTATTTTCCTAATCAATATTTTTCTAATATGGTTAATGAGAAAAGCACTTATGGGTTTGAGTCAAGTGTCGGAGCAAGAAGGTAAAATTGAGCCCAGAAATACAAGATTAATTTACACAAACTTGTGTAAAATAATTAAAAATGCTAACAGTAATATTAGCTGTTTCCTTATAAGGAAACATTCAGTGTTCCTTGACTGAGCCGCCAATATAATTGTTAGTTCTAATGACAGATATTCAGAGAGAAAATGAGAAAGAGGAGAGGGAGAGACAAAGCAAATGTTTCATTTTAATTTAATTTTTCTTCTCGTTAATATGTACTCGTTATATATGGTAGGGGTAAATCCTGAAAAAAATACCACCTTTGGAATGTGGGGTGGTTATAAAAGATTTTGATGTGTACAAAGCAGTTGTTTCAGTTTGCATCTTTTTCTTGCTTATGACAGATATTTATAAGGAAACATTTGGTATTCCTTGACTGAAATGGCAGTGCATCAGGCTGGGATCAAAGTGTAGTATCTATTGTCCTCATTTCTAATGCTATTGCAAGTCACTGATTTTACACTAAGTCTTCTATGGTCAATTTGTGTCTACTAGCATAGAGCATTTCCTCATCAATGGATACAACGTGGCATACTTGAAAGCAATAATGATAAAATTAAAAATTAAAATAGTAAAAGAACACTGAAGAAAATTGTCAAAGTTATGCAACAAGATATCACAATCACATATATATTAGATGTGTCACAAAAATAAACATTTAAAGCTAAGTGGCTCAGTATACTTGGCATTTTCAATATATATATGTGGAAACAGTGTTTGTTGTATTTCTCCCATTAGGACTTTATCAGACTGGGCTTGTTGATGTTGCCATGACTACACACGCATGTGAACAAGCGATGCTGGTAGTTTCACAATTTTTGAAAGAATATTTTTTTTAATCTCGCCAAATTCATATATATTTGTTTTCTCACCTTTGTCCTTGACTATCCTACATTGTGACAACAGAAAAAATCTGCCAAGAATGGTGATATATTGTAAGAGCCTGGACACAAATTTACCGTGGCGGAACTAGCAATCAAGGCACTTTCCAGACATTTTCGTCTTAGTGAATTATTTTCTCTTTTAATCAGAGTATTATTCCTTATGCTGAAATTGTGGTCAGTTTCATTATGGTGAACAACCAATACATTTTTTGGAAAAATATTCTTTCAAAAATTTTGAAACTACAAGTGACTCTCATTCATGTGCATGTGTAGTTGCGGCAACAAAACCCAGTCCGATGAAAATCCTAACAGATGAAACGCATCACAAAAACTTTTTATAATTTGTCATACTATTTTCTCAATACTGTTTCTTGATACACAAAATTATTTATCATCATCATATATATATATATATATATATATAATAAAAAGGCTGAAACCCTAATATTCCATGGTTATAATTTATTACATTGGAATCGTAATTATGATCCAATTCATCAGACCTACAAATTTTATATATATATATATATATATATATATATATATATATAATATTTTAAAGAAAAACAGACCACTTTAAGGCTCCATGTAATAATTTATTTCACCATAGCCCTTTTAAAGGGTGCTGGATCATCAGACTATATATATATATGTGTGTGTGTGTGTGTATATTAACCAATAATATTATCTATCTATCTATCTATATATATATATATATATATTTAGATATCTAGCATAGCAAATAATAATCTCCAAGATCATGAGACTAACCAAACAATAGCTGAAATATATATATATATATATATATATATATATATATATGTGTGTGTGTGTGTGTGTGTATAGTCTGACAGTTATGTTTAGCAACATAAGAGGCAACAGTCTGTTTCATGCTAAACATAATAATCAGGCTATATATATATATATAATGTGTTCACACACATGACAAAGAGTTAGAAGTACTTAAATAGAACAAACATTAACTTCAGGCAGTTTGTCCCCAATTTTGATCCTGATATCTTATTTGAAACTTGCAAAAATACAATAAAAAATTACAAACAGAACAGACTTTTGTAACCTCACACACAAACACATTATATATATATATATATATATATATATATATATATATATATGCCTAAAGGATCTGGTATAGCAAAAAATAATCTCCAAGATCATAAGGCCAACAAAGCAACAACTTGTCATATCGTCTCAAAAGAAACTCTATAATGAACATTATGTAAATAAAGATCCATTCCTCAGTAAATTACAATTGATAACCATTCCTGTCTTGCATTGTAGATTGAAACCGAGACTAGATTGGTGGATGAGTTGAATGTTAGATTCATAATGTCTTCAACTGAATGCAAAATAACAAATCAGATGCGAATAAACAAAGAAATGTTTTATGACACGGGTTTTGATTCATGATTCACTGCTGTGTGAAATCTGTTCATTTGTGGAAAGAATTCATTGCCAGTATACAGTTACATGTCAGTAAAACATTATACAGGAGTCTTACTGGTTAGTGAGGCACACCTGAACTATTGTCCTTCAAGATACGCCTGGTTGGAGCCACCGCCGTCGTCTGTCATAGACACTTTCTTTGTTTGTAAGAGGAGATATTCATTTATTATCAAAACCAATGTTCCATAATATAAACTTTCTGAGTATATATAAATATTTTTTTTTAAGTAAGTCCTTGTTCAACATCTTGAATTTCAGTAAAGGATAATTTTGAATCTGCCTCTTAATGTTTACTGAATGTTAAAATATCAAACTATCGAGAAAACTTGGTGCTTGTGATAAAGTTAAAGTGTTACAGTATCAAACCAATTTCCATGTATGCTTCGTCATTACGGCTGCGGTTGCTTGATTAGTGCATTGGTTATTGGCACAGAATGTAAACTCAGCAAGCCAAGTTCAAATCCACGCATATTTTGTTGCATTCATCTTTGCACAAATGTCCTTGGGAAGTGTGTAAGTCTATCACTTCTCCTCACAGTTATGGGTTAAATAGCAAAGTAGAAAAGTAGACTAGGATCTCCAGCCTTGGCTGGTAACCAATCAAACAGAAGGAAACTGAATTCAAATCCATGGAGAAGATAGTGGAAAATCACCCTAGTAGTTTTTCCAAGAAGGTATGGCAGTTTACAAATTATAAAAAGAAGAATGTTATGCAATGGAATTAAAAACATGGAAATGGTTACAGAAGAAAATGAATTATGAAGAAAAAGGAAAAGGAATTTTGCTGAAATGAAAAACATACAAATAAAACATACAAGATTCAGAATCAAAACACACACACACACACATTATATATATATATATATATATATATATATATATATATATATATATATATATATATGGTGCAATACCATTGTATGTCTTTAATTTCAAATATGAGAATTGTTTGATTTTGTCAACTGCACAGTATAGTAGAGTCAGTTGAACACCATCTGTGAGAAAAAGAGCACCATGATACAATTCCTTCCACCAGAAATTTGGAAACACCATGCTGTACTGCTTGGCATTCATGTTGAAATCTTCAATATGAATATTTCAGAGTGTTTGGGTTTTAACCTGAGGACAGTGAAGAGGATTCATCAAGAGATTGATCAGTCTAAAAGTGATTACAAGGTACAGCAGCTCAGAAAAATCACTCTGATCATTTTGATAAGAAAAGAACTCCTGAATTTGTTTGTGAGGGCCTCAAACTCAACACAGAGACCTACATCAAGTGCCTTGAGGAGGTAGTGCTGCTCTGGGTCAAGAGGCTGGCTGCTGGAATACCTTATGTCAACAGGACTCTACACAATGCCACACAAACAGGAGGACCCAGTCATGGCTGTCAGTCAGTTTCTGCAGCCACATCATCCCTTACGCATCTGGTCACTTAACTCGCCAAAGTGCAAATCCCTTGATTATTATGTGTGGGGTGCAGTTAAGCAAGAGGTCAACAAAACTCCTTGTAATCCCAAAGATGAACTGAAGGCAAGGATTATGAAAGCATTCATTAACATAAACAAGGAGATTGTCTAGAAGAGTTGCAAGAGATTCGGAAGTCGTCTGGAGGCAGAGGTTGAAGATAATGGCAGTTTTATTGAATAGATTTACTCTTTAGTATTTCAAGATATTTTTGTGTAATTTTGGTAAATATAGCTGTTAAAATGAGATGTCAGTCTTATCTTCATTTTTGTGTAATTTAGACAACAATTTATCCATCTCACCCTGTGTGTGTGTGTGTGTGTGTGTATATATATATATATATATCTCCTTCGGTAATAATAGTGTTGGTTACAAATATGTTTGTGTGTAAATGTATTAAAATATTTCACTAAATGTACCATATAAAAAAAGTTCTTAATATCTAATATTTTTCATTAGGTTTTGCTTATTTGTATTTCAGTCCTGAAAAACGTCACTGCGGTAAAGCTGTGTGATTGTCAACAAAGTTATAGTAGATGAACTGATTTTTGAAGTCCTGTCTTTTATTTATCTTGGTCTGCAACTTTTGTATGTAGAAAGGACTGGATTCCAGCCCAACAATGTTTTTTTTTATTGGGTAGATTTTTATGACTTTGATTTCATTTATTTAGATTAACATTCTTAATTTTGTTTTGGCTGATACATTCTTCAGCCTTCCATTTATTATCTGAAATTCTACAGTCATTCTCTCTATTCCACGTTATCCAGAATAATATCTTCTAATAGTAATCTTGACTTTGTTCAAAATAGCTGAGAATTAGGAAGGCTCTAGTTAGAGAGAGTATCAAAGGAATAGAAGACTAGGAAGGGAAAACAAATAATATGTTTTTTTAAACATAGAATGGAAAATTTTAATAAATCATCTACTCCTCAAATCCTACTTTAATGCGGCTACTTCCCATATTTAAAAGTAGGAGCAGTCCATTTTCACAGCAATAGGGAAGAGCAGGAAGTATGCCAAGTCATACTCTACAACATCTTCCTTGCTGGTTTCATCACTATATTTTATTTATTGTTCTGTATATTTTGTACAATTTACAATTTAACTTTCTTTGGATCTACAGAATATTGGAATATTTCTTATATGGATGCTTTCCTATTTTTATTTTAATAATCGACTCAGAATAAATATATTTATATTTCCTCACCTTTGCTGATTTTCTTTTCTTTGTTTCTTTTGATGTTTTTTTTCTTCCTTTTATTGGTTTTTGTCTCCTTTCCTGTTGCCAACGAGTCTTGCATTTGGTATGATGCTATCCAAGAAATTTGCATGTATTTACTTAGCAGGAAAAAATGACAGACAGTTGGTGTCAGAAGAACCAATCTTTGGCACTATTGGTCTGCAGAATGATTGTTAAAACTAGAAATGGGAAGAATAAGGAAGATTCTGTTAGGAACAAATACAAGAGTTGTTAATATTTTAATTCTTTTGTACAAAATAAAATTCTTTTTAAATTTTTTTTAATTACTCCAAGCAAGGCTTTAAAGCCACTGAGACATGAGGGATTATTAGTTGTGAAAGAATTAAAAAACAGAAATAGCACTAAGGAGTGAATACAAAAGAAGAGTAATCAGAATCTCTAGATATATAGCAGACGCACCAGATCATATGTGGCAACAATATTTTAAGCATGGGCAAAAAGTAGATTTATAGATAAGAAAGATAGATTCTGGAGAGTAATGTAGTTTTTCCACTTTATGTCAACTGAGAACATTAGCCCAAGAAGGTGCAATAAGCACCCTTCTGGAGGTTAGCATCAGCCATACTGAGGGGAGGCAGAAAGGTGTGTCTCTCAGATGATAAATAGATGTGCGTCTTAATTTGGGAAAAATTAAAGTAATAAACACACAGTGAGAAATTAAATTATATTTAGTAAGATATTCAGTTGAATATTTTTTTCTGTTAATAATAAGATTAAACTTTTGCTAAAAACCCTTTTTGCAATCTCTTTAATGGAACAGGACGAGAAATTGATGAGCAGAGTTCAAATTCCAGTCACGTTTGGTAACAATGATTTCTGCAGACAGGGGGAGAGTATTTATGTTGCATCTCTCTAGATTCAAAATAGGATATGTTCTTTTTATGAGGTTCACTCAGTTATGTGCCATGTGTGATACACACTTAGGCAATCATGTATCTTTCAATACATGACTGACGAGGCAGATTTTTTCCTGCAATAGGTTGCCATTTCTTTCTGCAGTAGATCAGTTACCATCCAAGGCTATAGAACCTGGTCTGTCCTGCGATTTACCCATAGCTGGGGGGAGAAGAAGAGGATTCATACATTTCCCAAGGGCATTAGCACGTAAGTGAATAGATTTGACTGGAATTTGAACTTGGCTCTCCAATTCCACAATCTGAGCCACTATGCATTACTTCACCATGCCTCCCTCTATGAGAGTAGTTGATAAAAATAGCTTTTGATTTTTGTTTCAAACAATGAAGCCTAACCTTGACTGAGTGCAATGGGGAAGTGATCAGTCATCTGTCTGATTTTGAGAATTCTTATTTAAAGATGTGTAAATGCAATAATATAACTCATTTTTGTGGCCTTTGCCGCACACATCATGGCATAACTTTAACTATATCCTGCTTATTAGCATGGAAATTGGTTTTCTGGGGTCCAGAAATCACAATTGCCAGGGAATTAGAATTCTTTTGACTGCCTTGCCCAAAAGCAGAAATAATGTGTACTTCTTGGTCCACAACTTAGCGCAAAGTCAAGGATTTAGGGAGGATAATCTGTCCCCTGAACTCTGCAGGTTGTAGTTTTAGTGTAGGCTTTCTAGAAAATACTTTGTTTCTGCAGTTTTGCTCCAAACATCAAGGTATAAAATTGGCCCCATTTTGTACAATGTAGATATAGTCTCTGGAGGATAGATCTCGGATCACTAAACTCCAAATATTTTTTGGATTGCCTTGTTGAAAGACAAAATCAGGTCAACCATCAGTCTGGAAGCAAAATGTACTATCTTATATTTATTTCTTAGGTCCTAATAAGCACACATGAAAATTTTACCTGGTGGTTACAAGAAATTCTGGCAGTGTTATTTTAATTTTAGATTATGGAATAATGATATTGACTCAGAATTTCACAGAATATTAGTAAAACCTTCGACGATTAAAGCTTTTCAGGTCATCCATCATTTAATCCCTGAATAGATTTTGGAATGCTGTAGATCTATTAAAAAACAAAGATTAGCTTATGTAAAATTTTTAATGAAGCTTTTAAGATATTTAGAATTAGCGAATGTTATTTTTGCTAGAACGTTAAAATGCCTCAAAAATTGGTATTTTGTTTTTTCATTGCTAAAAAATTTAAAACAAAGATTATTGAAAATTTTATGTATTTGGCTTTGAATACTGAAATAGGCACAAACAAGGCTTTTAAGGTTGTTTTTTGATCTATTCTAAGGACTTTAAAAAGGCATTTTAAAAATGGTAATATGTCTTACAAAATCTTAAGTGAACTGTGAGAAAATGAAATAAAAATCGATAAATAAAATGATAATTATGAATAATAAAAAAAAAAGAAAAAGAAATACAATTTCCCATGATGCTAAGAATAAAAGAACTGGAAATTTTATTACCCTCACTTGGCTTCATTAAATGTTGTTCACGTGGTGCTGTTGAAGTTAAAAAGACAAACATGCTCTCTTTTTATCTCCCCCTTGTTCAAAGATGTCGCACTATGAGGAAATTATGTTCCCAAATGAGCACATCCATTTACCTGCTCCCCTGATGACTTTTCCACTTTCCAATGCATACCATTCAGATGTGTATTCCAAAACCTCCACCTCTATTGTAAATCAAACCTTTCTTTGGTCATTTCAACTCTGCACAAGGCTGACTTGTACGTGGTCATTATAGGGATGCTTCTACTTACTTACTCTAACTCCTGGACCCTACCCCCCAAAAAAAATGGACAGGACCAAGAGATATTCAGAACTTTATTTCACTATAGTTTATATAAAACAAAAAGAAAATGGAGTCTGTGCTAGAAACCAAAGTTTTTGTATGCTTTAATTAATTACATTGAACATCCACCCACCCACCCACTTAAAATACACCCAACCATACAACTTTTAAATGCCATAGATATATCAGAATTAAAAAGGTTTTTGTTTTCTTTATGGACACAGTTTTATAAAAAAAATATTATAGGAGTAGCTTTTAATTAAGATTTATTTCTTTTGCTATATTATTGCTTTGTTTTTATGGCTTATCAACCCTTTCTGAGTTATTTAAAGCTGAAACATATTTCAGATTGTAGGAGATTGTTTACACTACCTAATAATCCCAAGTGGTTCCCCATTTATATACTAACCAGGCTTGACACTGCTTAACTCCGGTAATCAAATGAGAACCAGTGTGTCCAGCAGGATTTAACTGTAAGCTTTTTGGTGTCTGATAATCAAAGGAACCATTGATGACAACAGGTTTAGTGTGGCTCAGAAAAATTAAGTCAATAGAGAAGAATCATTTGAACTAATGACTTTAAAAACGATTAAATGTGTATTTTTGATAAATGCCAAGATATGCAGATGACACAGTGTTGATAGCAGACATAGAATGGAAACTACAAAGGATTTTAAAGAAAGTAACAAAGGAAAGGGAGAAGAAAGGACTAAGTATAAACTACAAGAAGAAAGAATGCATGGTCATCAGCAAAAAGATGAGCCTGAAATGCAAATTACAAATTGGAGATACCAAAATCAAACAAGTACAAAAATTTAAATACCTGTGAAGTGTTCTAACAGGGGATGAAAAGTATGACACTGAGATCCGAAGACGTATTTGGATTCCAAAAGCTAAGCAGATTATTAAGAGACAGAAAAAACAAAACAAAGAAACGAGTACGGCACGGTTATGTGATATCTGTCCACCTGTATGGCAGCGAATGCTAGACAATCTCTGAGGAGATGAAGAAGAAACTTGAAGCAACAGAAATGTGGTTCTACAGAAGGATGCTGAGAATACCATGGACCAAACATGTGAGAAACAACAAGGTTTTGAAGAAAATGGAAACAAAAAAGAAACTTATACTTAACATCAGAAACAAGCATTTTAAATTTTTGTGGCACACTATGAAGAAAGGGGGCTTGGAAAATCTGATACTTACAAGACAGATTGAAAGCAAGAGGAAAACAGTGTGTGACATACTGGATGGGCTTGAGTAAATGGATGGTAGAACAGGGTTTGGGAGAAATAGCAAAAATACAAAATATATTAAGAGCTATCAAGGATAGGGGAGGGCCATGATGACCCACATACTGAAGGAACATGGCACATAAAAAAGAAGAAATATTCATTAGTAGAACAATATCTTATTTGTTTGACAATATTTCTTCAGTTGTTGTAAATTTGTCCAACGTGCACTGTCATATTGAAAAGGTAGACATCGCACCTGATAGTTAAGCACCATTTTTTATTTTGGGGTCCATTAATATTTTATTCAGTTCCTCTGTGAATTCAGATTTTTGCATCTCACTTCCATTTCAAAAATTACCATAATTTTCACATCTGCTTCACTGTGACATTTCCAGTGCAGAAATCATACAATTCCTGTTTTGGTCCCAGCCATACTTCCTGATCACAGATAAGTGAAAATAGACTTTTAAAAAAGTAAAACATTAAAATTTTATTTTTACTATTTTAAAAATGTTAGCATTGAATAAATATTTAATCATGTAGGTTGTTTTTTTCAGACATGTTCTTTTGAGAGAAGTGAATTTTTAGGAAGGCCAGATGCAGTTTGTGTATAAAATTGTTTTACTTCTATGTCTTTTGCAGCTCAGTGTTTAAAAGAGACCAAAATTGGTGAAGGATCCATTTCCAATTTATGGAAAATTATTGTTTCGTATATACTGACCAATGAGAAATGTAGCCTCAAGTAACATCCCAAATTATTGAGGTGGGGGGTGTTTTGAGCCTAATTTTGCAAATATATAGAGCTCAGGTCAATCAATGCAAAACGAGAAGACTTTTTAACAGCAAGGAGACACAAGGCAAATCAAGAAGTGAGCATCAAAAAAGCACCTGTTACCAGCAGAGAGACTGAAGAATTTTGAAGTTCAAATTTTCCCAAGCACAAACTGTGAATTTAAAAGTGACTTTTTAAAAATTTATTATATGTCCCAGAGACGCTTGTGGGACAAAAGCAGGTGTTTTCATTTTGCTGCACCTTTTATGATTACCGTCTCAAATTATTTTCTTTTTTTGTTTATTCCAAAATCCTCATCTTTTTCCAAACTTTTTTCCATTTTTTGATGGTAATCCTTTTTTATCTCTCTATATTTCTGAGATGAGGTATTATGTACACTATTTACATTCTTTGGACTATTGTCCTCATGTTTGTCGCTATATTTATTACAACATTTCGGCCGTTGTACGCTCCAGCCTTCTTCAGGTGGTCGGAATGTCGAAATGAAACCTTTATTTCACTCACTGGGGTAGACTGTTCTGGTTCCACGTGCCATGTTTAATGGATGTCAGTTGTCAGTTATCTCCTGTTAATTCCTTTCTCCAAGTTCTCCACCGCCTTAACCAGGTACTGAACTCATGCTTTTTGGGTCTTGTCACTGGATCTAACTCATGCCTTTATCCACTGTGCTATGTGTCCTTGAAGAAGGTCAGAGCATACAACAGCTGAAACATTGTAATAAATATGGTGACAAAGATGAAGACAATAGTCCAAATAATGTAAATAGTGTACATAATACCTCATCTCAGAAATATAGACAGATACTGAAGGGCCGAAACGCTGTAATAAATATGGCGACAAAGATGAAGACAATAGTACAAATAATGTAAATAGTGTACATAATACCTCATCTCAGAAATATAGACAGATACTGAAGGACCGAAACGCTGTAATAAATATGGCGACAAAGATGAAGACAATAGTCCAAATAATGTAAATAGTGTACATAATACCTCATCTCAGAAATATAGACAGATACTGAAGGGCCGAAACGCTGTAATAAATATGGCGACAAAGATGAGGACAATAGTCCAAATAATGTAAATAGTGTACATAATACCTCATCTCAGAAATATAGACAGATACTGAAGGGCCGAAACGCTGTAATAAATATGGCGACAAAGATGAGGACAATAGTCCAAATGGAATCCTTTTTTATCTGAAATTGTTATCCTGTCTTAATTGATGCACAAAAGAAAATTTTTGTTCAAACTTTGGATTTGTACTTTTTTGTAATTGTGTAATAAATGTGTTTTCCTTTTAAAATTTAACACAGTGCTTGAGTTTTTTTGTAAATCTTATTTGTGAAGACTCATGTTGAATTCAGTATTAATTATAATTTTAAAAAAAAACTTAGTCTTATTTTTATGAATCTATTTCTCAACATGAGATTGGGACTTAAGCTTATTCCAGACTTCAAGTGTGACTCGTACATATGATCCATCACTCAAGATGTTGTATTGATTTACTAACTGTATTTAACAACCCTTCAACATCTTGTGGGTCATTTCGAGCCAAATTGGTTGTGTTTTAAACATATTTTATAGTTAGTCACGTATGAATGAGAGTAAGTTTTATAATTCTTCAGAAATATAGAACGATTCTTCGGAAATGTTTGAAGGAAAATTTTATAGTTTGTAAGGTCCTGGTTGAAAAAAAGTTTTATTTTTGTCAAGAATGTTTGAAGGTAAGTTTTTGTTTATATAAACACTTGTAAACATTCTTTTATCATTTATATTTTTTATATTCTTTTGTAAAATCCAATCTTTTAGACAAATCGCAGTAGATTATCTGGTTTAATGTTTTCAAAAAGTTCTCTATGACTGTTCGCTTTGTAATACTAGTTTCAGATTTCCCAGAAGCTGCAACATCCCAACAGCATGTGTTTGACTGTAGGACTCCTGACAAATGATGCTGGAAAAATGGTAAATTCTTGCTGATTCCTTCTGTTGTTCTCTATCTTTACAAGAGTCTGACCATGCTGAAAATGGAGTACAGTTGTCAGATATGGGCAGCAGCTGCCCAGTCTTCATTTTCCTGTCTTGAAAGAGCCCAAAAGCATCTCTGCATCCTTGGGGGTAATGAATTATTTTCCACCCTACAACCCTTTTCTCAAAGATGAAATATTGGAAGCCTCTCGTTATTCTATCACTATTTCCATGGAAAGTATTCAGGCGAACTAAATTCCTTAATTCCACCAATTCTAACCTTCACAGTCAAAACCCACCATGTCATGCAAATTCCGTTCCTATTCCACTGATATAATGCAAGTTCCACTCAAGCAGCTTCTTTACATGAACTGCTGCTTTGTGGAACTGATTCCCAAGAGGATGCTTCCCTGATCACTATAATCTTAACCTGTTTAAGTCTATAGTTAACATTTATATTTCCCACATATTTGTATAAACTGTGCCTCTTACTCTGTAACCCTCTACCTAGAGTGGCTCTTAAGGTAAACATCACAGTAAAAAAAGATAATAATGAAACTGTCTTTTGTTACCTTTTCTGAAATAAAGTTACATAAAACCAGATTTTTGTAAAGGGAGACAATTTGTCGGTACCATGTGATCTTTGGTGTTAACAGATTATGGAAGCCTCGGAAGTGGAGACAAGCAGATGGCAATTGAGTCCATTGTGAAATATTCATTCTTTCAAAAAATCATTAATCTTCTTTCAGTCGTCTAAGTTTAGACTTACACTCAATTTATGGGCTTGAATAATTCATTTGAAAAAGGATCGCTATTCTACATCATGTTTCTTGGGATTCTGTTTTTCTTTCTCACATTCTCAATATATCTTTGAACATTTTTATTTTAATAAATATACTCGGATTAAATATATTTTATTTCCCTGGCTCGTTGCCTTTCTTTTCTTTCTTTTGTTGTTTTTTTTTTAATTTTTTTAGTGGGTTTTTATTTTATCTCCAATTTTGTTTTCTTTCCTGTTGCCAATAAGTCTTGCGTTGGTATAGTGCTATCCAAGAAATTTGCATGTAGTTACTTAGCAGGGAAAAAAAAATGACAGAGTGTCAATGTCTGAAGAAACAGTCTTAATGGTGCTATTGGTCTGCAGGATAATGGTCAAAACCAGATATAAGAATAAGAAAGATTCTGTTAAAAGCAAATATAAGAGTTGCTAATATTTTAATTCTCCAAAACAAAATCCTTTTAAAATTTTTTTTAATCCTGTTCACTCCAAACAAAGGCATGAAAGCGAATGAGACACAAGGGGTTGTGAAAGAATTAGAAGAGCAGAAACAACATTAAGGTTGGAGAACAAAATAAGAATAATCCGGAGGACATACAGGGGTTGGACAAAATAATTGAAACACTTGTTAAATTCAAAGAAAATTTATTTAATATGGAGTTGGTCCTTTTTTTAGCCTCACATACAGCTTCAATACGTCTAGGAATAAAATATATATATATATATATATCTACAGCTTTAATACATCTAGGAATGGAATCATACAGTTTCCTGTTTTCATTCAGAGGAATTTTCAGCCATTCTTCCATTAACACCTGCTCTAGCTCTTTAAGACATGACGGTGGAGGATAGCAGCTTGTAACTTGCCGCTCCAAAATGCACCACAAATTTTCAATAATATTGATATCTGGAGATTGGGGAGGCCACTCCATATGTTCTAGCTCACTTTCATGCTCTTCATGCCAATTCTTAACCACTCGAGCGGTTTGTATTGGAGCATTATCATCTTGGAAGATGCAGTCACCATCAGGGGATAAAGTCTGGGCCATTGGATGAACATGATCTCCCAAAATGTTCAGGTAATCTTTGCTGTTGATTCTTCTATGCAGGGCAACTATTGGACTAAGAGATTTCCATGATATGGCGGCCCAAACTATCACTGATCCACCTCCATGCTTCACTGTTGGAAGAAGGCAGTCAGGGTTGTAAGCTTCTTTGGGCTGCCTCCACACATAAACTCACCCTGAAGTTGGGAAAAGAGAAAAACTGGACTCATTTTAAAATATGACTTGCTTCCATTGGCCTGCAGACCAGGCATTGTGATCTCTGTACCACTTCAACCTCTTCTGAATGTTGCGAGTGGAGAGTAGAGTTTTCCTTACGGCAGCTCTTCCATGATATCCAGCCTTATGGAGCTCATGATGAACAGTTTAACTAGAAACTGGACTATTCAGATGATTATTCAACTCAGCAGTCACTTTGGCCACAGTAGTCCGATGATTTTTTTGCCACATTACATTTCAATGTATGTCAGTCCCTGTCAGTAAGTTTGCAAGTCCGGCCCGAATTGCTTCAGTTACTCAAGGTTTTGTCCTGTTTCTCAAATTGAGTCATAGTTCTGGATATGGTAGCTCTTGAAAAACCAAACAGTTCAGCAACCTTAGGGATCGAGGCTCCTGCCATGTGAGCTCCAACAATTTGCCCTTTTTCGAACTCGAAGAGGTCACGTATTTAGCTTAAATTTTACTAAATTCTTAAAATAAATAAGACAAAGACAGTAAATTAGATAAATAAACGTATTTGCAATAGATATAACCTGCAATTATGAAGTTTTAGTTAAAGTTCTTAATATAATAGGTCTTTGAAATATAGTGGAATTTGCACCTGTTCCAATTATTTTGTCCAACCCCTGTATATGGTAGCAATATTCTAAGCATAGGTGAATGATGACTTATAGATATATAAGCTAGATTCCGGATAAAAAAATGTCTAGCATGACACAGTGAACCAACTTTCTAAGCAGCTGACCACCAGCAAGAAATTCAATGTAGTCTTTGCACTTTGTCACAAAGATGTGCAAGGTGCAATGAGTCACTTTCCTGGAAGTTAGCATCAGCCATACTGATGGAAAGCAGAAAGGGGTCTCTCAGATGATTAATAAAGAGCAGTTTAATTTGGGAAAAATCAAGTAACAGGCACATGGTGAGAAATTAAATTAAATTTAATAAGATATTCAGTTGAAAATTATTTTCTGTTCATTTTTAAAAATTACCATTTTGACAAAAAAAAATTTTGCAATCTTTTACCAGATCAGTTTTGTGATAGGAGTATGGATTTGCAGATGATGTAATTGATAATGGCTCTAAATGAGAAATTAGAGGTATGAATATATATCACTTTCCCTCAGCTATGGGTTAAATAGCAGGTCTTATACCTTGAAAAATCATTGTTATTCTCCAAAAAGTGTTAATGCAATAATTACTCACAAAAATAAAGACTTATTTTCACAATCCCAAAAATGTATTTCAACTTTAAATAATCTACAAAAGGGTGATAAACTGTAAATATCAAATTAGTCAGTCAATTGTATTTGGTGTTATTGCTTGTAACATCGTACATGATCAAATTTTTCGATTCAGTGTTTCATTTTGGAGCATATTCATGGCTTCAAGGGATTAATATCAGGGCTATCATGGCCTGAAGTTTGCATTTAACCAAGATACACACTGCCACCACTGGGTGTCCATTTATGTGTGTGCGTGTGATGAGGATGTAGAATAATATCTGACACAAATGATTATGGAAATAACAGGACAAAATGGAAACATCACAACACATTTTTCTTACAAACAGCTTTGTCTTTCATTCTGACTGGAACATGCCAAACCTAACACATGTTGGCAAAACTCATCATTATGCAGCTTATCCAATTCATCACATTATTCCCATATATATATCTACATATATATATAATTATTTATTCGAAAATTATGACATAAATATGTTATAAAATCACTACAAAAATAACCATTTTTTTTCAACAATTCTGGTGTCTTATCAAGTGATGGTGTTGAATGTAGAATAAAGGGTTTTAAAAGGTTCAAATTGTTTGATTGATTTATTTTCAAATAAATGATTATATTTGCTCTACTCTGTATTGAGAATAGTATTTGTTGGTTATTGGAATGTATTCCGTACACACCAATCCTATACTTGGAGAGATATATATATATATATATTATAGTTAGATTTGCTCTACTTAGTGTATTGAGCACTTTGCTTAGTTACTTTTGCTTTACTCATGTTGGAACTTTTTTTCTTTGGATTCTGAGCTTGGATTCTGGACGATTGTTTTTGCCTCAATTACATGTTCTTAGTTCTTTCTTTTTTTATCCCTTATTTTTCCTTGGGTATTGGTTTGTTCATTTACAAGCCAATACACCTAAGGTTTTTCCAGACAAGTATAATTACTTATATATATATATATATATAGAGAGAGAGAGAGAGAGAGAGAGAGAAAGAGTATGATTTCTCTTTCATGTGATAGTGCTTTTAATAATGGAAACTGATTTTGTCCTATTTAATATCAGCTTTTGTTATTTTGGTGATCCATACTTTATTGAAAATTTAAGTGGAGTTTCATGATGAAGAAAGTAAAAAACAATGTAACCATCTTGTATGCATGTGTGTGTGTGTGTGTGTGTATACAAACTTGTGTATGTATAATTTTGACATGCATGCACATACATCTGTATACATTAACTCATGCAGGGTGTCAGAAAAGATTTCTAAAGATAAAAGCAACACCCAGAAAGGGAAGGGAGAGAGAGAGGGGAAGGGAAAGAGAGAGGGGAGGGAGGGATGCCGGAAAAGGTTTCTATGATTTCACTATTATCATCACTATCCTAAATGACTTTTAATTTAATTTCCAAATGTTTAATATTTATTTAATGCAATAACTTTCATTGGCCTTACTAAATTACCTAATCAATCACATCTCAAATTTCCTTGTCCAGTTTTTAAATTAAAGCAACTATTCTTTTTGAGGGTAGGAAGATGATTTCTCAGTCTGTCATGCTAACTAACAATTATGTTGACTTTCTTCTTTCCAACTCGATGGTCATAGCTAAAATATTTGCTCACAATTTGAAACCAGATTTTTTTTTTAAATTGTAAAGAAGATTCCAAAATTTTTTGTTTTCCTCTCAAGATGTTTTATGTTGGCTGTTTCTTGAAGCCAATCTTTTTCCCTGTGAAGGGATACACACAATTACCATAATCTGAATTTGCTGGGCACTCCCAAAAGAGTTCATTTTTAACTGCAATTTGATAAGGAATTATTCTGTGATTTTGTTAACCATTTTCTCAGTTTCCAAGTTTCTTTTTCCAGAAGACAAAATACCAATTCCTGAAGACTCTTTTCATGAATTTCTTCATTTCCTTCTTTCGGTTTGTTAAATATTCAATTTGAAATGCTACGGGATACAGAATATCAAGTATCACTCTTTTTGGAGCCAAGAGATAAGTAATTTATATTTTTATTTATGAGGTGGGATTTTTAATTTTAATTTTGTGGCTCAGGGGAATACATATCTGTCAAAGCAGCTGTTAAATTTGCCCACAGAGAAAAAGCAGTTATATAAATGGACTGATTTACAAAACATTTTATTCATGAGGTCCATTCAACAAAGAAATCTTTTAAAAGCTTCACTCTTTGACAATCATTCTCGTTAACAATATACTTATCAGCTAAAACAGAAGAAAATTTGTCGAGATTTAGAGAAAGAGGCCCCAAATATTATTCTACACATTATTTGAACTAATATCTTTATTGCTATTGTTTTTAATACAATATCTTAGCTGATAAATAATCTCCCTTAAGTGTATATTGCATTTAGTTGTTTTTAGAGAGTACTTCATATTTTTTCCTTATTAATATCAGGTTAAATACAACAAAGATAAAGATCACAGATTAAATAATGGTTGCTATAATGAAAATGTATCATTGAGGAATTTCAAGAAACAGAGTTACTGTAATCATTCTGTGAATTCATTTATTATAATGAAACTAGCTTAAATTCTTCACTTTGGCAGAGTTTCTTACAAATAGAATTTATATTGTAATTAATTGCAAACCAGTCATTTTGCAATTGCATTAAACTTATATAACAAGCGCCATGATGCTAATGGTAATGGTTATATCAGCCATTTCCTTCGATGGAAATATTCAGCATTCACTGATAAAGTAGACAGTTTTAGATTGAAGTTTAGAAAATCTTTCTACAAAAACAACTTTTTCTGGAAAATAAGTTTCACAAGTCCACTGTTAACTTTTTTTTAGTATTGATCCGGGCTACTTTTCTGACCTTTTGTCCAAAGTATCAAACTTTTCTGACCTTTTGTTCAAAGGACTGTGCAATGTCAATATCTTTATAATGTCTCTTCTCTCTTTGAGTTACATGTGCTACCAATTTTATTTGTTGCTGTTGTTGAAAGTCGTCAAGTGGTGATTTCTGTTATTTGGTACAATTCTCAGTGATTCTGTAGTGCCAGTCCACGAGATCCAATGAAGGCTTGTCCTCTCTAAAACCTTCATTTTAATCACATGAATCAATTCTCTTCATGCTATCCATTTTAGTTGTTGCTGCTGTTGGTAGTCCTCAAGTGATGTGGTTTCTGTTATCTGTTACAGTTCTTTGTGATTCTGTAGCGCCAGTCCACGAGGTCCGATGAAGGATGGTCCTCTCTAAAACCTACATGCTTTACTCACTTGAATCAATTCTCTTCATGCTATCCATTTTAGTTGTTGCTGCTGTTGGTAGTCCTCAAGTGAGGTGGTTTCTGTTATCTGTTACAATTCTTTGTGATTCTGTAGCGCCAGTCCACGAGGTCCGATGAAGGATGGTCCTCTCTAAAACCTACATGCTTTACTCACTTGAATCAATTTCTCTTCATGCTATCCATTTTAGTTGTTGCTGCTGTTGAAAGTCTTCAAGTGATATGGTTTCTGTTATCTGTTACAGCTCTTTGTGATTCTGTAGTGCCAGTCCATGTAGTCCAAAGAAGGATAGTGAACAACATCAACATTTTCTGTCCTTATTTTCTCTTTGAATTTCATGTGCTCTCCATTTTAGTTGTTGCTACTGTTGAAAGTCCTCAAGTGATGTGATTTGTTTGATAAAAATTCTTTATTTGTGATTCTGTAGCACCTCTTGATGTGGATCAAAGGATGGTCCTCACCAAGACCTACAGGCTTCATTCACTCAAAGGTATTTTTAATCATTAATTAATATTAACGGAAAAATCATGTGACAACATTAATTAATTATCAGAATAAAATCCAGAACTAATGATAAAAATTAAAATAAAAAATCTGGTTTTATTTCAGGTATCTAAAAATATCTGTGATTTACTGCAAGTTTATAAAAATCTGGTATTAATTCGAGGTTTCTACCTATAGCCCACTAATGCCTATTGTCCTCAAAATAGAATGGTGAAAATTAATGGGCTTAGTATAAATTATATCTGAAGAGATATCTCAATAAGTCTGGCACAAGGTCTCATTTATGGAGAAATTGTTCATTTTTACACTTCGGAAAATACTTTTGGTGAAGTGAGAGTTGTTTAGAGAATTTTTATTCCGTCATTATTATTATTAATTTTGATGAGTACTTTTCTTTCATCTTAATTTTTATTGCTTTTATGTCAGCATTTTTGGATTGTTAGCTTCATAGCAAATAATAAAAGATGAGTTCCTGGTGAGGCTTACAATAGTGTTTATTTGGCCTTGGGGAAGAGCCTGATTAATCATGCCAGCTGCTCTTACCATTTGAGCTACAAGGAACTTTACAGCTAGAAGATCTAATATGTTCATTCCATTCTACTGGGGAATTATTACAAAATACTTGCCCCTCACTAATTTATAGGCAGAAGCACACAAATGCATGCTGGGATTTCTTCCTAGCCAATAAAATAGACCGGTTCTCAGTTTCATCTGACTTGGTTCCGGTCTGTCATGTCTTCATGCCAGAACACTACATTCACTTGTCCAAACTTTTTCTTAGGTTTCAATATCAATTCTTTGCTTGTGGACCTTTTACCATATTACTTGCTGCCTTATTACTGCTAATTTCTCTTGCATATATTCCTTTTTTGTATTTTTCTTTTTTACAGTGAGAGTCACCTTTTACAAGGCTCAGGGGCCACTTGAGATAGAGGGTTACATTAGGTGGCCATTTGTGTGCATAGGTGAGGGAGATAATGATTAACCCTAGTCCTGAATAGCTTAAGATTGTAGTGATCGGGGAAACATCCTCTTGGGAGTTGTTTCCACAGGGCAGTGATTTGCCGGAAGATGTTTGGAACTTACATCTCACTGATGGAACATAGAGGGAATTTGGGTGCTTTGCTACTATGTAAGTGCCATGGCATGTTCTTGTCTTGGCAGGACAAAGGAATGTAGTTTGTCCGAACACTTTCCATGGAAGTAGTGGTAGAGAAGTGAGAGGTTCATCACATCTTACCTGTGGAAGAATTGTTGAAATGTGGAAAATAATTTGTCATCCAGAAGGGCTCGGAGATGCTTTTAAACTCTATCACGGCTGGAGAATGAGGACTGGGCAGCTCCTGCCAAAATATGATAGCAGTGCTCCATTTTAAGTCTGATCTGGATCTTGTAAAGGTAGAGGATAGCAGGAAGAGCCATGTACTTACTGGAGTGATCAGGGAGCCGAACATTTTACCTGTATCCTTAGCAATGGATCGTATGTATGAGTTCCACTTGAGGTCAGGTGTGAGTTTGAGGCCAAACAGTCTTTTAAGGCATGGTGCTTCCTCTAGAGGAACTCTATTCATCTTGATTGGTGTTAGTTCGGGTCAGATCGGTGATGATGAAACATAACTAAGCTTAGTCTTCAAGCCATTCAATGTAACCAGTTTTTATCCCATTGGGTACTTTGTGCAAGAAGAGGAATCAGTCGCTAATCTCTAGCCATTACGTTGCTTTATATTATTATTTTGCCCTCTTCTTTTCTTTTCCTTATTATTGATTATTGCAAACTTTGTCAATTTTGTTTGTTAGTTGTATTATTTATTTTACATTTAACCATGACCACTCACTATAAATAATCTGATTTTATTAACCTCACCTTTATTCTTTTGATAACTTTAGTATTAGTCATGATAATATTATCATTTTTTTAAATTTTTAGATGATGCATTGACAGCCATTACTATAAATTTGGTAGCACTTTAACTATTAATCTGGATAGCAAGTCCTGCTGGAAAAATATCTGCAGAAATCTAACATTTAAGGATTAATTGTTAATTCTTTCTTGAAAATTAATTATGCTAATTTACTGATTTATCAAGTCCTTTCTTCTTTTTTGGTTTGACATCTTTTCATAATATACAGAAATAAATTAATTCCAAAAAATTTACAATAGAAGATTAAAAAAATAACGATATTGCATTGAAAATGTTTTGATAATTGTCGGTCAGGTCTCTGGGATCATCTGGCACAAGTGAAGTCAATAACGGGTGTTTAGGTGTTTGTCTTGTTTAGCTAACATGAGCATCATCAAATAATTATGAGGTACAAGAAGAATTTGGGAAGGGTTGTCATAAAAAAAAACAAATACCCTTTTACAGCTAACATGAGATTTAATCTAAATGTTCGTTCTTCTTACACCTGTAGTGTTAGTAGCAACAATGTTATCTTTTTTTATTTTTAGATCAAGCATTGACAACTATTCTTATAAGTCTGTCATCACTTTGAATACTAGGTAGCCATTGCTGCTGGACAAATGTCTGCAGAAGTCTGATATTTAAGGATTCTTTGTTAATCCTTTCTTGAGAATTAATTACGATAATTTATTGATTTATGAAGTTTTAAATTTTTCTTTCTTCATGTCTTTTGGCAATATACACTGAAATAGATTTGTTCCGAAAAGTTGACGACATCATTTGTTTCAGCAAAGAGAAATCAATTACCACAAATTGAGGTAATTTATGACGGCCAAAGAATTCTTTGTCCCTGAAGCAAAGGAAAATGGAAATTATCAAAAATTGCCAGAAAATTCTTTCTGCAAAAATGAAGCATTTAAAATGCTTTATTGTTTTGTCATGATTAATGTCCTTCTGTTGAATCTGAATATTAGAATTTCATCTGCAGTATCACAGTAATAATAATTGTAATGAAAGGTTTTGGTAATTTCTTCGAAAAAGAAAAATGCATGTGCTGTGGCTCATTTGGTAGTGACATTCTTTTTGCAAAAATTTTTTTGATCATCTTTCATTAAAAGTTTAAGCTTGCGAACAGGCATCTATAACTCAAAATTTTGATCTAGAAAATCTATGGATTGTACACTTGACTAAGGTTAAAAATGAATTAGCCAAAATATTATGTTTTATATCCAAAGCAACACAAAGAATGAATTCTCTCAGACTTACATTGAGACTTCCATATGTATGTCAGTGAAATCGTTGAGAACTATCTAAACTGTCCGTTGTATACAACTGCTTTCTTAACGTTTGATCGAACAAAGCATATTTGTTTAGCAATGATCATCCTTCTTCATACCTCATTGGCTAGTGTTACAGAATCAAACAGCAGAAACCGCATCACTTGAGGACTTTCAAAAGCAGCAATAATCAAAATAGGCAGCACATGCAACTTGAAGAGAGAATAATGATATATGTTGATCTTCCACACAACTTTAAACAAAAGATTAGGAAGGAAACCTCCGTCAATACTTGAAAAAGCAATAACAAATAGGGAACTTGAAAAATCGTGTTTTCCTGAAAAACTGTTTTAACAAAGTTTTTAGAAATTTCAACTGAAAGTAGTAATGGCTGTTCAGTTGCTGAATGTGAAATGTTTTTTTTCTAAGGAAATGGCTAATATTACAATTACCGAACCAACAGAGTATAAAAGAAGCTTAGCAAATCCTTGTTGATATTGGTTATTCCATACCTGCAACTGAACCAATGTTTGGGTAAAATATGTTCAAACTAACAAGAGTTCTCTAGGAAAGTCACACAACTGTTTGTAATTCTGATTGTGTCGGCATCAGAACAAGTAATAAAGGAACCAAGTGAAAGATATTGTGGATCCTTGAATTCTTCTATTGAGGAAATCTTAAGAAATCAAATACATCCAGAATGTTAGTGAGAAGAGCAAATTTTGTCCAACTTTCTCAATGTCGGACTCATTCCAAATATACAGAATGTGACCATTGTAAGCACAAGTAAACCTTTTTTTGTTTATATCTCATCATAAGTAAGTGTCATAGAAACAGGGGAAGTGGCACCATTCTTTTTTTGATTCAAGATGTCTCTCACTATTTTAGAAGACAATGCTGGTTCTAGGGCTGGAGGGATATTTACAAATACATTTGGCAAAAGTTAGGATTGTGACCAAAATACAAGTTGCTTAGAAGAAAAGCCAAAGTCCTAAGTAAGAACATTTCTTGCAGTTATTGTCCAACTAGAAATCATGCTTAAAACACCAGTTCTCATTTGATCCCCAAAGTTAAGCAGCATGAAGCCTGGTCAGTACTTTGATGGGGGAATGCTTCGGAACACCAGGTACTGTAAGCAAACTCCTATAATACAAAATAGGTTTGGGCCTGAAATAATAGACAAAGGTTGATAAGATGTAAAGATACAAATCAATTAATCAATTAATGTTTAAACTAGCGCTATTTCTCTACAAAATTTCTTCTTCATTTAAGTGGTGTATTCCTTCAGGATGTTAGCAATCATGGCCCTCCACAACTTCCTGTTCTTTGTAGATCTTAATAAATTTTGTCTTTTTGTTATTTCCCCATAAACATGTTCTGCTGTTTATTTACTCAAGCTCATTCTTCTTCTTCAATGTGTCGTGTCCCTTCAGGACGTAGGCGATCATGGCTCTCCACAACTTCCTGTCCTTTGAATCTTTTAATAAATTTTGTCTTTTTGTTATCTCCCCTAAAACATGTTCTGCTGTCTATTTACTCAAGCTTTCTAGGTAGGTCATGCATCATTTTCCTCTGTCCCTCCCACCATTAATCTGTCCTGTGAGTATCAAATACCTTAGGTATTCTGTCGTCACTCATCATATATATATATATATATATATATATATATATATATATATATATATATATATAATTTAAATAAAAACAGAGCTAATAATATTATATTATTAACTCTGATTTACATTGAGCTTTCTGGATTTTATCCTCCTTGGGTTTACCCATACGGATTACCTAGTTTTTCGTAAACTAAATATATATATATATATATATAATATTGAGCCAAAGTGTGCCTCTACCAGTTTGGCCATGGAAAGCAGACAGACATGGCAAAGTTAGAATAACCTATCTAAGGAAAACATGTTTTTCTTGCTGGGACCTCTACGAATCTATATCTGCTTAACTTGAATTGGGTACAAAATTTGAACTGAAGACCTTAAAACCAAAGTTTATTTCACAAAACAAAGGGCTATTTAATTGAAATGATTTTCTTTTTCTTTTTGCATTTAATATTTTGCCCTTTAAAAATGTTTTACAAAAGAATTTCATGGCTTTAAGTTTTGCCTGTCTCATTAAGATTTCCTTTCTCCATTAATTTGCCTGATTTACCTATCATCGTTCATCAGTTTCCTAAATTAACCTTTGCAGGTTTATATTTAATTCTTCTAAAAGTTGGGTTTCTTTCCTCTGTATTAGCAATTTTTCACACAAGACAGAGTTTTTGTCTGAATGGAAAAACGGGAAAAAGAAGTTCAGAGCCCAAATTAAGGATGAATAAAACAAAATTTAAATTGCAATTCAAGCTGAAAATAATCTCCCTATTCTTTGGGCATGTTTCTCAGATTCATTTCTATAAGGCACATTGGATCTTTGGTTTTTTTTAAACTTGTCTTAGCTAACATCTGCAGGTGTTTGTAATAATTAGATTCTTCTAAAAGCAAATGAAGTCATATTAGATGAATAATGAGGAACTGCCATGTAAATGCATCCTTTGCTCATCAATGCACAAAATTAGCAGTTAACATTGCATTATCTGCTGTCTGTAGTAAATCTAGTTGTATAATATCCATGATAAAAATGAGGTTTAGAAGAAAACTATCAGGCCAAAAGAATGTCTACATTTCTTTTTTTTTTTTTCAAAAATTAATTAATTTGGCTTTGATTAAAATAAATCTACTGAACACTAGTAGATTCTGGTGTACTTTGGTGTACTCTTATTGGCCAAACACTAGTAGATTCTGGTGTACTCTTATTGGCCAAACACTAGTAGATTCTGGTGTACTCTTATTGGCCAAACACTAGTAGATTCTGGTGTACTCTTATTGGCCAAACACTAGTAGATTCTGGTGTACTCTTATTGGCCAAACACTAGTAGATTCTGGTGTACTCTTATTGGCCAAACACTAGTAGATTCTGGTGTACTCTCATCTGTCAAACATTAGTAGTTTCTGGTGTACTCTCATCTGTCAAACACTAGTAGATTCTGGTGTACTCTCATCTGTCAAACACTAGTAGATTTATGGTGTACTCTCATCTCCAAGTCAAAAGTAGATTTTGTATCCTAACTCTGGAGTATAATGCCACAGCTTCACCGATACTAGGAATTGCTGCTGTGGTTTCCATAGTAACTATTTTTTTATAGGGTGGAGTTACTAACCACATGCCAAACTTGTTTGGAATTAAGACTTTTCCTTTTCCTAGACTAGTTGCCAATCCAAGCTGAAGATCCAAGTAAGACCTACTCTTTAACCCATAACTGGGGGTGGAGAAGAGCTTGATTCAAACTTTTTCCAAGAGTTATACCAGATGACAGAAACCACATCACATGAGGACTTTCAACAGTGGCAACATCGAAAATGGATAGCACATGGAACTTGAAGAGAAAATAATGATATAATCAAGATGTTAATGTTCCTCACGACTTCAAAATGTTTATTTCAAATAGTCTGCAATCTATAATCAGTTCCCATGCATTAGTATTAGTAAGTAGCAAGAACAGCTTAAAAACAAAATATTAACTGGCCTGATACTAGACAATCATGGCTTATGACCGTGAAGCTGTTAATGTGTATTTGGCAAATTAAAATGGACGTGTGTATATTTCCCCACTCACAGCTGTCATAGACTTGTGTTACATTAATGCGTATCTTTTTTTGTTCCCTCTACAATTTTTGGCAGTACCGGCAACATTCTCTCACAGATCACTTATGAGAAAATTGAACATAGAATAGGCTGCACTAGAAGTAGTTTTGCCCAACACCGCAAGTTTCTACAAAACCAAAACATTTGAAAACTCGAGTCATGTTTCAAATAGAGTAGTCAGATCAAAACTTTCATATTGATGTCATGAAATGCAGTAAAATCCTGTTAAGATGTATTTAAACTCTCTGCTTTCTATGGTCAACAGGTTGTTCTTTGAACCTTGTGGACTGGCACTACAGAATTGCAAACAAAGAACTACACCAAATAAAAGAGACCACAACACTTGAGGACTTTCAACAACAGCAACAGCTAATATGGATAGCACATGTAACTCGAAGAGAAAATAATGACATAATCAAGTTGTTGATGTTCCACACTACTTCAAACAAAAGGTTAGGAAGGAAACTTCCATCAATACTGGAAAGCATGATTACACTGAACTTGAGAAACTTATTTTTCTAAATAAATTGTTTAAATAGAAATTTTTTATGAATTTCAACTGAATGTAGCATCGACTGTTTGGTCAATGAATGCCAAATGTTTCCTTATAAGGCAACATTCCTTCCGTTGTGATCCTTTCTCAGCTTCTCTCCCATTTTGAATTTTCATCTTGTAATTTGTTTACCATTATGCTTCTGACTTTAATAAATTACTGAAATTGCTTCCCAATAATTCTACCCCCAGAGGCCAAGTGCACCTTTCATTTAACCCATTAACTGCCAATTTTTTTTAATGCGCATTTTTGGCCCAAACAGGTGTCTTACGAGTTTATTTATTCCTTATGTTTAATTTCAGTAGTTACCATTGTCGTTTTTATAGAAACTAGAACATCAAATATATATGTGTATAAAACATCAAATATAATATTGATTAGAAATAATAAAAAATACTTTTCAAAATAGTCATTATTTTTCTACTCGTGAAATGTAAAATTGAGACAGAAAGTGTCTTCTTACGGCTAATAATAAAAACTTTAAAGGCTAAGTGTTGTAAAATATACCTCTGCAAATGCAATGTATATAAGCAATTCAATGTAAATACAAGGAATAACACGTAGTGAGTTTAATTTTAACAGATCCCCAAATGGGGCTCATGGCAGGCAATGGGTTAAGAATCATAGTCTCTTGTTTTGATTAGAAAGAAAAGTTCCATGCATACTAAAATAATAAGTTTGTTAATACCTACCTACTAATGGTATATAGTTCCTTGTACTGCACTTTAATTCAAGTTTAAATAATTTTCATTTTGTTGTAACCTAGAAATGTTTACTAAATGAGGAACAATCAAAACAGAGGCTGGAAATGGAAATAGTAATCTTTATAACAGCAACAAAATACAATACTCGCCAGTGGCGTGAAGTAGGTAAACCACTGCTAGTGGTTGACTACATAGACACCATATTATCCCCATTTACAATAGTGTCCAAAATATTTATGAGGATTGGGACATATCCATTAGTATTCATAGGTACAGTATATACCACATTTACATTCATACTAATGGTCTTTGTTGATTTTAATGACTATGAAAAATAAAAATAAACTTAAATTAACAGACATGTATATTTCTGAGATGAGGTATTATGTACAGTATTTACATTAGTTGGACTATTGTCCTCATCTTTGTCGCCATATTTGTCACAACGTTTCGGCCGTTGTACGCTCCGGCCTTCTTCAGGTGGTTGGAATTTCGAACTGAACCCTTTATTTCGTTCACTGGGGTAGACTGTTCTAGTTCCACGAGCCATGTTTGATGGATGTCAGTTATCAGTTATCTCCTGGTAATTTTCCCTCTGAAACTTCTCCACTGCCTGAACCGGGTATTGAACTCACACTCTTTGGGTCTGTCACTGGATCTAACCTTTATCCACTGTACCATGTGTCCTTGAGGACATCTGGGTATGAATTTCTGAGTATTATAAACCTAATTTTTCAGCAACCATTTTTTACCAGTACTCATATTGCAATTTTGCTGTTATCAATCCATGTTTTTACCAGATCTCATATTGCAACTTTTTTGTTATCATTGCTGTTCTCTGGCACTCCTTATTACTGGTTCCCATATTGTATTTATTTCTATTCTTGGCCGACTCAGGAGATTTTTGTGGCCTAGCATACAAACATGGCTCATGGAACTAGAACAGTCTACCCCAGTAATCGAAATAAAGGGTTCGGTTCGAAATTCCAACCACCTGAAGAAGGCCGGAGCGTACAACGGCCGAAACGTTGTGACAAATATGGCGACAAAGATGAGGACAATAGTCCGACTAATGTAAATACTGTAACAGACATGTAGTTAAGCATTTATGTCTGTAAGATATCACTGGAGAAAATGTCTTCTTAAATTTCCAGCATCTTCCTTCCTTCCTCAGTATCCTTGAAAATCTTCAGTAATGCTTTTGTGTGTTCCACATAATTCTTTTTTTTTAACAATTCCATGTTCTTTAGACAAATCTTTGAAGAGCTTCAAAATGATTTATCATTGGTACCTTACTATTTCACAATTTTTACCATTTTTCTAAGGTGTGTTTGTGCTAGTGTAGAGTATGAACAAGTTGATACTTTTCCAAGGCAGACGTGAAAAAGGATATATAATCAAAATCTATTTTAGTAACATTGGTACACAAGCACCCATGAATAATGAAGTTTTTTTTTTATATAGGAACATAAAGTTAGGCATGTATAAAACTAATGCAATTGCTAGAAAGGAAATGAATATTTCCACTTTGCATTTCCTCCATTGATATAATGACACCTTAATACACAAACGGAATAGAATAGCTTAAAGAAAAAGAATGATGAATATGCTTTGTTCTCAAAGAGAGTTTTATACCTTTAAGTTATACACAGAATCATATACAAACATTTACACTTGTCCTACACAGAGAAACTATAACAAATAGATACAACAACAAGCAGTGTAAAAATACTGAGAGGATATAGGGTCTTGTAATAATTCCCAGTAGGAAATTGAGTTACTGGAGGATTCTTCAATGTTTCTGGAGAAGCCATATTTATATTTCCCAGTGGAAATTTGAGCAGGTGAGGACATTTTTGAATGGGAAAACTGCAAGTCATAGATATTTCTCAGCATGAAGGCTAGAAGCCAGAGATAGTTTCTATAATTTGAGTGGGCCAGGTTTATTTTCTGTGTTTCTGGTGAGGACATATTTCTAAAGTAGTTGGGGTTCAATGGCAGTATGTGTTTGGGAGCTGCCTCATGGTAGCTGGCTGACTTGTGCCTGTGTTAAAAAACAAACTGCTTGTTTTGACTTCAGGCAGCTAACTACTGTCGGCTTTCAACACTATAAATTGACATAACAAAATGGTCATCATGTGACCCTCATGACTTCATCGCAACAAAATCACCTTTTGTATCCCTACAAAACAAATAAACTGCACCATTAACTATTTCTTAGTCTTAAGTATCAACAAATTTTGTTGTCCCAGTGGTTGGGAGGCTGACATATTTGCCTTGGTTGATCTTAACTTTCTTGATTGTTGTTGTTGTTGCTACTAGTTTTCTCTTCTTTCTCTACTTTGTCTTTACCTTATAAAAATGCTATATGGCAGATATAGCAAAATATATATATTTATTTATTATGCACTGTTACATTAGAACATGTACATACCCACTACAAAACTGTACATCTTGTTTCAATGTTAAAAAATTAATGCTTCTTCAGGTGTGAAATCATGATGCTACTAAAATAATTTATTCCGAAATACATTTAACAAGGCACATTTTCTGTCATTGAAAAGTTTCCCATAAAGGGTAAAGATGTGCTTTGTTAAATGTATTTTGGAATAAAAATATTTTAGTAGCATTGTGATGTTGAAACGAGTTGTACAGTTTTGTAGAGGGTATGTACATGTTCTAATGTAACAATGCATAATAAATAAATATCTATTTCTCTACTTTTGTATTATTGAGCCCTGTTTTAAATTAATGTTTTGAATGCTGAAATCTTACTCTTTCTTTTACATTTGTGTGTATATATATATATATATATATATATATATATATATATATATATATATGCAAATAGACATTGAGGTCAACACAGAGTGGTAACTGTCTGTTTCATGCTTAAATGCAATCTTCATGCCATGAAACAGACTTTCGCTCCTGGGTGTTGATCTCAATGTCCACTTTTATATTTACATATGTTCTATCATTGATATTGAGTACTTTAATCCCTAAATATAGCATGCCTTAAAACTATTTGTTTATTATATATATATATATATATAAAGAATTAATGGATTCCTGTTATTATAGTGGATACTCTTATTTGAAATAAGCCCTCCATTTTTGTTTTAAACAGTTTGAATTGTGTCTATCAGCCTTCCCTGTTTATTCAAGAAAACTTAATAAAGAAAATGTAGTCGGAGAAACCACGATTTGATTGGTATGCTCTTTGGAGCCAAGTGGCATCCATGTCATCTTATTTTTATTTATTTTAATACCCTTATTACTACTATAATTGCGACATAATCAGCAAATGAAATTGGGAGTTTTCTAGAGTTTTTCATTATATGCAATCTTACACACATAAGTATATATTATTTTCAAGAAGTAGAATGTGTTTTTTTTATTATATAATTTTGTTTTTTTTATAACAGCCTCAAATAATATTTTACTTTTATAAATTAATCAATCATCCATTTTTAATTTTTATTATTATTACATTTCACTTTTTCCATTCATCTTTTTCCTTTCTTCTTTTTACTTTTAAGTATTATTTTCCATTCTTTCATTCATCTGTTTCCTTCCTTTTTTACTTTTCAATATTATTTTCCATTCTTTCATTCATCTGTTTCCTTCCTTTTTTACTTTTCAATATTATTTTCCATTCTTTCATTCATCTTTTTCCTTCCTTTTTCACTTTTCAATATTATTTTCCAATCTTTTTCCTTCCTTTTTCACTTTTCAATATTATTTTCCAATCTTTTTCCTTCCTTTTTCACTTTTCAATATTATTTTCCAATCTTTTTCCTTCCTTTTTCACTTTTCAATATTATTTTCCATTCTTTCATTCATCTTTTTCCTTTCTTCTTTTTACTTTTAAGTATTATTTTCCATTCTTTCATTCCTCTGTTTCCTTCCTTTTTTACTTTTCAATATTATTTTCCATTCTTTCATTCCTCTGTTTCCTTCCTTTTTTACTTTTCAATATTATTTTCCATTCTTTCATTCATCTGTTTCCTTCCTTTTTTACTTTTCAATATTATTTTCCATTCTTTCATTCATCTTTTTCCTTCCTTTTTCACTTTTCAATATTATTTTCCAATCTTTTTCCTTCCTTTTTCACTTTTCAATATTATTTTCCAATCTTTTTCCTTCCTTTTTCACTTTTCAATATTATTTTCCAATCTTTTTCCTTCCTTTTTCACTTTTCAATATTATTTTCCATTCTTTCATTCATCTGTTTCCTTCCTTTTTTACTTTTCAATATTATTTTCCATTCTTTCATTCATCTTTTTCCTTCCTTTTTCACTTTTCAATATTATTTTCCAATCTTTTTCCTTCCTTTTTCACTTTTCAATATTATTTTCCAATCTTTTTCCTTCCTTTTTCACTTTTCAATATTATTTTCCAATCTTTTTCCTTCCTTTTTCACTTTTCAATATTATTTTCCATTCTTTCATTCATCTTTTTCCTTTCTTCTTTTTACTTTTAAGTATTATTTTCCATTCTTTCATTCCTCTGTTTCCTTCCTTTTTTACTTTTCAATATTATTTTCCATTCTTTCATTCCTCTGTTTCCTTCCTTTTTTACTTTTCAATATTATTTTCCATTCTTTCATTCCTCTTTTTCTTTCTTTTTACTTCCTTGTATCACCTTTCACACTTTTGTCTTTTTTCCTTTTCTTTAATATCTTTCTTTCTTCTTTCTTTTCTATAATATTTTTTCTTTTTTATTTGAGATTTTCACTTCTTTCTTGATATAAAAATTCATAAAAGATTTGTGAAGATTTCTTTCTATTTTTCATATTGTTTATCAATTTATAAATATTATCATCAGTCAAGAAATTATTTTTCCAAATGACTCACCAAAATTCTTTGCAAAATAACACTTGCAGAATCTTCCACTGGGCAGAATTCCTTAACAGACATGGCCAACTTCATATCAAATACATTCCACTTGATTTTGGTTGTCTGCTTTTTAGGGTGTTTCCCCCTGCACTGCAAATAATGAACATTATTTTGAACATAAAAATGAATGCCGCCTAACACAAAAGAATTCAAGGCTAAAGAAAAATCTAAAATTACATAATTCAAAAGAAACTAATTGATTTAGGCAAATTCCTTCCCCAAGAACAGGTTTTTATGATTTAAAACTTCATTTTCTTTTATTTGAAAGGGACAGTCTCATTATCTTTTCCTTTCCTTCTCTATTCATAGCTAAATTCTACAAATGCCTTCAGTGTTAAAAAAAGCTATGAACTACATAAATCATGGTGTATTATAAAGACCTTTTTTTACCTTAACCACTCAAAATTAGTATTACAAAATTCATTAACTAGTTACTTTAAAGTGCTTTAATTCTGTTTGCTGTTTAAATATTTCATTATTAAATTAGTCAATGATTAGATTTGTTAGAGACAATTTGAAAATAATACTAATTTTCTCCTGTAAATACTGACATAATTATATAATTCTTTTCTTTTCTTTAAAGAAGTCATCTTTATTAAAGTTACTTCATAAAATATTTCTATCTGACTTCCTGGAGTACTTCATACTTACCCTGATGTTTATACAATCTATGATGTCATAGGATTTATTAAATAAATATAGCAAAAGTTTCATTAGCTGATGATTTCAAATTTAGAGAAATAATAAAATCTGGTGGGAAAAAAAAAGAAATGATAAATGATAAGTATGGTAATGTTTTTATCACTGACGACATTTGAATCAGGCAACATGTGTGTGTGAAAGATGATATGTGCCCCCTGATTTCCCTTTGGATTTCTAGGATGAGGAGGAGTCATTATTTACATTATTTTTATGTTAAGTATGCTCTTTTGTCTACTTTTTTCCTCGTCTTCACTTAATATTTTATCTTTTTCCAAGTGTAAAATGATCCCAAATTACAATGTTAGAAACAAAAAGTCATTGAAACAATAAAAGTATTTCCAATAATTAAAACACGAGCAGTGTAGCAGAGGACATTTAAAAAAAGAAACGGTATTAATCCATGCCAAAAAGCACCTGAAGAGGGTCTGAGATCACAACAGCTAAAACGGTGTGAAAATAACAAAGATGCAGATAACAGTTCAAATCTAAAAATGAGGCAATTACAAATATAATAGTTTATCTGTGTTTAGAAATATTTTTTAGAGTTTTAGGTTCAATTAGTGGAAATTGGATTAAGTTAAATAAGAAATGGCACATGTAAATGTCATGAACCCACATATCCCTGATTTTTGTTTCAGTAGCAATGACTTGGGGATTCGAAGAAGGAACATCAAGAATATTTCTCTTTAGCTTTAAATTTTCTCTTGAAAATTTGATCAATGTCTACATTGCAAGAATTTAATAACTGTAGTCGCTGTGTGTTTAATAATGCTATTGAAAGATATTTTTAAAGTTTTGTCTTTTTATTTTTTTTCAAAAGATAAAATCAGTCTTAAAAATGACCATTTTTTTTAAGAAAAAATCTCGTTAAATTTTGTGGGGCTTAAAAGAAGTCCTGTTATCAAATACTTGTCTGAAAATTTTCCCCTGGAGACATATACACACAACATTTAAATTCAACAGTTAATGTTTGTGAAAATAAATATCTTTTACTCAAATATTTGAGTTTATATTTTTTATTCTAAGATTTTTTTTATTTCTTTTTATGGCTACTTTATTTTGACAATGCTATTACATTGCACTCCATATACATATGTACATTTTACTGGGATTTTATCAAAGCTTTCTCAAGTTTATCTCTTCCACCAGGGACAGAATTATAAAACAGTTTCAAGAAGTCTTCAGAAATAGAATAATAAACAACAACATGAAGAGATATGTTTACAGACATAAAAACAGTTATTTATATTTGAAAAATAAACATTATGTGTTTTGAAACTGTTATATTTCATTACCAAAACAGCACCTGATTATGGCGGGAAAGAAAGAAACAAAAATTCTGTCAGAATTTTGAGGATAAAGAGTTGTAAATATTTACTAACATCCTCATCTTTGTTGTTATCATAACATTTTGACTGTTGTAGCATCCTGCCTCCTTCAGGTTTTTGTCAAACCTTCATAGACTTTCAAACTGAACACTTTATTTAATCTATAGGGATAGATTGTTCTCATTCCGCTGACCATGTTTAGGAATATATTGTCATCTTATTTTGCACAGTTAATGCTGATGAGGACATTAGTCGAAATGTATTTATGGAAAGAGAGTAGGAACATTTTAAATTGGACATTGACAAGCATATTTAATAAGTGTGCGAAATTCATAAGTCATTTATTTTGTTAGTATGTCAAATAGCTTTCACATGTACACATGTATATTTGGGCAGCAATCCTTCTTTTATGCATGTTTATTTAAACATAACAGACAAGGAATATCATGTGATTTTTATTTTATTTAATCTTTCTTGTGTCCTTACATATTCTTTTAGGAAAGAAAACAAAGAAAAATCTTGTCCATAATATTTAATGAAACACGCACACACACACATTATATATATATATATATATATATATATATATATATATATATATATATATATATAGTAGAATTCATGAAAACTGGACTAAAAAGGCCTTTGGATATAAGGAATTGGTTACAAAGTCAGGATATTAGATTAAATAAAAGAACTGAAATCAAGTTTAACATTTATTTTCAATGTTTTATAGAAAACAAAAAAATATAACGGAATTGATTTTAAGGAAAAAGAAATAAATGTTAAGGAAAATTCATTAAATTAAGTATGCCACGTATGCAAAACAAATAATATAACGAGGATTTTTTAATCGCTGTTGCATGATGATTTTTTTTCTTCTAATGTCATCCTCAACTTTTTCCGCATTTCGTTTTGCTTTTGAAATTTCTTAAATGAAAGACACTTTTTAACTCTACATTTGTTATTGCAACCGTCATAGTTGAATGCTGGTTTTCTTTCCATAAAACTGACAACTTTTTCAATAGCTTGTTCAATTTCAGTCCAGGTTTTATCCCAATCATGTTTTTTTTATTTCCTTGTTCATTGTGACAAGGTGAACACTGAAGAATAGTTTCTTTGGAAGATTTTATATCATGACAATGTTGAACTCAGCTATTAGTTATGATGAATTTTCACCAGTGTCTAGTTTGTATTAATATTTCCACTTTTTGTGATAACTCTTAAGTTGTTCTTTTCCTCTTATTCTCATCATCTTTTGCACCAATACATGCCATTAGGGTGAAATAAGCATAAGCAATTATCATAAGTAAATTTCTTGAAAAACAAAAATTTCAAATCTGTTACATATCACCCAAATAGTTCAAATATGCACATCAAAATCCTGTCCAGAACATCCTGGATTCCAGATATGAGGCACTCAGGATATGAGGAATTCTACTGTGTGTGTATATATAAGTTTTGTCTATTTTTAAAATCTTTTTTCAAGTTCTAGACAAAACTTGTTGATATTTTTTAAGCAAACATGCTTGAAAGAATTATTGCTTCTGAAATACACCTTGTGTGTGTGTGTGTGAATATATATATATATATATATATATATATATATGTATATATGTCATTCACAGACAGTACTGTTTCGCTGTATCACAGCTCCTCAGTGCGACTAGACTTCCGAATGCCTCAAGCCAGGATTGAAACAACTAATTTGGTGTCAGCTAGAGCTATCTTCACTCGGTAGAGTTACACAACTAAATCTAGCATATTGTTTTTACAAATGTAAACAAATGCCCAACAGCCAAAGTGCTCCATTCATTTTACTGAAGAGCTTTGCATTATATATATATATATATATATATATATATATATCTGACATAAAAATATATAATTTTATATAATTTTTTATGTCAAGAAGCAGTATTGATAAAACAGTACGAAAAATTGGAAAAAAGTTTTTGTGAGGCATTTCATCTGTTAGGATTTCTTTCGACTGGGCTTGTGCGCAAAATGAGAGATCTTTTTAAAAGAATATTTTTTTAATCTAGACAAATTCATTTATTTTTCTTTTTCTCTCCATCACCTCTGTCCCTGATTATCCCACATTGTGAGAACAGAAAATCTATCAAGAATGGTGATATATTGTAAGAACCTGGACGTAAATGTTACGTGGCTGAACTAGTAATCAAGGCACTTTCCAGACATTTTCATCTCGGTGGATTAATTTCTCTTTTAATCAAAGTAGCATTCCCTATGTTGAAATTGGGATCCATTTTGTTTAGGTTCAACAATCATTGCATTCTGCATGTTACTTTTTAAAATGTCCCTTTTGTGTTCATATAGTCTCTTGCTTACACTTTGAGGTTTCTCCAATGTATTCATTCTGGCAATTCCTGCACTTGATAAAAATAAATTCCTCCTTCAAGTTTTGGCATGTTGTTTTTTGTTTTTTTTATTAAGTCTTTGATTGTTTTAGATGTAGCTGAAGTAGAAAATTATAACACAAGAATGAATTTAAAAAACTTAACCACATAAACTTGTCAGTCTTTTTTAATGAAACTTGTATAAAAGAAGGATTGCTTCCCAAATACACAAATATATATATATATATATATATATATATATATATCTCAGACTATCTGCCATGAAAATAGTGATAGAGTAGTGAGAGAATAGCAATGTTTCCTCGACAGGAAAAGAGTTGTACTGTTAAAAATAATTCATCACCTACAAGGCCACATAAACCAGGCTAATGTTTTCTGCTGACATTAAGAAGAAACATTATATCAAATTGATTGCTATGTCTGCTGCTAAGAAAGTTGGTTTACTGTGTCATGCTAGACAATTTTTCTTGCCATAATCTATTTTACACATCTACATGTTTACCATTCATACATCAATTGAATATTGCTGTCATATCTGGTTTGTGTCTCCAGCTATATATTTAGAAATTCTTGATAAAATCCAAAGAAGAATCTGCAATGTCATTGGTCCTGACCCGACATCTCAGCTTCAATCACTTTTCCACCACCATAATGTAACTTCCCTGTGCCTTTTCTATAAATATTTTACATTGTAATTGTTCTGATAAACTTTCCTCTATAGTTCCTTAGTGTCTATGAATTTAAGCAGAGAAACTAGATTGGTGACAAGATCTCATCATTTTATAATTGAAATGGTTGGATGTAACACTAAGTTTTATGTTGTTTCTTTTCTTACTTGTTGAACTCTTCTGGCTTCTTGCATTCCTGCCAACTTTGATGTTCAAAAATTTAAATGCAATGTTAATCTTTATATTTTCTCTTCTTAATCTCTGTTTTAATATCATTCTCACTTCTTAGGACCGTTTTTCTCATATTCTTTCACACTCAGTAACCCTCTGCATTTTAGTATCTCTGTTACCTTGCTTAGGGGGTGAAATTATATTTGAAAAAACAAAAAAGAAAAAAGAAAAGAAAAAAGAAAAAGAAAAAGTAAAGAAAAAGAAAAGTAAAGAAAAAACGAAAAAAAAGAGAAAAAGAAGAGAAAAGAGAAAAAAACGAAAGAAAAAAAAAACGAAAGAAAAAAGAGAAAAGAAAGAAAAAGAAAAACAAAGAAAAGAAAAAAAGCAAAAAGAAAAGAAAAAACAAAAAACAAAACAAAAAAAAGAAAAAAGAGTAAAGTAAAAAGGAAAAAGAAAGAAAAAAAGAAAAGAAAAAGAAATGAAAAGAAAGAAAAAAGAAAAGAAAAGAAAAGAAAAAAGAAAAGAAAAGAAAAAAGAAAAGAAAAGAAAAAAGCAAAAAGAAAAGAAAAAAGAAAAGAAAAGAAAAAAGAAAAGAAAAGAAAAAAGAAAAAAGAAAAGAAAAAAGCAAAAACAAAAGAACAAAAAAGAAGAGAAAGAAAAAAGAGAAAGAAAAAAGAGTAAAGTAAAAAGAGAAAGAAGAGAAAGAAAAAAGAAAAAGAAAAAAGGAAAAAGAAAAAGAAAAAGAAAAAAGAAAAAGAAAAAAGAAAAAAAAGAAAAAAGAAAAAGAAAAGAAAAAAGAAAAAGAAAAGAAAAAAGAAAAGAAAAAGAAAAGAAAAAAGAAAAAGAAAAGAAAAAAGAAAAGAAAAGAAAAAAGAAAAGAAAAGAAAAAAGAAAAAAGAAAAAGAAAGAAAAAAGAAAAAGAAAAAAGAAAGAAAAGAAAAGAAAGAAAAGAAAAAGAAAAGAATAAGAAAAAAGAAAAACAAGAAAAAGAAAAAGAAAAAAGAAAAAGAAAAAGAAAAAAGAAAAAAGAAAAGAAAAGAAAAAAGAAAAAAAGAAGAAAAAAGCAAAGAAAAAAGAAAAAAGCAAAGAAAAAAGAAAAAAGAAAAAAGAAAAAAGCAAAGAAAAAAGAAAAAAGCAAAGAAAAAAGAAAAAAGAAAAAAGCAAAGAAAAGCAAAGAAAAAAGCAAAAAGAAAAGCAAAGAAAAAAGCAAAAAGAAAAGAAAAAAGAAAAAAGAAAAAACAAAAGAAAAAGAAAAACAAAAAACAAAACAACAAAAGAAAGAGAAAAGAAAAGAAAGAAAAAGAAAAGAAAGAGAAAAGAAAAGAAAGAGAAAAGAAATGAAAGAGAAAAGAAATGAAAGAGAAAAGAAATGAAAGAGAAAAGAAATGAAAGAGAAAAGAAAAGAAAGAGAAAAGAAATGAAAAAAGTTCTTTTGAAGCCTGTTGAAGCTGGAAAGTGTGGCTTGGACAGCTTCAGCTCAGACATGGCAGCAAGGCTCCATTGTTTGGTCTGAATCTGACACTTCTGAAAAGAGAACATAGCAGAAAGAGTCAGGTACATTCTTGAGCTGACCATTATTCCAGCATCTTTATTACTGAAGTTAAGCAGCATCAAGCCTGATCAATACCTAGATGGGTAGCTGCATGGGAATACCAGATAAGTTTGGACATGTGGGTGGGGTCTAATGGATATAGGGTCGGAACTGGAAATTGGACAGAGCCAAGTTCCAATTCCAATCAGGTTTGTTATGTTCATTTATGCACAAATACCACCCACCCCCACCACCGTCGGAAAAGCTATGAATCTACATCTTCCCTTCTGCATTAATTAGTAGAACTTGTCTCAGTAAATCATTCTTACAATCTGAAAATGTTTTCTGGCTTTAATTCACCTGCAAAGGGTTGATAAACTATAAAAAACAAATCAACCAATCCAATATCTTTAGTGATAGATCATATATGCAAGTTCCACTTGAAGTCTGAGCAAACTTGAGTTCCAATAGATGTTCCAGGCAAGAACCCTCACTGCGAGAGTAAATGTTGATCAGGACGGCAGAATTTCCTAAATTTATCTTAAATTCCATCAGGAAAAAACAACTATATAATAATGGAGTTATTTGTCACCAAAATGTGTTGAATAATAAAAAGAGTTCATCTCAAAAGTTTGGACAATATTTCTATGACCATAGATTCCAAATAATGTAAGGAATAATAACTGAAAACTTATTTCTTATCTATGAATTCTTAGATATAGCATTTCATATCAAGTTACTTTTTGCTTATAAAATTTACAGAATTATTTGAAAATGCTAATTATCACCCAGATTAATTACACTTTATTATTATTATTATTATTATTATGAAAGTGTAATCACCGGGATCCTTCAAAAGCTAAAGATTCATTCTTGCTTATTCCTCTGGTTATAATGTAAACTAAAACAAACATCTCTGAAAGTAGCAGTTAACAGACCTGGGATTATCTCCCTTGGACTGGATTTTTTGTTAATCTACTGTATATCCTCATGTATAAACTGACTTCATGTATAGTGTTAACCCTGAAATTCTTTGCATGAATTTTAACCTCTTACAGGAAAAAGTACCTGTGTATAATACAACCGGTCACCAAAAATTCATAATTTTTAACCTCTTCAAAAAAAAAATTACCTGTGTATAGTGCCACTCCCTATTTTCTGTGTAAAAAACTGATGATAAAAACTCACACTATACTTAATGATGCTTAATTAGAAACTTTTCAGAAACGAATGGTCCAATTGTACTGGAAATCGCTTTATTCTCAAATTTAAAACATTTTAACAGTATTGTGCTATCAAAGATTGTGCTATGGTATGCTGTTTTTATGTTGTGCTAATAAATTAGAATATATAATTTACAGATTTTATCTACATATACACAGTATGAAAATACTCCTGGAAATCATTAATATTAATTTGACCAATCAGGTTATAGACTTATGACTACTAAATACATATTATTGACTTTTATCCTTAATGACAAAAACTTCCTGGTCAGTCTTATTCTTTTAAGATGTGTGATGTCAAACTGGTATAAATAACTACCATCTATTGATTATTGAACACTTGCTAGCAGCTGCCTTTTGAGATCTAAGCTGGATGAATTTTTATTGGAAATCTCTAATCCATTCGTCAGTGATAAATCTGATATTGACAACTGTGGTTCAATACAACTTGGTGATCATCAAATATAAAGTCTTGAGTTGCTGATACTGAAGGCAGTTGAAGAAAAACAAAAGCCGAGATCTAAGCAGACACGGAATAACAGCGAAATAGGATGAACCTCAGAACTAAATCAGAAATGAAGGCTCAATGACATACAACTTATTTAGACTTCTTAACTTTTTGCCTCTGGATCACTAACTACTTGTGTGACCGATATTGATCCAGAAAAGTTGAGCCATACTTTCAAAAGACCTTGTGAAGAAGACAGACAGTATCATTTCTTTTATGTGAATTATAGTTTTGAAGCAGATGAATTGAGAAAGCTCGAGACAATGACAACCTATTCTTATCTATAACAATAATAAAATAATAAGTAATGATAAGCTAAACTAACACCATTATTGATATTGATACAATACATGTTATACAGTATCTACTTTTTCCCTTGTCTTCATTTAATATTTTTAATCCTTGGTATGATGATAAACTACATTCAGCAGCAAGGCTTTGGATTTGGGAAATTGGAGATTAATTGCTGTTGTTTCCACCTGTTACAATCTCAGCTATGGGCAAATAGTTAACTCTCAAACTGGGGTCCAATACTATGTAAGTATAAAAATACATTTTTATAATGAAAATACAAGCAATAAATTTTATTTAAAAAAAATTACCAGCAATACATTTTTGTAAAGAAAATTACTAATGCTCCCAAGAAAATTAAAATTCGGCATTAAATGACCCATAAGGTGTTGATATGCCACTAAACAAACTTAATATTTTATCTTTTCCTAAGTGTGAAATGATCCCAAATTACAATGTTATAAGCAAAAAGTCATACTTTCCATAGAAACAATAAAAGTATTTCCAATAATTACAACATGAGCAGTGTAACAGAGGACACCTAAATAAAGAAACGGTATTATTGTATGCCAGGTTAAATACAACAAAACTGATTATATAAAAGTGAAAATCGGCAACACCAAGGAAAAGAGTTAATTGATATTTTTGTGGATAAAAAAGCTATAATAAGTGAATATAGAAAGCTAATGCAACAGGAATGGGAAAAGTGTAGGAAGAGTAATGTACTGAGAACTGTGCAAATGATCAGGGTTTCATCATATATACAAATGATATGAGCTGTTGTAGAAAACAAAAACAATAAAATACTCTAAAACGTTTATGTTTACACTGTTTCATCCATTATTTTCATGGCAATTGTTCTAACGAGCTTTCCTCTTTGGGGACTCGACTTCACAAATTTAAGCACAGAGCTAGATTGGCACTTAGATTTCCTTATTTTATTGTTGAAATGGCTAGATGTAATTGTAAGTTCTATGCTAATAATATCTTCCTTTTGTACTTCACACTTGTAGAATTCTCTTTCAGTTTCCTGCTTTCCTGACATCTACAATCTTTATAAATTTAAAGGCAATGTCAATTGTCATCTTCTGTCTCTGTGAATCCTATTCTTTTATTGTCCTCTCTCTTCAATTATTTTTTTCTCAGATTCTTTCATTTTCTTTTTCTATGTACCATGCCCCTTCAGAACATTGGCAATCATGGCTCTCCACGATTTCCTCTCCTTTGTAGCTCTTAATAAATTTTGTCTTTTTGTCATCTCTCCTAAACCTTGTTCCGTCATCCATTTACTCAAGATCACTAAGTAGGTTATGCATTATTTGCCTCTGTCCCTCTTGCCTTCAATCTATCCCTGTGAGTATCAAATTTTCTAAGCTCTCTTTTCTCATTATATCTTCAGTCAGTTATGTGCCATGCATGCTACATGCTTAAGCAATCATGTATGTTTCGGTATATGACTGACGAGGCAGATTTTTGCCTGCAGTAGGTTGCCATTTCTTTCTGTGGTAGACCAGTTGCCATTCAAGGCTATAGAACCCAGTCTGTCCTGCTATTTACGCATAGATGGGGAGGAGAGGATTCATATGTTTCCCAAGAGTATTAGCATGTCAGGGAATGTAACAGACTCAACTGTGATTTGAACTTGGCTCTTTGATTCCTCAATCTAGTCTGCTATCCATTATTCTACTGTGCTTAAGTGTCCTTTTTGTTTCCATTTTCTTTAATACTTTGTTGCTGATCACATGTTCAGTCGATGGTATTCTCAGCAGCCATCAATACATTTTTAATCCCACCATTTGAAAAAAAGAAAAAATACACTCAAAGATAGACTCTTTTAACCATTTCACCCCAAGTAATGCAATAAAGCCACAAAGATGCAAGGGGGTTACCAACATGAAAGAATATGAAAGAAAAACATCTTCAAGGAGTGAGGACAATAAAACAACATGAATTAAGAAGACAGAAGAAAAGAATTCTTTAGAGACTCCTTACCAGACAATCTCTAAAGAGTGCAGAATAAAGCATTTGCTTGAAGAAGGTCAGATAATATATTGACTGAACCATTTTTAAAAATAATAAAAAAAGGTGGATAATGTATGGAATAATGAAAATATTTCATAACAGAATTTCAAACAACAGACACTTCCTTAATTCCATCAAGAAGACTAAAATAAATCTGTAACAGTTTTTTAAAAATTTTTAATAGTTATATATTCCTTTTTGGTGAGTGAGTTTTGACTTTTATATCTTAGGTGTTATCTGAAAGTTTGGAAAGCAAGCATCACGTGCAAAATGGCTGACTCACTAATGACTGTGACATTTTCTTAAAAAACGCAGAATTCTCATTTAAAACAGAAAACACACACTCAAAATATTGTCTTAGATGTATTTTTTAAACTATGTTATAAAAGATGAACTGATTTTCTGTCCATCATGAACTGTTTACATGTGACATTGTATGTATGTATGTATGTAATGTATATGCACGTGTGCAATTGACTTACCTGTGTCTGTGCTATTTAATGTATACGTATACGCACAATGTGAGTTTGAAATATTATAAATTGTTATGGTGAAAGACACCTAGTCTATAGATAATAGACTCTCCCATCCATTATAAGTAGGAGTCAGTAGGAGTCGAATGGGAAAAAGTAGTCAGCGACCACAACTCGATTACTCTGCGTAATACTGATTATTACAAGTTCCTAACGTTTTTGTACGTTGAACCTATTTAGGACAAATTTAGTCCAAATACTGTTTCCACTGAGGAAATAACTCTACAACAACTTTTGGCAGCGAGGATTTGCACTGATACGGAGGAAAAAAGAAAAAAAAATTTGTTCGCCAATATAACTTTTGGCGACGAGGATTTGCACTGATACGGAGGAAAAAAGAAAAAAAAATTTGTTCGCCAATATAACTTTTGGCGACGAGGATTTGCACTGATACGGAGGAAAAAAGAAAAAAAAAATTGTTCGCCAATATAACTTTTGGCGACGAGGATTTGCACTGATACGGAGGAAAAAAGAAAAAAAAATTTGTTCGCCAATATAACTTTTGGCGACGAGGATTTGCACTGATACGGAGGAAAAAAGAAAAAAAAATTTGTTCGCCAATATAACTTTTGGCGACGAGGATTTGCACTGATACGGAGGAAAAAAGAAAAAAAAAATTGTTCGCCAATATAACTTTTGGCGACGAGGATTTGCACTGATACGGAGGAAAAAAGAAAAAAAAATTTGTTCGCCAATATAACTTTTGGCGACGAGGATTTGCACTGATACGGAGGAAAAAAGAAAAAAAAATTTGTTCGCCAATATAACTTTTGGCGACGAGGATTTGCACTGATACGGAGGAAAAAAGAAAAAAAATTTGTTCGGCAATATAACTTTTGGCGACGAGGATTTGCACTGATACGGAGGAAAAAAGAAAAAAAAATTTGTTCGCCAATATAACTTTTGGCGACGAGGATTTGCACTGATACGGAGGAAAAAAGAAAAAAAAATTTGTTCGGCAATATAACTTTTGGCGACGAGGATTTGCACTGATACGGAGGAAAAAAGAAAAAAAAATTTGTTCGCCAATATAACTTTTGGCGACGAGGATTTGCACTGATGCGGAGGAAAAAAGAAAAAAAAATTTGTTCGCCAATATAACTTTTGGCGGCGAGGATTTGCACTGATACGGAGGAAAAAAGAAAAAAAAATTTGTTCGCCAATATAACTTTGGCAGCGAGGATTTGCACTCATATGGAGGAAGAAAAATTTTGTTCACCACAAATAACGTGGGCGACAAAGTCTCGGATTTACACTTTAAAAAAAAAATTTGGAAAAGTTTTTTGCAAGCCAAGACGTCAATTTAGTGACGAAAAAAATCTGTCATATTCTCAACTGAGAAAAAGAAATATTTTTCTTGATAAGACAGTTTAATAAAATAGGGCACGAATTGCCAATTCATTGAACCTCCTCTACAGCATTTAGGCATTGTGTAAACTTTTTGAAAAAAAAATATGGAGGAAGGCAAAAGTCTATTCTAGGATTTTTTTAAAGTTCCAGTTGGAACAACAAACGAAAATTTTAGAACAACAAAAATCATTCCAGATGCAGTTACAGGAGGAAACTTTCAATAAACAAATGCAATTCCAACAAAAAATGGAACAGATGCATGGGGAGTTTCAAAGCAAAATTCTGGAAATAACTAAGAACAGGAAAGAGAAAAGTCTACAAAATGATTCTTTCCCAGAGAATACAATATGGAATTCAATTGAAATATTCACGTACAGTCCAGATGAAGAGATAACTTTTGAGGAGTATTATAAAAAATATACGGACATGTATAATGAGGACTGCCACTTGTGGTCTGAAGGAAAGAAGGTTAGGCTTCTTTTAAGCAAATTAGGAACTGCTGAGTATAACAAATTGGTAAACTACATTTTACCGAAAAAAACTAACGAGTTGACATTTACCGAGGTGGTAAATATATTAAGTGAATTATTTAGTAAAAAGACATCTTTGTTCCACAAGAGGTGGAAATGTTTGAATTTGATGAAAGATGATGAATATGACTATATAACGTATGCAGCCTATGTGAATAAGCATTGTGAAGAAATCAAGCTAGCAGAGTTAAGCGCAGACAATTTTAAGTGCTTGGTGTTTATTCAAGGTCTGGTAGCGGAAAAAGACGCAGAGTTGAGAAAATTAGTACTGGCAAAATTGGAAAGCAATCCAAGTATTACAGTACAGAAATTGGCAGAAGACTGCACAAGATATGTTAGCGTAAAAAAAGACGCAAAAAAGATAGAACAGTCTGGCGTTTCGCATGTAAGGAAAATACGGTACAAAGAAGAAAGTCAGTCTAACAAAAAGAATTATAAAATTGCAGATTATCAAGCAATAAGTAAAATACCAGAGAAAAACAAACAAAAACGCCCGAAGCCATGTTTTGCTTGCGATGAACTACACTGGTACAGATATTGCAATTTTAGGAATAAAAAATGTTTCAACTGTGGAAGAGTTGGGCATAGAAGCACACATTGCCGGTCAAAAAATAAAGGCAATAAAATAAGAAAACTAAAGTCCAACAAGGTAAACGATGGAATAGCTAGAAAATTTGTTACCGTCAAAATAAAAAATAAAAATGCAACTTGACACTGGTTCGGATCTCTTTATCATAAATTTGCATACGTGGAAGAAGTTGGGGAAAACAACTTTAATGAAGACAAAGAAAATCGCGAAGTCAGTGACGGGAGAAAAAATACAATTTATTGGAGAACTTGTTACAAACGTCACGTTAAATAAAAAAACGTGAAAAGTTAAACTATTTGTCATGGAAAATACCACGAACTTACTTGGTACGAATTGGATAACAGAATTTCAATTATGGGATCTACCGATAAATTCTTTCTGTTACAAGGTAGAAAGTTTAAACTCCAAAGCCAAAAAATTAATAAAGAAACTTAAGGAAACATTTCCTACTGTTTTTTCTCCAGGGTTGGGAACATGTACCAAGATGGAGGCAAAATTCTTTCTAAAAGAAAACGCTCAGGAGGTATTCAAAAAGAAAAGGAATGTTCCATTTGCCTCAATGGAACAGATTGATAAAGAATTGGACAGATTAGAGAAATCCGGTGTACTCAAAAAAGTTGACTATAGTGATTGGGCAGCTCCGACGGTATATGTGAAAAAAAAAAAGTCTAAAGACATTCGTGTTTGTGCGGATTTTTCGATGGGGTTAAACGCGGCACTCAAAGACTATAATTATCCTCTACCAACAGCGGAAGAAATATTTGCGAAGCTTAATGGAGGCACAATATTTTCGAAGATAGACCTCAGCGATGTGTATTAACACACATCGGGGTCTGTATAAATTTAACAGACTACCGTTTGGGATTAAGGTCGCCCCGCCATTTTCCAACAAGTAATGGATTCGATGTTGGGTGGTCTGGATTTTGCTGTAACGTATCTGGACGGCATCCCCATGAAAAGTACAATTATTGCAGAACACGTGAAACATGTAAATGCAGTAGTTTCCAGAATACAGGATTTTGGATTTAAACTCAAGGAAAGTAAATGTGAGTTTTTTATGGAGACAGTGAAATATCTGGGACAGATCATCGATAAGAATGGTAGAAGGCCAGACCCAGAGCAAGCAGCGGCTATAAAAGACATACTGGCTCCGAATGATATTACCATATTACAAAGTTTTTTGGGATTAGCTAATTATTACCAAATATACATCCCTAAAATGTATGATCTGCGGGAACCATTAAATGAACTATTAAAGAAAGGAAAACCCTGGAAGTGGACTAATGAATGCCAGAAAGCATTTGAAAAGATAAGGGAAGTGTTAACCTCGGAATTATTTTTAACCCATTACAATCCAGGTTTAGAAATCATAGTAGCTTGCGACGCAAGTGCGTATGGAATAGGAGCATGTATTTTACACAAAATGACAGATGGTCAAGTAAAACCAATTGCTCATGCTTCTAGAGCATTACTTCCGGCTGAGAAGAATTACTCTCAGATAGAGAAAGAGGTGCTAGGAATAATATTTGCAGTAGCAAAATTTCACCGTTTTCTCCACGGTCAACATTTTAAGCTACAAACCGATCATAAGCCTCTAATTTTGATTTTTGGATCGAAAAAGGGTTTGCCGATGCATACAGCAAACCGACTACAAAGATGGGCTACAATATTGCTAAATTATGACTTCAGCATGGAGTACATACCATCAAATAAATTGTGACTTTGAAGCGGAATAGGACTCAGAGACAGCCAGATAGCTGGGGATTTTCAGAAACTATCCAAACCATGTCAAAGACATTTGTTAGGATCGGAAATATTTGAAGAGCAAAGAAAAAGGGAAAAACCCAAAAGTGAGATAAGAGAGATGATAGATTGTGAGTGTCTCAGAAGGCATTCCAAAATTAATAGCCAGGCAAGTGAGGAGCAAATATAGTTTTAACAGTTTTCGTTTCACACAGTACAGGATGCAGCATATTATGAAAAACAACTGGAAATGATGCATAACAGCAGAAAACCATCATTAACCAAGGGACATCAGAATAGATGATTGAAATGCTTAAAAGAACATCTTAGATGGGATGCAGGAAAGTGGTGAAAAGTATATTTAGTGATGAATACAAAACAGTTCCATTTTATGGTAGAGAATATGTAAGAAGACCAGTGAGAGAAAGAAACACCACAAAGACATTAAAATTTAGTAGTGGACACGTATTGGTGTGGGACTGGATAAAAAATGATGGCAGAAGAAAACTGGTAAAAATTGACAGAAACGTAAACAGTGAAAACTATATTAGTTTACTATAGTCTAATCTTCTGTCAGACTATGATGATGGTGAAAGTTTTCAACATGATGGTGCTCATTACAATGCATCACGTGCAACAAAAATGTTTTGGAAGACTGACCACCACAAATTCCTGATTTCAATATAATTGAAACATTGGGGGTGGGAACTGAAGAAACAAGTGCTCCAATGCAAATCACACAACCTCCAAGAGCTTTTGGATTAATGCCAAAAAAATAGGAAAAAAAATTCCAAATGAAAAAAAACTGGATCTTGTTCCATTCAAGGCCATATAAAACAGAGAGAAAGACAGCAACAGTAAAATTACTAACTGCAGAATTTGACGTTTTGTACTTTCTGCAATAATAAAGATTACTTTTTGATTCTAAAAATTCCTCTTCAAGTTAAAAAAAAAAAGATGAAAGGTGAAATTTTTGTTGGTGGTCCATTATTTTTGCATGTCCTTTTTTCAGCATCACTACACTATCACCCACCATAGACAATTAATAAAAATATAGGTGGTGTTTCAACTAAAATATCAAATACAATATTTATAAACCAATCAAACTCAAGAAAATACATCTTAAAACACACCAATAAAATCATAGAATACAAATCAGAAAGTTTGTTGTATTAGTCATCATGATTTAGGTAGATACTGCTCAAATATCATGCAGATGTTGTAGACGACATACCACAAGGCTTTTTAGGGCCAATTAGGAAGAAATAAATAATTTAATTTTGGAGCCGATTTTGTTACAAAAAGTGTATAAAACATATAAAATCTGGCTCTAAACAGGATATGCACAGCTGTCACCAAGCTCCATGCAACTCTTGCTTAGAATCTCCATGACCTCATGCTAAAAGTGACAGCATTGACAAACTTCAGATTACAGCAACACTGCCAACAGTAAGAAAAAGTTTCTAACTTCCCATCCACATAAAGCCAATAGTAGTTGATAAGTTGTGAAAAATGGAGGAAGAAGGCATTCTTTAATATGTAGAACATGGAGGCAGTAAATTGGCATTGACTATTGTGGTTTTAAGAAAACCTGATGGTGATTTTAGAATTGTGGAGATTACAAATTATGATATTTGTTTCAATTCCAACTCTATTTCAAACATAGAAAACATATGACATTCTCTGGCAGGAATGAAATTATTTAACAAAAATTGATTAAAAAAATGCATACCATCAAATTCAAATAAATAGACGAATTTAAGGAAATCGCAACAATAAACTCCCCAATAGGCTTGCTTAGATGGTCCCGCTTATCATTTGGAATGAAGACAGCTATAAATGCCCAGATATTAAATACAGAAAACAATTTAATAGTGATAGTCAGAAAAAAAAATAGAAATAAAAATAGAAAAATCATTTTGTATACACCCCCATTTAAACAAGGGTTAGCACTAAGTTAGGGTAGAAGTTTCTCAGTTTGATAGAGAAACATTTCTCAAGTAACAATCCTCTAAGCATGATTTTCAATAAAAATATACTTAAATTAAGTTACAGTTGTACAGATAATAGAGAAAAATTTTATTAAATCAACACAAGTAACAATAGTAATTCCAAAACTGAAATCAATAATAATAAATTGTGTAATTGTAGAAATCGTAATAATTGTCCATGACTGAATAGGTGTCTTAATGAAGCTATTGTTTACCAATGTAGCATTTCATCTAGCGAAAATCAGACTGTTAAGAAATTTTATATTGCTAGTAGAAAAAACCATTTAAAAAGAGATGGTATCAGTACATACCTACTTTTGGTAAGAATGCATACCATAACTGAACATACCTTACTAAAGTATTATATATATATATATATATATATAATACCTTACTAAAGTATTATATATATATATATATATATATATTTGTGTGCATGTTTAAATGCGTTCTAATGGAGCTGTGGTCAGATAGGTGTAACGTAAGATGTCTGGATAAGCATGTAGTTGTGTAACCGATATAATTATTCATGAGTCCTGTTTAATCAGGAACTCAGTTCCTTAAGGTGCATTTGAACTCAGATAATGTTCGTTCTTTGTAATTTTGACTTAGCTGGTGTGTTGTTATTTTTGAGGATAAGGTTAGCTGTCTTAAATTTTTTATAGTAGATAATTATATCTGTGTTCAACAAGGACATTTTTTTTATTCAGATCAATTGGGGTAGTGTAATTCTTTCTAATGTGTCTTAGTGAGGATTCATCTTGTTTGTAATTCCTATGCATTTGGTTATTGTAATAAATGTGTATGTGATTGTTAACAGTGTGTTCACTATCGTTATTAATTTAGGGAGAAACAGTCTAATTTGGGGGTCTATAAGGTGGTTAGGGAAGCCGTTGTTGATTAGTGTTTGTTTAAAGTTACTAAGTTTTTGAGGAAGAGTATTCAAGAGGATGAATTCTGGTGTGCTCTTTTTAGAAAGTTTTTTATGATGGCTACATTGTACCTAAGTGGACATTTGCTTTTATAGTTAAGGTGGCAGGCATTTTTGCTGGTAGGATTTTTGTATAATGATGTAATGAAAGTGTTATTGCTGTGTTCAACAAGGACATCTAAGAATAGAAGTTCGTTTTTGGCTGAGTTCATAAGTATATATATATATGTATATATGTGTTGGATAGATACATAAGTATATATGTATATATCTGTTGGATATATATATATATATATATATATATATATATATATATACGTTGGATAGATACATCAGTTTATATATATATATCTGTTGGATATATATATATATATATATATATATACGTTGGATAGATACATCAGTTTATATATATATATATATATATATATATATATATATATCTGTTGGATAGATACATATATATATGTTGGATATATATATATATACGTTGGATAGATACATAAGTTTATATATATATATATATATATATATATATATATATGTATATCACAGAAATAAAACTGTGAAGCTTAATATTACTAATATATATTAAAGCGAAGCAACTGGTTTCGCTCCCGATCTTCAGGCTTCAACGGGAGATTAAACTTAAATTAAAAACGCTGGAAAATGTGCAATGAATAGGAAATGGCAAAAAAAGAATGAACAAAAGGAGCAAGAGACAAATAACAGCGAGGCCCAACAAACATTCACGCTGTTCACACAGGGAAGGCTTGTGGGACTCGATATAAAGTGACACCATCAACCTAAGAAGAAATAAAGAGTGTGACCGAGACAACACAGTGAGCCTGTCCACACTAAACTTAGCTGTACACTTTCTGTTATTAAGGAGGTTCTTGCATATTGGGAAACCATAGTAGTTTGGGATATGTCCATTAAACGAAAAGGTGTGATTCCTGATCTTAGAGGGAACATGTTGTTTAACACAAAATATATATATATATATATATATATATATATGAATGTTCGTGTTTTATAGATATATATATATAAATATATATATATATATATATATATATGTACACACATATATATATATATATGTACACACACACATATATATATATATATATATATATATATATATATATATATATATACGCCGAAGTGACTACTCACCTGATATCCCACGATCTGCTCTCAGACAAGCAGTATGGTTTCCGCTTTGCCCGGTCTACTGCCGATGTGCTTACGGCCATCACTGAATTTGTCTACCAAGCTATCCATAGTAACGGCGAAGCCCGTGCCGTGGCCCTTGACATCTCCAAGGCATTCGATAGGGTTTGGCATGCCGGCCTCCTTCGCAAGCTCTGGGGTTATGGTATCACAGGTCGATTGTTTGACCTAATTCAATCGTTCCTATCAAACCGGGATTTGAAGGTTGTTCTCAGTGGATCCTTCTCCAACTCCTATCCCACTACTGCTGGTGTTCCTCAAGGCTCCATCCTTGGCCCTACTCTGTTCCTCATATTTATAAATGACCTTCCTGACGCCATAGACTCCCAAGTCGGTATCTACGCTGACGACACTATCATTTACTCCTGCCTCAAGCACAAATCTACTGAGGCGGACAAAATTAACCTGGCAGCTCAAATTGAAAAGGACCTCCAATCGGTTGTGGACTGGGGAGAGAAATGGATGGTCAACTTTAATGCCTCTAAAACAAAATTGCTCTCCATTAACCACCACAGGGACCCATCCCTGCATCCCATCAGAATGTCTGAGGACCAACTTCTCGAGAGTTCCTCTCTGCGGCTGCTCGGTCTCACGCTGTCCGCTGATCTGAGATGGAACAAATACATCGAGTCAATTGCATCATCCACCGCTAGAGAAGTTGGTTCCCTGTGCCGAGCCAGGAAATTCTTCTCCCCTGAATCGATCCTCCAGGTCTATAAGTCTACCATTCGACCTTGCATGGAGTATTGCTGCCATTTATGGTCTGGGGCCCCTGCGTGTTGCCTCGGGGTTCTTGATAAGATCCAGAGACGGATATGCAATGTGATTGGCCCTGATCTGTCATCTCGTCTGTAGTCGCTCTCTCACAGACGGAATGTTGCATCACTCTGCCTTTTCTACAAGTACTTCCACGGTAATTGCTCTGAGGAGTTGCTCTCACTTGTCCCTAAGCCTCGTGAATTCAAGCGTCCTACGAGGCTGGCATCCCATTCTCACCACTTCACCGTAGAAACTGTTAGGTGTAGACGTCTTTTCTACTCCAATAGCTTCATGTCTCTCACATCTCGCCTATGGAACTCCCTTCCCTGTTACTGTTTCCCTGACAAATACAATCTCCAACGGTTTAAGTGTAGCGTCAATCGTCATCTCCAGTTGCTTTGATCTATCCACTTCCTGACATCTTCCATTCCTATCTGCTCTCGCTCTATATCTCCCGTAACCTCCCCAACTCGATCGGCCCTCCGTCCTTCTCTTTCTCCATAACCCTTGCTTTACCACTCATATCTGCTCTTTGTCCAACCCTTCTGTAACCCCTTGCGTGATAGTGGCCACCGGCCTTGCTCGGGGTGATACGCTTAAAAAAGAAAAAAAAAAAAAAAAAAATATATATATATATATATCTCTCTCTCTATATATATATATATCTCTCTCTTTCTCTCTCTCTCTCTATATATATATATATATATATATCTCTATATATATATATCTATCTCTATATATAATCTAGCCAGAGGCAACCGGACGTCTAGCCACACGGATGAGTTGTGATACAGCGAAACAGTCTGTCTATGGATGACAATATAATCCATATATATATATATATATATATATATATATATATATATATATATATATATATATATTTCTATATATATCTATCTATATATATATATATATATATATATA